>CM062219.1:12555000-13755000 GCA_031216445.1 Lateolabrax maculatus
TGCATCACTCAGTTTCAGGGCTTCAATCAATCAGCTGTGAAGTTCAAAGAACTGTTATATCTCTGAGCCAACTTCTGCCCCTGCTGTTGCCAAGATTATAGCCTGTCACACACAAACTAGTGGTATTATTTGCACAGCAGAGGGTAGAGTATGGCATGGCAGAGGGGAGGAGCAGGAAGTTCAGTGGCAGGCCGACAAAATGTGATTATATGCAATTATTTTGAGATGATTTGAAAATGAAAGCTCATTTTCTTAAATCATTCATGAGAAAAGACCATTTTTGGAAAGAATATACTCACAGACTGACAGATAAATAGATGTCATCCTTTTAAAATATTTTTTTGTTCGAGTTTTATCTGCAGTTCAAAGTGAAAGAGGCAGGAAACAAAAACTTCTACATTTTTTGCACTGTACACCACAAGGACACCTTTCTTAATTGCAGCAAAATGAGAAGTTTTTCTGTTGCTACATTGCAGACACCTGCAGACATCATCACTTTTTTTACACTGACATGATGAAAGCCTTAATTTTTGTACAAAATATCAGAGCTGACTGCTTCACCCATGGACTGATACAGGTGAGTTATAGCAGATCCCATGTTGGTTATGTATTTTCCCAACGTTAATTGTACTTGTTACCTATAGTGGTTTCATCCAAAAACTGAGATAAAACCCAGAGTCGCAGGTGATGACTCCTTTTAAAGGGCTCAATTTTCTACAATTTGAAAACACTGTAGTGCCACAACACTCCTAAATATTCCTTAAATGGATTAGGACTCCAGGGGAAAACCTGAAAGACACTCTCTAAAACTACAGTATGTCGTGGACAAGGAAGGGCAATCATGCTTCCCTGCGGTGCATGCACAACACGTTTAAAGTTACAGCGGCGCTTTTTACATCAGCATGCAATTTGAACTGGAAGAACCAAGCAAGGTCATTCAGATGGATGAGAGACATTTAGCGAGCTGATAATTAAATGAAGAGACCCCCAGGTCATCATTAAGTTTTTTTCAAACGTACTCATGGTGCTATATTCATACTAGCTGAGAGCCATTTTTATGATACATCATTTACAGAGGGGCACTAATTACATAAACGTTCCCTCGGCAATACAAGAGGGATAAAAACTATTCCTGGGTTCCAATCATTGCAACACAAGAAAAATAGTTCCTCTCTCTAATCCACGACCCCAAACCCCCTCCTCTCTCTGACAGCTTTTGGGATTTCCCAGGGACCTGATTCAAGGTCAGAGTGGGTGTGAGCTTAGCTGGTCAGTACCTTTCTTTATATTGATGAGGAAGGAGAGTTCTACCCGAGGCTGACATTATTCTTGGAGGTGGGTGCAGGGACACAAAGAAACAGAGGCGAAAGAAATGTTTGTATGCCTGGTGAAATTTTATGCTGGAACAGGGTGAGCCAGGAGCCCGAGAGGGAGAATCAGGTTATGCTGCTGTCAGGGTCAGTGCAGCCAGACAGGATAACATTGTGACAAGGCTTAAGGAGGAATTTGTAAGCTTATTTAAAAATGTGTACTTTAGTCTATTAGTGAGGAAGTGGGTTGGTTTGTGATTTTCTTGGGTCTATATCACTGCTTGCTTTGAGGCTTAATGAAGATAAATAAATAAATAAATAAATAAACATCCTGTCAAATCAATCTTACACTATCGCATCACAGCTGAAGCTCATTTTAATTAATTTAACTTCTTCATCATGTTAATGTTTAGTGACCAAATTTTCTCCCTCTTGGGGAACGTCTGAACATAGGCTTCAGTATAATTTGTACTCTAAATTGTATTGACACACATTTCCTGACACTTCTTCCAGCCTCAAAATGACCTTTTGAGCAAATTAATTGAATTAAAATTCTAACATTGATTGCAATTGCCTTTATTTAGGATTAAAAATTTACTTTTTCTTTTTACTTTTACTATGCAGAGATTTGTTGAACACTTATTTGATACAACAGAAAAGGGAATAATTTAAATTAAAAAAGTTTTAAAGGGACAGCTCAACATTTTGGGGATTTATATCATCATATATATCTGCAGACTGTATAGAGCTATAGGGTTGGCTCTGTCAAAAGTTCAAGAATATGCCTATCAACACCTCTAAAGCTCAATAATTAGCATTTTATATCTACTTTTTAAATTATAATACAGAAAACAGAAATGTAAAAACTATTTGGAGTTCAAGATGGAATTACATTTACATAACTATTTCTTGAAATTTGCTCACCAGACGACCCATGGAGAACAGCGCAGATGTGCTGTGCAAATTGAAAAACTGTTGTTCGTCAAGAAATAGTTCTTACTTCATCTAAAACCTCTCTTTGCCATTATGCATTGCTGTTTTGTACAGATTAAACAAACAAGACATAACGTGTCGATAAGTCAGCTTTAGAGGCGCCAGTAAGCATATTTCTGAACCAGCCAGCCTAGCTGTTTACCCCTGCTTCCAGTCTTTATGCTAAGCTAAGCTAACCACCCCCTGGCTGTAGTTCCCACCCTTAACTCCCAATCATTAGAGTGGTATCAATAATGTCATCTAACTTGCTGCAAGAAAAGCGAATAAGCATATAGTCCCAAAATGTTGTACTATTCCTTTAAAGCCATCCAGCTGTGTCACAAACATATCACAGCTGGGCAGGTTGTGCTCCAAAGAAACAGTAATGAAGTGTACAAAGTGGATCACAGTGGCCCTTCATGACGGTGCATTGCCTATACTGTGTGCATGTATTACACATCAACCGTACCTGATAGTAGATGTCATGAATGTGGCATAATGGAAATCTGAATTAATTTTAATTTCTACTGATAAGATGATACACACTGTAGGTGGGAGTAATGTAAGTTGCAAATTATTTTGGAAAATACTAGCTGAATACTCACTGCACAGTTTATTAGAGGGTAGTCAAAGACTAATCGAGTACAAAAACTGTAATCAAACGGATGACGAACACTTGATGAAGCATGGGTCATTGTGTCTGTCTTTGTTAACTCTGTTTCTGAGTTCGAAAACAAACTCCTGGCATAGAAACTTGAGCACTCTGAAGGACGTCATTCACCAAACTTTTAAACATAACTACATTTTTTTTTTTAGGACTGTTTGGCTTGTGTCATTACCTCAGAGAACCATGCATGTGTGTGCGCACTGTGTCTTTGTATGTGGCCGTGACTATATGTGTGTGAATCCCTCTTTGACAGCTACAGCTGTAATAGAGCTCATCCCATTGTTCTCGGGGCATGTTATTGTCTCTTGTGTATGACTCGAACCCGCCACCTACTGTGTGCCCCCCACCCCCCCCCACCCCCCTTCAGCTGAAAGCCTGACAACAGCCATTATTCCTAGCAAGACCTCTGCTGTGATCCCTGCCATGTTTCATCAAAGCGTGGCAATTTATTCCAAAGCCCACTGTCTGAGCATGTTAGCTAGTACAAAAATTATTGCATGTGAGTGTTTGTGTGTGTTTGTGTGTGCGCGGGCCCACCGCTATGCTTCTTTTGCCCCTAACCTCTTGTAATTCCTGTGGACACATACCAGCAAAAGTAGCTGAGCGGACAAGTTCGCCTTTCTCCAGTACTATTTCACAATGGAGTCGGAGTTGCGTGTTCGTGTGTGTGTGTGTGTGGTTAAATAATTAACGCTGTTCGTCGCCTTGCTGCAACACATCCTTCACGCACTGTTCTGATTAAGGGAGCCCTAGGAGATACACATTGCCTGCCTACCCTGCACTATGACTAATGCATGTACATGTGTGTGTGTGCACTGGAGGATGGTTCAGACTCTGTCTGTGTGTGTGTGTGTGTGTGTGTGTGTGCACATGAGTAATGACTTTTCATGTGTCATTGGTTGCATGCATTACTGTTTGTTTTTTTGCAAGAGTAATACATAAACATCCTATACATCCTTATTATTCTGCCATGTGGCTGTGTGTTGTATTCCTGCATTATGTATGTGTGTTTTCGTGCAAGCTATTATTGCATGTGCAACTATTAGAAATGGGTCAGAGGTTAAGAAATAGGTCCTCTACAGAATTCTATACTACCACAGGAAATGATCATTAATAACATGGACAAGGTTTACTCATCTAAATGTCAAACCAAAATCCTCCAATTTCCCTTCAGTGTAACTCAAAGCATTTAAGGTCTGATCTTGTTGTTCCTCCATATTGATTTGGTTGGAGGACTGTGTGGCCCGCAGATTGGATTAGAGTCCAGCTGTGGTCCAGCCTGAGGGGAGAGTAGCTGTGTTGTGTTCACAGACAGGGCAGATAGCTGCTGTAGAGACCGTCTGATCCATCCTAACTTCATAGAGCATCTCGAGACATATTACAATGAAAGCAAATATATTTTAGACAAGTTATTCACGAAGGAATTCAACATGGTTTTGAGGTGTTTCAGGGTGAAAAGGTCAGAGCTGTCAGTCACTTGGTGAATAGTACACATTCTGTCTTGCAGTCAAGTGTATGTGAGTAGGCTGATGGATGTTGACACCAGGATGTAGAAGTGGATCTGGAACAAAGTCAATATAAATTGCGTACTGGGTAAGCAGGAAATAGTATGACTGTTTGTTTACATTTACTCAGAATGCTCCATATTCTGTGTCTTGATTTTGGCAGTCCTGCTTCTTTTTTCACTATTTCTATTTTAGGGTGTGTCCATGTCACAGTTGAGTTAGATCTTGACAACACAGGCCTATAGTGCTGTGTGCTTGCTGCTGATAATGGCTTGCACCATTGAGTCATAGCTTAGCAACAAGCCTGCTGGCCTATTTTTGGTTTCAGGCAATTATCCACAATGCAGTGTGCTGGTGCGGTCCTATGACACTTCCAGATTGTGGATATAATGAAGGGAAAAAGGTCTGTGCCCACATATGTCAACTGTCTTTACCCAAATATATAAGAATGTTACTAAACCTGGGGAAAGCTTTTTTATGTACTTTATTTATTTATTTAGTTTTATCTGTGCCAGATGCTAACATATACTTTGACACCAGTGACACATGGAAGGCACGAGGGCAAAAGGGCACTGCAAGACAAACAATGGGGTCAAAGATCAAATTATTGTAGGAATGCACAATTTTCAATTGTTGATTTATTTAATTTATGCCTGATTTAAATATGCAACATGATGTTCAGATATATCTAAACTCTTAACCTCAATTTATTCTACTTTTATTTTATCACAATTGTACTGTTCAAAATGACTTTAATTGATTTCTTACAAAGCAATATGTAACATAAAAAGAAATAAATACTAAAATGGAGGTCATAGAAAAATCAAATAAGTATTAGAGCATTGGAGAACCTGCTCCCTGCAGTTGTTACTGCAAATGTAACATTTTGGTATATAATGGCTTTGCAAGACTTTTAAAGAAATGCTCCAGTGATTATAAAAAATAACAACAACATCAAAAATGGGAAAAATCTGAGTTGACATATGCAATCTCTGCAGTAATAGTAACAGTAACCAAACAACTGGGCTGAAGTCCTGCTTGCCCTTCCATGTTGCAGTTGCTGTGAGCTCCAGCTACATCCTGCACCGTACAGCACTTCACAATATAGTATTTTACATATATATAATACACTATTATTATGTGATGCTACATTACAGTTTTGTGTCATCACAAGTGCCGCACCCAACTATAAGTGTTACACACCACAGGTGACATACCATGATGTTGACCCACTGAGGTCAGTGCATGGATGCGTATCCTTCCTACAGGATTTAGTGTGGAGTTCCTCTTTAACTGCTGTTTTTGTGTAGCAGAGAGTGAACGGATTAAGGGTTCAATGAATCGTTGATGGATAGACACTCCTCAGTTATGTGACAGCCTTAAATACTTTCCTGCTTTACAGCAAAGGGAAGGCAGAACAAAGAAATAACTTCTGACAGTTTGAATGACATTACAATGTTTGTGATTAATGTACATTACTTTCAAGAGGAAAATGAATATTTAAAGCTTCTAGGCTCGAGGCCTCTCCTAGTTATCCAGCTGCTGTAGAGACTGAATAGAGGTAATTAAAGGGAAGCACTGATCTAATAAACTGAGAATGAGGTCAGTTCAGTCTCAAGTCAATCATACTGCTGCAAATGTTCTTATGGCGTACTGTAGCATTCACCCCCAGTCATTTCTATCTAACCACTGTGTAAGTAAGATTCCCCACTGTTCAAACTGTAACAAAGAGTGACTATATTTATATGAAATATCTACAAAATAATGTAGTCTTATGTAGTTTAGATGGAGGTTGTAGTTTGGGCTTTGTGAATCACACAAAAGGACAGCATGCTAAAGCCACAGCTATGCTACCTGGAGTAAATTACATATACATATTACAAATACAAATGAAACATGCATTTTTTTGCAGAAGCAATTCACAAAAAGAAACACTGCAATCACAGAAACAAGATAAATACCAGTAAATATAGATCTGCGCTGTGATTCTGCAGAGCTTGATGAATATGAGCTCAACATGTCCATTTGTCTTTGTTGTGAGCTCTGTTTAAGGTCAGAGTTCACAGGTCAACCACAGCTGATTTCCTGCTGATTGACGCAACAAAGGTCATGACCTTTCTCTCTGCCTGCTTTGCGCAGTACCTCACATTATTCTGTTTCCTTTCTGGTGTCTGTTTCTGCTCTGTCGGCTCACTGTAGAATCACAGCAAAATGAGTTTCAAAATCAGTTTATATTTTAAAACAGAGGCATGTAGTGAACCATAAATCACTGACTATCAGCTGTGACACCAAGCAGACTGCATTTATTCTGAGCTGATTTGTTGTGGTTTCAGTTTAGCTCTTTCAATTAAATTGTATTGACAGCACTTTTTGATTCTGACTTTCAGCCTTCTTTTACACACAGCCATTTCATTTATACCTCTATATTTCTATATATATATATATGTGTGTGTGTGTGTGTGTGTGTGTATATTAATGTAACTTGTTTTTCCTTTTGTATTATCATGTTCCAAGTGGGACCACATTTAGGTCAGTTCTACTATTACAAATGTTGACTCTCCTGAGGTGTGTGGCATATTGTACTTATATCAGGAGTTACTGAATATCAGCTAATATATGGATTGCACAAGATATTTTAATTTTTTTATTTTACCATAGACCTAGGGATATGTTTTTTTTTTTTTTTTTTGTAGTTTTTAAGAAGTAGGCATGAACAAAAAAGTCTTTAAAGGCATTTACGAATCCTTCAACCATGTACCCTCTGTGTATGTTTCACCTCTTCCCATCTATCTCTCACGCCACCTTCTTCATCCCCTCCATCATTGTCTCTCCATTTTATATCCATTCATCAAATCTCTTCTTATGCCTATTACACAGCTCATCTTGACCTCTTTCTCCCTTTTGCTCCGTGTCAATCCACTGCTTACTCTATCTTTGTTTCTCTCACCTGCTCACTTACTTCAACTCTCCTCACTCCCACCATCAATTTACCTCTTTGCTCTCCTGTCATTTCTGTGACTCATTTTTTGTTTAATTCCCTCTCTCACACACTTTTTTTCTATGTGTTGCAGCCTGAGATCCCGTCTATATTATAGCAGCACTTGTAGGATGATTCTATTACATGTCTCCTAACTGCTGGATAATTCAATAAGCACCACTGAGATGACACACAGTTATAATCTACTTAATGAAGCCACTGCACTGATGAATTGTGTGCTTTCTCTTCCGTCATTTCTTCTTTCACTCACTCCCTGCCCCCCTCTACTCCATTCCACTTTTTCTCTCTCTCTGGTCCTCTCCTCCCATCCTTCCCTCCTTTTGCTTTCCGCAGGGTGTTGATGGAGAGCCATTCGAATGACAGCCGGGACAGTGGTCATCACTGGTGGAATTCTAGCTACAGTCATATTACTCCTTATCATCGCAGTACTGTGCTACTGTAGACTGCAGGTGAGGCCACAGCTGCTTTCAACCTCTGTTACATTCACTGTATTTCCTCTGAATGTTTGCAGAGTTGTAAGGAATGGATGACCCTATGTATAGCACTTTGTTGATAGTCATCGGATGTTGTCAAAAAACAAGTATAGCCGTTTTAATAGGTAAAATTGTGTTTGTGACCATCACTTACCAAGGATAATAAGATCTCTTTTTCTCCCTTTATTCCATTTCTTTATCCCTTCAAGTGGCAGCTGTATTCAGAATTAAATCAAAACACAGCGATAGACAGTCACACTGATTGGGGAACGGTGGCCATGATTTTTGAAGGACTCGTAAAACCTTTCACAGAATATTATGGCTTTGTACAAAGATTGTACACAGTCTCCTGACCACTGAGTAATGGCATATTTAAATTGATCATGTTGCTGTGATCCATTTGACATAAAATGTCATGAAATGGCATCAGATTTTGCAGGATTTTTCGGGGTGTGCACAATCATCCAAATTTGGTTGCAAACATAAACATTTATTGCTTTATAAATTGCCACATGGTTATGCAAAAACTGCCCGTATGTCAGTTGTTCTTGATCCTAGTCTTTGAGAGGAAATATTCCACAGCTAGTATAATAGAAAATGTCTAAGATTGCTGCAACACAGTGAGGAATAAAAGCCATATCTGCACAATAAGCTCCAGTACTTTTCACACAAGTACGCAACAAATGAATACATGTTAGGACTTGGCTTTCTATAGCAATTTATGCTTTAATGTTTCTCCAGTCAGAACCCAGTCTTCTCTACAAAGTCCTAAACTTTAGCAAATCATCCCATTGATCCTTATTTCACATTAGTTGTGTTACAGACGCATTTTTATAAAGTCATCATGCTGTCCATCTTTGTTCTCCGATATTCAGATCACTGGTTTTGGGCAGGTTCTCTGTACTGTGTAAGAATACAATGAAAATGGAATTAGGTGAAAGGAACTGCTTTGTGTTTTCATGCTTGACAAACTCCAGTGAGGTTAGCTTACTGCAGTTTGTGGATTACTTTTCAAGCATGTAGGTTTTTTTCTGTTTTACGTTATAGTATGCCTTCTAGTACACTTAACTAATCCCCTGTGCATTCCACTGCTTGGACTTGCAGTGGAGCATTATAAATATTTTTGGTATACAGAATATGCAACATATGAGTTACAACTGAACATATGCTTATAACATTTTTGTCAATTTCTTAAAGGAATAGTTTGACATTTCGACTAATTAACCCATTGTATCTCGTTTATTTAATCAATGGGAAAACGTAAGTGTAAAAATGACAATTTGCCGTTTTTATCAACTTCTACCCCAAATCTACTTCATCTTGTGTATCTGTACAAGCTGTAACTGTAACAGTCTAAATGCCCTGAAAGTGAACCCTAGAAATCACAATGCATTACATCCACTCAGAACAAAGTGGTTTGAATTGACAAAAAGACAGAGCAGGTGCACTGACTGACTACCACTGCCCTTGTCTCAGTGTCCAATGATCTCATTAGCAGAGCTAAAATCGACTTAAAGCAATCAAATACTTTTTAAATACTAAGACTGTGGGACTGAGCTATTATTTAACACTGGGCACTCATCCTTGGTATCAATGAAAATATGTGTGAGAGCAACGTATTATTTTTATCATGTAACTCCATCTCTGAATCATAAAGTATTGTCATGTCTTTAGCTTTAATATACAAAAGATTTATGTCTAAACAGCTTAGTCTAGACTGTAAGGCTATGGCAAATGAATGTTGTGCATGTAGGGATTCAAAAGCTCTGAGGGTCCAAGACATTTACTACCTTTAAAATTACTCTAAGAGGGGTGCTTGTGACTCAGCAGGTAGACCATTAATCGCAGAGTTGGTGGTTCGTACCCGGCTCCTTATAGCCATGTGTCAATGTGTCCTTGGCCAAGACACTGAACTCCAAATTGTTCCCAATGGTAACACTAGGGCCTTGTATGGTAGCTCCCTGCCATCGGTGTGTAAATATATGTGAGTAGGGGAGTGACAGGCAAATTGTAAAGCACCTTGGATAAAAGCATTATATGAATGCAGCAACTGGAAGCCAAGGTATTATTGCTAGGGTGAAATTATATGATCCTTTCCACTTCAAAAGTGATCTCCAAATTATGGCTTCATATTAGTTGGCGGGAAGCCAGGAATTTGAAAGCTACATTTTATGGACCAGAAATAGCACCCACAAATTCTCCACTGACAAGTGGATTCTGTATACAAGTCTCCTCAAACTGTAATTGCTGAGGATTTGGCACCAGAAAGAAAAAAATCAAGAGACAAAACCTTTTTGACATCATACTGTGGCACATGTGCAGCATCACTGAAACGCCACATTGCAGGGTCACGTGGTCTGGAGAACATCACATGGGAAAATGGGTTAAAGTGTTGCTAAATGTGTATATACATTCATTTAGGCTTATCTTTTTTGCCCTAATATTCTGTCTGCCTCTTCTTCCCCTCAACGTCCCTGTTCTCTGCTCCCCATCATCTTTCTCCATATCCCATCATCCTTCCTGTCCCACCAACAGTATTATTGCTGCAAGAAGGAAGAGTCCGAGTCGGAGGAGGAGGAGCCGGACTTCGCCGTTACGTCCCGCCTCCCACCGGTCCACTCCAACCACAACATTGTGGCGGCCACGGCCGCCGCCTCCGCCATCCCAAATGGCCCTGCCCTTTTCTCCACCCCTCCACTGGCCAGGAAACTAACACGTTCACAGACCTTCTGTCCGTCCTGTACACACTATGAGCTGCCTTTCTACCTCCAGCCCCCTCAGCCACAGCTCCACCACCAACCAGATGGGTTGAGGAACGGAGGTGACCGGATCAGCTACCGCAGCGTCCAGCAGCAGGATCTGGACCTGCCGGTGCCTGTGAACATTTCAAACTACCGTAAACCAAACCTCGCCCGGTCGGTCACCATGAGGGACATGTTCACACGCAGCTGTAGCATCAGCACTGATGTTTAGCTGGGCAAGGTTGGAACTGTAAGTTTGTGCTTAAATGAATTGGGATGGACTAGGCCGGACTGTGCTTGAGTGTGTTTTTGTCATCTTGACCAGTGAAGTCCAGTCTAGTGTGGTCTGATCTAGTCTGGTCGCATTCTACTGGTCACCTCTTGCAGAATGGAGGACTCAGATGTCTCTCAGGACAGGATTTTCAAAAAAGGTACTATGCTCAGGTCCAGGACCTGACACTTGGGCCAATATAGAATTTAAAGTATTTAAAAAATGTTAAATTATCAATAACATGAACTTCTTGGTTTGTTTTGTTCTGAATAGTTATTTTCAAACAATGAGAATGGAATTTGTTTTTGAGTTTTATAAAGTTTGTGTAGCCCACCTTCCTCTGGACTCTTCTACCCATGGCCTGAAAGATAGACAGATTCCCTCCATGTCAAAATGACATAATCGGCAGGGATTTTCTCTCTGCCATAGCTGCTACAAACAAAATATGATTAGGAGAAGTCCAGCATTTCCCCCTCCTATGATAGGATGATCTGCCTGTTCCTCCATCCACAGATTATAGAGATTATAAAATATCACTCACCACCAGTGGAAAGACTAGAGGAGGAAGGGGGATGTCATGTTTTAGCTGCCACCCACAAACATGTTAGATAGACTTAACTTAGGCCATAATATTTTAAGACATAAAGGGCTCACAGAAGATGGAAATCCCTGCTTGTTTTCCACATCCTTTCATAGAGGTCTCCATTTTGACGGGAGGCTGGTTTCTCTGAGCGTCTGCTGACAGTACAAAGTGTATATACAGTATGCTACACTTCAGCAGAAAAAGACCTCTGTGTTCTTGCAGGCAGGGTGGACTAGGTGCCAAAGGGGGATGGGTTCTTGCATTTGTGTGCATTTGTGCGAGTGTGCTTGCATGCATGTGTGTGTGTGTGTGTGTGTGTATAACTTGATCAATTGTTATACAAGAGTTCTTATTCCATACAGTTAAACACAGTCTGTCACCCCTATGTATACCAAACCCATTGGTGGGTTGCAATAACATTTTAAACATTTATTGTTAAGGGTGAAGGGATTGTATTAGTTTTCATGTGCCACTTTACCTTTAAATTCATGTTAATGGTAGTAATGACCCAACCAGATGATCTGACAAACTCTAAGTGGGTTTGCAGTTATTTTGTAAATGTTTATTTTACTGATTAATGCTATAACACAGGTTCAAGTTGCAGGTGGCAGTCAGAGGAGCAAAAAGTTTTTTACTGCAACGCTTAACTTTACAATGTGATATTCATTATAGTTCTTCACTGAAGTTTCATTTTGTGGACTCTTCACTGCATCCCTTGTGTTGTCTCCGATTTGTTGATATATGGGTTCATGGGCTAAAAAATGATTCACCTTTAAAGGCACGTCTATAAATATTTAACAGGCCATAACATACAGTACACTCCAGTCTCTCTCTCTTCTCTCGACTCGTTGGAGTGAGAAATATTAGCTCTTGCTCTGAGGTACTCTCTCGTTCCTTCTTCGGATTGTCTTTATTTTCTGCACTTGGCTGACCGGCCTGGCTGGAGGGTTGATATTCTGACTAGAGTTTTATGGTCACAGGACACACAGTTAATGAATGGCATTTTTTACTGTATTATTTCAAGAAGAAATGCTGGTGGTTGTTGGGGGCTTGAAGTTGATTGGATCCGCCCCCCCCCCAAAATGGATGGTAAATGCTGTTGTACCTTCTCTCTCGCTTTCTCTCTTCCTGTCTTTCTGTCTCGGTTGCTTTTTTCAGCAATTATGCTCATTTATTTTCCCAAAGGGTGAAACAGTGAGTGATTTTGTTTAAATTTGTTCCTCTTGTGTCATGGGCTTCCCTGCAAACACACTATTACACACACACACATACACATACACATGCACACACACACGCACACACACGGCTCTCAATGCTATGCTTTCCTTATTTTTTAAACAGAAACTATGTGACCGTTGCACAAGAAATGTAGTGCCATAAAGAATTATGAGAGAAATGTATTAATATTATTATTAGCATTATTATTATAAGTGTTTATTCCAATGCAGTGTTGCTTTTACCCTAAAGTATTTGAATTACTTGCTTCTTTTTATGATCCAGCTAGGTTTTCAGACTCAGTACAGTACAGCAGAAATGTTTCTGTCCTTGTTTCTAATGTATAACTAACAGACACATTGTTGCTAATAAAATGGTGTGAAAATCCTTCTAACCTGTTGTGTTGTTGCTTTTGATTTCACCAAAACTAAATACTGAGTCAAAATGTTCTTGTGGCTCAAATTCATATTCAAATGTTTACACCTGAGAAGTCATTAATTTAAATCAAGTAATTTACACATTTAAAAATGTTTGCATTGTGTACTTTTATATGAAGTGAAGCCTATTGATATATAAAGGTTTATGAATGGGCATTTAATGAACTGTGAATGTGCATTTCCTGGGCAGGACTCCACAGGACCATATGTCTGCTGGCTTCCAAATATTGAACAGTGGATTCAACTAAAAGCATGGTGCATCATCCAGGATTATCGTATTTGGTGAACTGCTAAACGCAGGGTAAATATCACTTAGCTGAAATATATGCTTTCGTTGCTTGCTTTGACGCTTTTGTCTAGGCCACAGGATTGGAACTGGGATTTGGACCATTAGGTTTCCTGATCAAAGTAGCTTGGTTTGGATGTCTCTTGGTAGAGAAATTAATTTGTGCCATCCTAGATTGAAATTAGAAATATAATTCTACTTTGTTTGGTACATATGTTGCCTGTTTGTTGTTGATGATGCTAATAAACCAACATCTGTTCATCATCTCAACTCATAGAGGAAAATGGGTATTGCCCAGCGGCAGCGGAGAGTTGTATTCTCTCAAAACTTATACCTACTAATGTGTTTTTATTGTTGTGTTAAAAGTCAAACATCATCAGACAAACTGTAACGGGCAAAATGTTAACAGTGAAGCCTGCCAAACCTCTAACCACAGCAACAGTGATAAAGTCTTTGCACACAGCATCCCGTTGGCCCTGAGGTGATGAGGTGAGAGTCATGACGGCTAACATCTTTGAATGGGAATGGTAAGAAACAAGAATGGGATGCTTAAGTGCAATGATAAACCAACCCGACAGTTAGAGGCGAGGAGATGATAGTCACAATGAAAAGTCATCTGTGCAGGAAGGCTAAAAGATTAAAATGGGATGCTTTATTCTGACAATAAACTGAGTGAGTCAGAGAGGCAAGCAGACTAATCATACAATAGAAAAACAACTGAAAACTATTTCAGAGAGGAAATAGAGGTAGTTATTGAAAGGATGAGTCAGAGCTAATGAATGAGAAATAGCACATACCACAGAATACAGAGACAGATGGAGGCGTCGAGGAGCTGATATCAAACCGAGGCCTCCCTGGCAGAGACATGAATAGCCATTTTGTGATGGCATTAATACAACAGCACTGGTTTAGACATGAAAAACCTTTCAGATTATGATGGATTCCCTTTAATGTGGATACATTCAAACTCCCACTTATTTCTACATGAATTGCAAGTACTGTAACAGGGAATTATGGTCACACTAGCGTTCCATCCACAAGGCAAATGCATCTATTGATTCTCTTCACTGTCACCATAATTTGCATGTAATGATACTCAGACCACTTGTCTGATAACACTGCATCTCAGTTTCAGGTTTACAACATGTTTGGCATGCTGTAGCCTGACTCAGAGACCGGGCGCATGGGTAAACTGCCAGCCTAGTTCTGTTCAGTTCAGTTAAAAACAACTGATGCGGTACTGAGGTCTGTGAATATTGTTTTGATTGAGATGTTGTTGTGAAAGTGAGGTTGGAAGTTTGTGACGTTATCCTTCACATCACGACTGACACTGTCCAGCTCAACAAGAGTCTGCCACGCAACTAAAACAGCCTAACAATCCATCATCTTCTTTCTATTTAAGAGTCATTCACCCAGGCTCTGCATGCTAGACTGGATATCTAAATATAAACCATCTTTCCTTCTGACAGTTGTCTCCAAGTTTTACTCCAGCCAAACCTTCAAAATATGTTTGTATTTCAATGAAACTAATGATTTGTAATGATATGGCTGTTTAAAGTCTATACATTTCCTGACTGCTTGCACGTGTGCACTACAGGAGTACACGTTTTTGTTTGTAGATTTTTGGTGTGGTCTGTATTTGTGTATTTTTTCATGCAATTCTGTATTCATTTGCATATGTGTTTGTATAGCATCTGTATGAATAAGCTTGCACAGGATATATGAATTATTTAGAGGCATAATCGCCTCCAGTGTAAGCAGAGAGCTCGTAGCACGGCCTTTAGAGGTGTATCGATGTTTTATGACATGCTTTGAATCATCCCCCTCATCTAACCCTCATCCTGCAGCAGTGCGCTCACTCACTCTTACGCTGTCTGTCCACGGCATCTCTTGTGGTCGCTCTCTCTTTCTCCACTTCTTGTTCCTCTGCTATCTTTCCCCCCACCCCTACTGTCTTGCACTACATGCTGTGTGCGTGCTTATTTCATGGTTCCTGGCCATAATACTCCAGCAATGGAATTTAGATGCAGCAGGAGGTGCTGGGATTTCATGAATTATGAACATGATAGATATGAGACTTTCCAACTAACATTACAAATCAAAGCTTCCAACCATTTCTCCTCCATTCCTCTTATATCCTGCTGTTTCAACCCCCTGTCCTGTTCCTTCATCTCATTCCCATTCCTTGTTCTTCTCCTGTTCAGATTTTCCTTACTTTTCTCACCACCTCCTCTTCAACCTCCTCCCTCTTATGCTCTCTTTTCAAATTCTGCTTCCATATAACCCAGATATGAAACTTTCTTTAGACTGCCAACAGTGAAAGATTAAAGGGTAGTCTGGATATAATTTCTTGAAGTTTTGAGATATCCGTTTCAGAGATTTCTGCTGTAGTTTCTATAATTTTTTTGTGTGGCACTCAATGCAATGAAAGACAACAACTTGTCCTCCAACACTGGACAGGGGAATGTGGTTTGCTTTTTTTCTCTCTCTTTCCAATTGAATAATTGCGCAAAAAACAATTAAAAAAAGAATTTGAAACTACCTTAGGCATGTGACAAGTCCAAGAAAATAAAAATGTGTTGAGCATGAAAGTTCATTCTTCATCTTGAAAAACAGTATTTGACCAAAAATAAAAAAAGAACACTTAAAGCAAGGTCAGTTTAATACCATTTTCCAGAAACCAGAAACCACATTTCACAGCCTTTCTCAATGATTGGTGTTTGCTCAGACAAAGCCTGTAAGTGGACCTTAAGTTAAGATAAAACAAATATAAAAATGACGTTCTTATACAGTATACAGCAGCGATGCTGAGCATATACATGGACTGCTGCTAAATTCTGTAATGATACTGTGTTCTATCACAGAACATATACAGAACATTCTTTGCCAACACTTCAGTCCTTTATTTTGGACTTCCTGCGACCCCTCACTGCCAGTGTGGACATTACCCAGACTGCCAAAAATAAACTCAGTCCGAGCTTTGAGAGGTTGGTAGTACATTAGGAAGGAGCTCTATCCTCAGACTATAGACAAAAGAACAACCAACATCACAAACAGACACTTCTCCATTGCTCAAAATAACAATACCAGCACATGTAACATTTTAAAAACATGTCCCTGTCATTACTGCAGGATTTTTTGCACATTTATCACAAACGAAACATATGACTTTGTGTCCTTAATAAACAAAACTCAGGGCTATATGCCATTCAGAATATGTGACACACACACACACACACACACAGATGCTTAGTGCTGTGTCAGAGATGTAGAGAAATAGCCGTCCTCCACAAATCTCTCCCTGTCTCACACACACATGACTGCGTGCAGGAGCCATTACCACCCAGTGTGTGTAATCTTTCGATTTCTAAAAGGAGAAAAGGCCATGCCTCCTGTCTGAATTTTTCATTCCCCACCCTCTCTGTCTCTGTATAACAACTGATAAATAAGCAATGAATCCTGTGGACATAACGCAGAATGAACTTGATTTTATGTCCTCCACACCCCAACACCAACTCCCCTAGATACACATTTTTGTCTGCCTTTCTCTTCCTGTCTCACTATGCTCTTTTTTCTCTATGAACCTTGTCTCGCTTTCCAATGCATGCTCTCTCTCTCTCTCTCTCTCTCTGTTTTAAGAGCTAAATCTTTTGCTGTGTTTGTCTTCCTTTGGTACTCGCCCAGTGAACCGTACTAAGACTAAGACTCTGGCCCCAATATGTGGTGGAAAAGCGCGCGTGTCTGAGTGTGCGTCTGTTTCTGTGGATTGAACGTGACCTTTTGCTTTAATCCACCACTGATTTAGATTTAAAGCGCTGGTGGCTTCGACTCCGTCTGAGAGGCACCTTGATTGGTGAGCAGCTCACAGTAGGCCCTATTAGCCTATAGATTAGCACATTCATACATGCAAGGACATCACTCTCTGATTATGCAATATTCTTCTCTGTCAACAAGTGCGTGGGTTGTTTCAGACAGAGAGAGGGAGAGGGTGAAGCAGAGAGAGTCTGTGTTTGAGTGCTGTGAGAGGGAATCAATGGAGAGATGTGATGAAGACAGAAATAAAGGAGTCAACTTAAGTGCTACTTTGTCGCCATCTGGTGGACTAATAAGGATGGTGGCTTTGATGACACATTTCAGCCAAACGTAAGGTCTGGTAGTTAATCAAACCTAGCCCAATATTTGGGCGGACAACCACTCCTAATGTCCATACGTTTATATATATATATATACTAATATAGTCTATAGTATTAAATAGGTATATAGGCTTTATAGTCCGTTTGAAATTCAGCTGAAGTGTTGAGTATTATATATAAAACCAAAATACAATTGTTTATGGTGATAGTGTTTCATTCGTTTGTAAATAACTACCTTTAATCTGCAAAGAGGCGTACTATAAACTCTCTCAAAACCATCCGGTCAAAATGAAAGAAGAATCGTGACTCGCCATTTTCCTTTTCCTTTTGGTTACCACGGTAACCAAACCAACTTCCTCCAAGTCCCGCCTCCCGGTTTCAGCAACCAATCCGTTTTCAGTGTGAGTCAACCAAACTTCCTCCAAGTGCCGCCTCTCTGTTTCAACAACCAATCCGTTTTCAGTGTGAGTCATCGCCACGGTAACCAGACTTCCTCCAAGTCCCGCCTCTCGGTTTCAGCAACCAATCCGTTTTCAGTGTGAGTCATGAGCCGCGAATTGCAAACTTCCTACTTCTCTCAGTGTTCATGTGTCCATATGGCTTCTCTTCGTGCGTTGAATCAAACATAACACACACATTTTCTTAACATTTAAGCCAGTATGGACACAGAGCAGTCCGCTGAGACTCGCTGTGCTGCAAATAAGTGTTCAGTTTTGACGCCGGATGGGAACGACTTGAAGAAAGGAGTACTGAAAAGGTAACTTGTTAACAGTTAGCCCTAAGGTGACATGTCGTCCACTCACGTCTGCTTACATTGTTTTTAGGCAATTATTTGCAATAATATGTTGTAATAATATGTTTTATATAGTCTTGTTCCTCTGTGCCCATGTCTCGCTGTGATATTTCCCCGCTAAAGCGAAATGTGCTGTGACTGTTAACGCTAGAGATGCTCAGGGATGTCACTGCATTACAACTCTTTGCTCACTTTTTTATTTACAGAAAGGCCTTGGATAAAGACAGAAATCTTTATGCGATGACCTCGGACATCATGACATGTTGCACTGTTTATCTGACGGGACTTTAATTACAGAATCAGTTCATTTCCTGTTAGCTGGCCAATGATCACCTACTAGAAGTCAAAGTTTACTCACTTTCATGTTGACCACAAAACTAACAACTATCTATCGTCTGTTGTTAATAACATCTAACCACCTAACTACCTTTTCACTCCCATGAGGTTCATCTGGGCATCCCACTTATTCTGTTCAAGTTGTTTAAAATTACTTGGATTAATGTGTAAAATATACTGTTTTTTTTTTTACAGAACTGGTCATTTTTACCATGCCAGTTTTGGGACTAAAAGCAAACATGGGATATTTCCTTGCGATCGTCATCCTCTTGGTTTGATAATTATCATTATTTAGCCTTCACTAGGAAACTGATTAAGACTTGGCTTCAAATCCCAACTGTATATTTACAGGGGCTATAATTTAATTAACTTAAGCGATGTGATGTGTCGATTGAATGTGTGGTGTGAGGTTTGCACTCTTGCTGTGAGCTTGTTGTTGTTGTGCACACAGACAATAGTGTGTATTGACCATTAGGAATTACTTTATGAGAGTTAGCTTAGCCCACTTCAAAGAAATGTTATTCTGTATACATTTTCTCATTAAAACACGTCCTGTCTTTAATTAATAGTTTCCCTCCACTCTCTCCCCAGAACTCCATTCTCAAAGTTTAAGAGAGTACACTCCAACTTCAAATCACCTGTAAGGAAACCCCTTCCTCTGTCTGTAACACACACACACAAATCCTATGCATAGTGCCACATGTGCATCCCTGTATCATGGTTGTCCGTTTTGCATCTCACAGCTTCAAGTTACTGAGAGTGCTAAAGTTAGCCCCGCAGAGGAGGTGGCAGAGCTAGAGAGGAGAAGAGAGCAGCTGGACACAGAGATTGCACAGCTGGAGGCCGAGTGAGTACAGCTGTGTGTGTTTGTATTTCTGTCTTTGAGGTCTTTTTCTGGGTTGAGGTCAAGCTTGTAGTGGTCAGTTAAGGATTAGGGGACAAGGAATAAATAGTGTTGATCCCCACAAATACCTACCCTACATACCCTAAAATAACTAAAAGGCATGTGTGTGTCCTTGTGTGCTCTTTTTGCCTGCACATAGTTTTGTCAGTATTAATCTAATGGTCCTCATTTAGAGATGTTTATATTTTTGTGTGTGTGCCTGTGTATAACTATTTGCATATACCTGCTTTTGTGTGAGACCAGTTGTGTTTGTGTTTGTCCAGGGGATACAGAGTCGAGGAGCTGGAGCATCATATTGATATGCTGCATGAATACAATGACATCAAAGACATTGGACAGTCTCTCCTGGGCCGTATTGGTAAGATGTTTCAATTCACTCATTTTTAGTAGCATAAAAAGTGTATAAAAGTAGCTTAGGCTTGCAGAATTTCCAAGCCCAAGATAACATTTTTAAGTTCTAATGTTTAGGATTGAATATTGTGGGTCAGGTACACTACAGACAAATGTATACACGGGTGAATGTTAAGGCCTCTCCTTTCTACCATATACAAAATTGAACTGAACGAACCATCAGTCAAACAAGCCACAAGTTCAAAAATAGATTTTAATAATGTAATAGTGATAACTGATTTATTCCTTATTTCAATTCTTTGGTCAAATCAGCACAATGACATTCTAATTGGGGTGCATAGTCACATGGAGAATGTAGAAATGGGTCTAATTTTTCATCCAAGTGGACTGAGGTGTGGAAAATTAATGGTATGAAAGCAACATGAACCACCACAGTATACACATAATTTCCAAACATGTCTGCTGATCATAGCAGCCATTTATAGGACACATCCTCTCCTCCCTCTGTTCGCTGTGACCTTTTTGTATCCGTGACAGATTGAGTCCAGTTACAGTTATAACTTATGCCTTATTTTCACCGCTTTTCACACATTTTCACACAAAAGATAATGTTGCAAGATGACACCTAACCAAAACTGTCAGTTGAATGAGCTGTCTGTCTGTCTGTGTGACTCATGTTTACAGCTCTTGGCCCATTTCTAATAAGGCAGTGTGAACCCTGAACAGACTAGATGAGACATACAACAATATGTCTTTTTCTGGTGTGATTTGGACCAGAGAAAACAAACTGCACAAAGGTGTGATCAAATCCTTCAAAACTACTTAAATGACTGAGATAAAAGCAAATAGACGCCCTTAATAATTATAGCTAAGAATGCTGTGGAGAAAACTAATGGGAGTGTACTCTTCTTCATCTTTACGTGTGAACAAATTTACATTAAAGTTATTTAAACATATATATATCTATCTGTGAACTAAAAATGATGGGCTTCGCTCGGCCTGATTACAATATATTGAGATTGGTTGAGATTCAAGATGTTCTACGGCCAGCCAGCAGAGGGCAACAGATCAGTGTTTCCCTCTGACGGCTGAATCAAAATCCAAGGCCAGTCTTTCATTTGACTTTTGACAGTATTTACACAACGCTGATTATGTTTGAATTTAGATTGCCTGCATATAAAACATGCTAACCCATTAGATTAACACAAAAAAATGTAATTGGTTGAAGTGCCTCTCTACTTAGATTCCCACCTCATATATCTTAAATAAACCAGCCACTATAAGTCCTTTTATTTTTCTGTGTCCAGTCATATGTTAGCTGATATTGATCTGCTTTGTCTTCATACATTATATGATGACATAAATATTTTTTTGAAACTGCAATACTTTTGGTGCTACGTTTAGTAATCACCTAACTCAAATCACTGATCAGATAGTAGCTAGTACAACAATTGCAGGCTGTACACCCACCATTTCCCTTTCTCATTGCAACTTTTATCATAATTCTTGTGACACCATATATTATTGTGCAAGTCTGTCAAGTAATGAGGAATATACTGTATGTCAACAGACAGACCAGTATGAGGAAACAGGTTACAATGAGTGAAAAGGTGCTGTCAGTCTGTGTGTCTTTAAAATATATTTTATGTGCTTCATCTGCTTGGGTTGAGGAAGTTCACACATTTCACACTGTTTAGGGGGGGTTTTGGTGTATCGGAGCCAAGTCACATTATGGTCTGTGCATGTGTCATAACAAACATGACTTTTTACCTACTTTTACATGCACGTGCACGTGCTTGTGTGTCTGGACATCCCCTGATTTAGTCAGTTACTGATCTTTGTGGAACAACATTTCTTGGATAAACTAATGTCACTTATTTCCCACATCTGCTGTAGTCTGTGTATATATGTGTCTATATATATATATATATATATATATATATATATATATATATATATATATATATATATATATATATATAGTGAGTTAAAAGCTTACTATCTCTTTAAATCCTCTCTCAGTACAGTGGAAAGTCAGGATGATAATGACCTCTTAGTGAATGGAGGTGGCGTTTCCCGTCTGACACAATGACAGTCTTTCACATCACTTACACACACACACACACACACACAATTACAATCTCTGTTGTCCTGCAGACACATGCATACACATATACAAACACATGCTATCATCCCCTCTTTGCCCCTTCCTGCTCTCTCACTCTCGCTTCTTCTCACACACACACACACACACACACACACACACACACACACTTTCACGAAGAGTCTACACTTAAACACTGAGTTGCTGTTGTATGCTGTTATTCTGAGAGGGAGGAGATGCGTGGGCAGGCTGTAGAATGAGAGAGGAGACAAGAGGAGATGCCCTGCAGTACACTCTAAAGACAACTGTCCCTTTGTCTCCCACCATGTCCGTCTGTCTGTCTGTCGGTCAAGAGTAAGGTCATTGTCACATCTCTTAAAAATGACGTCTTTTTCTTTTCTTTTTTTAGTCTTCACAAATTTAGAGTGATTTATATAATCTGTGAGTTTCCCTAAGTAATGAATATGATTGATCTTATTGATCTTTTAAAAATTTTAAAAATCAACAGTGGGTGACAAAGAAGTTGATTTTGGGGATAAGGTGATATAATTATGTGTGTGTTTGTATTTACATTTTCAGTTTATGGTGGAGGAAAAAACACAAAAGACTGGAAAAGTACAATTTTGAAAGGAAACTCCCATTGAAAACGTTGAAAGGATTATTCAAAACCATATCATAACAATGAACCTTTCTGATGCTCCAGGCCTTCAAACAACCTTATTCCGACAGCACTGTATGTACACACCCTTACAAACAAATATAATATGTATATGTATATAAGTTTAAAGAGAAACGGACACATCGCTTAAGGGCTGTGCTATTATTACTATTATATATTATCCTCAAGGCTAGTAAGAAGACCACGTAAGGATATACATGAGGGAGAGAGAGAGTTAATCAAGAGATACCAAACCGTTGCTTCTTCTTTTCCGGTGTGATGTTTTGCTTGCTTTTTTCTGCTTCACATCACTTATGTGTTAATATTTTGTGTATTTGACTGCTGGGCAAACAAAGTAATTATAAATGAATTACAATATTGGCTGATCTAAAAGAGTCCATGCATTAACTGACATGAGATATAATTAGTTTCAGCCCTGGCAGCGTCCTACCAGTACAGCACATTAGCATGCTATAGCAACAAATGCTACAGCTTTGTAAGCCCTGTACACAGGAAAAAACAGTACAAGCCAACTCGTCTCTATATAAGGCTCAGCCCGGCACTACTCAGCATAGTTTGGTTCTGCATGATGAGCTCTAGTGGGGCTAATTTGTCAGATATGTTAGATGATCTATAGTAAACAGGGTTTATTTATGAGAAAAATGAAAATGAAATGGCGATAGGAATGGGCTAAGATAAGAAGTCTGTTTTATTATATTTTTATTTTATTTATTTAGCATTTTAAATCCACTGTTTCAAATATTTTCACAGTACAGGTACAAGCCTTATGTTTAAAGTGATTCATCTGTTTGGTGCTGTGATTTTGGTATGTTCAGTGTTTGCAGATTGTTTGAAAAGTACACTAGAAGGTGTTGACCCTGTAATCTGCTGAAGGGGCCTAACCTCCACTTTGCTATGTGTTGCAGCTGCCCTGAGGGGGACCACCACACGAGATCTCTACAGCCACTTTGGTCTGGAACTTGATGACTGAAAAACAAAAAGACTTGAAAAAATGTATGAACATACAGTGGTGAGAATGATTCTTCAGACAAAGGGGAGTGGGACAAAAGAAAAGACCAAAGAACTTTTTGATAGGAGGATGGGCCTTATTTGTGATTCTGTTTTCACTTCTTTACACAGAGATATTTGATCAACGGCAAAGAGTATGATAAGGCAGCCATGATGATAATTAACATTAACTTAAGCAGTGACAGAAAACCAATGTTTCTATGGCTTTTATCCAGCCTATTGCCTACTATTGTTGTGCAAAGAATATAAATGCTATTGAAACACCAGCAACTTTGAAAGGACTTGGATTTGGAAAAGGGTATGCATGATG
Source organism: Lateolabrax maculatus (assembly GCA_031216445.1). Lineage (NCBI taxonomy): Eukaryota > Metazoa > Chordata > Actinopteri > Acropomatiformes > Lateolabracidae > Lateolabrax > Lateolabrax maculatus. The sequence goes on from CM062219.1 coordinate 12,579,077, forward strand.
GCTGCATGAAAGTCAGTTATATCTCTGACTTCTCTGTTTGTTATTTACAGAAAAGGGGGAATGCTGGAGTGTCAACTTAAAGTGTAAAATAAAACGTACTAGCTCCCCCATAATATGCTGTGTACGTTGACAATAAATAATAAGTAATAAATAAGGCACTCAGACCACCAGAGATAGTATGTTCATATTTGCATTACACCACTAAACCAACTGTGGAACATCAAGAGTTACAGATGCATTGTAGCTATAGCATTAATTTTGTGGAATGAAACAGTTGAGCTGAACTATGTCAGAAGGTATCACGACCCTCCAACCATTTAAGTAAATCCATGCATTTATCCAAGTGAAAGTGTAACTGTAAAACGTAGGTCAGGTCGGGTCATGTTCATCCCACCAACCCAAAAGTGAAGGGAAAAAGGATCTTAGGCAACTGTCATACTCACTTTCAGTTTCCTGTCTGTCTCCACAGGACTATCTAAAAGTTTAACTACAAACAAAGGGTTTGGTTTTCAACTTCCTTTATTAAAAAATAATAAAAAGTCCCCAGTGCTGTTCTGTTTGCCTGAAATGTTCAGTATATGTACTGAACAGAAAATACAGACTAGCGCCATAATACACAGGGTGTAACCACTGATAATGTGTCTTCACAGACTGATAACGGCAGAGGAGCTTCACAGGTCCAATGATGCAGTATTTGACTGTGGGTCAACGGGCAGCTGTTGCATTACGTAAAATTATGTATAATGAAGTGTGTGTGTGTGTGTGTGTGTGTGTACACGACAAAGCAATGTAATGGATGTTCTTTTATCTCTCATCTGAAGATCAAGGTTTAACCTATTTTCTTATCTCTTTGCATTGCCTATCATTTGTTTACAGTCTTTGGTTTTGCTGTAGATGCAGTCGACTATGTGAAAATGGGTTAATTACATGTAACATATTTTGCAAGAGTTAACAAATAAGCGTGTCGCCATTAATTTGAGCTCCCTGTTCCACTGGGGATGTAACCTTTGTTAACCTGCAGCAGTACAGCACTGATTATGCAATGTGTTTCATGACAGGACACACTGCTGCAATGAACACTCCACTCTTTGTGGGCTACAAGACTCTTCTTGGCTTGAAGTATCTTTACCCTGCCAGACAAAAAAAAAAAAAAAAAAACATGTCATAAATGTCATGTTGTATGTGGTTGGAGCAGTTGTCTTACAGCCACTGAGGGTTTGACCCATTACTCTGCACACCAACAATCGTCCGTCAGTGCTGTCCGGCCCTTCGGTCCACATATTTATATATTTATAGTATAAATAAGCCACACATAAGAGCATTTTCACATTTAGTGGTTGCCAACCGTGTGAGAGCAAAAGACAACTGCAGGTTTTCAACTGAGCAGATATGCCGGAGCTTTTTTTTTTTTTTTTTGGGCTGCAGTGGAAACCTGCAGGGCTGGTGGCCCTTGGTTTTTACTGGCCCACAGTGGCACACGACACCCCGTCCGTCCTCCGCGGGTCCCCCTCGGTTGACAGATGCGGACTCTGCAGGACGAGGCGGGGCTCTTTTTTTTTTCTTTTTTTTGGGGGGGGGGGTTTGTTTTTGCGCCGCACGGTCCAGCATCAGGGGATCTGTCCCTGCCGGGTGCAGACCGCTGTGCGTGCTCGCCTCGCGTCGTCCTCTCTCTCTCTCTGCGAGCAGGCGGGGCCGCACCGCATTTCCTCTTCCACCGCGCCGCAAGCCCCGCCCCCTACCGGATGGGATGTTTAAAAAAAAAAAAAAAAAAAGAAAAGAAATCCCCCGTCCTCCATTGGCTCCGGCACCCGTCCGTCAGCGCTTATTCGCGACGCGCCGACGGGACGCAGACGGCGGTGGGCGGGCGCAAAGCTGAGGGAAATTATAAGGTCATTTGAATTACGCCTGCTAGCGAGCTCATCGGCTACGATGAACCCAGAAACGATACCGACGGTTGTGACAGTGAACGGACGATGATCGCCGGGGCCAGGTCGACGCGCGCAGGCAGGCGAGTTTGAGTCCCGGGCCGCCGGACGAGAGGAGGAGCGGCAGCCCGCGGTGGTATTAACAACCGGAGGGGGGGGGGGGATCCCCGGTGCGTGCGTCCGTCCGTCCGTCCGTCTCTGTGTGCGGTTTTTTCCTCCCGTGAAGCCTCTGTCAAGCCGGACGAGCTTGCGGCGAGGAGCGGAGGAAGAGGAAGAAGAGGAAGAGGAGGAGGAGGAGGAGGTGGAGGTGGTGGGGGGGGAGCGACCAGGCTGGCCTGTAAGCCGATCAAGGCGGAATCGCACACAACGAGTTTCACGCCTGGGATCTGTGCGCATCTGCACGCTGTAACGGTGTGAACGAGGGTGCAAGGTATGTAAGCAATGAAGGAGGGAAAAAAAAAAAAACAAAACAAAAAAAAAAAAACGACCACCGCCAGCCACAGCCCGATCTGACCGTGCAGCCCCCCCGGGATTGTTAAACTCGTGTGTATGTATTTTTCTGGAGAAAGGGAAAGCGCCCGGCAGTGACTCTATTGTCCTCTGTCGTCAACCTTGCGGGCGATCGACGCCGTGACACCGGGCGGCTGGCCGGTCCGTGAAAGGGGGAATTTACGTGAGCGTGGACCCCGCACATTCAGCACGCCTCTTCATCCTGAAACAGGCTGCCTGCCTGTCTGTCTGCCTGTCTGTCTGTCTGCCTGCACGCTGTCACGCCGTCCGTCCGCTTCCTCGCTAAGCCGATGCGCGCATTACGCTGCGCCTGCCGCCTCCCCCCGGGGCGCGCCTGTTCCCCGTGATAACCTACATCAGGTGAGCCGGTTATACGCGGCCCGGCCCGGCCCGGCTCGGCCCGGGCTGAGAGTCGGAAGGCCGTGTCTGATCGCGCACATGGCACGGTCAGTGAGGCGTAGTCTGATCCAGCCTCTCTCTGTCAATTTCCCCCATCCACTACCGCAATATGATGCTACGCGCCTTTTAAATTTCCGGGTATAGCAGCAGCAGCAGCGGCGGCGGTGGATGATGATGATGAAGCTCTTTCTCTCCGCGAAATGCTCCAGTCCCGTCCGTGCAATTTTTTTTTTTTTCTTTTTCGCCTTGACTCGTGACAGATGCGATCGCGTCGATCCGCCGGACATTCAGAGTGATCTTTAAACACGGTGCGTCCGTCTGTGTTTTAAATAGCTGCAGGCTCGTTGAATTGCTACGACGGAAAGCCACGATCACCATTACAGCCACATGCGCAAAAGAAATATCTGCTCAGCATCTTTTGGCTCTAGGGAATGTGCTGCACTGCCATAAAACAGATATCGCCCCAAAAATGACAATATTGTGCCATAATGATAAACAGAAATACCAACCCCTGCAGTGTTTTTTTTTTTTTTTTTCTAGTAGGCTAATGAATAGATAATAAGCAGTCATGTAAACCTATCCTTTACTGCTTTAGGATCATCTTTCTGGATATCTGGTGGCACTGAACACCAGTGTCAACGCATGCTGTCCTCTGCAGTTCCCAGCTGTTGCTGTAGACAATTTGCTTTGAGTTAGGGTTTCCTCAAGGTCTCGCCTTTTATGGTTTTATTCAACTTCCAGAGAAAAGAAGACTGGAGGATTTTCTCAGTTTTACCAATTCTGCGCGTGTCACAAAGTATACTGCTCTCATGTGTGTAATTGTTTATTAACCAAATGTTTGTGTATCTTGTTTAAAATGCTTGTGACCACCTACAGATTGCATGCAGTATATGTTTGGTTACATACGGGTAACCTCTTTCTCATCTCTTACAAGCAAGCAGTGTACCAGAGCTGAGTCAGTGGATTACAATGTGTAAACAAAATCATAGTAGATGACAATCTTGAGTGGTTGTTTTTTTTTTTACCACTTAAACCAGATGTGACCTTTTTCCTACTGAACTGATGATTAGTCTGAAATGTTTGTGTTTTAGTTGCTACGGTCAGCAGCTATTATCTGTATCTATTTAAATGTGTGTGTGTGTGCCTGCGTGTGTGTATTCTTTCAGGATGATGCGTCTAGCGTGTTGCACGGCCCTGCTGTTCGTGTTGAGGCTGCTGGTGGGCTTGCCTTGGTACCAGGTTCTCCCGGCCTTCCTGATCTTCTACCTGGGAAGCGGAGGATGGAGCTTCCTGCAGATTTTTGCCAAAACAATTGGCAGAGACTTACAGTAAGCATGGGGATGTTGTGTATGTGTGTTTACGTGGTTCCACTGTTAATGAAACCTAGAAAACTCATGGAACTCAAATGTTCATGCTCTTCCAAGAGAAATATTTGTGCTTTTGTTTAGTTTCTCTTTTTCGGCCTACTGTCAAAGGGAGCCACAGCCAAGATGTAGTGCAGTCTGAAGTGTCGTGACAGTGACAAATCTTCTTTTGTTTTGGCTCTACACCACAGAACATTGGACCTGAAGTAAAACAATGACTATAAGGGTAAAGTGCTGACTTTCAGCTTTAATTTGGGTGTGTTAACATCCAGATTCGGTGAACAGTGTTTGAACTGTAGCCCTATCATGCACACACAGCCAAAGCAATAGAAAATGTGTCACTGTCTGAACACTTACAGGCATCTCAACAATCAACGGTCCTGAAGATAGCTGAAGTCAGCAAAAACAAGACATAGAGTAATTCAAGTTTGACATTTGAACCCATTGAAGTTTCTGACAAATAGTGGACCTGAAGCCATATATCATTGAAAAGAATATAAGCACCAAAAATGTTGCATGTCTTTGCTCAGACCACTGGCAAAGACAATAGTGTAGATAAGGGAAGGTCTATGACAGAATGATATCTGATAGTGATGATACAGAATGATATCATAGTGATAAACAGTAATGATGTCTATGTTAATTATTAAAAGTTTTAGACAAACTAAAACCAGAATAAATAACTTAAATAAAAGTTTGATTCATTACACTCTGGAAAGACATCATGTAGTTTTGAATGTGTGGTATTGCTTGTTACTTTAGCCTTGCAGAAATGTAGCCTGCCATCTTTGAAAGCAGCTTTGAAGAACTCACCACAAGATCTGAGGCTCTTCCCCAACAGGCCTAGTATCACACCCAGTTTTTGCAAAAAAAGCAGATGTTCCTGTCGTGCTCGTTTCAAAACCTGAAATGTTTCAGATAAAGAACAAAATAGGGGATGGGGGAGGAGCAGATATTTTAACCGTTTCACCCAATATTTAAATTTGGCCATTGTATTTGGTTTGTAGTTAACTTATTTTTTTCCTCAGAAGCTGCAGTAATGTTAAAACAGGAAATTGTAAAAGATGGGTTTTCATGACCTTTCCATGTGAAATAAGCCAAAGTGACCTAGCCAGTAGTGATTAGCACTTTTCTGTAACCCATTTTATACAAAAAATGGCCTCTGCTCTCTTATGGGTTACAGAGAGATAATTTTTCTTCTTTTGTCTTATTGCTTCAGCTTCCTAGTTTGGGTGCACCTGCTCAGATGCAAATATCCCTGACTACAAGTACAGTTCTGATGTTATTTGTCTTTCGTCTTGACAATGTCTGAAGTCTCAAGGTTAAAAATTCACTATATCTGACCCTCTCAAAGCAAGCCTTTTCCACAGTGACTCATAAATTCCTGTTGTGTAATTCACTCTGACAAGGCTTCGTATTTACACTGTAAGAAGCACTATGGCTCAAATCTTTATGCCTTTTGTGAACTAAACCAACCTTTAGTGTACACATTTCTGTCCCTGAAAATGCCAGTGATTGTTACTGGGGTGGTTTAGCAGGCGTAAAGCACCTGTGTTTGCTAGAACTGGTTGGAAATAGAGTTTTCTTCCTTAATGGTGCGGTGCAGTTTGTTGCCAACATGAACGAAGAAGCCAGCATTTCAAATCGTAGAATTTGATAATATCAATTATTATGGATCTTTCTAAAAGTCACTTTGCTAACAATATGTGATCTTGATAAAAAAGGTATCTTGATCAAACAAATGATTACATAGTGTAGAGTTCCAATAGCTCCACTGTTGCAACAGAATGAGCTCCGAACAGTTTTATTGTGGCCAAGTGACGTAATGAAATGACAACAATAAATTATGGTTATCTGGACCAACAAGAAACTAATCCTGTGGGTAATGCAAAAAATATTATCACCACCACAATTTAGTCATGAAGTAACTTGGCTCAACAGATTATATGATACTTAAGTAATCATACAGCCCATATACAGCGCTCATTATCTGTATTTTGTACCATAAATGTAAATTATTGAGTTATATCCTTCCATTTAGGCAGACTTTGCCCCTTTGGCCACCCAGGCATCTGTCGTAATGTTTTATGCCTAGTGTTCTTACGTTTTGCACAGTATGGGTAATAGATGACCTGAGTTGGTCAACTTTAGATGTAGATGAGGTTCAAAGTATTTTTGCTTTGAACATCAAATTAGTATATTAGTATCATATTACTGCTGACCGTTATCCAAAGAATATCCAAAGTCTTTAGTTTGATTTATTGCCATTTATGCACCCACTGTGTAAAAATCAGCATGAGAGACTTACTGAGATAAGTGCTGTAATTGTCACAATGAACATTCAGTAGGCTTTAATTTTTTGTAAAAGTCATGTTATTGTTGCATCTTAAACCCGTTGGAAATATTATCTGTTTGGAAAACGTTGCAGCCAAGCAGACATTTTAACTCCAGTACAATCAGGTGATCAATCAAAAAAAACTTGTTTTCCTTGGAATGGCTTGCAGTAATGAAAATAGTTAATGGGCTAGAACAGCTAAACGAACACAAAAGTAATGCCGTAGTCTTCTAAATGAGGTGGATTGGCTTTGACATCATAGGGCACATGGTCTTTAGAATCCTTCCAGAAAGAGATATTTGAACTGGCTGTTTTCCCCTTTTTAATACTATTGTCTCTTGCTCCTTCAGTGCAGCAGGTGTGTTGTTGCGGGTAAAGATGAATGTCAGACGCCACCTCAGGGAGAAGAACACCATTCCCAAGATCTTTGCTGAAACAGTGCGCCGCCACGGAGACAAAACCGCACTGATCTTCGAGGGGACTGGGGAGAGGTGGACTTTCCGACAGTTGGACGAGTACTCCAACAGAGTGGCTAACCTGCTGCTGGAACGGGGTTTCAAGGTAGGTCTGCAAAAACAAAATATGCCATAGAAAAAGTAAGGAGAAAAGACATATGTGGCAAATTTAACTCATATTGGTCCACAAATCTTTTTTTAAAGATTGTCTTTATTGCATATAATTGCTTTCAGTGAAGCTTTAAAACTTACCCACTACTGCAAAGGATCACAAATGAATTCACTTTCTGTGGAATGCTGGAAAAAAAAACTTTATGTGTGGAATTGTGTCCAACCCAAAAATATTTTTTTTTTATGAATTATAAAAAAACAGTCAATCAGGAAATGAGGGCAATACATTTGACAGTCTCCTCCTTTGGTTGTTTGTTTCTTCAGGATGGCGATGTGGTGGCTCTTTTCATGGAGAACAGGTCCCAGTACGTGGGCCTCTGGCTGGGCATGGCCAAGATAGGAGTCGAGGCAGCACTTATCAACTTCAATTTGAGACTAGAGGCTTTGGTCCACTGTGTCACCATCTCCAATGCCAAGGCTGTGGTGTTTGGCTCGGAGTTGACGGATGGTAAGAGCATGGAGGATTTTTTTTTTGTTGGGGGGGCATCTGAAGTATATGTTGCAGATTTTGTTTGTTATAGTAGTGACATACCCATGTTTATAGCCAAAAATGTTGTAGTCTCAGAGGGCTATATAATCTGTACAGCATTGACTTATGCTGATGAGTGTTGTTATGCTTGCACTGTGATGGGAGAGGAGAGTGGTGTAGGGAGAAAGCAACAGAGGCCATAAAAGACAAATGGGTTTTGGAGGAAGTGTCTTCAATATCAGTCAGTGGAGTTTTTAAATGGCTGATGAACGGAAAGAGGGGAGTGGAGAAATGTATCTGTCATCAATTTGCAGTGTTCAAGGTATAATTTGGTCAGAGAAAAGAATCAACTGATAAATGATAAACTAAAAGAGGTATGAGGTGTATACGGAAAAAAACTAAAACAACAACGTAGCTGCTTGTAAAACCAGTCCTGTTGAGTCGCATATTGTTTTATAAATTAGTAATATTGTTAATTAATAATAATTACAGCATATAAAATAATTTAAAATCTCTGTTTTCCTCCCACGTAATACTGCTCTTGACCTTATATCTGTTGTATTGACTAATAGATAAACCAATTAGTTGCCAAGCAACTATTCAATGTGCAGTAATTTGTACTTAATGAACTATACATTTAAATTGACTATTACATGATCAATTGTGTGTATCTGTGAATATTTTGGATGGTCCAAACAGAACTAATTACCTGTTATAATGTCTAATCTACTAACCTGCAGTGTATTATTCAACATGCCTTACATTGCTTAGACCTGGGGGGCACTAATAATATAAAATTGCAGCAGCTTAGTAGAATGGTCAGCCGTAAATTAGGAATGTATTTCAATCTCCTCATGACCCTCTTTTGGGTCCCTGCCCAATCTGAAAAGCCCTGATCTCAACAGCTATAAAGAGTGAATGAGTTTTGACCTGTTCATCCTGGGATTGATGGAACAGCCTCTGTATTGGATCCTGGACTTCTCATGTGCTTTATGCCTTTTAAGTAATTGAAAACGCAGCCTCTTTGGTACTGAGCAGGCCAAATTCGATCCAGTAGCATTAGTACTGAGCCAGCATGACATAAGGCTTTTATATTAAGATACACTGCCTGTTTTTTTTTTTGTTTGTTTTTTTTCAGGGGAAAATATGATAGCTGTTCAATTTCTTGTATCCCTTCTTCTCTCCGCTTTGATCACAGTCACATATTGATACTTTCTCGCCATTTTGTCACACTGCACTTCTTCTTTTCTCTCACTCCCCCACCTCCCACCTGACACCCCAAGTTATTTTATCCTACTCTGTTCCCTCTTCTCTCTTTCTATAAAAATGCAAAGTACTCATGTTTTGTGGTGCTTTAATGTTGAACCACATGACTTCCTCTCGCAGTTTGTATGGCTAGTGAAATTAACCTAACATCGTGTAATGTATTTCTCTGCTGCTCATAGCGGTGTCCGAGGTCCACAGTTCAATGGGGAAAGCAGTGCACATGTTTTGTTGTGGAGATTTGGACCCCAAACGAGTCCCACAAGGAACCGAGTGCCTAGAGCCCTTGCTGGACGATGCCCCGTCTCATCTGCCAAGCCGGCCACAACGCTGCTTCACAGGTGAGAACACCGTGCCCATCACACCTCTCGTTACCAATGCAGATCAGCCGTTTTCTAACAATGTTAATAGTTCCAAAAAGTTATTTCAACAAAAAGCTTTTGGGAGTAAGTTAAGTGAAATTTCCATTGTTTTTTAATAATAATCCAGCCACCAACAATAGATGTCCTGATCATAAGTAATAAAACCAATTTCAGCACCTACTCTGATAAAGAAACGCAGCAATTTCAATAAGTAATTTGTTTGCAACACAGACCAGTTGACAAGTGGGGGCAAAATAATGACTCACAGTCAAACAAATCACACGCCCAATCATATTGAAGTCAAACACTTATACTGCACTGAAATGTCAAAAGTAATATCTTTGCACTGGAGTTTCTTTTTTTTTTTCTAATTTTTTTATACAGTATTACAGTGTATTTAAAAAAAATACAGATGCTATTTAATATATTTATGATTGCAAATAAATACAGCCAGACAGAATTGTTAATTCATTATATTTTAATGAAGTAAAAACCTTGTTTAATTATTCACATGATGCTGATAAGCATCATGTGAACTCTTTTTACTGTTTTATTTATATATATATATATATATATATATATATATATAGAGAATTACTGATAACTCATCACCATAGATTATATTGTTTGTTTCCAAGGCAACCCATATACAGTACATGGGTCAAAGGGAGAACAAATTAAATCCACTATGGTAATAATTAAGCCATGTACATTTCTTGGTTTCTTGTTATTGTCTCCATTATTTAGCATTTCATATTTTTCATTCTATCCACAGAGCTAATCGGTTACCTCTTGTTCAAAACAATGAATCGAGTCCTACATGCTCACTCACGTTTGCTCTTGGATTCTACATGTGATCATTAAAAACCACACAGGCTGCTGCAGCAATAAAACCTGTGACCTTTGGTCATGTTCACACGCAAAATGTGTCTCTGGTGATCCGGACAGATTTCAACCTAAATGCATCAGGAATTATATGTCTTTGTATATTTCCATGTTGAGCCTAGCACTCTATGTACCTGACAATTTCAGAGGTGAAAGAGATAGTAACCATACAGTGTGTTACAGTGTACAGTGAAAGTTGTATACCAATGCTCCGAGCTCCTGCTTAGTCCCACACAGCTGATTTGCTTATGCCAAACAAATCAGTGAAGGGTTTGGAATTTGTACATGAATTGAGGCAGCACATAGCCACCAGCAGTTCTTTAGCTGTATATCAGAGTTCAAAAGTGTATTTGCTCTGTTTAGCAGTGGTTGGAGTTTCTTACAGATAAAATCAGTTGAAAGCAGGAAAGTGAAATCCAAACAAAAGTGGTCCCTTATGATGCCAGGAACCTCTCAAGTCTTTCTGGATGCAGGTCTAAACAGGACCTCGCTGTCTAACCACCAGATCACGTTGTTTCCACATCACACTGTATTCCTAAGAAAAAAAGGACTTTATGGTCTAATTATCTCAATCTTTAAAAAGGGATTCTACTTGATTCTCCCTCTGTATTTCAGTGTTGTAATTAAGTCAGAATGAGCTTGCAATCAAAACCGTGAATAGGTTGGTGATTAAGTATCAAAGCCAAGTATTTACACTCCTGCACAGCTAATCAGAAGTGAGCATTCAGAAAAATGTTTATTTCAAAAATAGTTGTGACCGAGTATTCATTTTCACACTCTCAAGCGCATGCTAAAGCCAAGCATAACCCTTTGACTTATTTATGTGTTTCATCTCACTGTCACTCGGTTGTCTGTTTCCAGATCGCCTGTTCTACATCTACACGTCAGGAACCACTGGGATGCCTAAAGCTGCTATTGTTGTGCACAGCAGGTAGGAAGGAGCCGTGCAGCTAACTAACAGACACACAGCAATTGCAGCTGCTCGCTTTGTTGATCCTTGCAGCTTTCATGTGCAGAGTAAATACTGTTAGAAGAGAATGGAAGAGAAATGCATAAAACTTGTTGGTTTTGGTTTGACTCTTTTTACTTTCTTCTCTTACACCGCCTCAACCCGCCCCGGTTTTCAGGTACTACCGCATGGCAGCTTTGGTATATTATGGCTTTGGGATGACATCAGATGATGTGTTGTATGACTGCCTTCCACTCTACCATTCTGCAGGTAAAACTATATTTGTGTGTGATTTAAAGGTGAGATTTAAAGTTACAATATGCAACTTTGTCAGGAAGTCCATCAGGTCTTGTTCCCTTAAGTCTGTTAAGTTCCTTATAATGTTCATCTTGACCAACTTTCTAGCTTGAAACAGCACCCAGCCTAAGGTAGTGGATAAAGCCAATCGCCAACAAAAAAACAGTGGTGCTACTGTTTACACGTGTTTTTGAATAGATCTTATTTGGCACACATTTAGTTTCAATGTTCTTAATTTCCTCTGCTAACAGAAAAGTCACAGACAAATAAGATCAGATATAACTTGCTATTTTAAAGAAAGTTGCATGTTGTTGCTTTTAATTATATTTCTTGGTATATTTCCATGCTGAGGCTATCCTTCTATGACCTTGTCAACTCATATTTATTTTGTGTACAGGTAACATTGTGGGAGTGGGCCAGTGTATAATACACGGCATGACTGTAGTCATCAGAAAGAAGTTCTCTGCCTCGCGTTTCTGGGATGACTGTGTCAAATACAACTGCACTGTAAGCATATTGTAGATTTAAAAGTCACTGTCACACATTTCGTGGCCAGGATTAGCACACCACAATCTCTCAGTTTTGCTAAAAACACTAATTTTCTATCAAAATAATATCAAAAATTCATGTTATTTTATTATAAGCTTGGTACTCGATCAGTAATTAGTCTTTTCTTATTTCCATGTTCTATCTCAACACTATAACAACTCACTACCACACTGTCTCCTCCAGATTGTGCAGTACATTGGTGAGATCTGCAGATACCTGCTGAACCAGCCAGTTCGGGACACAGAGCAACAACATCGGGTGCGCATGGCACTGGGCAACGGCCTGCGCCAGTCCATATGGGAGGAGTTCATGAACCGCTTCAACATCCCACAGATTGCAGAGTTCTACGGAGCCACAGAGTGCAACTGCAGCCTGGGCAACTTCGCTAACAAGGTGGGAATGTGTCCTGCAACAAAGTGGGCACGATGCTCTGATTTTGTCTGCCTGGATTTGCTTGGTTAGTGTTTAAATTGGCGTCATTGTATTAAAATACGCTCTTCTGAAAGCCTTAAGACTACCACCACCCACTCAAGTCCTTTCACCAGAGAGAGTTTCACAAAATGTTCAAAGGCTTTACTTTTCTGTATTGCTCTAAAACCCTCTTCATGTTAAGCACTCTGTTATTCTAAGAATGTGTTGTCTCAGTTTTGGTAGCTTCTCATCAATACAACACAACAAAAGAGCACTGCAGCTTTTGGCTGGTTGGAACTTGTCTGCCTTTCATTTCATTCCTTTCACTGGAAGTTTTGTTTGTGTCCTAGGTTGGAGCGTGTGGCTTCAATAGTCAGATTCTACCCTTCATCTACCCCATCAGACTGGTGAGGGTTGATGAAGAGACGATGGAGCTCATTAGGGGACCTGATGGCGTCTGTATTCCCTGTAAACCTGGTAGGTTTACTGTATATACTTATTAAACATCAACTTCACGGTTGGTAACTTTAAATGTACATACAGAGTGGTGGCGTTAAGCACAAAAACCTCAGGAGCATACACAGCTGCCCATACATTCCCATCCACATCATATGTTTGATTATTAGTGAAAAAAAGCTGGACATGTAGTCTGTACTTTTGGCAGCTTGTAGTGATTGTAGCCATTTCTTCTGTACAGAAAGGAATGTGCTTGTCCTTAAAAATCTAAGAATATTAAATGTTATATGTTAAGAAAAATATAAAGACAATCAATTTACTTACATTTTGCCCATCTATCAGAAAGTACTATTCTGGCCATACTGCAGTTGTTTTTCTAGAAATCTTAACGTCATAAGTTACTGGCTGAGTTAAGTGGTTGAACACTCATATGGTGATAGGCTCACAACAAGGCTTCAACAAATCCCCCTCAAAATTATTGCGTACCATTTGTGATTATAATGTAAGTGTTGCACAGACACTCTTAGTCCTTTCTGAAACCCCTGATGGAGCTCAAACAATCCGCTTTGTGTGTGAAAAGCGCAATATGATTTGACATAAAGGCCATTTATACATTCATTAAATCTTCTGTTCTCTCTCTCCCTCTCTCTCTCCCTAGGCGAGCCTGGCCAGCTGGTCGGCAGGATCATTCAGAATGACCCTCTTCGGAGGTTTGATGGTTATGTCAACCAATCAGCAACCAGCAAGAAGATTGCTCATAGTGTCTTCAAGAAGGGAGACAGTGCCTATCTCTCTGGTTAGTCACGCACACACACACACACACACACACACACACATTGGGTTATTCACTTTAATCCACACTGACTGACTAAATGAATGTGATCTTTCGCTCCCTCTCACCAGGTGATGTGTTGATCATGGATGACTGCGGCCACATGTACTTCAAGGACCGCACAGGAGACACTTTCCGCTGGAAAGGAGAGAACGTCTCGACGACCGAGGTGGAGGGAACTCTCAGCAGGCTGCTAGACATGAAGGATGTAGTTGTCTACGGAGTGGAAGTACCAGGTAAAATCTTTCAGAATGCATGCTTAAATATTTTTTCTTATTTGAGATTATTTAAAAAAAATTGTCATTTTGGTTTTAAAATGGTTGGTAAAATAGGTGACTGTAGTGTGAATCAGACTTTGTTTAATACTATACTGTAGTTATTACAGCGCAGTATCTTGTCTTACTCTTGACTTATTATGACATGAAATGAATTATACCATTTTGAAATGTCATCACATATAAAGCTGAGCAGTAGTTGAGGCTCTGCAGACTGAGTGACAACAAAGACAAATCACAGATGCCACTTCCCAGTCGCTGTGATTCGATTAGATAACTTTATTAATCGCCAAAAGGGGGAAAGTAGTTTGGCATGCATAGTGACAAATAACAAGATGCACAAGACAGACAGATCACAGCAGACCTATGAAAGACATTCTGTCACAACAGTTATAACACTAACACTAACTAAATTTAAAAACAATATGTTAATAAAATCAATTATGTAATGATAAAAGAAATATATGAAGGTGAAATGTGCAAGTAAGATACTGTTTAAGGCAGGAGGGATCCGCGCCGCATTCATGGCTTCGTTGCACAAACGCAAGCATCTGTCTGACCTTAAACTTCAGTGGTCCACAGAATTAATCCTCTGACATGGTTGTTTCTGTGCGCACAGGAGCAGAGGGAAAGGCTGGTATGGCAGCCATCGCTGATCCGTCTCACTCCACTGACCTGGAGAAGTTTGTGAAGGACATGGAGAAGGCTCTTCCTCCATACGCCAGACCTGTATTCCTCCGCTTCCTTCGGGAGGTCAACAAGACAGGTAAAATGCTCTTTTTTTTTTTAATGCCATTTTATGTTAAAGAATCAATCAAAAACTAAGATTTTCAGAAGCTAACAGTTTTATTTCTGTGCAATTTGGGGGGAAAAATCACAATGGACTTCTGAATTAGACCTTAAATATTTGACAAAATTTGATTGAGTTAAACAAAATTAAATTACTCCATAATCTCTCTTTCTCTTTCTCAGGAACGTTTAAGTTTCAGAAGACAGAGTTGCGTCGGGACAGCTTTGACCCCAGTGCAGTGTCAGATAGACTTTACTTCCTGGATTCCAGCAGAGGGCGCTACGTGCAGCTGGACGAGGAGATTTACCGCTCCATACTATCAGGGAAACACAAATTGTGATGACCAGGCTGACCACTACGTGTACACACAGACACACACATACACATATACAAACACAAACACAAACACACACACACACACACACACACACACACACACACACACAAACATACACATACAGAAAAGAAGACAATATTGTGTGGCCAGGATAGCAGAATGCAGGACTTTGTCCCCATATACACAAATACATATAAAGTAATAGCCATACACACTCCATGCACCCAGACTCAAATGCCAACACATTTACAGAAACACACACGTACACATTGCATTACTGAAACCACTTTGCTCTTTAAATTCCCTAAAGACAGACTTATGCACGCCACACATACACACACACACACACACACACACACAGCACCACTCCATCCATTCCTCCTGCAATCTCCCCGGCAACTCCTCTCGCTACCTCAGCAAACACAGAGAGAGGCACAAACCTAGTAACCAGGCCTGTTTGGTAACTTGAAATCACTCTTCATAGCCACACAGTCCCTGTCCACACAGGCCTCAAACAACCACGCCTGTATATCCTGGTCCATCAAACCAGATGTGTTGCTGGTACACAGCTGTGAGGGATGCCGAGTACAGACTGCCTGGCGTCCAGAATGCAAAAACTTGAAACCACAGACTTAACGGATGCTGAGGAGGAGCATGGATTCAGTGCAGAAAGTGTGTGGGACCACGGTGGGACCTATGCGGACCTGAACTGTCTCTCGGTTCATTGTTTCGTCAGCGAGATTGTTTTGGAGCTTCTACCGTCGACTTCACCTGCACAATAAGCCTGCAGTGACAAACCTGTGTGACAACTACTGCTTTCCTCTATCTGAGTTTAACTTTATGAAAGTATTTCCTTGACCTCTCTGGTCTCCTTGTTCATTTCCACCTTTGCTCCACAGAGCTTCAGATGGAAATGAGGGAAGGAAACCAAGGGGTTGTATTTTTTTTAAAAAAGGGGAACAACCTTTAGGATGTGAGGGATTTTGGAAAGCCTTTGACATGTAACCCATGGTTACAAAAGTTCAATTAGACCAGTGGTTGAAGCTGAAAGATTCAAGTGCAATAGGACTCCAGTGTTTGCAGTGCAATAATCAGCCGCACCACATGAGAGCTGATGTAAAACAAAGCTTTGTATTTAAATATGTCTGCATCACACCAAATATATTTAAGTTGTAGTATTTGTTTACATATTTAAGCAAATATGAAAGTTTTAGTAATTTATTTTGTTGTAAAAGCTTTCTCTTTTGTTATTGTGCGTATATATCAGGTTGTTTTTGCTCTATGTGTATCCAAATCCGTGGTTCAATAACTTTTGGAGTCCTCAAAAACGAAGCTGCAGTATGCATTTTATATCAGCTGCTGGGACACAAAGTCAAGTGATCTGACCGATTCAACCCTGGGCTAAATACATGGGGCTATTTCCATAAACAGGACTTATTTACATACTGAACTGACATGCAGTATGTTTGCGTGGCTGTATTGTGCAGGTTTTGTCCCAAAAGGTAGACATTGCCTACTGTGGGGTGTGTGTATATTCCTCTAAAACATATGAAGAGGACTTGACGGAAGAGAGAGAAGCACCAAAACGCCCGATCAGCGAGGACTCGTGTTTTCAACAATATTCTGGTGCTAAAGGGGGATGTTCTGCCAGATTCAAGAGAGCCGAAAGATCCAAAGATTCAAAGGCCGGGAGTAGGGACGTTATTACAGAGTGGGTTTGTGGAAATAGAATGGTAGAAGAAGAGAAGATGTGTTTTGTCATTGATGTTTTGTCTGTTGTTTGCTGTAGCTGACATCAGAGGTTGTAGCAGCATGAATGAGCATCATCAACCACAAGCAGAGCACTGTGCCTTACTGTGAGTTCACCTCCCAGATTCACAGGCCCTGGCCCACACATAGTATCTCATATGGTTCCCTACGTTGGACTTCCTTTTTTTTTTTTTTTAATTCAGCTTCTATCTACCATCATCTCATTTGTCTGTCTCCAAGTCCTCTGTCATTATAGCCTGGCAAAGCTGGTCTAAACCTTTTGAGCTCATATTTTATCCTGAAAATCATCTGCTAGGAATCCATGGCACCCAGCGACTGGCACCTTCATCCTGCCAGGTGCAGGAAGAGTTTGTGTTGATGTCTCAATGGGCAAGAGTCAAAATTTTTGCGAGGCTGCTGTCATAGCATTTTCAAGGACTCTTTTCCCCCTTACTTTCTTTCCTTTGAGTCTCTTCCGGTCTTTACTTAGTCCTAACTGTAACCTTAATTTGTCTTCTAGCTGTCTTATTCGTTACTTGTTTCTTGGGTTGTCTTATAGGTATTGTTTGCCCAAGTTTCCATTTGCCCAGCACCTTTTACTTTAAGCCTTTATCATCTTTATGCCAAGCACTCCAAACATTTCCATTAATCCACCACTTTCCTCTTCCGTCTTCCCTCTGTCTTCTCTCTCTCTCTCTCTGTCCGTGGCCCTCCAGCCCTTCGAACTGGCACCTCTGTTTGATCTTCACTGTCCCTGTCAGGCACCGCGCCTCATTCCCTGCCATGTCTGCGTCTTCTTGCTGTGCTAATGTTGATTCAGACAATGGTATTACAGTAGTTGAATACATTTAAAATTGGATTTTGTTATTGGAGTACGTTCAGTGGATGATGGGGGGATTTTTTTGACATAAAACTCCAATTACGCACTCAACTGTTTTCAGATATCTGTTGCCGATGTGTATTGTGTGTAGTCTGCCATTACCCTGTGACTTTCTGTCTTACGTTGGCAACTGACCACATCCTAAGTCATCTACGGTGCAGCCAGACTGGACATTGCCAACGGTGGTTGAGACCGGCTGTAGTGTACAGGACTTAGGCTACGTTGTTCTCTGCAGACTGATTCTCAGTATGTTTAAACAGCTTTTCTTAGTTCGTACTTTGCACTGACAGTCGACCTTGACGTCTGCAGTCTGCTGACGGTGATCGTCAAAGTTGCTGTCACCTGTTTCCCTGTTAGGTGAAAAACACCAACAAAGCTGTTTGACAGGAATTGAGTTTCATCCCTGCTTCCTCTGTGGTCTTAGTTCAAAGACGCTCTCTCTCACTTGTATTTATTCTTTAATGATGAGTGTGAAATGTTCTCATGAATGTCTGAAAAAGCAAATGAGTGACCAATGATGCTGATGTTGTAAAGTAACGTGTGATTTACGTATCCAAGGGAACACAGTTTGGCTGTAATGATGCGTGAGACTGAGGGTTGCACTTGTCAACCCTGACTAAACAGGCCCACAGCAGAGCACTCTGAATAAGATGTTTCCATTTTCACTTTTTTTTTTTTTTTTTTTTAAGAAATGAGTTTAAATTATTATTTTTGAAGGAACTGTTAATTATACTTTAATTGTTTCACTGCTATATGTGTTTTTTTTTTTTTTTCTTTGCGTGAAATCATAGCTTTTTGATTTTGGAAAAAAAAGGGGGTGATTCATGCACAAGTGTAAGACAATCAATTGGCAGTTGATTTGTTTCTACCTTTTATAAAAGGCACTAGGAACCAGCCAGGGAACAACCTTTTCAGGATTACATTGGTTGTAGATGTTGACCAGGAGCCAATTTACATTCTCAGCTAATATAGTTTTGAAAAGTAGATGGCAAACCAGATGAGTCAGGTGTAAAACCTAAAAACAACTGATGGTCTGCAGGGACTGAAGTGTCTGTGGAACATGGTGTGTTGAGGTTTTGTGACACCTGTTTGACCACAGGGGGGCGCTGTGTCCCTGCCAACTCTTTCTCAGAGAAGGGAGTCTAACAAGTTTCCATCCAATCCTTTTTTATCATGCAGTGTTTGCATGACTAATGAAGAACCTAATGACTTCAACTTAAACTACTGTAGATGGAAACTTACTGGTGAAAGCGAAACCTTACCTGATATATTTCAAAGTATGGGATGTTTCCCCCATTTGTAAACGAAATTTAAAACAGATTGAAATGTTTAAATGTGGGAGTTAATATTAAGTTAAAATCACTTGACCATGTTTTTTTCACATTTTCTCATCTAAAAGATGAATTACCTTTTTTCAAGTCCTCTGCATATTTTTACATTATTATTTGTCTGATTAAACCAATTTAATGCCAGTCCCTAATACACCATGAGATTATGGCGCTTAAATGTGAATACAACTTTATTCAGTTGAGCGTCAAAGTGAACCATTTTAAGAGAAAGCCTTAGAGCCATCAAACTATCATCTTTTTCCAGTATATACTGCGATCGGTCAGGTTAATCTGAGTCTGATTGTGGAGCACCTCTAAGGTCATAGTTAAATTTTTGATTATGTGGAGATTATTACACACCAGACAGGCCATAATCCTCCCATAACATTTCAGTGTCTCTGGTCTAAGTGTCCCTCATGCCTCTTATTAACATTTCTCACTCCACTTTTTGCACTTTTTGTTTGTCTGTCTGTTTTTCCCTTTCGTGGTCCTCAGGAACATCAATCAGTGCTCGAAAAGGAAACAACATTGTACTCGTCTGCCTATGTGTGTGAAAGTTTTTGTTATTATTTTATTTTATTGTTTCATTGCACAGGCGGCAGCTCTCAGCTCGTGCAGAGTGTGTAGGGGAGGTCTGTGAGGTGTGCTGTGTGTGCGAGACACACACACTGATGTCCTCTTGTCCACTGAAGGCTAGCTGTATACATCATGCATTTCAAGAAAATAAGATAAAAGCAGTGCTGCAAATGGAAAATCATTATTAATAAAAAAGAAAAACTATTTAAATTGTTCACTGGGGCTCTGATTGTTGTACTGCTTTCTTGGGATCAAGCAGATGTAATCGTTGGATGAATGACTGCTGTGTTTAGCTAATCCAGATATATTCTGACACTATTAAAAACCTAAAACATGCTGGCAGTATTGCAACAGTTTCAACACTAACAGCACGGCCGTTTGCCCTAAAAACGTGGTGTTTTTTTCAGTGTACCAAACATTGGGTTAAGCAGTTCACTTTGGGTCACAGTCAGATGTGACTCAAACTTCCTGGTAAAATGTTATACGTGTCAAAATGCATTAGGCTTTTTTAAAAAATAAATTATGGGTTCATAACAATTTAATTTTGTTTATACAGCCCTTGAAAAGTAGGAACCCCTATAGTCTAACAACTAAACCATTCTGTCTAATTTACATACTGTAGGATCTGATCTAATTTCAACAAGTCTCTAATTTTCACATGTATTTAATTTACTACTTTATCAAGTCAGGGGGAAATTGCAAAACATATATTTGAGAGAAGAGCTCAATATCTCCTAAACATCTTTGAATCATATCAATGTTTTGGTCCCTAAAGACATTCTTTGGAGTATGTTGTCTTTGGAAAAAAAAAAAAGAAATCATACTTTGCAGGAATCTAATGTTTCTTACAAGATAATTTACTGCTTCATCCAAAAATCTTCTACCATGACACCTCTAAGGGACTCAACAGTGAGTTCCTGTGTCCTGCAAACCCACCTCCCTCCAAACCCACTTTCAACATCGATCGTATGTTCTGTATATTCGTTTACTCACTGTTGGCCAAAAAAACCAACAACGTCCATCACAGCCTCGGCCCCTAATTTTAGCAATGTCGAGCTTCTCAGCTTACCTCAGAAATACAGATTAGATCTTTAAAGCTTCTACATTACCAACCTTGTATTGTCTAGCTTTACCTGTGCATTTGTTAGCCCTTTTGAGTAAGTTATCTTTTCTCATCTGTGGTTTTTGGGACAACAAAACCAAGACTGGCAGTGGACCAGTATCAAAAATACTGAAAGTGAGAAAAGAGAAACTGGAGCTTAAAAAGTAGTTTCAAAATGAGCCTGTGAGACTCCTCTTCTACAGAAAGGCATGACTAATAACTTTTGTCATGACATGAGTGATAATTATGAGTAGCACTTTATACTGTAGTTGTGCAAACTTGTTTACAACTATCAAACTTCAATTCAAGCCAAGGGTTAAGACAGTATTCTTCTCAGCAGTGCTGGAAAAGCTTTGTATTGAAGTACAAATTTGAAGTACTTGTACTTTTTACTTGTTACTTTTTACATAATGAATACATTTACTTTTGATACAGCACTTAAAGGACTCTTTGTTGCTGTTACGTCTGTACTTTTTCTATAAGTAAACTTCTGAAAGCAGAACTTTTACTGTATTTATATATGGTGTTATTTTTACTTTAACTTAACTAAATGATTTTAAGACTTCCACCACTATCTGTTAGTGTTTTTAAAAATTGAACACAAGCATTAGGCTGACTAACTGACCCTCTAAACTTCCTCTTCTTGGTGTATCTTTCAATGTGGGACAAAGTCTTGTGAAACCAGTGTGTCCATGCATGTGAGGACAGCCCATGAACTTCAGCTGATGCTAAGCGACTACAAGCATGATATATGATACATGCACGTACGGGAAGTGAAGTCTAAGTCGAGGTTGTTTTGGAACCACACATCTTCAACACTTGGCCACTGTTCCCTGATCCCTAGCGATGATTGGCTGACAACCAGGTGGGTGGATCAGGAGAAAAACAAACATTGCCACAGGCTTTGCCACTCTGTACCTGTCTGTTGACTGCCTACAGTTCACTTTAGGCTCAGGTCAGATACCCTCTCTCAACCTTTCAGTCCATCCACCTTCCTTTCTCCACGCAGCCATGAGGACCACTGTTGTCATGGTGATGATGTGCGTGACGATGGTGCGCGCAGACCTGAAGCCGCAGAAAGATTTCAGTCTGCAGAAGGTGAGATAGACAGATTTACACACACACACACATTCAGCTTTTTATATTGCTTGTTTATAATGTTTATATAATTAACATGAATGTATTTATAAATCAATTTGATTTGTTAAGTTAAGGAGGTTCGGCTTTCATTATCTGTTGTCTATAAAGTGAATCCATTGGTGAGGGAACGTGGTGTTCTCTCTCTCTCTCTGTGTGTGTGTGTGTGTGTGTGTGTGTGTGTGTGTGTGTGTGTGTGTGTGTGTGTGTGTGTGTGTGTTTGGTACGCTTGCAAATGTCTACGTAAGAGTGAGAGTCTGATTTTTGAAACCGAGTGAGAACATGTCCATATGTGAGTGTGTGACTATGAGTGTGTACTTGTACAACTATCTTTGTGAGAACCAATTTGAGTTTTAGACCATGGGAGTGAGGACATTTTTGCCGGTCCTCCCTTTCAGAGACACCTTCAGCCCGTTGAAGGTGTCTCTGAAAGTTTGAGGGTTCAGACTTGGTTTTAATACGGGGTTCCACCAGTGCCGAAATTATGTCGTTTGCACACTGTCTATGTCGACTGAACATGTGACAAAACATTGTCAACACATGTCTATTCATGTTTGAACTGTGCGTCAGTCGTGACAATACTAGGCCCTTTCCTTATAACAACATAGTTAGGCGTTGCTAGAACGCAAGAAGGACATCCTGCTGCTGATGGACAGGTAACACGGAACCCAGCTTTCTTTATTTATTTATGTTTTCACACCAAGACGACATATCGTGACTACACATCAAGACAACACAGTGAGACAACATCTCATGTTTAAAGTTGAATTGACACAGCTGAATGTTTTGTCAGGTGAGCTGCGACATAGACAATCTTATTGTCAAAATAGTTTTGTCGTGACTGAAGTACAGTTCAAACATGAATAGACATAGACAAATGTTTTGTTACATGTTCAGTCGACATAGACGGTGTGCAAACAACATCATTTTGGCTCTGATGGAATAGACAGTGTGCAAACCTAAATTAAGTTTAGGTTAAGGTCAGGGTAAGGGGCTGGGGAAAGCACTATGTCAATGAATGTCCTCATACGTATAGAAGTACAAATGTGTGTGTGTGTGTGTGTGTGTGTGTGTGTGTAGTCAAAGTTTGAGAACAGCTACTCAGATGGTGACCCAAAACAAACAATTATGGGTTTAAGTCTCGCCTCAGCACAAATTTGTTATGATTAATAAATTAGTGAATCCTTATTTTCCTGGTTTCCTCACACACGAGAGGTTGAGAGAGGTCAGTTTGACATTTCCCATGGTAAACACATCATGAGAAATGTCTAAAAAAAAGAAGATGTTCATTTGTTTCCTGTAGCTGATTTGATAGCCAACTGGATTTATCCCAGAAGCATTCTGAAGATCCCTATGGTGGGATTGTTCCATATTTATCAAAAGGTCAGTTACTTGCGAATCTGGTGCGGGTTAATATAAAAAATGAATAAACACCAAGCCAGAAACTATCACTATGATTTCCCCATATGTATTCTTTACCTCAGAATAAAATGCAGCAGCAGGTAAAAATGGTTTACCGCTTACGTAAACCAGTATGCAGACTCTGTCATGTTAGTTAATTCAACATTTACACTCCTCGCATCCAGTCAATGTTTTAAAGGACCTATGTACAGATATGAGGAAATGCTGTGGTTAGCAGCAGTGTTTGCAACATGGTGCAAAAACAGCCGACTTGTTTTCCCACTGGGGCCATTTGTGCTAAAAATGTAGGTACTATGAATATATTTATGCATAGAAAATAGCCACAAAATGGCACATGTTCCGTAATGAAAGGATATAATTCTTTCCATGCCTATGCGATCCCTAGTGAAAATGGTGGTTTGATGGTGACTGAGAACAAAGTTGTAACGCACATTAAAAGATAAGTCTGGCGATTCATCCTACTAACAAGTATTGTCTGCAAAGCCTGATAATCATCATAACTCATTCCCCTGTGTCATAGACCTCCATTTTGGTCCAAAAACACAGTCGCACTGGGTGACATGTTCCTTCAGTCAATTCCATACACACACCATACTGCTTCCTTAAATACTCACTAGCACACCAATTCCAGCTCCGAAAATATTCTCTAAATGCCATTTACTGTCCAGCTGTTTTAGGAAATTACCGTGCCTTTATTTTTATGAAACTATATATAAATGACTTATGTATTCAGTAGGAACCATTGGGCTTGGGCCAGAGGGCCACAAACAAGGTAGTAAAGTCAGAAAGTATTTAGAGACTGATTTACACATCGTTGGTTTTACTGTTTTCCTGGTATGTGTTGACAATGAGCAAAATATAGAATATTGCCAGCCTTATCCTTTAACTTTGACTTATCAGAGCATGGAACGCACAGGTGTAACTTGTGCATAAATGATGGTTAGTAGTCAAATAAGCACTCACAAACTCAAGATCATTAATATGTAAACTTAATTTTGTGTGTGTGTGTGTGTTTAGTTTGCAGGGAAATGGTACCGGGTGGGCCTGGCCTATGACTCTCCAAGTTTTGCCCCCTTCAGAGACAAACTGAAGGCCTCTATGGGCATCATCACAGCACTGCCAGACGGCAATGTTAACCTCACAATGTGGGAGGCCACGTGAGTACATGTCTGTGTAAATGGGTGGCCATAGAAGTGTTTGTGCTAGTCAAAGAAAGGAGAAAACAAGGCAGAAGAAACAGAGAGATGTATGGAGTGAAGTTAAGAAAAGATAATGACACATTGTGTTTCCTCTGTGTCCTTCAGACCTTTAGGTTGTGAGAGTAAGATGTACCACTATGAGAAGACCAACGTACCTGGGCAGTTCACCTACTTCAGTACACGTAAGTCTCTGCTCACTTCTAATCTGATGCATCACCTTCCCAAGAGAGAAGATAAATATTTAGTAAGCTCTGTGACTTTTTCCATGACAATCTAAACACGCTGTAGACTCGCACTCACTGATCGGGATCAAGCAAACATTCACGACGAGCACACAGATAAAAGCCGCAGTGCCAAGGCATAACATGTGACAAATGTTTCAGTCAGGACACTCATGCCAAAAGTTTTAACCATTTATTGCAGCAATATAGTTTGGCTGTGTGGCTCTGCTCATGTGGTGAAAAACACAGAAAGGGCTGGGGAGGTGGATGGAGTTACATTTCTGAAAGTAGGCAGCAGTATAACAGCGAGGATGCAGAGCTCAGCGTTGTTGTATGCAGACTGAATGAGCACCATATGTTTAAATGGACCACTGACTGTGAGAGAAAGGTCGTAGACATACATGATTGGAGGGTGTGTGGAACACGTGACTATAAATACACTAATATCTTGATCTATTTATTTATAATCACAGAAGTCAAGTCATCCAAATTGTGGGTTCTTTTACTTACAGATTTGCCTAATTGTTCTACAGAGCCTTACCATGTTAATCACATGGATTTCCAATCACTCATTCTCATATTTCTCTGGTTAAGTTCATATTTAATACTACACGTCTGTGTTGTGTTTTCTGTCAGGCCACAACATGGTGAAGGACATCACAGTGGTGAACACAAACTACACTGACTACGCTTTGGTTCTCAAACACAAGGTGTTTAACAGAGAGTACACACAGCTGGCACTTTACGGTAAGAAACGCACGTATACACATTTTTACATTACGTCTAAACTTGTGAACTACATAGTCAATATTGTCCATCACTGTTCTATCTGTCTACTTCTTTTGCAGGTCGCTCTCTAAGTGTCAAAATTAATATAATTCAGAAGTTTAAAGCCCTGGCCTTGTCCCTGGGTTTCCCCAGAGAGTCTATTCTGACCCCATCTCCTGCAGGTAAAGTAGGGGGTTCCCCCTACACACATATCTACACACATACAGTATACACACATCTAATGTTTTGCTGTATGTTTTCTGGCCAACAGAAAATTGCCCACCATCAGGATCTGGTTAGGTGAGTCTTTTTTTATTATTATTATTATTTATTTTTTTATGTGAAAACTAGGGGAATTACTTGTACATTTGGGTGTGTGTCTGAAATCTGTCCAACACATCTTCAGTGTAAATTAGTTTCTGTTATTCCCTGTAGGTTCCCTGATGTACCTGATGATGGTGGCAGCGCAATCTGATGTGCTGCTACTGCTCCAGCTTTTACTACCAGCATCTACTATGAAGTACTACAAAGAACTCTCTTTCAGCAACATCATAATTCTGGCTACAAAGATGATAAATAGCAAATATTGCTGCTGAAATGTATACATCAACCTCTTTTATGTAGTGTCTAACAACATTTCATAGTTCTGCTGTGCTGTCATAGTTAAATAAACAATATTAACCTCCAGCCTATTTAAATATTTTCTGCTTTTTTTCTAATCCACACCAATTTTTCTTATTTTTTTTTTTTTACGGAAAAATTGTATTTTTTTCTTGTGGTTTCTTTCATCAAATACTTTGTATACAACTTTTTTTTGTGATCAGGCATGTTAATTTAATTTAATTCTGAGTTTTAAATGTTAATCTCCTGAATATCATCAATTGGGCTGTTTCACGGTGGTGAAAGTTAATAAATAAAAACAATCAAAAATATTAGCCTCCAGTCTGAGTGCAAGTGGATGTTTGAGTGTAATGTGTATGACCTACATCTTGTACCATGTGCTTAATCTGTTGCACACTCTAAGTAGTGTAGTCCACATATGTAACACCAGGGGGCAGATACTACACATCAGCACACATCAGTATGTTTCTGCTGTGAACTAGACCCTGTGGCGGCTCCAGGGGGTGGCAAGGTCCAGTTTCTCTCCTCTGTTTTCTGGTTTGGTGCCTCATAGTAATACAGAATGGCTGCAGATGGATAGTGGTGGGTCGTTATATAAATATTGTTATATATTTGTATATTTGTTATACCCAAATATTCACCGTTGCTTACGAGTGTCTCCAGATTGCCCGCAGCTACCAACATCTCTGAAGTTGCTCATTCTACAAACATGTCCACATTTCTTTATATGAGGGCCTAGCTCTCTACCTAGGAGCCAATTTGAACCCTTAAAGAAAGCTTGCATTGACTTAATCACTGATCACTTTGATTAGCAGCTGGGAAACCCTGAGGGGCATTCAGCCGGTTGAAACACACAGTAGCCTGTGTGATAAACAACACACATTTACGCAATCTTTCCACAACATCCAGTGTTAAGTTGTACACCATTATTAATATTTAGATATTTCTATTCAGTGATTTACTCATGTGCCACAATAATGTAATGTGTTTGAGCTACAATATCTTCATTTGGGGGCTTTTCCAAGCAAATATTGATTTATGTGATTGTTTGCAATTAAATCAGCATATATACAGTATATTTCTGCCACCTTCTTGCCACCCCATAAATATTTCTCTATATGTTCAACCTAGTGCTAGCTAAGGCTAAATCTAATTATGTAGTCATATAATTCACATATGGTGATCAGGATACTGTGATAAATTAGGCAAAAGCCACTATGTGTAGAATTAGGAAAATGTTTACTGTGTTGCCTTCTGTGGCAGTTTCCTAAAAGACACTGTGGCAGACAGCAATCCAGCCTTTTCCCTACTAATTATCAGTGTTAAATTCTGGCTTGCATTGATTGACTGAAGTCCACTGATGCACTTCTGATTATGGACCAACAAATACACAATCACTTGGACACACTAGTGCGCACACTCAGGCCAAGACACACAAAGACAGATAAGTAGATAATCAGAACTTTGCTCTTTCAGTTTTAGGTTTTTTGTAATGTTGTGGGAGGGGGATTTACAAAGCCCAAATAAGCATTGTGTCAGTTTGACCCAGAGAGGCTGGCAAGATGCAGAGAGCGGGGAGTCTGGTGCCTCTGCTGGTCCTGGGGACAGCCTGGATCCTGCAAGCGGTTCCTGCGCTCCCAGAACCTCTTATCCTCACACAGGAGGGCTTTGATCTGGGCCGGGTGAGTGGCTGACACCCAGGTTTTCTCTACTTTATTTATATATGACAAATATTACTATTTCCATCTTTTAGTTGTTTGCTGAAGAGGAATTCTTTCACATCCAAGTTAGCCACTTTCTGTACCTTTTAATAGCCACTGAACTAATTCAACTGGGGATGGACATTATCACTAACACTACTGTACATTTCTGGGGGATCATTTCACCATATGCAAATGCTTTTGTTCAGTTAATAGTTCTGTGTTCCTTGCAGTTCATGGGGAAGTGGTATGAGGTAGCAGTGGTTTCTACTTGTCCTCACTACATGAGGCGCAAGAGGGGAAACCCTGTCATTGTTGCACTGGAGCTGCAACATGTTGCCCCTGGGGGCAACTTCACAGTGTCAGCCACTGGCTTCAGGTCAGACTCACATGCATACTTGTAGACACACAGTTTAGTATGCATTATAGCCAATGCTGTATTTACGTGTGTGTGTGTGTGTATCTGCATGTAGGAATGGTTCATGTCAGCAGATGTCTACAGATTATGGTTTGACCAACACTCCAGGACGATTCTTCCACCATGTTGCAAGTACTTTTCTCTAGCGTTTTTCCTCTCCCAATCTTTGTTATCTAACTGTACATTCTGTCCCATTTAGTAAACTTAAAAGTAGAAAGCTTGGTACACTTACATGTGTTTACAAATCTGTCATGCAATGTACAGTATTGTTAACACTTTCCTTTCTGCAGGGTTCGGCGCAGATGTTGATTCCTTCGTGGTTGATACCAACTATGATGAGTATGCAATGATGCTTCTGCTGAGCACAGAGAAACCATCAGGAAATAAAACCACCACAGTCAAGCTTTATAGTGAGTGATGATTTTTGAATCTATCAATGTTAAGTTGTTGTATGTGTTGTTTTTCACTCAATGTATGCATCAGTCTGTGTAACGTTAATTCTGTTTTCTTCTGTCTTCTTCAGGTCGAACTGTGAATGTGAGGCCTGCTGTGCTGGACAACTTTAAAACACTGGTCAGACAACATGGTATGGGTGATGACACCATCATCATGAATCAGAGCAAAGGTACAAACACAGACGCACACACATTCAAGCAAATCACAAAAATGATGATTGCACTCTGCATTCCTTGTTTTTTTTTGACACACGGAGATAAATGTTGTCTTTGTGAGGAACAGAACCCCTCTTTCCATCTTGCCGTATCCCAGATGAGCAGGTGACAAAGCACGTCACTCCTCAGCCTCAGGTACGTGCTTCACACCGTGATGTGCTGAAATGATATTTTGCATACTGAAACCACAGACCTGTTTGTTCAGTCACCAGTTGTGGGTACCTTGTGTGTCTATCATTCGGATTTTTTGTTCCCAAGAGGTCTGTGGTGAAACCTGTGGTTCCTGCACAAAAGGAGGATGCTGGTAATATCTGACCAGGTGAGAGGACAAGTGACACATTACATTAACACTGATCAGTGTTTAATTGAGGGTATTTTTTTGTCCCCACATATTCAATGTCTTTGGCATTTCATTTTATTTTGGGGGAGTATGTTTTGCTTTTATCAGACAGACTCATCTCTCATCTCTCTCTACAGTAGAGAGATGAGGGGAGAGAAATGTAGAATGACATTGCCCCGGCCGGCAAAACAGTGACGCTGCAGTTCATGGTTGGTGCTTTGTACACCATCAGGGCACCCCATCCTTGGCATTTTACTACAGCTAATTAACTACAGCAGGCATTTTCTGTTACATTCTGCCCATTGCCATTGTCTACCTGTCAATCAGATGCCGTCAGACTTTTCCACCTCCCCCAGTCACCTGACTCTCACATCCAGCCTCTCCCTGGTGCCCTGAAGTGATCCCTTTCTGTCTGCATTTTGGTCCTTCCCTTGTTGCTTTGTATCCACCAGTGTGACATTTTCACCCCAAGCCTTTTTATTTCAAAACCTACACACACTCTAAAGCATGCAACTATGTGCATACAATGATATTACAGATGATATTTAATGATATATTGTCTTGATTGATTATCTATTAATTAATCATGGGGGGAATTCTTCTGTGGGTCCTTCTAATGCAGAATGGGCCGGTGCTCTTTGGATGAAAGCCATAGCTGAGGCCTAAGAAGGAAATGTATTGGACGTCTTGATGAATATGCAATGTCATTTAAATGCTTTTTGGCTTTCTGTACATGCATATAACAATACAGGATAATAAAAAAAACATGTAGTTGTTACTCATTAGTCTCTCAGATCATGACATGCATTGATTTTCTGAAGTCCAATGTTTAAGTGGTCAGCTGCCCAGACAAAGCGAGGGCATGTTGTCCAGCCACTACATACAAAACATAGGTCAATGCCCTGTTGAGAGGGGGTGTAAGAAACTGTGGCAAAAAGGTGGCCCTTTCCTGGGATTCATAGTCGAAGACTTCATTGTCTCCTCTCAAAGACGTGTGGACGGACAGGCTGATAGGATGCAAAAAGCAGTGATTCTGGTTTCCTTGCTGGTCCTGGGGTGGACCTGGACCCTCCAGGGGCTCCCTGTACTCCCAGAACCTCTGTACTCCACGCAGGAGAACTTTGATCTGGCCCGGGTGAGTTGTTGAGTTCTGCAGTCTTGCGTGTTAGTTTTCCTCTTTAACATTGTTTTGCATTTATTTAAATTTCGAACTACAGATTTCAAACTACGGATTGTTCTTCCGCCTTTTGTATAATTTGTGTATGCATTCTGTTTGCATGAACCGCAAAATTGCATATACTTCCCACACTGTAACGATACAAAGCCTGTTGAGAATCAGAGTACTCCTTTAAGTACTCATAAATAAGTATTACAGAGGTCTGAGTGAATGTCCTTTATGAACACCTCTCTGAAATGTTAAGTGTGATGAGAAATAGCTTTTGTTAAAACAAATACGCTATAAGATATATTGAAAAATCTTGGAATATTTTGATTTATGTTTTTATATTTTCATTTTGTCACATCTGTACTGTTATAGCACTTTGTAAATGTGTCTTTAAATAAAGTGGGTTAAACCTCTTTTTTGTTGTTGTTGGTCTGGTATACTGAATCAAAAGCACCTATTTCAGTCATAACCTTTATGTGTATTATGTTATGCTCTTTCTAACAGTTTTTGGGAACATGGCATGATGTTGCCATGGCAAGTACATGCCAACATGTACAAAGTCACAGGGCAAGTGCAGCCATTGGTAAACTAGTACTGCAGAGAGGCACCACTGAAAACAAACTCAAGGCAACACGAACTGTACTCAGGTTCGTAAGAAGTGTGTGCATCACACACTTACACACAAACACACTAATGCACAAAAATGTATCAAAATACATTGAAAGTTAGAAATACTTTCTCCTCAATTACAATAAAATAAGAAAATACTTATTTTCATCCTTAACACTCTTTAAACTTTGACTCCCTCTAAACAATTTCATCCTGAAAAACTATTTAGGAAATTTGGTTTATCCAAGATTATGAAATATCAGGAAAGAAAACATGAAAAGTAATTTAAAAACGCATTTATATATTATATATTTCACAATGCAGTTTTAGTTAGTTTGTAGATTCAGATTATTAAAATATAATCACCTAATAAATTAAGCTGAATTAGTGTAGATTTAGTTACCCGACAGTAGGCCTATACAAAGTCATTAAAATAAGCCCCACCTTTACCAGCTGCAACATTAGTTCTTTCAGCATTAATAATTCCATAATATTATTCTGAAATGTATTATTCTGTATAATTCAGTTTTTTTACTGTTGGTAATTTAAGTATATTTTGATGCTAATACATATGTACTTTTACTTAAGTAACATTTTGAATGCGTGACTTGGTATTGCTACTTTTAATTAACTAAAAGGTCTGATTACATCTTTCCAACACCAGTAAAATTTAAAGATCAGAGTGCTGAGTCTGTGTTTTACAGATTACTGATATATTCTGCACAGATTCATTAATATGAACACACAGTTTCTTTCTAAGTTACTCTTTCTGTATCTGCAGACATGGAACATGTAAGGAGATGTCTGTGGACTATGAGTCGACCACCACACCAGGACGATTCTTCTACCATATTGCAAGTACGTCTCTCTCCCGTCTCCTCCTGTATAAGTTTTACAGTGGTTCAGTTCGTGTTGTCCATGAAGTTTTAACAGATATTATATGTTTTCCTGTCTTTTCAACAGAGTGGCAGGCAGATGTGGATGCCTACGTGGTTCACACGAACTACAATGAGTATGCAATAGTGATAATGAGCAAACAGAAAACATCAGGGGATAAGAGCACCGCAGTTAAGCTTTACAGTGAGTAAACACTCCCCATAGATGCACTGTCACATTTCATTATCTTATTTATTTATTTTTATACTAATTGTTAGCGAACCTGAACACATCCCTGTACCTCAAATTCTTTCTAAAGTTTTTTTTTTACATTTGCTTCATCGAAATGACTCTGTCCTCTTCAGGTCGAACTATGGCTGTGAGAGCCACCGTCCTGAATGACTTCAAAACACTGGTCAGACAACAGGGAATGAGTGATGACACTATTATCATCATGCAGGACAAAGGTACAACACAGACACACAGATTATCGCACGTAGTTACACTAACACACCTCTATGAAACATTAAGACAATACTTTAATCAAGATACATCTTCATGAAACAGTCCAGATCTTTATTGTCCTACAAAAAGAAATTATTTTAAAACATATCTATAAAACATACACAATAAAATCACAATAAGACAGGTAAAGACATTGAAAGAGTACATTGTTTGGCTACAAAATGTATGTGTTTCTAAAAACCATGGTTTCATTTAATCTCTTTGCAGGTGACTGTGTTCCTGGGCAGCAGGTGGCAGAGCCTACAGCTCAGCCTGAGCCTCAGGTAGACAAAATATATTAAATTATTTCTAACCTCTCTTTATATTTTCATTTAGACACAGTTTAACAAAATCAATAAATGTAATATATTTTAGTTATTATTTTATTATTTTTGTTGAGTGATTTAAATCCTCTCTGCTTTAACTTAAACAAATTGCTTATAAATCCCTTTTGGCAGTAATTAGTACTAATAATAGTGGTAGCAGAAGTAGCTGCAGTAAATTTGTATAGTGATGCCTGAAATAAGAATAAGAAATAAGCTTCTGCTGTGCTCTCAGTGGAAGACTAACATAATTTAATAGTAAAACAGTGTAAATGTGGTATAAGAAGTTATATGTTTAAGCCTAATGTTAAAACTAAAACTTATGGATTTTCCTCAGGTACAACTACAGAACTATTGGCAGCAGAATTTATGCATTTTATATAACAAGTCATTGCACTCACTGTAAAAAATCCCTAACCATTGTGAAAGGGACTTTTAAAATACCGATGCACTAATGTGGACATTGTATTTAACGTGGTTGTTTTACAAGACAAATGCTGGAACTATACAAAAATGTTGTTGCTATCCCAAATGATTTTGAAATGGGCTAAGGCTACATTTAAGGGGAATATTTGGGGTTCAGGTGGCTTTGTATCTCTAACTGAGTCGGTCTGTGGCTGTGTTTCAGCGGATGAAGAGATATGTGGTGCCAAGTTTAGCTGATGATGCACCTTTTTTCAATGGAACCGGTAAGTGATCAGCTTACTCAGTTGAATAACGACATACCCTGATCAATTAGATATTATTGTACAGCACAACAGATGTTGTAAGTAATGGGTATTATCCTTCCTTGTGCAATCTCTCTCCCCTGTAGAGGCCTGTAAAGCAGCACCAGAGAAAGGGCCATGTTCTGGGATGCACCGCCGCTACTACTACAACTCCTCCTCAATGAGCTGTGAGGTCTTCAAGTATGGAGGGTGTATGGGCAACCAGAACAACTTTGTTAGTGAGAGAGAGTGTCTGCAGCGATGTCGCACAGAAGGTGAAGAGCGAAATATGACACACAATATCTGTATATGGGATTATTATACAATACATGCAGCATCAATATTTTTTACCCATTGCCAGTTGCCAGTGCAATATTTTGGATTTTTCTGATTTGTTTGCATTTCAACCTTTTTTTTTCTTTTTTTTTTTTCAAACTTGGAATGGTCGTTTTCCCATATACAACTAACTTCTGTTGGGATTGAGCAGGAGATGTAGTTGCAGTTGCAGCCACGGGGTGGTGAAAGATGGTGAGATGATAATGGAGATATAAAGAAATACGGAAACACAGACAGGGATACATCTAGATGACCCAGTCCACAGCCTCAGATACCATTGGAGAAAGAATTCTGGCATAATTGCTGAAACCTTATGTCCCCACAAGGAAAACTTGGTGAAACAGCCTGTACAGCTCGTATGTTTTCATGCAAACTGCACAGAGATGGGCACAAATACGTCAAAAAGTATCTTGTTATAAATTACAAGTAGTTGGTCATCAAATGTATCAAAATAAAATACAAAATACTGGTATGAGAAATGTATTTAATTCAAATACAAGTAATTTGTCATTTGAAATTACATTAAATACTGTATTTTAACTATTTCAAATACACAAATACAAGCTCTTTAAGTGTTGTTGTTTTTTTACAAATGACAAAAGAGTCAATAGTCATTAAATATGTATTTTAAATACATAAAATTGAAATTCTGCCCATCTATGCAAATGCAACAGTAAAAAACACACCAAATCTCCACCCACACATGATAAAACCATTTAATGTATTTGTGCTCCTTTACAGACACAGAGCTCCTGAAAGCAGTCTGAGTGAGCCAAGGAAACGTCGCTGCTCATCTGAACTCATCATCATCAGATGCAACATAAACCAGCATTTCATCAGGCCACAATAAAGAAACATGATTTTGTTTCAACACTCACAAAATATGTGAAGCTGTATCACAACGGATGGCCAATAAAATAAGTCATTAGTGTGTTTGTCTGGTGTGTCATGTTTGTTACTGTTATTTATTAGGGCTCAAGAACCGAAGGAAGGGCCCTAAGTTGTACTTGGCCCTAAGAAGGGCGCGAAGCCTTATTGAAATGCAAGTGTAACAGAGTTTGTATAGTATGTGATTCCACTCACTCATTCTTTTAGGCCTATATGTAAAATGCGCAGTTTTAATACGTTGCCGGTTTAATGAAAGACGTGCCCGAGTGTGCCATGTGAGCTGCCTGTAACTTAGACTGACCAGTGCACCAGTGCACAATGCATGGTCGAGGCGTTGCTTGAACCAGCCGGTTACAGTGAGGTGTAACTGAGCATGGTTACACCTTCATGTTTCCAGCGGATCATCTTCAGCCACAGTATGACCACGGACTACCACTGTAACTACACTGAGGTGTGTATTTGGTTTCATTTCTCCGTGTTGTGTTTGATTTATCACAAAAAGGGGTGAATTTGGAAAAAATATTTTATTCACAGATAATTTGGGATTTTGTTTTGTAGTGGTTAAGTTTTAGTTGGTGGTGAGGCCTACTCTTCTGGTCAGTTCATGTGCTATTCTGGCTCTAACATTTATCTTTTATTTAAATGCAGCATTTTGTCTTTCCCTTTATTTAACCTGTGTCATGATCTGTCTGTCACTCCTGGACTCTTGCTCTGTTCCCCTCACCTGCCATTCCCTCACCTTCCACCAGATGCCCTCTGACTTTCCTTCCTTCCCCATCACCTGATTGCCCCACCCATCTACACACCTGTCTCCACTCTCCTCTCAGCCACTCCGTCCTCGTCAGCTTCACTCCTTTCACCTGTCTCTACTCAGCAATTAGCCAGTGATATATACTAGTTCATTTCCCTGGTCAGTTGTCAGATCCTTTTGTTTGTTTGTTTGGTTGTTTCTTTGTTGGCTTGTTCGGTGGTGTGTGTCTTGTTCCCTGGTTCTGGTTCTTGTGTCGGTTCTAGCCACCCTGTTATGGATTATTCACTTGCCTGTTTTTTGGATATATCTGTTTGCCCGGTTTCCCATTTTTGTTACCTGCCTGCTCTGGACTCTGCACCTCATCTCAAGTGAATAAAACTCCAATCAGCATACCTGCCGGTCTCCTCTCCTCTCTGCGCTTGGGTCCTATATTTGCCAAACGGTTAACTCACCGTGACAACCTGGTGGTTTTGTTCATTTAGTGATTGAGACATGGAGGGTGGTAAAGTTTTCAGTGACATTCACCCCAATACCAACATTTGGCAGGGGCAGGGCCAGACATTTGAATGTCATAGTTAGGTCTGAAGTCAAGGAGCCTGTGAGTTTTAGAGGGGATGGTCATGACACACATACTGGTCAGGAGTCTGAAGCTTTAATGGTGGCTTATATGAGAAAGAAAGGAATCCCTCATAAATATTTCTCTATATGTTCAACCTAGTGCTAGCTAAGGCTAAATCTAATTATGTAGTCATATAATTCACATATGGTGATCAGGATATTGTAAGAAATTAGGCAAAAGCCACTATGTGTAGAATTAGGAAAATGTTGACTGTGTTGCCTTCTGTGGCAGTTTCCTAAAAGACACTGTGGCAGACAGCAATCCAGCCTTTTCCCTACTAATTATCAGTGTTAAATTCTGGCTTGTATTGATTGACTGAAGTCCACTGATGCACTTCTGATTATGGACCAACAAATACACAATCACTTGGACACACTAGTGCGCACACTCAGGCCAAGACACACAAAGACAGATAAGTAGATAATCAGAACTTTGCTCTTTCAGTTTTAGGTTTTTTGTAATGTTGTGGGAGGGGGATTTACAAAGCCCAAATAAGCATTGTGTCAGTTTGACCCAGAGAGGCTGGCAAGATGCAGAGAGCGGGGAGTCTGGTGCCTCTGCTGGTCCTGGGGACAGCCTGGATCCTGCAAGCGGTTCCTGCGCTCCCAGAACCTCTTATCCTCACACAGGAGAGTTTTGATCTGGGCCGGGTGAGTGGCTGACACCCAGGTTTTCTCTATTTTATTTATATATGACAAATATTACTATTTCCATCTTTTAGTTGTTTGCTGAAGAGGAATTCTTTCACATCCAAGTTAGCCACTTTCTGTACCTTTTAATAGCCACTGAACTAATTCAACTGGGGATGGACATTATCACTAACACTACTGTACATTTCTGGGGGATCATTTTTCCATATGCAAATGCTTTTGTTCAGTTAATAGTTCTGTGTTCCTTGCAGTTCATGGGGAAGTGGTATGAGGTAGCAGTGGTTTCTACTTGTCCTCACTACATGAGGCGCAAGAGGGGAAACCCTGTCATTGTTGCACTGGAGCTGCAACATGTTGCCCCTGGGGGCAACTTCACAGTGTCAGCCACTGGCTTCAGGTCAGACTCACATGCATACTTGTAGACACACAGTTTAGTATTCATTATAGCCAATGCTGTATTTACGTGTGTGTGTGTGTGTATCTGCATGTAGGAATGGTTCATGTCAGCAGATGTCTACAGATTATGGTTTGACCAACACTCCAGGACGATTCTTCCACCATGTTGCAAGTACTTTTCTCTAGCGTCTTTCCTCTCCCAATCTTTGTTATCTAACTGTACATTCTGTCCCATTTAGTAAACTTAAAAGTAGAAAGCTTGGTACACTTACATGTGTTTACAAATCTGTCATGCAATGTACAGTATTGTTAACACTTTCCTTTCTGCAGGGTTCGGCGCAGATGTTGATTCCTTCGTGGTTGATACCAACTATGATGAGTATGCAATGATGCTTCTGCTGAGCACAGAGAAACCATCAGGAAATAAAACCACCACAGTCAAGCTTTATAGTGAGTGATGATTTTTGAATCTATCAATGTTAAGTTGTTGTATGTGTTGTTTTTCACTCAATGTATGCATCAGTCTGTGTAACGTTAATTCTGTTTTCTTCTGTCTTCTTCAGGTCGAACTGTGAATGTGAGGCCTGCTGTGCTGGACAACTTTAAAACACTGGTCAGACAACATGGTATGGGTGATGACACCATCATCATGAATCAGAGCAAAGGTACAAACACAGACGCACACACATTCAAGCAAATCACAAAAATGATGATTGCACTCTGCATTCCTTGTTTTTTTTTTGACACACGGAGATAAATGTTGTCTTTGTGAGGAACAGAACCCCTCTCTCCATCTTGCCGTATCCCAGATGAGCAGGTGACAAAGCACGTCACTCCTCAGCCTCAGGTACGTGCTTCACACCGTGATGTGCTGAAATGATATTTTGCATACTGAAACCACAGACCTGTTTGTTCAGTCACCAGTTGTGGGTACCTTGTGTGTCTATCATTCGAAATTTTTTGTTCCCAAGAGGTCTGTGGTGAAACCTGTGGTTCCTGCACAAAAGGAGGATGCTGGTAATATCTGACCAGGTGAGAGGACAAGTGACACATTACATTAACACTGATCAGTGTTTAATCGAGGGT
Source organism: Lateolabrax maculatus (assembly GCA_031216445.1). Lineage (NCBI taxonomy): Eukaryota > Metazoa > Chordata > Actinopteri > Acropomatiformes > Lateolabracidae > Lateolabrax > Lateolabrax maculatus. The sequence continues at coordinate 12,617,153 of CM062219.1, forward strand.
ATTTTTTTGTCCCCACATATTCAATGTCTTTGGCATTTCATTTTATTTTGGGGGAGTATGTTTCACTTTTATCAGACAGTGTACAACAGAGAGATGAGGGGAGAGAAATGTAGAATGACATTGCCCCGGCCGGACACAAAACAGTGACGTTGCAGTTCATGGTTGGTGCCTCATAGGCCATCAGGGCACCCCATCCTTGGCATTTTATAAACTACAACAGGCATTTTCTGTTACATTCTGCCCATTGCCATTGTCTACCTGTCAATCAGATGCCGTCAGACTTTTCCACCTCCCCCAGTCACCTGACTCTCACATCCAGCCTCTCCCTGGTGCCCTGAAGTGATCCCTTTCTGTCTGCATTTTGGTCCTTCCCTTGTTGCTTTGTATCCACCAGTGTGACATTTTCACCCCAAGCCTTTTTATTTCAAAACCTACACACACTCTAAAGCATGCAACTATGTGCATACAAATATCAAATGTAAAAAAAAAACATGTCACATCAATAACTGTTTATTTACTGTTACAGGATGAGAGATCATTTGGAATAACTGAAGAGGAGGATCATCACACAACACTCACCAGATAATCATGTTGCCACACTATTAATGTATTGAGTGTGAAAAACAACTCCCTCTTTGGATAAAATAACATTTGTTTTGCTAGTACTGACTTCCTATGGATACAGTACATACTGTATGAATACTAAATGTTACTATATCACTTTTTTATTTTGGTGTTTTATTTTCATGTACATGAAAGGCTTATTAAATTACATTTGTAATGTACATGTACAGCAAATAAAGTGATTCAGTGTTTATCTGTGTGCATTTCACCTTTCCGAGTACATACTGAAATCCATACTGTGCATCTTATGCTGCAAAGTATAAAAGGTTCAAATACTGTTGAGACATGTCTGAATCTCAGATGATATTTAATGATATATTGTCTTGACTGATTATCTATTAATTAATCATGAGGGTAATTCTTCTGTGGGTCCTTCTAATGCAGAATGGACCGATGCTCTTTGGATGAAAGCCATAGCTGAGGCCTAAGAAGGAAATGTATTGGACGTCTTGATAAATCTGCAATGTCATTTAAATGCTTTTGGCTTTCTGTACATGCATATATACAATACAGGATAATAACAAACATGTAGTTGTTACTCATTAGTCTCTCAGATCATGACATGCATTGATTTTCTGAAGTCCAATGTTTAAGTGGTCAGCTGCCCAGACAAAGCGAGAGACAGGAGCAGAACTTTGCTCTTTTTCTTGTTTGTTTTTTATTTGGCTGTGGGAGGGAGGGCATGTGTGTCCAGCCACTGCATACAAAACATAGGTCAATGCCCTGTTGAGAGGGGGTGTAAGAAACTGTGGCAAAAAGGTGGCCCTTTCCTGGGATTCATAGTCGAAGACTTCATTGTCTCCTCTCAAAGACGTGTGGACGGACAGGCTGATAGGATGCAAAAAGCAGTGATTCTGGTTTCCTTGCTGGTCCTGGGGTGGACCTGGACCCTCCAGGGGCTCCCTGTACTCCCAGAACCTCTGTACTCCACACAGGAGAACTTTGATCTGGCCCGGGTGAGTCGTTGAGTTCTGCAGTCTTGCATGTTATTTTTCCTCTTTAACATTGTTTTGCATTTATACATTTGGCATAAACAGGTAAAAGACAGAGGTGCAGAAATTCACTTCTGTACTGTGTTTCATCCATTTCTTTCATCTATTAGATTAATACCCTTTACTTAGAATTTTGTGGAAATGTTTTCATCCTGCAGGCAGTGTAAACTACAGATATTAATAACATAAAAAGACATACAGTATCTTGAATAGAAAATAAAACCTTTAAGATCTTTATACATTAAATGTTGGAAACATTTAAGCATTTTGGGATAGAGACATCAGTTTCAGTTACACACAAGAAAAGTCAAGTATAAGTACTTGAAAGGAGGACTTTGCTGATTTACAACTGGCTTTGTATCTTTGCAATGTGGATGGTATATGCAAATAAACAACTTTCCTCCATGTTGCCTACACCCAGAGCTCCACGCTTGTTCTCTAGGGCTGTTGTTCAAACTACAGATTTCAAACTACGGATTGTTCTTCCGCCTTTTGTATAATTTGTGTATGCATTCTGTTTGCATGTAGACCCGCAAAATTCCACCCAAGCTCTGGGTGCAGGCAAAGTTAAACATTGTTCATTTGCATATACTACCCACACTGTAACGATACAAAGCCTGTTGAGAATCAGAGTACTCCTTTAAGTACACATAAGTAAGTATTACAGAGGTCTGAGTGAGTGTCCTTTATGAACACCTCTCTGAAATGTTAAGTGTGATGAGAAATAGCTTTTGTTAAAACAAATACGCTATAAGATATATTGAAAAATCTTGGAATATTTTGATTTATGTTTTCAATATTTTCATTTTGTCACATCTGTACTGTTATAGCACTTTGTAAATGTGTCTTTAAATAAAGTGGGTTAAACCTCTTTTTTGATGTTGTTGGTCTGGTATACTGAATCAACAGCACCTATTTCAGTCATAACCTTTATGTGTATTATGTTATGCTCTTTCTAACAGTTTTTGGGAACATGGCATGATGTTGCCATGGCAAGTACATGCCAACATGTACAAAGTCACAGGGCAAGTGCAGCCATTGGTAAACTAGTACTGCAGAGAGGCACCACTGAAAACAAACTCAAGGCAACACGAACTGTACTCAGGTTCGTAAGAAGTGTGTGCATCACACACTTACACACAAACACACTAATGCACAAAAATGTATCAAAATACATTGAAAGTTAGAAATACTTTCTCCTCAATTACAATAAAATAAGAAAATACTTATTTTCATCCTTAACACTCTTTAAACTTTGACTCCCTCTAAACATTTTCATCCTGAAAAACTATTTAGGAAATTTGGTTTATCCAAGATTATGAAATATCAAGAAAGAAAAAATGAAAATGTAATTTTAAAATGCATTTATATATTATATGTTTCACAATGCACACACATTGGCTAATCTTGATAGGGTAAAAACATTTCAGTGCAATGTCCAAAGTGTAAAATCCAGTAGTGGAAGCTAACTAAGCAAAGTTTTTCAATCACTGTACTTAAATAAAGTTGTGAGGTACTTGTACTTTACCTGAGTATTTCCATTTTATGCCACTTTATACTGCTTTCTACCCCACTACATTTCAGGGGATAATATTCTTCTTTTGACTTCACTACTTTTTTGGCAGCTTTAGTTAGTTTGTAGATTCAGATTATTAAAATATAATCACCTAATAAATTAAGCTGAATTAGTGTAGATTTAGTTACCCGACAGTAGGCCTATACAAAGTCATTAAAATAAGCCCCACCTTTACCAGCTGCAACATTAGTTCTTTCAGCATTAATAATTCCATAATATTATTCTGAAATGTATTATTCTGCATAATTAGTACTTTTACTGTTGGTACTCAAAGTATATTTTGATGCTAATATATATGTAGTTTTACTTAAGTAACATTTTGAATGCGTGACTTGGTATTGCTACTTTTACTTAACTAAAAGGTCTGATTACATCTTTCCAACACCACTAAAATTTAAAGATCAGAGTGCTGAGTCTGTGTTTTACAGATTACTGATATATTCTGCACAGATTCATTAATATGAACACACAGTTTCTTTTTAAGTTACTCTTTCTGTATCTGCAGACATGGAACATGTAAGGAGATGTCTGTGGACTATGAGTCGACCACCACACCAGGACGATTCTTCTACCATATTGCAAGTACGTCTCTCTCCCGTCTCCTCCTGTATAATTTTTACAGTGGTTCAGTTCGTGTTGTCCATGAAGTTTTAACAGATATTATATGTTTTCCTGTCCTTTCAACAGAGTGGCAGGCAGATGTGGATGCCTACGTGGTTCACACGAACTACAATGAGTATGCAATAGTGATAATGAGCAAACAGAAAACATCAGGGGATAAGAGCACCGCAGTTAAGCTTTACAGTGAGTAAACACTCCCCATAGATGCACTGTCACATTTCATTATCTTATTTATTTATTTTTATACTAATTGTTAGTGAACCTGAACACATCCCTGTAGCTCAAATTCTTTCTAAAGTTTTTTTTTTTTCATTTGCTTCATCGAAATGACTCTGTCCTCTTCAGGTCGAACTATGGCTGTGAGAGCCACCGTCCTGGATGACTTCAAAACACTGGTCAGACAACAGGGAATGAGTGATGACACTATTATCATCATGCAGGACAAAGGTACAACACACACAGATTATCGCATGTAGTTACACTAACACACCTCTATGAAACATTAAGACAATACTTTAATCAAGGTACATCTTCATGAAACAGTCCAGATCTTTATTGTCCTACAAAAGGAATTTTTTTTCCAGCAAGGCGCCATACAAACATAAAACATACACAATAAAATCACAATAAGACAGGTAAAGACATTGAAAGAGTACATTGTTTGGCTACAAAATGTATGTGTTTCTAGAAACCATGGTTTCATTTAATCTCTTTGCAGGTGACTGTGTTCCTGGGCAGCAGGTGGCAGAGCCTACAGCTCAGCCTGAGCCTCAGGTAGACAAAATATATTAAATTATTTCTAACCTCTCTTTATATTTTCATTTAGACACAATTTAACAAAATCAGTAAATGTAATATATTTTAGTTATTATTTTATTATTTTTGTTGAGTGATTTAAATCCTCTCTGCTTTAACTCAAAAAAATTGCTTATAAATCCCTTTTGGCAGTAATTAGTACTAATAATAGTGGTAGCAGAAGTAGCTGCAGTAAATTTGTATAGTGATGCCTGAAATAAGAATAAGAAATAAGCTTCTGCTGTGCTCTCAGTGGAAGACTAACATAATTTAATAGTAAAACAGTGTAAATGTAGTGGAAGAAGTTATATGTTTAAGCCTAATGTTAAAACTAAAACTTATGGATTTTCCTCAGGTACAACTACAGAACTATTGGCACCAGAATTTATGCATTTTATATAATAAGTCATTGCACTCACTGTAAAAAATCCCTTTCCATTGTGAAAGGGACTTTTAAAATACCGATGCACTAATGTGGACAGTGTATTTAACGTGGTTGTTTTACAAGACAAATGCTGGAACTATACAAAAATGTTGTTGCTATCCCAGATGATTTTGAAATGGGCTAAGGCTACATTTAAGGGGAATATTTGGGGTTCAGGTGGCTTTGTATCTCTAACTGAGTCGGTCTGTGGCTGTGTTACAGCGGATGAAGAGAAATGTGGTGCCAAGTTTAGCTCCTGCAGAAACTGAGGGTTCTGGTGATGATGAACCTTTTTTCAATGGAACCGGTAAGTGATCAGCTTACTCAGTTGAATAACGACATACCCTGATACACTTAGATGTTATCCTTCCTTGTGCTATCTCTCTCCCCTGTAGAGGCCTGTAAAGCAGCACCAGAGACAGGGCCATGTTTTGGGCTGCACCACCGCTACTACTACAACTCCTCCTCAATGAGCTGTGAGGTCTTCAAGTATGGAGGGTGTATGGGCAACCAGAACAACTTTGTTAGTGAGAGAGAGTGTCTGCAGCGATGTCGCACAGAAGGTGAAGAGTGAAATATGACACACAATATCTGTATATGGGATGATTATACAATACATGCAGCATCAATATTTTTGCCTATTGCCAGTTGTCAGTGCAATATTTTGGATTATTCTGATTTGTTTGCATTTCAACCTTTTTTTTTTTTTTTTTTTCAAACTTGGAATGGTCGTTTTCCCATATACAACTAACTTCTGTTGGGGTTGAGCAGGGGAGGGTTTAGTTGCAGTTGCAGCCACGTCCTTTTTACCAAACCCTGGAATTTTATGAGACTATTAAACTCCTCTGCTCCGTCTCCATAGCTGTGTGCCGTCTGCCCTTGGCGCCCCGATCCTGCACAGGCCAGCCACCCATCTGGGCCTTTGACTCCAGCATGGGTCTGTGTGTGCCCTACAAAAACAACTTCTGCCAGGCCAACGCCAACATGTTCTACAGCAAGGCAGAGTGTGAGGAGTACTGCGGGGTGGTGAAAGATGGTGAGATGATAATGGAGATATAAAGAAATACGGAAACACAGACAGGGATACATCTAGATGACCCAGTCCACAGCCTCAGATACCATTGGAGAAAGAGAATTCTGGCATAATTGCCAAAACCTTATGTCCCCTCAAGGAAAACTTGGTGAAACAGCCTGTACAGCTTGTTACAACTTACAAATAATTGGTCATCAAATGTATCAAAATAAAATACAAAATACTGGTATGAGAAATGTATTTAATTCAAAAACAAGTAATGTGTCATTTGAAATTACATTAAATACTGTATTTTAACTATTTCATATACACAAATACAAGCTCTTTAAGTGTTGTTTTTTATTTTAGAAATGACAAAAGACTCAATAGTCATTAAATATGTATTTTAAATACATAAAATTGAAATTCTGCCCATCTATGCAAATGCAACAGTAAAAAACACACCCACACGATAAAACCATTTAATGTATTTGTGCTCCTTTACAGACACAGAGCTCCTGAAAGCAGTCTGAGTGAGCCAAGGAAACATCGCTGCTCATCTGAACTCATCATCATCAGATGCAACATAAACCAGCATCTCATCAGGCCACAATAAAGAAACATGATTTTGTTTCAACACTTACAAAATATGTGAAGCTGTATCACAACGGATGGCCAATAAAATAAGTCATTAGTGTGTTTGTCTGGTGTGTCATGTTTGTTACTGTTATTTATTAGGGCTCAAGAACCGAAGGAAGGGCCCTAAGTTGTACTTGGCCGTAAGAAGGGCGCGAAGCCTTATTGAAATGCAAGTGTAACAGAGTTTGTATAGTATGTGATTCCACTCACCATAGTTGCCATAATTTGATATCCATGTAGTTGTGTAGATTTGTTGGCTCAAGGGCCCCCTTTCTCACACAGGTAAATATTTTTGTATTCTTTTAGGCCTATATGTAAAATGCGCAGTTTTAATACGTTGCCGGTTTAATGAAAGACGTGCCCGAGTGTGCCATGTGAGCTGCCTGTAACTTAGACTGACCAGTACATGTTCTGTTCCTATTCAAATAATAAAAAAGACAAACGAGCCTCCTATTTGTTTTCTATCTGGAGGCCCTGACCCCATCTTTGAAATATCAAAGCAGCACTTTAGTGACTCATTCTCTTCCGGTTTGTTTTCCAGCCCTGGCTGCAGTGAGCACCAACAACCACCAGGTGGCACGAGTGCCATCTGAACTGACGTGAATCCTTTTATCCTTTTACTAGTCTTGTTCTTATTGAGCAAATAAATTTTCTATATACAAACCAATATCATGCAAGAATTTTTTTACAATAAGAAAAAAAATAAAAGTTTAAATAAAGCTTAACAAAAAAGGAAATGTCTAGTGGAAAAACAAAGTTCTGATATAAATCTGTAATCTTTTAAAAAATGTTTCACTTTGTATTCAGTTATTGCATATCTATAATTATGAAACCAATGAGCTATTGGGGGATAATCTGGATGTGAGGCAGAACTTGAACTTTCTATCACATTCATCTTGAAGGAAAAAAGACCCCAGACAATCTTTTCCTTCAAGATGAATAAATATATATATATAATATAGTTTTTAAGTAAAATGTGTATTTTATGTATGTAACAATAGGTAAAATCAAAATTTTGATTATACAATTCTATTAGATGGACATACATACAGACATTTCTAACTTCACCTAAGTAACACCAAACTTTACTGCCGTAAAGGGCTTGGAGATGACTTTGCCCATGGCGGAGAAGAACCTACAGATGGCACTACGCTTCTTTTGTGGTGTCATCAGGTGATTTTTGTAAGACCAGACAATGTAAAAGTCAAGTAAAGAGTTCTCCAACGTCATGTTAGCCAGCAGCGCCTCTGCACAGCCCCTTTTCCTGCACAGGGCCTTGAAAATGGCTTTGTCGTGGTTTTTATAGTTTTCGGGGGTGATTTCAAAATATAAATCCTTGACTTCAGCCCATACTTTTTCAAACAGTTGCTCAACTGTGGTCTCTTGGTTTCCAAAGGTGCTGTTCACCTTTGCTTTGTTGAGGATCCGTGAGACTAGCTTCTGCACAAGTATCCTGACAGACGTTTTGATGTGACATTGCTGCCTCTTCTCTGCCTGTGCTGCAAGTTGATTTTTTAACCTCTGCAACAATTGACTGAGGTTCTGTGATTTCACTGGCCTCTGGCCTAATCACATTGCTGTCCTCCATTGTTTCTCAGTTTGACTGAGAGAAGTTCAACTTGACAAACAATATTGGTATCACATGGTCCATCTCTTCTTGTCCATTACTGTCCACCTGTGTGGAGCTGGTGTGGCTTGTACTCTGCCTACGTGGTCCGGGTGTGCAGAAATCTTTCATCTTGCCTGTGAATGCTTTTAACATTTTGCAGGCATGAAAGACCATGACTGTAAGTTTTTTTGGGGGGAGTGGCGCTTGGAGTCATCGGAGGCTCTAAAATGTTCACATTATCTGAGAGGGCAGAGTTGACACTGTATGTAACCACTTCAACAATTAAGTTCTTCAAGCGTTCTGAGCTGAAACACTGGACTTGGTCTTTAATGTCCAGAACCTGAGCCAAACTCTGATAGAGTGTGTTGCCCAGACTGTCCAAAACACGCTTCTCAGTCAGAAATATGTTTTTGCTTGTTATAAGAGCTGCCGACAAGGTTCTGGAGTCTGGACACTAACTTTACTAAGTCCAAAAGTAGCTCTTCCACCATAACTTTTGTGGCAACATCTGGGGTTCCTATTTTTTATATTTTATATATTTTTCCTCTGTTCTGTAGAAGGATTCAATCAGTGGGTGGGCAGTTTTGCTTCATAAGAGGTCTAACAGGGAGTCGGACCTCTCTGCGGTCTAACCTACCCCAATCATAGGTGACATCACCATGCATAGCCCTTATAACAAGTAAAACATGAAACATTTCCTTATTTGGTGTAATAACAATGCTTTACAGTCATTCTGTATTTTGTCACCCTCACCAAATGTGTAAGGGAAGGCTTACTACTTCAAAACCTTTTTGCTCATTGGGTTTTACTGTAATAGAAGAAGAGAAAATATTTAAAGAACTATAGATTTTGCAATCATTATTTTAAGTACAGCCGTGGGGACAAATAACAAATAGAGATAGCAAAACACAAGGATTACATGGGGTTTTATCATCTACAACACCCAGTTTTTCATTTATTGGGCATAACCAGGAGGGGGCAATATGGCTCTATTCACTGATTATTCTCATGCACGGACACATTTATACAGTAAAACACACAAATAGTATACAACAGCACCTTCCTCATTCCTGTGTCATTAGCTTTTCTATTTCCATTTTAACTCTCTCCTCGCTGCTTATGTTGTTTGGTGTTTTGTTCTTTGTTACAGTCATTAAATGCTGCAAAATCCCTACATAACCTCGCCACTATTTGCCCTCTCTGTCTCTCCCTCGCTCTCCTTCTCTCTCTCTCTCTCTCTCTCTCTCTCTCTCTCTCTCCTGTGAAGGAGCCAGACTCCCTGCTCTTAGTTCCCAGAGTTCCCGGCTGCTGGCAGTAGAATGCTGGGAATATCCGGAGAGGAAGGGGAAGTGACATCACAGCGGTGACCTTCCGTACCAGGCCATATCACCTGGTGCTGGCTGGAGGAGAGCTACTAAACAAGCGCAAACACAATACACACACACACACACACACACACACAGATTACCAGAAGCACATACTTCTCTCGTTCTTAACACACATACATGCATGCACATTCACTGAGAAACCTAACTGAGACACTTCAGCTTGCCTCCCAGCAGAAGAGTATAGAATAGAGAATAGAGTGAGAGAAACAATTGTGAGCAAGTTCCCATGAAGAGAGAGAGGAAGCGATAACTTCAAGTAGTCATGCAGTCACCTTTGCATAGACAGGCTGAGCTAACCACATATTTGACAGGAAAATTCCCATCACGCTTCAGCTGGTTCCTCACATCAGCTGAAGAGCTCTGTCTTTCTTTCTACTTATTTGTCAGCTTGCGCTGGCTGATCATTTGAATTAATCAGAGTTACTTAATTTAAGTGCATAAGATTCAGTCAGTCCCACAGTGTATGGTGCTGTGCAAGCCGGTTAACTCAAAGTGTTTTAATAAAATACAGAAAGACAACTTCTGATGAACTTTTATTAAAAGTTAGAAAAGTATGGAAGGAGAGGAGAGGTTTGTTTAACATTCAAGACAATTAGCAGAATAAAACCAGGCCTCCATCCTCCACCGCTGCACACAATACTCCCCCTACTGTCCATGTAAATCTGAAAGCCTCCAGATTGTCCTCCAGCCTGTAGTACTTCACCCTCAGCCTTCACCAGTCGTCTAATTTGCTAAGGAGTAAAGGTACTTTACAGGAGATAGATCTGGAGTTACATCCATTAAAAACTATTTACCCATCACTTGGTGGCATTAATTTCTACCTTTGAAGCAGTGCTTTTACTTTTGATACTTTAGGTACACTTTGCTGATAATACTTCTGAACTTAAGTGATATCTTGAATGCAGGACTTTTTACATTGTTGTATTGATACTTTTACTTTGGTAAAAATCTGAGTTATTCTTCTACCACTGCAAATAACTTAAATGAAAAATCCTCCACCAGCCCTGAAACAAAGTGAAACAGACGTCATTACACACAGGTTGCACATAGACGGGAGCTGCAACTATACACAGTTAAGATATGGCCTGTGGTGGAGAGATTTACTGAGTTTGGAGTATCTCAGAGGTTACATTCTTTGGGAGCAAAGGCTGGAAAACACATATATACAAACCCTCATACTTGCACAAACACAGACACACCAAGACACATGCACACAGCAAATTACATATTGAAAGAACATGTGTGTCTGAAGAGCAGGATGAACAGGAGAAGACATGGAAGTCAACAGGCAAGGTATGGACAAAAGGAGAGAGGGGAGTAAATAGAGGCCACAAAAGAGGGATGGGAGAGGTAAAGAGAGAAAGAGAGATGCAGAAGTCCCTTAATGCAAAATCAGGCAGAGAGGGAGGAGGGATATAGTGACAGGGTTATGAGGGAGGGAGGGAGGGAGGGAAATGAAGAGACAGAGTGTGTGTGGTGGAGACGTCATTATACGGGATGACAAAAGAAGAAGGGATTCTCTGGTCAGCTGCTGCTGCTGCCACTGTCTATTGTCCTGCCAACAGAGGAGCCCCCTCCACACACACACACTCACACACACACACACCTCATCTTGTGTTGGACATCACTTTCTTTCCTTCTTCAAGTTCAACTCTGATTACATGGCCAACTGGCAGCCCCCACCATTTAAAGACCCTGCGAACCCCCCTCCCCTAAACCCCAGCTGTGTGAGTGTTTTCAGCAAGTCTGAGATGTAACAGATGTTGGTTCCAAAAAGACAGAATGCAGAAAAATGTGCAAAGAAGTTAATGTGTGAAAAGAAAGCAAATCACTTTACTTAAATAACTCAAGTCGAAGATTGCTTGTGTTGAAGACAAGTCAAGTAAAAGTACAAAAATATTTGCTTTTCAATGTGAATAAATCAGAATCAGAATCAGCTTTATTAGCCATGTATGGTACACATACAAGGAATTTGACTTTTTCTGTTGCTCTCAACGTACATACACAGAAATAGACAAATAAACAAAAAAGCAAGGGCATCAAAGGTAAACATAAACATTTAACTGCTGTGTACAAATATACAAATAAATATATATACAAAGTATATATATATATGAACATAAACACCACAACAATGACAATGAAGTGGAGAAATAGTGCAATGATGTAGAGTGCAAAGATGCCTGGATAAATCTGGAGAGATTGTCACAGGATATAAAAATCCTACCAAGTAATCTCTGTGCCTGCCAGTGCTGCTCTCCAAAGTGGTGACCAGCAGCTGTCTCATAAATAACTTCATGAGGGAAAACAGATTCATGTGAAATTTATTTAAAATATGTACTGTTTATTTGTCATTTTCAGACTCAAAATTATCAAACATAAAAATATGAGAGTCTTAAGAATCAAGCTACTAAAATAGATAAGCTACGTAGTCATGGAAACAGTTCATCCACATCTAGGATTCCTTTCTAATTAATGTGTTCCTCACTTTGTAAATCCAAACTTTCTTTTAATAAATTGCATTTTATTTATTATTTATAAAGCCTTAATAACTGATAAGTTAACAAGCCATACACTCATTATATTGTATGCCTTACTAGTAAGTGGTAGTCTGCCTAATCCAAACTCCACTTTAGTGAAAGTAAAGTTCCTGATTTAAGACAAAAAAAAAAAAGTTTCTCAATTACACTATTGAAATTGCTTGTAATTAGTTGTTTTCCACCCACAGAAAAGCTTTATTGTTTTTAATGAAGGATGTTTTATAATAGGAGGCAATAAATTTAGCCAACTAATAGGAGCAGCTATGAATGAAGCTCCTTTCTTCCCTTTGTGCGTGTGCTGTGTATGTATGCGCCTCACGTAGTCGCCGAAGGTGCTGAGCTCTGCATTGTCATTGATCCACCTCCCCGGTGTCTTTTCAGGCACTGTGCAGTGGCGTCTGAGTGCGTATCATGTTGAGTAAGAATATCAGAATGTGTTTACATATTTGTGTTCATATATGTGTATGTCTGTGTGGGTTCATACGTGGTTAAAGGGGGGCGACAATGGCTCGGTCGGCGGGGGATTGTCTTGGGAACTGGAGGGTGGCCGGGTCAAGTCCAGCATGGACCACAGTATGGGGTGTGGACTGGTAGCTGGAGAGGTCTCTAACTGCTCCGGGCCACTGTTATGTGGCAGCCCCGTCACTCTACCATCTCTCTCCACAATCGCATGTCTATAGGTCCTGTGTGTGCATGTATGTATTCGGGGCCTGTGTGTGCGTGTGTAAAACAGCACAATGGAGTGAAAAAATTGAACTTCCCCCCCAAAAGGGGATGAATAAAGTTATTCTTCTTCTTGATGTGATTTCCCTACATGTCTTAATTTCTGTGTTCAAGTCAATCCAGACCAAATGACCCTTGACCGACTGACCTCAGGAATATTGTCTCTGCACAGTGTGTGAAACTCTGGCCCATTCTCTTTTGATTGGCCTCTCTTTGACACACACGGAGAGGGTATATGACCAATCGGTGACACTCGCAGACAGAGAGACACAATAGGAGACCCAGCACATTCCTTTCCCCCAGGTGGCATAAAAGACGCTGCCAGATCAATGGCCTAATGGGCTCCAAACCAATGGCCGACGATCATTAACCCCAGACGAGTGTGAGCTCCTCATACCCCCATGCCAGACTATTGTGTGACCACTGTGTGTGCGTATGCAGACTATTGTGTGACCACTGTGTGTGCGTATGCAGACTATTGTGTGAGGGGTTTTTCTGTCGTGTGGAGCTGGTTAACTGCTGGATGAGGGCTCTAACTTAGGGAATGAGATGGTGACATGTATTGACCTGAGAAAACTGTGTAAAACTGGACATTAACACGTGCCTAAAAAGGTCACCCCCGCAGATGTGATAGACAGTGGCAGAATGTAACTGAGAACATTTACTCAAGTACACTCAAGTACTGTTTGGAGGTACTTGTACTTTACTTACACAGTTACTAGTTACTTCTCAGATTAAGATTTTACAAATAAAACATAAGAGCATCTTATAAATTATGATCAAAGTGTTGAAATTTAGCTCCTTGGTGAAATATTAAAATGCAGCTTATACTGTACATACACACATAGTCAACAATGTATATGATAATTATAACATTCTTTTTGCATGAGTACTTTTACTTTTGATACATTTTGATGCTCATACGTATGTACTTTTACTTACACTTGAGTAAAATTTTGAATACAGGACTTATACTTATAAAAATATATCTTCTCTCACAATTGTTGTTTCTGTGTCTTTCAGAGATAACGTTTACAGACTTTCTTGTTTAAAATGTCAGCAATTGAACAAAAGTCATTTAGTCACAGCATCAGTCATGTAGTTTTTTGAGGACATGATGGTTTAAAAAGAAAGAAAGAAAAAAGGGCTCTCATCAGATTGTGGCCCTCAGACTAAAGCAAGCAACAAACAAGCTGGTTTCTACAACTTGGTTCCTGATTTGTTGAACAAATTATTGATTCATCAACACAGAGGAATGCAGTGTGGTCTGATCTCAGGCACAGCTACAACTGCAACTCAGCTGAGTCGAGTAGGGCTAAGATTTAAGCATTAAATTAAAGAGATACCAAGGCATCACAATTTTATTTCCACCCCTGTACTCCTTCCAGCGCTGTTTCTTCCCTTCTCCCCTTCAGCCCCTAACAGCTCCCAGATTCAGCAGGAGCTCCCTCCATCCCTCTTTCTCCACCAGGCCTCCTGTCCAGTCTCTACAGCCATGGGTGTGTGTGTTTGTGTGTGTGTGTGTGGAGGGCTGGTGGTGGGAGGACAATAGGCAGTAAGGGGGCTGATTGAATAGGACCATTGAGTCTGCTCAGCCAAACAGAAAAGCATCTTCCATCTCACTTCAAAACCCACAGTTTCACTCCGTACAACCAGGCCTTTATTCTCCATAATTACTCCCTGACACACATGTATACACACATGTGCGCACACACATATACATACATATGTACATATCTATAAACATATATGAATGATTGTATGCACTAATCCAAAAATAACATGACTAGACTGTGTTATTTTTGTGACTGTGTCAAGTATCAGTTTAATCAATCAATTTAAATAAGGTGTTTTGTGAAAATACACCACTGCATGTCCACTGTTTTAATTCTATGGATGGATGGCATGATAAAATCAATCTATGAACAGTTCATGTCTGAAGAAGCCGGCCTTGTTGTTGTTGTCTTTTCTCTCCATCATGTCACATTGTGTATATACACATTGTGGTTGGACTGCAGCCAGTGTACGGTACACACAGTTCTGATTAGCACAAGTCTGACCACCTCCATGTGATGGTGAGGGTTGCACTGAGGCAAATTGTAAATACAGTCTTTTTCTCCCAATACATTCAAATATTCTGTATAATATTCTCTGTGCTTATCATTTTTGTGAGTTCTGGGACTGTTTTTGCAACCATTTCATGTTTGACCAAATCTTGGATGTCTTTTTGTAGGGTAAAAATGTTGACTGCTTCAGTCCAGTAAAGTTTGGATGCTATTTCAGTCAGTGCATACTAATTGTTTACCTTAATTTGCTGTCACCTACACCTGACCTACATTTTAGATGGGATGTGCCCACAATCACTCTCTAGCATTCTTTCAAAAACCCGCGGCTGGAAAGAAATAATTGCATACAGAGATTACTTTCCAAAGCCACTTAATCCCCCTTTTCTATACTGTAATAGAAAGAAAATAGCTGCAACAGCTGTGTCACAATATGTATTAACAACCTAATTCACTGTAAGCCCTTTAACAAGAGGTTTTATCGTAAACAGCCTGTCAGACAAAGGCAGCAGGCCTTGACAGAGAAGGTGCTGTCACAGAGTGCAGTATCACCGACAGTTTTTGTCACTGTTACACTGGGCCATTTAAACTCGACCGAGCTCGTTAGCCTAGATCCAGCCCTGCGGCCAGCCTGCTTATTGTGAGTCCAGCACACTGAATCATTGTGTAGGGGGATAATCCATACAGGGTAATTGTTACACACTATCATGCAACACATAAGGACAGCAGGATTTAGGTATGTATGGATGGGTGGGTTGAGCCATCCATTCACAAGACATATGTAGATTGATATGTTGTACTTACAAGTTGTAGAAAATGATCTCAAACACAAACGTGAGCTTCAACACAGATAATTATTTGTCAAAAATGTCTCTCTCTATATATATATATATATATTTATATACACACACACACACACACATATATATATATAAATGTGTGTGTGTGACCAAATAAATATGTATGTATATATATACACACACATACATGTATATTTTATATATATGTGTGTGTGTGTGTGTGTGTGTGTGTACAAACACAGCACTGGATCCTCTTTCTCCCCATCCGGCTTGCAGCAGGTCTGTGTGTTGGAATGACATCTCTCTCTCTCTCACACACACACACGCACACAGAGGAACAAAAGGTGCCGGCAGCAGGAGATGTGGTGTTGGAGTTGTGCATGTGTATGTGTCATGGACGGGGGAAGGCTGGGTTGGGGGGTTTGGGGGGGTGGGGAGGGCAAATCTCCATATGGGCACCCCATCCCTTGTATCCCTCCCTCCCCTCCCCCTGCAAATAGGCAGATGTCAAATGGGACGTGCCTCCCTGATGGGGCACAGGGTCACACTGCACAGGGGTAAATAACAGAACAGGAGGGACAGAGAGAGAGAAATGCCTTCCTCCCCAAAAACACCACCACGCACCAAAAGAGATGTATACACATGCTACCAGTAAAAAGCTGCTGACACAAAGATGCCGACACAGCCACGAGCAGTGAATTACACTCAGTCTGACAAACTTTAAACCTGACTTTGGATCAATTTGAGTCACTTCTTGATTGATTTTCATGAAACAAAAAAAAAAATTTCACCCCAAAGGAAAGTACAAATTAGGAATGTGAATAAAATATATTTACAAGCCATTTGAGCGTAAAGAAGGATTGGAGGAACTGAACAAAGGAAATTAACCAAAGATAACAATAAAATAAAATGACTATAAATGCACCATTGAACTTGATAACGCCTTCAAAACAATGATTATCTGAAGCGGCATTGGATGTCCCATAAACAGTTTTTTTACTGCTGTTGTTACTGATGCTCTATTACTAATGTTTTGTTGTTTATTGTGATTTTATATGATGTAAGGTGACCATGAGTGAAATGAAAGGCGTCACTAAATAAAATGTATTATTATTATGATTATTATTAATTATTATTAATATGATTGTGATTATTATTGCTGTTATTATCATTAGTATTATTATTTATATTAATAATACTCCTGCAGCACTTTACTTAAGCATAGCCCTAGCCTGACATTTATATGAACAGGGTGGACAAAATATTAGAAACACCTCTCAGTATAACTCGAACTACAACCTCCACAATGACTGTAAAGTTGAATCAGTGCCTCTCTAAAACAGTTTCATTGAACATTATAACTTTCATTAAGTTAGCATTTATTGCAGAGTTGTTGTATGAGACTGCAGTATTTTTACCTACAGGTATCCAGTAAATTGGCAACTGAGTGTACTTAAATATAAATGACTCAACACCAAACAGTGATTGGTGTGTCTCAAATAACTATTTGACTATGAAGGGAGATGCAACTCGACTCAAGGACAGGTGTCAGTTGTGTGTGTGTGTGTGTGTGTGTGTGTGTGTGGTGTGTGTGTGCGCACACACCACACACACACAGGCTGTTCTCTGTGTATTGAGCCCTGAATGGTTACGCCCGCAGGGCAGGAGTAAGGTTACTTTACATACTGCACTTACAGCTCCCTTTACCACTGGGGTATAAAATGGATTTGAATGAGAAAGAGGGGAACAGAGGGGTGGAAGGAGGGGGGAGAGGGGGGAGAAGGGGGAGGAGGGGCCGGGGGACTCCCTTTGTGTAACAGGAGGTCTGCTGCTGCTCTGGCATGGCTATGGAGATGGAGGAGCGGGGTCACTCTCCCTGCTCTCCCTCCCTCTGTCCCTTTACTATAGGCTGGCTGCTCTGTCTCTCCTCCTCATGCCTCCCTCCCTCCCTCCATCCATCCCTTCCTCCCTATTAGCATAGCAGCTGCCTGATACAGGGCGTAGGGTGGGGAATGGCCAGGTTGCTGTGTGCATATGTGTGTGTGAGGGTGTTTGTCGGAGGGAGGGATGTTGGGGGGGGGGGGGGGGGGGGATAGAGGGGGGTCCAGTCAATGGTGGTCCGTCTGGCTGGTGAATAGCAGCTAAAGCAGGCCCCCGCAAGCTAGACAAAGGAGCCGGGAGGGAGGGGACGGGGTCGGGGTGTGTGAGGGAGATGGAGGGAGGAGGGAGCGGTGGAAGAATGAGGCAGTGAATGGAGCGCCTTGTCACTCGCGCTATGGAAAGAAGCACAGAATGAACTGGAAGAATGAAAGAAAAGTTCAAAAAGGAGTGGAGGGCAAGGAAAAGACCGGCCTGACCACCTGTCTCTCTCTCCCTCTCTCTCTCTCTCTCTCTCTCTCTCACTATTTCTTTTACTCCCCTTCTTACTCACAGGCAGACTTTGGGGAGGGGGTGTTCACATGGTTGTGTTTAGCGACAGACATGTTTTTGTTTTTGGAGAGAAAGTGTTGTATCAGCAGGATTTAAAGCTCACTGTCATCCACCGGCATCACTGACTCTGGGCTGATTTCACTGAATATGTGCTGGTACTGTGGTTTGAAGGATTTTGTGCACCATTCTGTTGCCAGGATAACAACTACACAGGATCCAAATAAACGACAAACAGGCCTCATGTCCCCTACTTGTTAGACATGGATAGTTTTCTTTCAGCTACAGTCTTACTTGTTAAGGAATACAGAGTGGCTACTGTTAGTGATTGATCACCCATACCTCAGCTCTACAGAGCATTTTACCATCTTTTAACTCATTGTTTTGGTTTTGCAGATAGACAGACACAATTGGCAACTGACCGGTGAGCACGGTGCATTTAGCCGCCACAGAGACAGATATTTCCATCAGAAGTTGGTGGAGACCGAAACAGAACTGAGGGGAGAGGAAACATTGGATTTACATTTGTCACAACTCCATATGAGCGCTAATGTTGCTGCTGGATGTAAAAATAAGTTCACCATATCAACTTTATGAGGCGATAATATGTAAGTGTTGTCTTTACAGCTTGTTCCACCAACCTCCAGTGACCTAATAAATATCTATTAATGCAGGTTTAAATTTGGTTATATTCTGGCACATGAATGAAAGATTTCTGCTGCTAAAAATAAACTAAATTACAGGTCTGTAAAATAACTGTTGTTGAAGCACTGTAATGCTGGCCTTAGACACAAATGTGCTTATGACTGAATGCAGGGTAAAATTGTTTTTAATATTAAATTGATCTAAAAATAAAAGTACTAAGTACATGCCAGGACTGCTATCCCTTTGTGCCATAGTTCATTAATCACTGAAACAGGTATTTTCAATTACTCTGGTTGATTAGACCTCAGGTTTAAGTTAGATGGAGAAATTATTGGAAATAAGGGACATCACCAAACTTTAGCAGGTGCAGCACTTCTAACAGGAGAGGAGAGAGAGTTAAAACACCTGTGTGGGTGGATTATGGGTGTGTAGGGGCTTTAACTGTTTTATCCTGAGTAGCATCTAAGACACATTATGGGAGACGTCATGAGTTGGAAGAAACACAGTTTATATGAAGTGACTTTTAGCCTCCATGGTTGTAGTTTTTAATTAGTGTCCTTAGAGAAAACCCTGAAAGCCAACTCTAGTATCTGACACTGCGTCTGGTGCATTTAAGTAGCAAATAGAAAATCTTGCCACATGGAAAGATAAAGATAGAAAAATAGAACCGTAAGTTAGCTTCATCTTAACAGTGTCACAGCCTATTGTGTAGCCTAATCCAAGATAATGGAAAGACTGTTAAAGGTTCCTCTTTATGTGGCTGTCATCACTCCACAAGTTCCTGCAGCAACTCTATAAGTTCCCCATATGTGTTCTCATCCAACATGTAAAACAGTTCAAATAAGCCGTTTGTGTCGCATTATTACTCAATGGGACAGCAATCATGTCAATAGCACAGCACTTTGAGGAAGTTATACGCAGGATCTCACAATCAAAGCTCATATTGTGCACAAGTTCAACAGGAGCCGTTATAAAATGAGGAATTCAGTGTTGCAAAACCAATTAAATTCCATTTTACCCATATCACAAGATATTCAGTTAATCTTGTGTCTTACAGATCAAGTGTAACCCTTCAAATGAGGGGTGTAAGCATGGATATGAATATTTTATGAGCCACTGAACAATGGTCTTTTGAACGGAGATGGAAGATAATCACACAGATGCACTTAATTGCAGCTGCTGTAACGTCGACCCACCAACAATGTTTTACTTCAACTTGTCTGTGAAATATAAAAACAGACAAGACATACAAATACACCGGACAGTAAACGGTTATATTTGACAATGTGGCCTATATTAAAGTAATTTTAATGCTGCTCTCTTAAGTTTCCTGGACTTGATACAATTCCCCAAACAATTCTTCATCTGATTTTTCTTTCACCGTCTTCTCTGCAAAAAATGTCCTCCCAAAATGCCTTGTGCTGTCTGGCTCACTAAAGCTCCATGCGCAGGCCAGACCAAGACGAACAAGGAAAGCCAAGGCACATGAAGAACCTATTAGGGGGCCTAGCAGCCAGCAGCAACCCTGGGAGGCCAGCCAACTCAGTGTGTGAACAATAGGGAACCCAGCTCAACAAAAACATCCTGCAGAAGTGAGAGACTGGGAGGGAGAGAGGAAAGGACAAGCCAGATAGCCCGTTCAGCCTGCCACGGTATCAAAACACAGAGGGGCTAACTTTCCTGGTGTTGAGTTTGTATCTGACACAGAAATGCATCAGCTCTGTGAGCTTTGTGTGGTCGGTTCAGAACACTTGAGGTCATAGATGGTTCAGCTGCAGCTCAGAAAGCAAGTTTAATGGCTGCTCTAACAATAGCACAAACTTTGACGTGTCAGTGAAGACCAGTTTTAAGGTACTACTCCTTTTTTTCAGTTTCAGGATCACACTGCAATGAAAACTCGCAAAGAACCGTTATTTCCATCGAATTTGGAACCCTCCTTACTCAAACATCTGCAGTTAACTGCAGGTCGACACCCACTAAATGTTACAACATGAACAGGTCTGACATGTAGAAAGATGTACTGCCGTGTCGCTTTTCCCACGACCCTCCCACAGCCGCGCAATATCAGTTGCAACTCAGCGTTTTCATGAAACAGGGAGAACATGGCTCAATCAAAGGTTTCATTTCCAATAAACAGGTGCTGAGACTCATGAATATAGTGCAAGTGGCCAAAATGTAACCCACAATACCATGTGCTTTTTTTTTTTTACCAAGTACAGCGAAGAAGAGATAGAAAGGGGCAAGAAGCCAAAACTGAAGTCTGCTCCACAGAACATAGTTAAAATTTTTTAAAAAATGTAAGTCCGTATAAAATGCATGCTCTAACACAATGTTTCTTGACTGCTCTTGGCTGCAAATGAATGTTTCCAGTTTTTTGACTCATGACCGGTCCAAATGAAGTGAGAGTGGTTAACAGTTTAACCAAACATTTTCAGGGCCATTTCATGCATGATTACTGGAGTATTTCACAAGAAAAATCACAAAAATAGACACTGGACAATTGGGAATCTTTTGTTCCCCTCCAACAAATCAGCTGATTGCGAATTAGTGAAGAAGTCTTTTTTTTTAGAAGCAGAAGTATACATTTTATCAGAAGAGGTTAGTGAAATGAAAGGAACAAAGATCATTTGAGAAAAAGAGTATAAATGAGTGTAAGACATATTCATGTGAGAGGCAGAAGCAGGTTGTTAGCAGAGAGCTGAATTGCAGTGCAAAGATTGGGCCTTAATCGTTAGAAAGAGAGCACAAGAGAGGAGTGTAGGAAGGTTTTGAGTGTGTGGGGGTAACATAAAACCAGCTCTCCCACAACACACACAGGGGAGGGGACCTTTCTTTAAACTGAGCCTACCCACAATGCACTGGGCTCTTTTATCCCGGCAGTGAAAGGATGAGGCCAGATGAATGACAAAAGGAGAGAATGGGGATCTGGGTTGGGCCCGGCTTGGAAGACAGGGGAGGGAGAGCAGAGAGAGGAGGGCAGATGTGTGTTTCCCAAACCAACCTTTTCTATGAAAAATGCGGGAGGAGGGGTAGCTTTTGCTTGGGGGGGGGGGGGGGGGGGGGGTTGAGGAAGAAATGTATGCATACACAGAGAATTTGAGTTTAATGATTTCTTTACTGGCTTGTACACAAACGTACAAAAATAATACAGCACTCATCTCCACATGACGTCACGTCATCATCACAGTGTTACAAACGTTCAAAAATAAAAGAATACAAACAAAACAAAGAAAAAAAAAAATCAAACATGATGGAACATCTGCATCACTCATGAAAAATCAGCTGTTTCCTCTTGCTTGAAATGAAGCAAGACCAGAAACACAACTTGGTCCAAAGAAGTCAGCACTTTTTTCTTTAAAAAAAAAAAAAATCATCTCACTCATGTACACCAATCCGGCTGCTGGCTCCTTACGTCATAAATGTTATGACCCTGGTAAGCCAAACAACCACACAACCGTGCAATTTTTAATCATGTTACAATGATCTTACCATCAAATGTATTATTCCCCTTTCAAAAAAAACAGGAAGACAGCACTTCAGAAAAGAAAGTGCCCCAAGATATCATCATCATCATCATCATCATCATCATCATCAGCGTCGATATATATATATCCATATGTATATATACATACACCCAATCACAGAGATACACGCATCTTTGTTAAAAAACATCATGTTTTTTCGACAAAGTAACACACACATTAGGACATTATCACCTGGAGCATATATTTATACAATAGTATTTTGTTGTGTTTGTTTTTTCTATTCAGAAAAAATTAAAATGTTGACACATAAAAGCCAACTTTTCAACAACAGTCATCAGTGCAATATTCAAAGAAAAAAAGAAGAAAAAAACCCCATCAAGTCTAAGACAAGCGATGCATATTTCATTTGTTGCCTGATACCAATCTATACCTTGATGTAGTGGATCTATCGCTTCAGTTACTTGTGGTTGTTCCAGGTTTAAAAAGGGAAGTTCCCAGTCTGGATGACTGTTTAGCACAGCGACAAGGGGGGGGGGGGGGGGGGGGGGGGGGGGTCATGAGAAGCTCACAATCACACACACACTTCAATTTAAAAAAAACACACTCTTTCAACAGCTTCTCATGAGGTGAACCAGTGCTGCGGTGAAACTTCTATACAAGTGTTGGCCATTTGAGCAGTAGGCTTTAAAAAAAAAAATTAAAATAACATCAACATTAACAAAAAGAAAAAAAAAGAAACATACAAGCAGCATTGATACAAATGTTAGGGTGCCATGACTTTCAAAATGCAGCAGGCAAGTTGATGAAACCAATTCTTTCTTCTTCTTCTTTTTTTTTTTCCTTTTCTGTGACATCCTGCAAAAGTCATGTGTTGTTTCTTTTAAGTCTTCATCGTCCAACAGTATGAGGGTCCTGCTCAGTAGTAGTAACTATTCCAAAGCCTTGGCTCCTGCAGTTACCCCGTACAAACACTGGGGGCGCACAAGGCTCCGCATTTTTGTGCAATAAAACTCCCTGCATTTATAAGTCATGCGATACAATTCCATTTTTTTTTTGTATGACGGAAAAATATAGAAAAAAAACAAAAAAACGACAATACAGGCTGATGAAAAGAGAGAGAGAGAGAGGAAGAGAGAGAGAGAGAACCACAGACTCCCTTGCAGAAGGTCAAAACTTTGCTTGTCAGAATTGGTTTGGTTGTAGTGTAGAATAAACTGTCCCGACTGAGGATGCAGGAATGTGTTCATTGCATCTTCTGTATTGAAGTCCATCATGTCTGTTAGGCTACATAGCGAAAAAAAAAAATAATAATAATAATAATAAAAAAACATACTGGCATGAGGATGATCACAGACAAATTGTGAATCTCCCAACAACGTGGCGGAGTGGTAAGAGAGCTGAGCAACTTGAGAATACTTTATAGTCGAGGTAGCTGGCAAAAGGCAACCAAACAAAGTCCTTTTAATGTGGGGGGGGAGGGGGGGGGTGTCCTCTTGAGGGTCAACAGGCTATAACAGAGGGGATTGTGGAGTGGTGGTGGGTTGGGGGGGGGGGGGGGTTGGAGTGGCAGGTCTACCTCCACACGGGACAGTTTATACTACGAGTCTGAAGCAGCTTGAGTCACCCTAGATATTCTTACATTTATAGATTTTTTTTTTTTTTAAGAAGAACCACAACATATTCAAAAATGCATCTTCTCAATGTACCTTCATAAATAAAATTAAAAGAAAAAAAAAAAAAACCCAGCCTGCTTTCACAGTGATGGCTGGGATGTTAATAAAATACTGAAAGGAGATTATAAAGTGAATTCCAAATGCGACTTTTTTTTTTTTTTTTTTTTTTTCTTGATACAAAGCGAAAGCAGCGGGTTTTTTTTTTTTTTTTCTTCTTCTTCTCAATAACACAATGACCACTGGCATGGCGGTCGCACTGGCCTGTAGAAGTTGGACGCCAGCATGGCAAGATCTGTGGCAGTGGGCTGAGCGCGTTCAGCCACTGTCTCTTCTTTTCTTCTTAAAAAAAAAAAAAACAACAACAACGACAACAACAACAAAAAAAAAAAAAACAGAAACAAAGTAAAGCTATTGTGTACAGTACTTCACAACAATGATGGAGTCAATTGTTGTTACATAACGATCACACATCTGAAAGCGTGTTGGATAGCCACAGTGCCGCTCTTTGAGTTATTTATATTAAAAAAAAAAAAAAAAAAAAAAAAAAAAAACTGAATCAATGAATCTGTGAAAGAAAATAGACCTCTGGTAGCCGACAGAGGGCAACCCTTCTTCTCTTGTTCGTGTGTCTTCCCTTTCAGATATTCCAGCATGCAGCCGTGCAGCATCAAGTGCCGTGTTTCATATAAAATAACTTAAAAAGGGTTTTTGCAAGTGAACAATGAGGAGCGACAGGTCAGATCTGAGCCCCCTACCCCCCCCCCCCCCCCCACAAAGAAACTATTCAACTGTACTGGGGATGGGAGGTCATGGATAGAAGAAGGAAGGGAGAAAAAAAAAAATAAAAAACTGGGCCATCTGCACTCTTGAGTCCAAACACACACACACACACACACACACATGTGATACACAGACGCTGGCTTCTTCTTCTTCTTTTTTTTTTTTTTTTTCATATAGTGGACGACGAGATCTAATATACACATTCAAGAGGAAAGCTTTAGTACCAACAAACTCACCGGGATGGCGTTGCTTTTGTTAAAGATGCGTGTTGTGCGTGAACCATGCGGCGCTTCACTCAGGAGTGCACAGAGGGCCCGGTTTGGTTTACAATGAGGGAAGACTATTGTGCAGGCCTATATTTTATTTCCTTTTTTTCTCTCTCTCTCTCTCTTATATAATTTGGCACAACTATGTAGATCATGGCAGTTTTCTTTTTTGAGTGAGTGTGAGTGTGTGTGTGTCGCTTTTACAAGAGCCTGGCTTTCCCGTTGTGTTGCACTTTTTAATTCCCACTTGTTGTTGGCATTTTGTTTGTTTGTTTGTTTGTTTGTTTTTTTCTCAATTCTCTCTCTCTTTTTTTTTTTGTTTTCTTTTTACCTGACAGCAGAGACAGATCACCGGGCGCCAGAGGAGTACTTGGCCTTGGTGATGAGGTATAGCACAATGTCTTGGTGGCCCCCGAAGGCGGCGATGTGTAAAGCGCTCCACCCTTCCCGGTTGGCCAGCCGGATGTCGGCGCCGAACTTCACCAGCAGCTTCACCAGCTCCAGGTTGCCGTCGATGACGGACTGGTGCAGCGCCGTCTGGCCCTCGGGCCCGAAGGAGTTGACGTTGAACTCGCAGTTCGTCATGTTCTGCAGCAGCGAGTGCAGCTCCTTGGTGTTGCCCTTCTTCACCGCCTCCTGGAAGACCCTCTGCGGCGCGGAGCAGGTCGACACGTCCGCCTGGCTCATGGCTGCGGCTCGACCGGCGCGGCCGGGAAGCAGTAATCCTGCGCGGGCTCCGAGGCTGGGAAAACAAGGACCGCACCTCTCTCCCCGCCGAGCGCCTCCGGCCTGGCGGCAATGCCACAGTCACGCTGGACTCTACCCGGTTATCAAGGCGCTTTAAAGTACTTTTTTTTTTAAAAAAAAAAGAAAAAAAAAAAAAAGGGGGGCACTGTATATATCCCAAAAAGGACAAGAGAGGAAATAACACACGTGGTGTGCAAAAAAAAAAAAAAAAAAAAAAGTTAATATTTGAGAGATCCTAAAATCCCCTAAGACATAAAAGGGTGCTCTCAAGCGATCCAGGGGTCTCTGGACGTGGTTCCCCCCCCTCTCCTCCTCCTCCTCCTCCTCTGTAGCAGCAGCAGCAGCAGCAGGTAGCCTGTGGCAGGGGGATGGAGGAGAGCGACACCTCCGACCTCACCCGGGCAAAGTTGGAAGCGCGACCGCTATCTCCACACGGCAGCCTCCGCAGGTCCGACCCGTCTCCCGGCCTCACGTCCCGTGCGTCGCTGCTCGAAGGAGGGAGGGGAGGAGGGGGGGGGGGGGGGCGGCCAGGGGGAGTCTGGGGAAGATACAAAAAAAAAAAAAAACAAGAGAAGTCCCCGTAAATCCCGATTTCTTTACCAGCAGACCGCGAGAGAGAGAGAGAGAGGGAGAGAGAGAGAGAGAGAGAGAGACCCCCGCATTCCTCCACATCCAAGAGTGAGAGAGAGAGAGGGGGACCTCGGTGCGCACACGTTTTACGCACGGACACACTGCTTTTTTTTTTTTTTTTTGCCACTTCACATGTGTGGAGACGTAGTCCCGCTGCAGATCTGCGACTCACCTTGTGGCAGATGGACGGGTCCGTGGCGGCGAAAGCGAATACAAATCCACGGCGTGGCCCGGTCTGTGTCCTCGGCGCGGTCCGTGTGAGTCTCTGGCCTGCGCTGCGCTCTGGGGGAAGACTTTACGCGTCCTGTTATTTGCATGACAATACCATCCCGGAGAATCGACTGCGGAGGAATGGGCGGAAACCCGGGGAGGTTATAGGCTGCCGGCTCGGTTAGGGGGAGGGATCGGGGCCCCGAGAGTCCGCGGGGTGGGGGGGCGTGTCTTCCGGGGGTCGGGGGGGGAGGGGGGGAGGCAAATGTCTCCGCAGAGATATTAAACCAGCCGCCCGCAGCAATGTGCGACGGCGAGCTCCATATCCGATCTCCTGCAGCCGGACCCCGGGAGGCGGACTGGAAGAGCTGCCGGGGGGGGGGGGGGGGGGGGGGGCGGCTGTGAACGAAGGAGGATCAGCCGCTGGATTTAACGTCGACAGGAGCCTTGAAACAAAGCGAGAGCGGAGCTTCTCTCGCGGCTCACTGACAGCCATGTGTGCGGTGACAAAAGAGCATCACAGGGGATTTTTTTTTTTTTATTCGTGCAAAGCAAAAAAAAAAAAAGTCTCGTGAAAAAATCAAATCAGGAAGCCACTTCATTAAAAAATAACTTATTTCCAACATCTATGAGGTCATTTTACGGAATATTAAAATGTGATATTAGGCCTACAGTGCTTTATTTAGACTCTTAACACAGGTGAAGTCGTATTATGTCACTCCGGGTTTAACGGGACTACAGATAATATTTGTCAGAAGTGGTTATTAACACCCTTTCATGTTATATGGGGTCAGAAAAGGTGCTGATATACTGTCCAGGACAGGGTGTGATTTAAAGGTATGTGTTGGAGCTGTACGTGGCCCAAAGTGTGTGACCCTGCATCAAATGACCGACCGCCGGTGAACACCTCGGGTGGTTTGTGCGCAAATGTGCCATAATGAACAACATGTTGGCTCCAGCGGCGCATTTAAAGATAAGAGCAGGACCTACAAAGAGTTTTTACTCTCCAAGGCTCATGGGAGAAATGCAGTTTTAACAGTGGCTGCCTCAAGCGCGAACGCATCTTTCCACAAACTAAAAAAAAAAAAAAAAAAAGTAAGACCTCAGAGTCTGTGTGTCCTTCCCGAGACAGTGATTACCTCCGAACCAAATGGGAAGGACAGTAAAACACAAACCCCCAAACGCTCCGTACAACAACACCTCCGAGGAGGAGATGACAGGCGGCTGTTTAAATCATAAACTGCGGATATATTCCAGTTGTTTTTAAACGACTAGACTGTGGGACTTCAAATAACAAAAGCCCTGAGCTACTTCCTTTTTGCAAGTGAAAAGAGGTGACGCTGTGCGCAGATTGACACGCCGCTCCGCTCCCCCCGCCACCGTGGGAACTGGGTGCCTGTGTGTGTGTGTGTGTTGGTGTGTGTGTGTGTGTGTTGGTGTGTGTGTGTGACAGAGAGAGATAGAGATAGGGAGTGAGAGACGGAGAGGATGGTGATAGATGCTGATAGATCGCAACGCGGCTCGGCAGAAAGAATGCATGTGAAAGTGACAGATCTGGACGGAGAGAGAGAGAGAGAGAGAGAGAGAGAGAGAGAGAGAGAGAGAGAGAGAGGAGGAAACCGCAGCAGGTACATGTCAGCCTCCCTCGGGCCGTTTGCTCCGTTTGGCGGCCTCATAACTTCGTGTCATCCGCGCAAACGTTACATAAAAAAAAACCGCTCTCCGTTCAGACGGCTCGGTGGCTTTCACACTGTCCTCTTTTTCCCACACTCTGAACTGTACGTTTGGCGCACGGCCGCGTCTGTCTACGTGTGTGTGTGTGTGATCCTGCATCTGCGGGTCTTGTGTGGGAGACAGAGCAGCAGCAGAGATGCACACATGGAGGTCACAACCTATTTTATTCAATCTAAAAAAAAAAAAATAAAATAAATTCAAAAAATCATTATGTTCCATGCAGGCGAGCGTGATCGAGGTCACTGAGGACGGACCGGACGGCAGGGTTTCCATTAAAGTAATAAGTTGTGGCACCTGCAACACTGTCGGAGCAAACGGTTCAACCACAGCTCTGAATAAATGCGCGAGCTGGTTTATTAAACCACAGGCTACCCTAGTTCAACGACAACACACCTTTAAAAAGGATATAATATAGAGTGTGTGGTGACCTTATTTTCTTTTGGTGCTCAGGGTACGAGCCACTTCACAGCAACTGAACATCCATTTTGTTGACTATTTCCCACAAGTCACCACATACTGCCACTGATCAAATTTGAATTGGATAGTTTGGGGCCATCATTTTTATAACAGGGCACCTTTTTGGGTTCATTATCGAGGTTTTAAAAGGTTTAAAGGTGTCCCAGTATACAACGAAAACCGGCCAGCCAATCAGAAACGAGTATTTCTGTGCGCCACTATAATCTATAATAACTTTAATCTTTGATGTTTGTCATAGATTTGTTGAAATTTAGATCTTAGTCTTTGGGACCGGTTACAGTGAGAATAAAGGACGGACAACAGGCCGAGCAGCTTGTGTGGAAGACTGTGATTCATCTGTTTTGGACACTTAGGTGCGTCTGCAGGTGACTGCCTGTGTGTCTGTGCGCTGCCGGTTTTTCTGTTTGTTCCTCTTCAGCAAGTGGCCGCCACAGCTGCAAACGCTCCGAAACAAAAGACTGCGGCTCTGACTCATTCATTTATATGCGGTGAATACCTAACATAGACCTTGTTACATCGGCTACAACAACAGATGTGCGTCCCCCCCCCCCCCCCCAGTCTTCATATGACACACGATTGACCTGCCAGGGCATATTGGTTCAAAACTCCCACAGCACATTGGCAGGAAATGTGCAAAGGTTGTGGTTACTTTTTCAGATTTTTTTTATTTCAGAGTTGGTGTGTTTTTAGGATGATTATACGTTTTTTTTTTTAGTGTGTTTGTTACATACATGCTCTGTCTTTTCTTGGGGTTACTGAATGGCGCAGAACAGCTCCTGGAAAACTCAGGAACATCTGTCCGCTATCAGAGCTCTGGCTGCATCGCGTCTGGACACTTGGAAAACATTTGCGCAGACCGCAGGAGCCAAAAGTTTCTCCCGTTGGATGAGTTTCTCCCCCCAAACTCTGCGGCATTTGCTCTCCTCTCTCTTGCCCCCCCCCCCCCAACCGACATTAAATACGTTTAACAATGACTTTACAATGTCTCACAGTTGTGTAAAGGCTAAAAGTCTGTTTACAACGCTCGACGAGGCACTCCACTTGCGCGTAAAAGCGCAGGGCCAATCGCGGTCATAGCCAGCAATAATCCATTAATGGTGAGGATGGTCAGGTTTTTGCGCAGGGGTCGGAGGCTGCCTCGCTGGAAAACCGCTCGCACAGACACAATACACCTATAATCTGCTTCTACTTCTGCGGCCACGTCTCGCGATCTATTGCCGCGCGTTAATGAACAAGACGCGCCGGGCGGATCGGTGCGCCGGGACCCGGGGTCCAGCCGCGACGGGAGGAGCTGCACGCACGCCGCCGCAGAGGACAGAGTCCGCGTATAGGAAATCTCACACCCAGGGACACGAGGAGGGAAACGCACGCAGACCTGTCACGTAAAAAAAAAAAAAAAAAAAAAAAAAAGTTATTTCTTTTCTTTTTTTTTTTTTCTCTCGTGACGCGTCGGCGATATTGTTCTCTTACATTCATGCCAGAGAGAGAGAGAGAGGGAGGGAGGGAGGGAGAGAGAGAGAGAGAGAGAGATGACGTTTAACCGGGAGGGAGGGTCTTCTGATCCAATTCATTCCGGGCACCACGTGTCCTCGGAGCGTGGGAAAGAGGCGAGCTTTTCTTCCCAGCAAAGAAAGAGCAGGGATCAAATAACACGGTGCTGCGGCAGAAAGCTCGCGCTCCGCAGCAGAGGCAGGGGCCGCGACCACCCGGACCAGGACGGGACCCGGCACACAGAGAGGGGCTTATTGGCAGGGCCGGGGTGTCGGCTTCGTTCGTGGCAATAAAAATACACCAGGGTCGTTTAACGTTACTGTGTTTATTATACAGTCTGATTTACGGCAAAAAGCCAGTTTTTTTTATTTGTATTTTTTGTATTCCATGATGTATGTTTGAGAAGAAATAGGTCGTCTTATGTAAAACTATATTAGGAGGAACAACGACAAAAGCAGGAGCCTCGTTCATCCCTCATTTATATTGGATATTGAGACCCCCCCCCCTATAATTTAGTCTCCCCTCCAGATTGATCTCAATGGCCATCTTGGCAAGATCAGTCATGCATCCAGTTTATCATCAAGCTTTTCCCACACCTGAAAGTCTCATTGAAGATCATTTAATATACAGGTGGAAATATGTGTCCCTTATCTAAACACACGCCTGACTGACTGTAGTAAGGTGTGTATTTCTTTGTACTTAGGATCTATAAACACCAGCTGATTCCAAGAATACTCTGGTGTGGTGTTTATCCTCCCCCAGCATGACACCTTCTTTGTCTTTTTCCGCTCTTAAACACATCAGGAAGAGCCTACCCTGGTCCCGACCTGTGAACAAGAACAATTCAGTCTGATTATTAGGTTAGGAAGATTTGGAGGACATTTTGGGAAATGTGCTTTTTTGCTTTCTTCCTGAGAGCTAGATGAGAAGATCAAGACTGTAACTTTACTCAAAGCGAAGGCCGGCACTGGTGGCCACTATCCTGGCTCTGTCCAAAGCCTACCAGCACCTCTAAAGCTCACTAATTGACACATTATATCTGGTTTGGTTAATTCATACCAAAACCGAGCCAGTCTTTGTGCTAAGCTAAGCTAACTCCCGGTTGGCTCCAACTACATTCCCAAAATGTCAAACTATTCCTTTAACCTGCAGAAAAAGTGCTGCAGAGAACCTGGACCACAATCCACTTATTAACAACTTGTTAACATTTACAACTGCACGCTTAAGAATAACTAATAAACGTATCATAACAACGCAGGAAGCTCTGCTCGAGAACTTGTAAGTCATGTCTGAGACAGAAGTCCACATTATCTCCTTTGTCCGAGACAGTTTCTTGTTGGAGTGGTGGCCTAGCTGTCAGGTCTACGCGGGACAGGGTTCAGGTCCTGAGTACCACAGCTCACACAGCTTTCACAAGAATGAACGATGAACTTCACAGTCGCGGCCATAGACACCCACTTTTGTAACATTATTCTTCAGAGGTGACAATACTTACAGACAACTGCGCTATTGAAGGTGTAACATTACTTACTGCAACAAAAGCCCTAAATATAGACTCTGTAATACCCTTAAGGTTATGCATTTGGTAATATGGTGTTACATGACTTACATGTTTTTAAACATCTGTAAAACATGTGGAAAGAAGGGGATTTGAAGTAAAGTATTTTTATTTCCACTATTTGTTGTATTCGTGATCCAGTCTCAGGTCACACATTAAATACTTTAAATCTGTAACCACAACATGGTTATTATTGATATGATAGTCAAGTTAAAGTGGAAAAATGCTTTCACTAAATACATTAACAAAGAAGCATCAAGATTAGTCTGACTTCCTACTGCAGCTGCAATGATTCAAACACACGTCATTGAAAACACATTTACCTCTGATTCACAGTATGACCTGTCTTTGGAAGTCACTGTGGCTTTTTTGATGCAAGTTAAGAGATCAATTAAAGAAAGTGCACATCTGGCTGTAGTTAGGTTTCTTAGATTTTATGAGTGTAAAAAGATTTAAACTCAGCCTTCCAATGTAGTCTCAGCAAAATGCATAGTATGTTCTTGTCCAAAAAACACCAGAAAATCTTAAATTGCAGCATTTTCCACATTAGATCTCTTAAAACCCTTTTGGGCAATCTCCTTTTCTACGATCACATAAATCCAATGTGGGATTTGTGAACAGATGGGAGGAGAGTTTGAAAGAAAGGTATGAGAAAATATGAAGGGATTCAGGCGGTGTATGTGTTGGGTTACTCTGTGACCTGTCTGCTCTTCAGCCTCAGGGCAGGAAACCCCCACGCTGTTAGTGTACACCTGACAGACATCAGTGAAGCTAAGACGTTCCCATCAATCTGTCCACTCTTACCCCGCTACCATCTGTGTTGTGAATTCTGAAAAGCATCGAAAAATAACAAAATGACAGAAACGATTATGACTTCTCACAGATCCATAAATGAAATGAAAATCTGTTTATTAACACATATTCAGCTTCCAGCTAAATAATTAATTATACAAATGTAATAACAGAATTAAAATATACAGTACCACAAACTACTAAAAAGGAACCGAGTCCTGTGATCATTGCACTGCAGCTTTTAAATCAAAACAATAAAAAAAGTTGTCACAAAATATGACCTGAGAAAGTGTTAAATGGAACAAACTTAACATTGATGGATATATTTACTCAACATGCTTTATAGTTTGATGATATTACTCCCTGCTGAGCGATAATGTTCTTGAGAAATAAATGTATTACAATTCAAATGATCTCAATACGATCAGAACCATAAATCACCATGAATGTGTCATGGTATGTAACAGTGAATACAATCGACAACAAAAATTACCAAGTCAAAACGCTGCCTTTGGTTCACGGAGTTTTAAACTCTTATAAAGACAATAGATTTTAAACCGTTGAAACTATATACATCTGAAAAGAGCTTTGGGCTGATAATAAAGCCTTGATCTATAGTCATTATATTGTCTTGGTTTTTGTTGGCATGACTGTCACATTTTATGGTGGTTAACAGGAGATTGGCCTCTGAGGGTAGTCCTTTCATTCAGGTGTAGAAAAATAGTAACTCATTAAACTTACTAATTTCTATCCAAATGACGTGTTATTTCAAGCGATACAAATTTGAAGCTGGTCTCACTTACAATGTCAGACCAAATTCAGTCTTTATGCCACATTTATGTACTTTATCGAGCCAATTAAAAAAGGGGAAAATAAAACTTTAATTAGATTTCATGACAGCTGGGTGCTAAATATGTAAAAGATTATTCTTGATGTTTTTTGGGGATCAGGTAAACTGTAGTAGCACTACATCAGTCAGTTCTGCTGTCCCGTTGTAACGGGCGCTGCAGTTAATTCAGTATCCTCGTCTGTTATATGTAAGACCTCCTGAAACATGGAAAGGACACGGCCAAAGTGAGAGCCTTCCCAGAACACCTTGCCACATCTGGTGCAGACGTAGAAGAGCGGTATCCTCGGAAGGAGGCCGGGGGGCACGGTGTGGAGCTGTATGGGTGCCCCCCCGGGAAAGGTCAGGGTGTCGGGGTCCAGCCCTGAAAGGGGGGCCCACTGACACTGAAGGGCATACCTGGGGAGGTCAGGGGTCACACTGGGGGTCAGAAGGTCACCAAGCTTCTCCTCTTCTTGTTGTTGTATGTGCTCACTGTTGTCCTGGTCCTGCAGAAATCCTACCAAACAAAACACCAAAACTTAAAGACTTAATTCCTGAAAAGTCTGAATCAAGTAAGGTTAGCCATAGCAAAGCTCAAAACTATGCTAAACAGAATCAAAGATGTAAGAAGAAATGCCATGTAGATGCATCCTTATATATTTTACTTAGTATCATAAGGACTCCACTAAAAATGAGCCCTTTTTTATGATATTGTGTGGTTTGACCGACCTTTCTGTTTAAGCATCCTGACCATGTCCTTTCTGGGCACTGCCACGTACTGATCACTGTTACATGCCTGGAAAAACAAATTAAAAACAGTCACTAGCAGCAGGTTTAAAAGAAGTGATTTCAAAATCTTTAACTCATCAGAAACGTCTCTAAGAGAAAAAAGGAAAACAAATTCTCAGGAGTTTTCCGCAGACCTTTTCATTGGCTGTAGGGTATTTGGTTATAACAACTTAATGGGACACATTTACGGACAAAGCAGGAATTATTTGCATGATTTCAATTTCTTAATGTTGACAAAAGTATGAGATGAACAGACAAGCAGCACGCACACTTTTGTAGAGTGCTGGTGAAATGTTTTACAAAGCAAATTACACAAACTGACTTGAGAAAGATGTGGGGGGAGGGGGTTTCTTCAGCAGTTCGACAAGACTTGGCACACCTCATACAGCAGCAATGTGTGTGAAACTGTAAGTTTACTTTAGTAACGCTATGGTAACTATAGTGACCATAGTGAGTTCACCTGTTCAAGTTGATAAGTGTCAGACCTATGTTAAAACCAGGTGTAGACGTGGGTCACGGACCTGAAAACTTGTGTTGGCCCATTCACACAAATGGCAAACAGACATTTTTCCCTAGTGGCTGCTTGGGTGTGAAAGAGGCTAAGTGTTACACAGAGATCGGATCAGTGTGTGAGTGTGTGTGTAGAGACGGCGTTTTTACGCCTCAGTAACGTTCTCATGTCCATGCCGTCCTGTCCCTCTCCATGGTAAAGATCTCACTGGTGGGACATTAGTGACCTCTTGTTTGCCGGCCCCTAACGTGCACTCACTCACACCCCCCCACACACACACACACACCCACACTTGTCTGTAAGCCATCCTGACAGCATGTCAGTGCTAAAAGCCTTGTCAACACACCTGAGCTCCACCCAGCAAACAGCATTCCACTTAGAGGTGGGCTGTAAATCAAACCACACTCAAAGACCTCACAAAGCAGGATCCTTGACTTGCTCACTTAAGGCCAGTTGGTCCCTCTTTACCTGGGTAAAGTTTAAGGAACACTGCATATCAGAAAAAGGATGTCCTCTCCCCTGTGTGCACATGCAGAACGGTGTGAGCCTCTGTGGTAACTGAGGTCAGGACAGGAGAAAGCGGCTAGACAGTGGAGGTGTGGGAACAGCAGAGGTGTCAGCTCCTGTCTTGTCTGTGGGAATGAAGCTCATCTTTCCCCTCAGTACACTCTGTATTCTCCTCTTTGTATCAGCCTTACGCACACATGCAAACACGCACACAGAAATTCACCACGAAGACAAAACACTGTACAATTTGCACAGGCTACACTATAGTGTGCATAAACCGCATGCATGAAAGTGCTCGCAGCGCATACACATGGCTCACACATACAAGCGTGGCAGCAGCCAGGAAAACAGACCAAGCTATTTGCTCAGCTCAAAGTTTCCCAGAGTTGAGCAAGCCAGAACCTGCTCTGAACTCTCAAGGCTAAGCCACGGACCAGCAGGCACACACGCACACCGTCTCACACACATGCAAGCTGGATGGAAATAATTCTATCTATAATTAATCAAAACACAGCTAGTTACAATTGGAAAGGTCCCAAAGAGATCTATTAGACAAAGATAATAAAATAATGTATGAAGAAAGTCAAATTACGTCAATTTAGAAATTTTATTAGGATAAATGCCGCAGTGATATTAACAGATATACAAGTACAATGTATTTGTGAACGGCCAGTTCTGTAAGTGCATTGTTTGGTCCTCAAAGAAATGGACATGACAAAATGAACTTGGTCAAAGTGGTGAGGTCTTTGCGGTGCCTAACATTTGAATGAACACAGATGGTGGCTCTGTGCCTTCATCTAAGATTTGAAACCGGGTTGGACCGGATGATTTTGGTAACATTTGTCCTGCTTTTGGCTTGCCGCAGGGCACGAAGACTTCATTTTTCCACAGCACCACTTAAGTACTAGAGTTTTCAGGCACGCAGTTGTCACAGAGAGCTTAAGAAGCACAAAGGTACGAAGGTGCCTTCTCTGCAGCTCCTGCCCATCTAAAGACACAGAAAGACTTACACTGACGGTATTGTCAAACCAATTCAAATTTGGCATGTTTGCACAGGCCAAATATCACGTTTGTTATCATCCAGGAGCACGGCATGTGGCTTAAATCACGCAGTCTGTGCAGGTTGGTCAGTTGGACTTTTTGAAGGTTTCGATAGAACTGATGCCTGCAGCTGGTCCACAGTGCCAAGTTATTGATTGTGTTTCAAACATGTGTCTTCTGGCTGCATGTCTTCTCTAACCGCAACTCAGAAGTTTGTCCCTAGGCACAGAATGTACTGATCAGGTTGCCGTGTGGATACTGGTTTTTCCTCACAGTTCGACAGCATTTGCAAACACGCCTAATTGTATTTCAATGCTAGCGACTTCATGTAAGCCTTAAGATCGAAAGACCACCAAAAATTAAATCAGCAAACCAAAAAAGTTTTTTCTTAGTTTTATTTACTCAACCATATACAGGCAGTTGCTACATTTCTGCATTTCCTTACTCTGTCTGTCTTTTGTTCTTTCTGTGTTTTCCAAGGAACCTCCTGCATTCTCACACTCCGTGTGGCCGCGCCAGAGAAAGAATGCTCCTTGCCGTGACAACAAAGGCTATCTAAAGTGTGATACTGTGTTTCAAAGGATGGGAGGTGGTGGAAAAAAGAGGAGAGAAAGGGGGATAGTGGAGAGGAGGTAGGAAAGAGAGGGGGTGGGGGGTGGGAGATTTTTCCCCAACGTTCTCAAACACACACACACACACACACACACACACACACACACACACAAACACACGCGCTGCACTGGCTCTGTAGGCAGCTCCCATGGGAAAATCCTAGACCAATCTCAAAAGGCGGTGCTTTTAGGGCCGATGTAGGTCACATGGTCAGAGCAGCCAATTGGCCACTAGTGATTTGATTCAAATTGTGGTAAGTCAGGTAAGGGGTAGCGTGGGAACTGGAGAGAAGAACAGTGAGAGGGAAGCAAGAACTGCACCATCGTTTCCCTATGAAAATGTTGTCTTTTCCTTCTGTATGTGAATTTCAAGTCCAAGTTAAGGTTAAAAATACTTAATTCCACTGTCCAAGGCTGCTGTGGTCTAAAACATATACACAGTATATAAGAAAAGAACATCTTTTTCTAGAAACTACAGAACCCCTTCCAAAGTTAGAGAAATAAAACATACAACAGCAGAGATTTATTGTTTGCTCCCATCATCCCATGTCTGCGGTGTTCTGCAATCTTCCGTCCCCTGTCATTCTGCTGGGCAGATGTAACATTTTGTTGCCACTGTTAAATGATGTAGGTTAATTGAAAGTGGGACAGCATGCTGAACTGGAAAAAGCAGGCTCATACTTCTCATAAAATGATGAGTAAGGAGAAGCGAACGGGCCAAAAGCATTGACATTTGTCGCTGCTTTCCCACACTGTCCCAAGGTCATGCTAGGTAAATTTGGATACCTTCCAAAAGCGATGGACAATCTCATACAGGATTTTCACTGAAGGAGGCAAACTGCGGAAAAAAATGACCTGTTTTAATTTCCTTTGGCTGGACAGAAGGAAGGAGAAAAGAGTGGGAACGTTTTACTTATTTTAGCACTCTCCCGCTGAAAAAGCTGACATCATTTCAGAGTTAATCATTGAATCATGTTATCTTTAAATGGAAAATAAAGCCTGAATACCAGTCGTCAGTCTGTAATGTAAAACCAGTGACCAAAGAGGTGAGAGGGAGTCACAAAATAACAGTTACTGGAAGACATAAATACTTCAGGCAATCTTGTGGTTCAGTAGCTGCAACATCCTACTATGGATTTTAACTAGGTCTAACATTTTATCACCTCATTACCTTCTCTTTACCAATGTTTCTATTGAAAACAAACGAAAGGCAAAAAACTATTTTTAATTCCTTAGGTTTCCTACAAGACATCATCACATTTTGAAATGCAGCCAAATTAAGGTGAAGTTTTACAATTACAACCACTCTTCTTATGTT
Organism: Lateolabrax maculatus; assembly: GCA_031216445.1. Taxonomy (NCBI): domain Eukaryota; kingdom Metazoa; phylum Chordata; class Actinopteri; order Acropomatiformes; family Lateolabracidae; genus Lateolabrax; species Lateolabrax maculatus. The sequence goes on from CM062219.1 coordinate 12,655,480, forward strand.
GAAATCTAAATAATAAGATGAAGGTATATAGAAAAATGAAATAAACTTTATTATAACTCCCCCATTAATCACTATTATTCTTGTACTGAATGTGCAATATGCTGCAGTTTATCAGCACATTTTGTCTGTTTCTGTTTGATAGAGATTTTTAAAATAAATTATTTATGTATATAGTGTACAGTATATATTTTCATACTGAAACTTTTGCACATATGGTCAAATTTGTACAGCTGTTTCAATTTCCTATTTTACATATTATTACATATTATCCTTATTTTACTCTATTTTAAATTTATATTTGTTCATATTTTATTGTAAAGTTTCCATTTTACACATACTTGTTGACTTGCAGTTCTTGCTTATCCTTCTTATATTTCTATTTTGTACATTTTATGTCTATTATTTAAATTTAAAAAATAAAAACACCAATACTCCAAGAAAAATGTCAGTGAAAACCTACTTGCCAATAAATCAGAATCTGATTCTGTATCTAAACACCTAGAGTAGAGGTCACTTTCTGCTGCAGCAGGAACACAAGGGAAATATTGCCGTGACCTACTAAATGTACTTTCCCACAGTATCCTGAGGGTATCTGGCCAGTGTCTCAGCCCGACAGTCTGAGGTAATTACCAGCTCTGTTAACTAACCACTACCACCTGACAGCAACCTGAACTTGGACCACAGTAAAGCTTGTCTGGGCTTGACATCACACACACCTTCCTCTGACTCACTTCACTCAGACACATGTACAAACACTCGCACATACTTCACAGGCATGCAGAAGATGTAAAAACTCACATGCAACTCTCACTCACACACATGCACATGCACACGCACCGACACACACCCTTCCCTGACTCATGTTTGCACCCACTCATTTCACCTGCATGAGACACAAATTACAGAAGTCACATTATTTCCATCCTGATTTTCCCAGGAGTACTTCCAGTTACACAGAATATGACTGTGAAAGCTGGCCCGAGGCCTGTACTAGGAAGCAGGATTTGGGCTTAGAGAGGTCCCTTCAGGTTTAACCCTGGGTTTTCAGTTGTGTCGTTGGTTCACTTTTTAACCGAGCTATATCGCCATGGTAACTTATGCTGCACAGCTAACCGGAGCCGGTTATGTTTGAGATAACAGATCAACGCTTATGAAATTACAGGACCACTGACCAATCAGTGACCAATCAGTGGTCCTGTGGAGCTGTTCAGAGACCGGTAAAGCCCTTTGGCTTTCCCTGACGATTCATGAGAAATATAGATTCTGGTCAGAGGGAACGATGATCTCTGTCAGCTTCTTGAGCCGTATGTTGCCAGTGTGACACGTCGGAGTTGCGCGCTCTTGCAGACTGTGGCATTATATTGTGTTACTTTACTTTATGGAAGAGGGCAGCTCTCTCCTGTCTTTTTCATTTCAATGTGCTTTTAATGAGGTTAACATTGTCATACACGCCATAAGAATACATCTAAGCAACACATCAATTTAATAAAATACACATAGCCTAATTACAGTCAGACCTACTCGTGCCGTAATGATGAACTGATATTATCAGTCTGTTAACTTTTACACATTCACACAGTCAGTGTTTTTTTGCCAGCTGCCCTTCCTGCATTTAGCAGCTGCAGCTGTGTTGCTTTCAGTCTGGATTATGTGTTTAACTTCTTTGTATTTCTCTAATATTATAGTTTGCTCTTTGTTAAAAAGAAAAAAAGAAATAGGCCGCTCTGCTGCCAGTAGACTCGTCCATGTTTGTGATTGGTCATATACTGCAAACACTGCCCCGTTAATGTGAACAATCATAGCCAGATTGAGAAACCCTGTGTTGATAACCACCTTCGTGTGACCGCTAAGCACGATTGCGTTTGTTGGGTTAAGTGAAGCCAGCTAACGAAAAGATACCCTGGGTATGCTGAACCTGCTTCGTAGTACAGGGCTCTGGCATCGATTATCCGCATCCATTAATATTTCATTGATTTAATAAGGATGTGTTCTATTAGGAGTTGTAACAGATCATAACCTCTGCCCTTCAGAATATGTAGAGAAACTTTTCTAATTTTATGCATATCGTGTTTGATCCCTCTCCCTCAGTCTGTTTAACTCTCAATCTATTTTTGTTTTTCACTTTGTTGTCCACTTTGGACCATTTTCTCACCCTCCACTTGGCCCGAACATTTCTGCCTTTTCATCCCTCCCTCCTTTACTCTCTTAGTCCCTCTTTACTGGAGCTCACAAAAAAGGGGTAATGAAGAAGATAATAGTCTAGAGTCTAGCAGATAACAGTCTAGCCGTCACACAATTAGCACTAATGCTTTCCCTAGGCTTGGCACAGTCAGTTCATTCTGTTTTTTACCCACTCAACCTTCAACCCCAACCTCTATCTCTCCCTCTCTCCAACTGAACCTATGTCTTCTCTCTTGTTCCATGTCTTGCTTGAAGCTCCATCTACCCCCTTCCAGTGTTCCCTTCAATCTCCCTCTCTCCTTCTCTCTAGTTGTCGCTCACCTCTAACCTCTTTCTTTCTCTCCTTCTCCAAGTACTCTTTTTTTTTCCTCTCTCTTCAGACGCCAGATAGCTGGGGCCGGTCTAAGCCAAACAGCTGAGGGAAAACAACGTGTTGAAAAGGTTCGTCGACAATGCTTCTCACTGGGCAATGGCTTTTGAAGAGGGATAAAAACAGCTCATCTCAAAAACATAAAAAGCTGGATTAAACCACCAGCCAGCCTTTATTGAAATGTGTCTTTTTTGTATTATGGGTTAAAATGAAAACAACCGGATGAAAACATTCAGAATTTGAGGGGCAATGCGATAAGTGGCACATGACATTCAACACTTACTGTGTTTTTCAACAGTAGTAGTTAATTCCCATGTCAGGGTTGGGTCACAACTGAAAATTGCTCTGTGCTTCAGAAGTTCTGCCTCTAAACATGATGGCTTAGAATTTACAGTGGCTGAGATTCATAAATGAAACAAAACCGTACCCTAAATTGTTATCACAACCTATTGAACAAGGTTAAACTGAGAGCAAACTCCACATGCTCTCCTGCATATGCCTGTTTTCTTTTGGAAAACACGATTGTTGAGGAGACAAATGGTGGGTTTTGTGGTGCTGTCATATGTGCAATTAAGACAACTGGTTCTCTCAAATACAGAGCATCCATGCAACTGTCAGTTGTCTTTTTGAGGCAGATGTGTTGCTCCAAATGTTTTTCCTCCCATTTTCCTATGCTGTGTGACGTTTACACACGCTTACACACTAAAACTGTCTAAATAGGCACATTTTTCCCATGCCTTCAATGCACCCATTCAACCCCATATTATTACGACATCCACAGCCTTCCTTGACATGCGCTAACAGTTCCCAAACTGTCATCACACCCACACACTCCAAACTGAAATTCCACCCACTCAACCTGAACTACATCTGTGCGCACACACACACACACACACACACACACACACACACACACACACAGATAGATAGACAGACAGACGGACAGAAGGACAGCCCCGTCATGGGAGAGCCACTGGCAGATTCCTTTGCTCAACGTGTATTGCTGCTGGCGCATATTTCACCCTCCAGCACCCCCCCCTCACTTTTTAGTTTTTTTCTCATCTCTTCCTGAAGTACAGGCACGCAGGGAATGTTATTGTAATGCAGAGTGATTCATCCAGGACTGTAAATATTGACAGTGGTGGCGGTGGCGACTGCTGCTGCTCTGGTCTGTTCTTCCCTGAAGAGTTGTGAGGGAACGGAGTGGAAAAGACTCTCCCACATGGCGTTTTGACAGACAAGGTGTCAGCGTCGGGGTTGGGTACCAGCAAATCATTTTACACACTGGCCTTCCCGTCCGCTGGTTTGACAGTCGAATGCTTGCGTAATCAGATGTGGGAGTTTCTTAGCAACAAGCTCATGGCAAAAAGGTTCAAGCACTAGACGATGGTGAATAATTACCAAGATCATCTGCGGTCAGTAAATTTGATTCTCCTATGATTTGATTTACCTGTCAATGTCCCAGCACTGAACCTAATAAGTCAAACCTCCCCCTCTCTTTGTCCTCCTCTATCCAGCACTACTTTATGAGTGCTTTTATAGTCTTGGCTAGTCTCTGTGTTTTTCTTTCAACTTGATCTGCTGCATTGTTCCGGAGAACTGGAACATCTCCTGTATTTCAGCACACATCTTTATGCTTCTGCTCTTTCTCTTCTCCTTACTTCACTGGAAGTGGTAGAAATGTCTTTTATTTAGATGGCACCCAAGCAGGATCCCGGTGAAACAAATATGGTCTCTTATTTTGGACAAATAAATTGACAGACTAAGTGAGATAACTTCGTCCTTTTCTGTGGTCAAATTTTAGAAACAGCAACAACACCGCAAGCAGTATTAGTAGCGCAATTTATAGTTTCTGCCTCTGTCTGGCCGCATGTAAATGTGTCATCTGACCATGTATATGAGGTTCCGCACAGACTGTAAGCATGGACTGTACACGCTGACAAACACAGTAGGGGAGTTTGAAACTGACATGTGTTTAACAGTTATTGAAGAAAGATAAAGGAGGCCATTCGCATTCAAAGCCGAAGACCATCACCGAACAGTGGTTACAATATTTCCTCAATATATGACCACTGTTATCCTGTGACCGAAGTTCAATACTCAGGCTCATATCATGACAACTGAGACAGCTTCATTTGCTGAGACCAAGAGAAGTGGTTGAGAGCTCCGTAAGCTTGTAAGATACATTTTAGCCTAGATTGTTTTGTTTTGATATATGGAAAGAACTTCTATGCTCAATTTTTTAATTCAATTATCATGGTGATTACTACATTAAAGAATGTCAATTTGTTCAAAATTGCAAATAAATCTTTCTCCAATTTATCATGTCAACACAATGTTGGTCTAACATGGCTTCATATTTGTAAGAATTCTTGCATGAACCATCTTACATTTTTTCTCAAAGTATTGATTTTAAGTCCTTGGAAGTTCCAAATTTACATAACTCACCCCCCAAACCCACAACATAAAAGTTTTATCAATACATCAGATAACCAGTTAATAAATTCAAGAAAAAAAAAAAAAGAAAAAAAAAACATACGTCTGTGCTCACCAAAAAAGCTGGTGTTTATCTCAGAAAAAAGGACAGTAAACTGTGTTAAAATGGGATTTTATGGGGACCATGAGTTGACCAACTGGCTTATGAGACAATGGAGAGAGATGCTGAGCAAGATAGTAACATCATTACTGCTTCAAACTGTTGAGCTTGGGAACCTACACAGACAGACACAAACACACATCCATGTCTCTCTCAAAGTCATCATATATACTATCAGGACACACACACACACACACACACACACACACACACACCTCACAGTGGATAGGCTATGGGAGGGCGAGATAAAGGCAAATAAAAGAGGGAAAGGGCTCAGGGTTAAGTGGCAATAATGATGCAGAATAAGACATCTGTGTGTGTGTGTGTGTGTCTGTGTGTGTGCGTGTTCAAACTCACTTCAAAGTATCTCTGGTAGCCTTGTTCATGTCAACAGGAGACACAGGAGAGGAACACAGCATTAGAAACGCAGAGAGGTAGAAGGGGGAGGTAAAAGAGAAAGAGGAGGTGTGGGGGTAAAAAAGGAAGCAGTACATGCTGGTGAACAAAGGCTGAAGGGAAAGAGAGGACTGAGGTTGGAGGAGGGTAAGGGAGGGTTAAGGAGAAGTGGGTCGGAGGTGAGAGGTTGGGGTATTAGGGCAAAGGAGGGGAGGGGACTCACGGTGAAGGGGTTCACCTCTAGTGTGAATGCAATGAGGTAAAACCTAAAGAAAGGACGATGAAGAGAGTTCCTGTGTCATACACCCTCTTTAATTCCACCCTTCCTTTCCTCCCTCCGTCCCCTCCTCTCCTCTGTCCCCTTCCCTCCCTCCACCGCTGCTCCTTCTCTCCAACCGGCCCCAGCAAATTCCCTAGGGCCAGGGGCAGTCCCCTTTCAGTCTCCAGTGACACAGTAATTAGAAGTGTGGGAACTGAATCCGTCCCTCTTTCTGAGCCCCGCACTCCCACCCGCACCCTCCCGTGCTCCCTCCTTTCGCTGGCCCTCACCCCCTCCTAACCAGCTCCCGGCTCCTACCCTTCTCCTCCACTTCCTTTGCCACCTCTCTTTTTGCACCCCACCTCAGCTCTTAATCTCAGGAAGTAGCATGTACCCTAAGAAAGATGTCTCACATGAGGTTAGAAAGATAAATGTTGACATCCAAGGCTGATATTGACCTTATATTAAAAACAAAGTATCTGCAAGCCTCCATCATCCATATCTAATATGATGGATACCTTCAAATACATACATTTAATGTTTTCAATTGATAATTTTAAGGATATTTAAGATATGAATATCACATACGAGCAGATTCAATTAAAAATTCATCTAACAAGAGCCCATATGGGCTGAATTCTCATGGGCCACCTGTGATGTTCATGGGAGCTACACATCACACACACTCACACACATACACACACACACACACACACACACACACACTCAACCACATACCCTTCATTCACTCCCCCAATCCACCCCACCTCACCCCCGCCTCCTCTACAGCCAAAGAGTCCCCTATCTCTTCGAACAGAACAACGCTGTCTCTCCCGCTCTCTGTCAAGCCCACCACCACCACCACCACCACCACCCCAACCCCCATGCGCTATCTCCGCGGCGATAACCATGGGAACAGCAGCACTGTGGGAACGGGCCACCAGTTGACCAAAATAGACAGCAGGAAAATGGAGGGAAAGAAAGAAAGAAAGGGCTCCCTGCATCCAAGGAGGCATGTGTGTGTGTGTGTGTGTGTGCGTGCGTGCGTGCGTGCGTGCGTGCGTGTGTGTGTGTGTGTGTGTGTGTGTGTGTAGGAGGTCCATGGGATCATCCAGACAGACAGGTACTCAGGCACTCCAGTCACCTCTGGTTTCCACCGGCAACAAAGGGGACGCTGGGTGGCTTGAGTTGCTACATTAATTCATTAATGGACATGCGGCTTCGGTTTGAGTTGGTGGGACATACAGAAAGTTCTCCTTCTCACACACAAGCGCGCTTTTAACGGTCCTACAGTTACTAGATAGCAGCGCCCTACGCGAAAAAGGCTACACCCTTAACCACAAACACCCACACCCAAACAGCACACTAATACTACACCATCACACACCCAGTCACACCCGCAACCACGCACCTCTAAAAGCACAAGTGCAAACACAAGCATTCAGTTAAACACTTATATAAGTTCAGGAATGAGATGACTGGAATGATTGGCATTCAAAAACTTAAAATAGATAATTTTCAAACAATACCAGCCTGAAGCTTTTGTACACGGAAATCAAGCTTGAGTTTTTGCCTTTTTGGTTAATCATTTTAATAATCTTATTGCATTTATCTTTGCAATTGGTCTTCATCTCTTTTCATTATAAAGCACGTGTTTTTCTACGAATGATGGATATTATTATTATCATTTGATTATCTGTATTTGGATACAATAGGAATTTTTATTTTGCATGCAGGAAAATTGATATCAGAGATGTGATTCCTTCCAATGACCACGTCACATCTTAAATAGATTCCTCTATAGATAAACTGTTCATACTTTGTTGGTATGTTTGTATTGCATAGGCAATGCTGCTGGTCTCCAGAGAGTACACACAAGAATACATGCATGTAAACACAATTCTCAGGCTTCGTTGCACTAGTTAAAATACTGGGATGCAGTTCCTATGAGAAACATTAGACACTGGTTTTCTTTGGCCTGAGAGAGGAAGAGGAGGAAATGGGGAAAAGACGCAAGTTGCGCATCATCATCATCCGTTTTTCTTTTTTTTTCTTTTTTTTTTTTTTTTACCTACTGTGGGTCTAATTTTCCATCCCTTTTATATCCTGTCCATGCAATCCAAAGTCTTGGCTTCCACTCTTTTTTAATCTTGCTTTCTCTCTCCCCCAAACTTACAGTATTTATATATAATCTGTCTTTCTATCTCTTTCTTTGTTGCTTTGTGTGTTTGGCAAATATCCTTTCTCTGTAGTCTTCTTCTTTTCTCTTCTGATTTCTATCAATCCATCTACCCTCTGTATCTATCCACACTGCCCCCTTTGCTCTTTAAGGCCTTTCCCAGGCCAAGCAGCCTGACCCCTCCGGCCTTCTACCTCCTTGCTCCCTGGGGGTAGGGGGTGTCAGCCTGTGACCATTCCCATCCCGCAAGGACTTTCACTTCAATCTGACTCTGTGAGTAACAGAGGAGAAAGCGAGAACAAAACTGAGAAAATGTGTGTGTGTGTGTGTGTGCGTGTGTGTGCCCGCCAAGCCTGCGGCTCCCAAAGCAAACAGACTTCTAACCTCCTGATAGCATCACATCACGCAAACTGCAGGGTTTAGGAAGAGCCACGGCAAGGATTCGAATTAAAGTTTTAGGCTGAGCTGGCCTCACATTCCCAAGAGCTACACATGCACGTACAAGCAGCACAACACGACACAAACGCAGATCAGACATTTAAAGAATGTTCCCAGAATGTACAGACGAGCGCAGAACATAAACTGTGAAAACACACGGTCACAATTATGACATTCAGTATCACACATCAGAGAAGAGTAAAGAAAACGGCAATACATCACATGACCATCGACTTCGCAACAAACACACACACACACACACACACACACACACACACACACACACACACACACACACACAAAGTACAGTGGTTGTTTTTGCAAACCACAGGCTATGTGGGGGGTTACCATCTATTATCTCTGTCTCCATGAGGTTTAAATTTAATTGTTGACACAACTCATTCTCGGAAACTGTGCACGCACACACACATACACACACACGCTTGCTCTAACAGACAGAATGCACATACACAGGGGTGTCCAAAAAAAAAAAAAGAATGGATGGGATTATTGTTGGAAAGGTATATAGGTCAGTGGGTCCCAGTATTTGGTCCGGTCTCTGGTTTTCTATCCTATCAGTTGCATTAACCATATTCTCACGTCACTGAAGGTGTAAATCAGTTCATGACTGATGACTAGAATACAAACATACGACAGGGCTCTGGTTCCTGTGGACCAGGATCTGAGTTGCCTTTTACATCAGACAGTACATGTCTTGTCCCATTATAAGGTTCTCCAAAAATATGGGAATCATGGTGAATTCACCTTTTTATGACTCCAACAGAAGATCTTTTTTTTTTTTTTTTTTTATCTTAACAGTCCTGAAACTCTTTAAATAAGAGACCCTACGCTTGCGTGACTCTAAGCACAAAGATAACAGACCACACACATTCATCACGCAGAGAGACAGCAATCATGAGCTGAAAGGTAACTAAAATTATGCAGTTAATAACCTAACATTAGCCAAACACAGCTGGGAAGGATGACACATGATTTGTTTCCTAAAACTCCTTCATGTCATCTGGGATGCTGTTATTGTTAAGTCCAAACCTGCCAAAGACGAGGACTCTTCTCTTCTCTCAAATATTGTTTTATATCTGTCAAATGTCTACCAGAGCTTATAGTGGTGTCCTAAAACATGTGAAAAATATGCCACCACATTTCCAAACATAAACCTTAAGTTTATAATTTTCTGCATTTTAGAGCTGGGTGCTATGGTGCAGTTTGATCATGTAATTAAACTAGAATAAAATCCTACAAACTTCATTGTAAATTTGGTAGAATGACAATTACAGCGTAATTAGCAGTCTTGAATCAATCAACTAACAGAAGACTGGCTCCATGTTAGCCTGTTGTCTGCCGCCACAAAAACTGATGTAACCCTCATATTCTTGGCATAAACCTACAATCAAGTTATTCTCTTTCCTGGAAGGCACAGCAATAAAAAATAAAAAAAAAGAAAACTTCAAATACAAGGTGAAAAAAAGAAGGGTTTCTGCCAAAAGGACTGTAATACCACATGGGACCAGGCATTGTTGCTTCAAAAGCATGACTGCATGTGGAGGAGTTACCCAAGCTACTAAAGTGGGCCCGTGTGCCACAGAGTTGTGATAATAACAACCTTAAACCTCACAGCTATTTCTCACTGGCAGGTATTAACATGGCTGACAAGAGTTCTTTAACATCCCAGTTGTGTGGAGCGCAGGCAGGATGAGTTCAGATGTTGTATGTTGAGTGTGGGAGAATGATCTATGATTCACTAAGCTCCAAAGACCGAAGATCACATTTCACTATCGCAAGGGAAACCATTATACCATGACCACAGACACAAAGACAGTCATACCAGCAGTATCTGGGTTTCTCAAAACATGATTGCTAGGGTTAGTTCTCACAACATTTTTCTAAAGTTACCTATTTGATTTCCATTTCATTGGTGGAAGCAAAATTTATCCGAAACCAAAATTAAATCTAAAGTGAATCTAGACAAGATAATTGCATGGGTGCACATACTTCAGTAGGGAAAACAAATGTAATCCAATTACTCACAAATATCAGTAATCAACAAATCTTTGACCTACTTTAGCAATTTGTTTCATATAGATAAGATCTCAGCATGCCCTAATTATGTTTTTTAGCCAGACTTATGTACCTAAGTTATTCAACACAGTGTACAATAATGCATTTTTAATGGCTTCATATCTGTTTTTCTGTGTTGTACTGTTGTCATTAGCTGACCCAAACCTTGTTATTATACTGAAAAGAATTCTGCCTCCCTTAGGAGACTATTTAGAAGCAGAGGGCAATCACTCACAGCAGCACAGTCTGGCTGTGCAGCTACTGTGCTCTGAAAAACATGAGAAACTTCCTCTTTCTGTGTGTATGTTTCAGAGGAAGGCATCAGTAAGTGGTTCCCTCTCCCTGAGCGGCAGGGGAAAGTAGACCCTCTCGAGTGCCTCTCGGCTTCCCCGCCTCCCCCATGAGCCAATAATGCAGTCAGACAGAGAGAGAGACACACACACACACACACACTCAGACACACAGTGTGGTTTCTCCTCTGGAGGGGAACATAAACAGGGCTGTCTGTCTGCGAGCGGAGAGCTAGTTCTCATGACATCACCACCCAGCAGGAATGCTCTGCTCTGCCCCGTCAAAACCTCTCCACCGGCCAGCAACTTGCACACACACGAACGCGCACACACACACATACATACACAAAAACACATGTTGAATGATTTATGCACGTCCACATTTTCACAGGGAAATGCACCACATACACAACACGTACCCAATGGCATTTTGAGCTATTTTCTCTCCTCTGACATTTACTTACTTCGCAATTATTTTTCATTTTCTCGCTGCTCACAGACATCTTCTTCCGCTGCATGTCTTCCCTTATCTTTATCACACTGTTTTGCTCATTCGTTCCCATCATTTCTCATCCACTCATATCTGTATTGCCTGTGCTGTCTGCAGTGTCAGACCACACACACAGGCCACAGAAACAGAGAAGTAGATTTTTTATATATATATATATATATATATATATATATATATATATATATAAATAAAATCTATAAGTATAACTGCATGGATATAGAGCATAAAGCTATAGCACCTATGAGAAACTGTGTGTGTGCTTGTGTGTGTGTGTGTGTGTGTGTGTGTGTGTGGTGGGGGGGGGCATGGGAAATTACGCACTACTTCATTGTATTGGTGTTTGGAGGAAAAGCCCTATTGAAGCTCTCCCTCCTTCCTTCTCACCTCTCTTCCTCCCTCTCTAACTCTCTCCTCCCTTTTCCACCCCTCCATCACTTCCTGCCTCATCTTTGTCTTCCTAGCCACCCCCCCCCCCCCCCCCACCCCATCTCCCCATGCTATTTTCTCCCTGTTATGCCACCTTCTTGCTTCCCTCTCTCCATCTCAACCTGTAACTGTAAAGTTTTCATGCAATTTCTCTCCCTTCTTTTTTTCCCCTCCTCTCCGTTTCTCTCAGGCTTTTGGGGAAAGCAGGGACAGGAAGCAGCTTGGCTCTCAGACAATGGAACACATCAAAAAGCAGCACCAGCCTCACCAACTTCACACACACACACACACACACACACACACACACACAGAGCAAGACAAACAGGACATTCCAGCTGCCGGCTGCACCGGATTCCTCGCCTTGGCTAATCTGAAACGGAGGAGAGTGAGACTGGGAGTGGAGCAGAGCAGGGAGGCCTGGGTGAGAACAGTGAGTGAGGGAGAGAGCAGGGGAGATGGAGAGAAAGAGAGAGAGAGGGCCACGCAGAGGGTGGGAAGGAGAAATCGATAAGTCCCTTTTATACAGCCTGTTCAAGGCGGGAATGTTGTGCAATTAATCCGCCTCACCTTTTGTATAAAACTTACAAACACGGAATTGGGGGGGGCATGGTTGTTCCGCCATTAGGCCAGCAGCCGAGGTAGTGGCCAAGCCGAATCGACGTTTGTGTAAAATGCAGAAGCCGGCAGGACGGGACACTGATGCTGTTCTGTTACATGTCATACCTCTTCTCGAACGCCGGAAAGCTATCTAAAATCACAGCTGTGGCGGCATTATGCAGCTGTTGTTTGGTACAGTGTAAAAAAGCAAATCAGATGTAAAGACGGGCCTTCTTCATTGTGTTGTTGCGCAACCTCTGGGTAAAAGGGCTACGGAGAGGGAGGGCGAGAACTAACTGCTGGGGAGCAAAAGAGGGGAAACTGGAAAGCGGGGAATCAGAGAAAGTGAAGCACAACTGAAAAAGGATTTGTGAATATCAAAACTGGGTTTTTAAACAATAATGTGTTACTGTAGAATCCACAGTTGTGTCCTCAAGTTGTCTAAGAAGGCATGTTCTTTGTAGTATGCATACAAATTATGATATGCATATGACATGATACTGTTAAAGTACCTGCCAAGGGAAAAGTAGCCATTTTTTTGGTTTGAGGTTAGAAAGATAAGATTTTATCAAATATGATTTTAAGAAAGTACTTCCTTTTTTTAACTTCCTTTGTCTACTTCTGTGACATTATGAAGAACAAACAAACAAAGAGCAAATGTGTTGCCATGAATATTGGATGTATACCAAAAGAGAAACCAAACCAATGTTAGGACAAAGTGAGAAGGTGAAATAAGGTAGAAAATGTGAGTGGCAGCAGATAAGGAGAGAAAGGGGGGAAGAGAGAGAAATCACCATTTATAGTGTTTTCAAATGACATTTAAAAAAATTATAATGTTTGCCACCACACTGAACGTCCTTCCTCCACCTTGTCTCTTAGGCAGTTGGCAAACAAACTACCAAAGAGGTTGTTATTTTCTGTTTCAATATACATACTGCGTAACGCAGGTGCTCGCATTGACCTATATTTCTGCTTCTGGTTTCAGACAACTGCACAGCTCTAAAATAATTATATGATTGACAGCCATAGATGCTACCTGTTTCTCTACGCTAATCAACTGAAGCTTCGTTTTACGCTTAAGTCAGGCTCTTAAACTGTAACAGAGAAATATGTCAAGGAAATATGTATGTGATCGGCTATACTCGCATACAAAACAAGCCATCACAGGGAAAGCTGGAAGCAGCAGAAAGCTGGCGTCTCAACCGATTATTACCTCTTGAATAAATCCTAGATCTATAATTAAATGTCCTAAAACACAAGCAACCTCTATACACACTCATCCGCCTCTCTGAATGCCAAGAGAAACATCAGTGGGGTCTGAGCAACTATAAATTCACACACAAGCATGCAGACACACACACATGCAGATACATATCAAGTGTGTACCCGCACTCACAGGTGTCATTATGTTGCTATGCTATCCTGGGGCCAACTAGACTGTGGGAAAAAAAGAGCAGGCACGATTTCTTAAAAAGCAAATGCTTGGTGACTGATGGCTCATCTTCTTCCTTATCTATCTGTGTGTGTGTGTGTGTGTGTGTGTGTGTGTGTGTGTGTGTGTGTGTGTGTATGTGTATGTGTGTGTATGTGTGTGGGTCTATGTGTATCTGCTATTGTGTCTGCTAAAACAGCCATGAGAATCAACTTCAAAATGATTCAGGGACACTAAAGACATGTCTCACAGGTTACAAACTGGCGGTTTTTCTGTGGTATTATCACACCCCTTCCAACAAACCCAAACCAGGCCTAATGATTTTCTATTATTAATCCAATTCATCTGTACTGTATCCATCATAATACATATGACTAATATTTACCCTTGCATATGACTTCTTCCCTTTTTTGACTTCTTCATTAATTCCAGAGAAGCAAACATTAATATATGTCTGAAGAACAATCACTCCATGAGTCAACATCTCATTCCAGTAAAGAAGTAATCTCCACAGAAGACTTGGAGATGACTCCCCTCCCTTAGCAAAGTGAAAGCCAAATATTTGTGGTCATGCACTTGCTCACTCATTCATAAACTCACACATTAGTGACACAACAATCCAAATGGCTTTTCCTGATTTGGCTCCCCTACAGACACAGAAAGACGGACACAGCGACGACGCGTCTCGCCATCAAATAAAAAACAGATAACAACAGACAAAGGAGACGGACGTACAGGCTGCCCATCAGTCACTCATAACTGCACCCACTAACTATCTACATGTGTGTATGCCAGAAAGAGTGATTGTGAGAGCGACCTGTGTTATGTGTGAGCAACACTTTCTCCCAGTGTGTGTGTATTGAGTTTTAGCACATTCTCAAACCGTGTGTGTGTGTGTGTGTGTGTGTGTGTGTGTGTGTGTGTGTGTGTGTGTGTGTGTGTGAGAAACAGGAGACGCGAAGCCCTCGCCACACACAGTGGGAAATATTTGGGATGGTTTCCCTCGGAATGTCTTGGCGTGCCTATGGAATGCCCCCCTCCCCACCGCCTCCTCCCCCCCTTCTCTCACTGTCGCTCCCCTCTCGTCTCAAGAGAGGGGAGCGAAAGTGGGAAAATGGCGGGACACACAAATTTGACCCCTGTTTTGTCACCACGAAGAACAGTACATGCACAGGGACGAAGCTGCAGAGCTCAAACACACTTGCTAACACTTACTACTGGAAAAAGTTTGTGAAAATGTGAGAATGCGTGTTTGGGTTTCATTGTTTGTGTGTGACCAAAGTGTGTGGTTATCTACATTCATGTGTATTTAAAAATGACAGTCACGGTCTCAATTGTGAATTAAGGTGTGAGAACATACAAGTTTATAGAAGGGGTCTTCTGTTTTTTCTTCTGGATTTTAACACATACGTACATCCTGATACTGACTAACCCTACTTTACTCGGTCATACAGAAATATACACACACATACACACACACACACACAACAGAAATATACACACACACACACACACACACACACACACACAGAGTGAAGGGTAACTTTAAACGTGTCTCAACCTCTCACATTCCTCCTGTTTCTCAGCCCGCGGCTCTCTTTGTAGATCAAAGGACAGACAACAAGTCTTTCTATCGCCTCGCCCTCCTCCACCCCTCCTCTTCCTTCAATGCCACCTTTCTCAGACACTCTCTCTTCCTCTCACTCTTCCTCACTCAATAAACACTCATCTCACTTGAACATAAACTGATTATTTCAGACTTTCTCCCACAATCTCCTTAATACCATCTCCTACCAACTCAACGTTATTTTCGCCTCTCTCCCCATCTCTGACTTAATTGTTGCTTCTCATTTGCTTTCACTGCCGTTCCCTTTCTCTTTCCGTCTTTTTACCTCCCTGCCATCACCTCTGTTCTCACTTCTCTCCCTCCCTCCCCTTTTCCTCTCCCTATCCCCCCCCCCCCATCTCTCCTACCCCTCCCTCTCACGGCGTGGCAGTTCCCGTTGCTCTTGTTTTCACTTCCCCAGTAGTCTGGTGCGTGGGAACCAGCGTTTCTGCTGCAATAGTGTCTACAACTGAGTTTGAGTGTGTCTGCATCTGTGACCGAGTCTGCATGGTTTTAACTGCTGTGTGTGTGTGTGTGTGTGTGTGTGTATGTGTTTGTGCAAAGGTGCTGAGGTGAATGTGGTGTGTGCATGTGTGTTTGTCAGTTTTGGTTTTGGGTGTAGCCTATCACTGTATATGTGTGATGTTTGGTTGGTTTCATGTCTATCGCTCAAGATATCTCTGCTATCTCAACATGTCTATAAAAGGCCAGTTTGTGACATCTGAAGGAGCGGAAGTGTGTGTGCATTTGTGTGTGTGTGCATGGAAAGTATAGATACAGCAGGCATTAGTGTTAGGGAATAATATAGCTGAATAGGGAAACTGTAATGGACCAATCGGCAACTCCACCCTCTTACCCAACCCCTTACAGGAATCCATTCCGCACGGATATCATTTAAGGACTACAGACCAAGTGAAATACTGTAACACGCATCAGCATCTTTACGCAGCAAAATGTATCTTTTTTAAATACATTTTGGGTTGAAAAGACTTTTTTCTTTTCTTTACAGAAAAACTATCAATAAATGTTTATAATTTCAAAATAAATGTATTATTATTTCAATTAAACAGTGCCTTTATTCCAATAAGATCAATACTCAAAACACACCTATTGTATGCTTACATCCAGTTTTCATTTGTGCCAGAGGAGAGTGACAAAGCTATATTCTTCTGAGCCAAAAAAACAACAATGGTTTTAACATGTTACTGACTTTAAGAGGCACCAAACAGATTACTATTATATTACATAAACAACTGAAAACGTTACAATTATGGCTACAAACCAGAATATGGGTAAATATAATGACATACGTTTCATCAATCATTTAAAGGCTTTGTCAAAATTTGAATCAAGAAAACATTGTGTTTTTTTTTCCTATTTCAGCACTTCTTAGTTGTAGGAAACTCCAAGTAGTTTTGCAGACAAGGACACATACACACGGGACCTCTTCTATATTTCCCTTACCCTCTTGGGGTCTCCATGGTGGGCACACATTCCTATGCCTCTAAAATCTGTTGGGCCTATTGATACCCAGAGACAAACATTAACCCTTTCCCTGTACAATCTTTACACACATGTACACAAGTATGTGGTTAATCTCCTCTTCTCTGTCTTTTTTTTTTACTTCTCTTTCCTCATGACATTCATCAGTGGTGTATGAGCATGAGGGAAAAACACAGAGAGACAAAGGGAGAGAAACTAACCCATCCATTGCTAATCAGAGAGCTTTACAATCAGATAACAAAGAGGTTAACTTCGCCTGGGTGGGCCATGGAGCAGCCCCCAGGATGAAACTCTCTCTAACTCACACAAACACACACACACACACACACACACAATCATGTCCACCTTAATTTGGTTTTATTAAGTAGTATTCTACTTTGACTTTCAGTAAAATATTTAACAACCCAAACTCAATTTTAATATGAACTGCATATTGTATTTTATAACCTACATCCTTAGGTAAGGTGCTTGAATACACTAACTTATTGTTGGTCTTGAAATTACATTTTTAGATAATAACCCTCAAAATTTCAACTCCAGAAAATGAGATTCATTGAAAAGGTAAAGTCAGGTCCTTTTTTCAGGTAGCTGGCACTTACAATTATTCTTTTTAAAACAGATTTAAATCAGACTAAGGGAGAGACAGTTATGCCCTGGTTAAGGTTGTAAAAGATTTCCCACATGCTAGGACAAAAGGTTTCTCAGGTTTGCTGTCTAAACCGATGGGAAAGATCTGAAGCAGAGCCATTACTAGTGGTGTGTAACACTAAAGTCACATTTGCCCTTCCTTTAGCCATAATATATGAAAGTGACTTTGCCTTGAAGTGGCATCAGGAGCGACCAATAAGAACGGTAGGTGGATGACCATTTGGCTGCTAGTCGTTTAGTCTTTTTTTTTTTTTTTGAGTCATTGTATCATCAAGACAGGAGGTAACATCAAGGTGGTCCAAGTTTTTTTACATACTGGGTTTGAGACAAATGCACCCAGTGGTGTAAACTGACACATTTAGGGCCCCCTACCAGGGGCAGCCAGAACACCCAAGTTTAGAAACTGTCCTGTAAAGATACCCTTACCAATCACAACCGCCGACACAGACACACAAACACAGCCGTCGTAGCACACACAGGCTTCCCTAAACAGCCACCCATGGAGATATCTACAGGTCAGGTACCGTAAATCCGACTGATTGGTAGCAACAAGCTGACTAACAAACATCTTTTCCAGGCTCCACAAACATGATCAAATAGGAATTAGAATAATGTAGTGCATGGCAGCTTTATGTGTATCCATACACAAGTAAGCAATGTTTCTGTAATTTAGGAAAGAAGAATATGATACTGAAAGGTTTTTGAGGAAACGTATGAATTAAAATACATCCAGTTTTATTTCTCCTCCAGGTTCAGCTCTTTTCCATCCTGGTGTTACACTGCATGGTGAACAATGTTTTTGAGAAATACCTCATGTTTAACTCTTCCCGCTGAATGATTTCCCACTCATTCCCCCTCTTCCCGTTTATTTTCTTATCCATCCAGCTATCCGTCCATTTTGCACCACTTGTACAAGTCCAGATTGTGGTGGCAGCAGGATAAACGTAACTCAGACGTCTTTCTCCTCAGGCACATCCTCCAGCTTCTCCTGGGGTCCCCGAGGCATTCCAAGGCCATATGGGACATACAAAACTTTCACTGTGTCCTGGGTCAGCCCCAGGGCCTGGACATGCCCTGAATACCTCCACAGGGAGGCAACCAGAGAAGATACTACCTAAATACCCTAACATCCTCAACTGGCCATCTTCAACATGAAAATGAATCGACTTCAAGCTCTTTCAGTGAAGGTGAGCCCATTTTGGCCAACAGAAAGGTGACATTTCCACGTCCAACAACGAGTTCAGCATGTCAAGGCCCCCACCTTTCCCCCACCGACAACACTCCAAACATAACATGCTCTCAGAAAAGTTAAATAAAGCCTTTTTTCATTCCCCATATTTATTTCTTCCCCTTTCATAGTATTACACAAAACACCACAGCCACCACAAGCTTTGTTCTCATAATTCAGGAACTGTTCTGCAGTGTTTCATAACCACATAACTATTGCCTTGATTTTCTCACAGATATAGGAACTAAAGATTTTCCTCTTTCTCATTGAAAGTTGTATAAGAAAAAGGATCAGCTAAATGAAACGTAAAGGAAATGTAGTCTGAGGTACGTAAAATGTTGCAATTATTGTGCAATTCAATGTATGTCTTCAATTAGCATTTACCACTCCAGCTACCATCCTCTTCCCTGTTCTTCAGCTGGTGAACTTAGTTCTCATGCTTAAGTTTATACACAGTTCATCTCAAAAAGACATTCAGAACCAGCATGAATTTCCTTACCTGGCAGCGGCTGAAGATATCATCAGGAGTGGGCTGGACGTTGAAATGTCTGAGGACTCGAACAGCCTGGTCTCTGGCCTTTTCTGAACAGTCTAGGGACAGACAGCGACCCTCACCTACCTGGGACCGCAACTACATGGGGTGACAAAGATAGCTTGTGTATACAAGCAAACAAGGAAGACACACACAAAATGCATTACATGAGTTTGTAGATCTGAGATGAGTTAGTACTTACACTTTGGAACGGTTGTCCACAGGTGAGTATGACACGGCCTTCAGCTTGTGCTAACTGACACACAACAAATAAAAAACAAAATACCACATAAATGCAGTAATGCTATTATTGGCTAATCTAAAATATGTAGTATTTTGGCTTTAAGTTCTCCTTGTATGTGTTTATTGTTTGGGTATAAAAAGGTCCATGTCTCCAGCTTGGATTGCTAACTAACCCTTGCTGCTACTCTGTGATCATCAGTGTTCTCCAACATGACCACGTCGACACCTAAACAACGCAGGTACCTCCCGAGGCCCTGCAGCATGTTGTCACACACCACCCGCAACTGCTGGGGGGGCAGAGGTGGGGTGTCTTCTGAGGGCTTCTCACCACACAGGAGGCCTTTCTCTGTGTCAGAGCGAGGGGGGCTGACCCTTTGAGCCCCCTGACATTCCTAAATGGACAGAGACAATAATGTGATACTTAACTGATCCCCACAGGGGGATTTTCTTTTCACTTGCACCACAGTGCAGGGAGGTCAAAGCACAGGGTGAGCTATACAACTGCACCCCTGGAGCTGATAGGAACTGCTGAAGTGTCTTGGTCAAACACATATTGTCCCTCCCTCCGTGTTGGATGCTCAAACCCAGGTTCTTCAGTTGGATGTTTTCTGTATCTACTGTGCTCCTTGGAAGCTCACAGAACTAAAAATTGTTAAAAGTATCAGCAGCAATAGTTATTAAAATAAAACATGGGTGGGTGATAATTGCAGTCTGTGAAGTTAAACACATATCAGAAATAATCCTACTAATGTTCGGCTGACTGACTGTTCTAAAGACGTGCAGAAAAGGTAAAAAATTTGGGCACATTAAAGAAAAACTATCATACACTATGTCCTCTTTAATTTGCAGTTGAAAATTCTGATTAAAAATAAATTCTGATACAAAGGCTGACTAATGTTACTGGCTTTTTTCCCCTCAGGTTCCTTGTTTATTCATAACTAAGTCCCAGGACAGTGTACAGAAATGTTTTTTAGTGAATTGAAATAACAGTTTGTAGGTCTGAGAGGATGGCCGTGTTACACTTACTCAGAGTCAAACACAAACATGTCAAGGTCAGGGTCAAGAGCAGGTCAAGTGCTAAATGCATTATACAATTTCTTATCTCATTAATTAAATTTCCCCCTCTTGATTTCAACCTATCTGTATCTCAGTTTTCCCGTGATATCTGTTATCTTTTGTGTGTTGACCTCCAAGGAAACTTGTGACTTTCATTTTTTATCTTCACATCCTAGACCTCAAAGCATTGGATATCCATGGCAACCTAAAAAAAAATACTAAACACCATCAGTAATAGCAATCGCTGGAGAAATGGTAATTGACTCCTGACCTCTCTGCCATGGGCCTGTTTCGTCTGCTTGGCCTGTTTCTCTTTCTGCTTCTTATCTCGACTCTTCGTTGATTGGCTTGAAGAGATGCTGCGCAGGTCAGCTGGTAACCCAAAGTATGCTGGGTTGCTGGAGAGGACCGAGTACACATCCAGCAAACAATAGGCATCTGCCACTAGAAGGAGGTTTAAGAAACGACAGAGTGGAAGAGGGGGTGAATTTATCGGTTTGCAGTTCGCCAAGGGATAACAAAATAATCTGTGATATTCTATAGTGAAAAGAACAGTGACCATCTGTCTCCCTGTCATTGTCTGTCTGTGCATGAATAATACCTTACCTGCATATCTAATTTGGCTGATGCGCAATGGCCGTTTCTCCCAGTTGGACATCTGCTCTGTCTTGTCCAGGGGCCTACCCAGGACTTGTTGTACCAGCAGACTGAGACCTTTCTCTGCAGAGTCCTCTCCTACCAGCACCTCTTTAGGTCCATTTTGAGGCCTCTTGACCTTACCACGCTGGAGCTGTAAAAGTCATTATAGACATTCATTTTTTTCTTCACTAAAAACCTGTTTCCATGGTTGCAATTAGTGCAACGTTATTCATTTTAAGTTATGTATAATTTGTGACCATGCAATGCTTCAAGCAATACATTTTTCAACTTTTAAACAGTACCTCCCAACTAATGTCCTGCCACAACATCCTCTTTCAACCGGACATTCCTTGTGATTTTCAAAAATATTTCTTGGATTCCTCACATCCTGCAACATGCAGCCTACTCCAGCAGATGGTGAAGCAACCTCATCAGTTACAGACCCATGTTTCCATTTCCACATTCCTATCCACCTCAGAGACTTTGAGCTCAGCTACATATATCTCAGGCAAACTGCTGGGCCACAGCTGCAGTATGTACCTGAGTTATGGCCATGAAACCAAACAGACAGGAGCAGCACTGACTACAGTGACAGCACAAATGTTACAATCCCAACACTAATGCTGGCTGTGCAGAACCAGGTTAAGCCTACTTAATTCCGGCCAGTCTCAAGTATCAAAACTCAGGTCCTCCTCCTATATAAATGCTGCTGAGAAACTATTCCCTGACTACCTGCCTGGCCCATTTTATTTGCCTGAGAATTTTGCTTGACCCATTCCAAAGTTACAAATTAGTATACGTGTTTTACGTTAGATGTTGTAATAAATAAATAAACGAAACTGAAATGTTTCAGAAGAAATGCCAATTCTCAGGCTAACACTTTTGCTTTTTTGAAAACGTATTTCATATTAATTGTGACACCACTATAATGTAACAGATCAAGAATTAAATTTAGTAAAACTTTACACCTACTAATTAAGGAAGAGCAATCCTCTAATAGTGTCTTTTCTGTTTTAGCTGTAACTGTGGGATTTCATTAAGAAGTAATTCATATAAAGTTTCGTGTCCGGATAATATTACCTTTTGATGTATACTAAGAAGGTCAAGCATCCCCTCCATCTTCAATGGCTCCTCTAAAAACTGGTGCCAGGTGGCCAAGAGACATTTGAGATCCCCAGACATACCATAACCTAAATGGGAAGAAAGGAGAAATGTTAGAGACAGAAGTATAAACAGAAAACGCCTCATAATAATTTGATTTAACCTTTGTCAAGTTTGTTCCTTACCCAGTTTAAGGACATTTCTTCCAGCGAATAAGCTCCTGATGAAACTAATAGTATCTGGGTGTTGACAGAATCCGTTTGCACAGAGGTCTAATAAGAAAACCTGGTCAAAAACTGCAAGCTGAATCAGGGCAACTTGCTGAGTTGAGATACAGCCAAATGTGGGCTGCCACTCCATGTCAACTCCTACTATACCACCGTCCTAAGAAGGGAAAATACATTTGAAAGAGGATAAATTTAAAAGAGGATTTGCCATAAATGCTTTCAATAGTAACCCCATTTGTATATGCATTATATATAGAGATTTTAATTAATGGTTGAGTAACATTTAGACAAGAGACACAAAGTATTTCAATCTTTGTACCTTCAGCACAATGTTTTGACATCTCTGGAGAGCTTCTTGCGTGTTCACAAAATGAACCTTGTCTTTGGTGAGTGGCGCCTGGTAGAACCTCTGACAGTGAGACTGAGACGGCTTCCACTCCTCAGTTTGTGCTGAACCACTCAGATGTATCTGTCTGAGCAGAGGCAAGGAAGGTGTGAATTTGTGTGAGCGTGCACATTAAAAAAGAGACAAGAGCAGGAAAAAAAAGAAGAAATAAACAAAATCAAACAATGCAGAATGAGAGAGGATAAATAGCATCATAAGAAAGACAGAAAGGGATTTAAAAAAAAAGTAGATAGTAAAAACAACACACTAATATTTTTGTCCACAGAATCAAACAGTCAAACAGATAATTCAGTTCAAAATGTCATAGGGACATGCAATGTGTGAAAAAAGGATGTGGTGAACAAAACTTATGCTCCAGGTTGACAGTTCAGGGATAAAAATAATAGTAAGTAATAATATAAGATATGTTTATGTATATTTTGTCCGACTCACTGTAGATCAGGCGGTAGACTCTGCTGCGTTTCCCATACCCCACAGGGAAGACGATTTCTGGAGATGTTGTATCTCAGTGACCACTGAGAAGCTTTCTGAAGACCACAGTACTTCACCAACATCTCCACCAACTGGATCTGCAGCTCAACGTCATCTGCTACTACGTACTACACATAATACACACAAAAATCTCACATCCTACATATCTTATTGATACCAATATACATAAATACATAAAGATATACATTATATCGCCTACACACCGAGACATGCCTACACACCTACAAGCAACACCTACCTGTACATGGTCACTCCAGTTCTCTTCTGTCATACTTTTCTGTAAAAGGGCAAAATACAGAAATACAAATATTATTAATAAATTCTTTAACTGGGTAATCTGACTCCAATAGTCCTTTTCCATAGTGTGAGGTTGCTAAAATAAAAAAATTGCTGTCACTCTTTCCAGCAGTTCTGTCATCACAAGTAAATGTCATTATTGGTTTCCAGCAGTTTTTGCTGCACACGTTCATCTGTCAATGTTTTGTCAGTGTTTGAGACAGTAGACTTTTATTAAATCATCTTCTTAGATAGCTAACTCTTGTGAAAGTGCCTGCAATATGTTTTTACCAATAAAGTCATGAAATTTAATACGTTATTATATAATTTATTTTCTCTCTGAAACCCACAGACTTTGGCCTAAAATGAATTCCTTACGGAACCTCAAATGCCTCCATCTGCTCATGTTTTCAGGAACTGAATCCATCCGTCACCCTAAAATCAACCGAGATACCTCTGAGATCTGTAACCAGCTTTTATTGGCTAAAAAGGCGCATATTATGACAATTTTGACGGTAATTAAAGTTGACAGTGTAACTAAAACCGGTAAGAATTCTGAGATCTGAGCAGAAAGACATAAAAGTTTGAATAAACATTTTTAAGATACAATTAAGCCCTGAGGACACAGGAGGTGTACATACTTCTGCTTCCCCATCGCTATTTAATTAAACTGCATTAACCCAATACAATAAATGTACTCTATTTTACTTAAGTTTATGTTTGCTTTGTGTTGAAAACACTGCACACTGTATGTCACTGTATAAAAGTACAGCAAATGTCATTTTAAAATGATTTTGTGGTTAAACAACAGAAAAACACTTGGGCTTTACATATTTAATAGCAGTGTATATGAGTCATCTTGTCTTAACTCTTAGAGATTTAAAAATTCTTTTGAGAAAGCCCCTCTTTTGTCATATGCATATCACACTCATTCACAAAAGTCCCCACTCCTTTAACCTACAATATTCAGGAAATTCCTCCCAAGGAATTAAAGGCTAACAGACCATGTACTGCTTTTAAAGTTAAGTGTAACATCTTGAAATTAAATTGAAAAGGCTTAAAGGTAGTATAACAAACATCAATTAATATTGGTCTTAATTGATTAGTCTACAAAACATCAGAAAAACTGTCAAAATTGCCCACCACAATAAGTGGTCCAAGTCCAAGGTGACTTTATCAAATGTCTTGTTTTGTTCAACAAACAGTAAAAAAGTTTCAGTTTACCACACAATATGCAAGACCAGGAAAAGCACCAAATTCTCATAGTTGAGAACCTGAAACCATCAAATATTTGGTATTTCTTACGTAAAAAATGACTTCAACGATAAATGAAAATCCACTAATTGATTAATCAACAAATCATTTCTGTTCTGAACAGAGATAAATTAAGAAGGTGGATTTAAGCACTTAAGCATCAAAATGTTACACAAAAATACAAAATTCAGCCACCAACAATAAACGTGTGATGAAGAAAGTATGAAAAGTGAAAAACAATAATGGTAGTCTGTCTTCCATCTCTATCAGTATTACCATTATTTCCATTAATTCGTACTAGCTAAAAACATGCAAGTCACTGATGAGTAGTCTGTCTGAAATACCTGGTACACTGATGATATTTAAATAAAACAGAAAGCCTGCTACATCACTTACCTCCACAAACCTCTTATACATGAGGAAACGCAAAGAGTCCAATCTCCTCTTGTGCAGAGCATTGGGACACAGTCCTGTATCAAAAATAAGACGAGATCACAATCATTTCTGCCTGAGGTGTACACCCATACATCAACAACTACACATGCCCAGTCACAAACCTTGGTCAATGTTGAATTTCTCTATGAGTCGTAGGACATGTTTGGTGAGCATTTTGGGCTGGATCTGGCCTATGCAGTGTTTGGTCAGAGAGAGGCGAGGGAACCGCCTGTGGAAACGCACATATGCAGACGCAATCATATGAGTTCGTCCAGCGACACACTGATGCCTGCATACATAGGTTGCCATACGTTCACACATGCTCCATACCTGCTTATCTCTTCCACACTGAAGCTGGGGTGGCACCACGAGTCCAGCAGTTTGACCAGTCGTTGTTCTAGAGGACTGTGGCCTGTTACAAAGGACTCTGCTAATGGCAACTTATTCTGCAAGATTAACGGTACACACATCTGCAGAAGAAGACGATTGGAGATGACAATTTTGGGGGTTGGTTAGAGATTTTAACACATCTTGAGTATGCTTATGTGTTTACTAATTATTAATAAACATGCACAAAGGTTGCACGTCATGACATGTCTGCTGAAGTGTTTTGTCCCACCTCCTCCATATTCAGTTCTTTTTGTAACTTGAGCTTTATGCTGAGCACTGCTGCCTGTGAAAAACAGAAAGTTGTTTCAGCATTAACGTGACTTTCTACATTTTTGTCTGAAATCTTTCTGCCATAAGAAATAGTGTTAACATCAAATAAGGCACTCACCTCTTTGTAGCAGTTAAGAGCCTGCAACCTCACAATGTGCAGTCGGAGTATGGCCGGATCCAGGGAATTGAGTTGGTAGATGTTTACGAGACTCTCTACAAAGCTAGGCTGGGTCTCTGTTAGTAAGCTCATAGCCCGCCGTTGTAGTGCCATTGCTTGCTGCTCTGAGAAAGAGCTCAAGGTCACCTGGTGGAGGGACACAAATGACAAGGAACCAAAAAACAGGACTGAAAACATGAAAAACAGACAAGAAAAGGAGCCTGGAAGATGAAGCAATAATTGTTTAACTATTGGAACTAATCTAGCTGTGGTAGGGTAATACAGGGCCATGAAGGTGGATCATCAGGAAGTCAGTGATGAAAATGCCTAGAGAAAGTGCGCATTGGCATGTGTACTAAAGTGCAAGTTGGAGTGTCCGGAAGTGCAGGTCTGAAACTGATGGAACTGCACCTCTGCCGTACATTTCTTTTGTTCAAAAGGGCTTGTTCGATGAATCTCGTCTACCTGCGGATGTTCCTTCATCCATGTCTGGAATTCCATGAGGATGTGATGGCTGAGGGTGTGGCTCCGACCCTTCTGTTTGCCTGGACAGCTCTCCAGGATTGTTAGCAAGGCCTCCAGAGGCTCAGACAGCTTTGAAAATCCCTGGAGGGCTGCCAAATGGAGCTGTGTGGGGAGAAAAAGGGAGGGAGTGGTGTTAATTAAAAAAAGAGAGAGAGGAAAAGCTAAATGTATAAAACATTACAGCTTAAACATCTTTCTTAATCTTGTTATCAGATAGATTCATTCAAACCTTAAGTGCCTAATTAATATTAGAGCTGCACAGTATTCATTGACAAATACACACAACCTTTGCAGCTTGTAGGTAATAGTAAAGGGAATCTACTCCACTTGTGTGTTAGTTTGGAATTAAAAGTGCTTGCTCACCATCATTTATGATTCATGCGCAAATTGTCAATTTCTCAAAAACTTTTAGTGATTATAGAAGGGAGAGTTGCCCCTTTTAAAATGTAGAAATAAAACTGATTTTCAGTGTAACTGTCTTAGAGTGGAGTAAATGATTCAAATTTTCTGATAAATGAGGTACCTGACATGATTTTTTTAGAATAGCAGAAACACAGTAGCCGGTGAAAACAAACAGCTAACTTCCCCACATGGGACCAGCCCCAAAAAAATCAGGGCTTGTGACAAATTTTAGGTCTCAGCTAAAGAATGCAAACTCTGGCATTAGAAACTTCCTACACAAGAAAATAATATCTGTGTGAGAATGCTTTGCGCTGTGTCTTAATTTGCAAAACAGATGTCATCCACTCAATATCCTCCTCACACAGATCTCAAGTTCATTCAGTGCAATGCAAATTCCTTCCTTCCTACTGACAGACACTCTGGTTTCCTCATTAACACACACACACACACACACACACACACACACACACACACACACACACACACACACACACACACACACACACGCGCAGTCACACACACTGTTGAGCTTCATTTAAACATGCCGGTATCCAGGCTCCCTCCCTCTCTCTCTCTCTCTCTCTCTCTCTCTCTCTCTCTCTCTCTCGTTCCTTTGTGTGTGTGCAAGTGTTTCTTGCACACACACACACAAAGACTCCATCTCTCTACCTTTGTGAGCACACACACACACACACACTCAATATTGCATGTGTGGAATTGACACACGCTTTGAAAGTGACTCTCACCGTCTGTAGATCTTTCTGGTTCCATAGCTCGAAGAGTTGGTCTCTCAGCACGGCAGGGTCAAGACCTAAGGGGGGGGGGGGGCGGGTGGATCACACATGCACAGATGAGGTGGGGTTTCACTCTGACCTTTGACCTCTGTCAACCTGTCAAGGATAAAAAACCTTTTGGCCCTTTTAGTTGTTGTTTTTTTACCACGAGCCACCTGATGGCTTTCTATTCAGGTCTTTTGGGCATAAAAGTAAAGAAATCTGATTTGGGGAAATTTAACTTTTGCAAGATGCAAATAATGTAAATCTAATTCTCAAGGCTGTAATTTATAATTAATATGCAGAGGTTATGAAGTGGGACATTTGGCCAACAAATACAACCTATTTATAATTTTTTTTGCTTAAACCTCCAGGCCTGCTTGAACAAATGTTGTTTAAACAATGCTCTTTCAAACAATGTTGGCTGGCTATAATGGCCTTTATCTTGCTATGCAAATATAAGTTTGGCAATGATCATAAAAACTATTGTGAAATCCGCAATGCTGATTTACCCTTGTTCTTTAGTACTGGTATTATGTTAATAAAAAAGGTAAAATTTGTTGCCAAATGGTCTTGAAATACCTTGTTTTGTAGGTAATTTAATATACTGGAAATATTGTTAGTTAAAACAGGCATAGCTGAGTAGCCATAAAGTCAAATATTATTTCTTTAACAGGCATAGCAGAGCAGCCATAACATCGGATTAACAGCTGAGGCTGGTTGGATAGTAGAGGAACCCGGCATTAGCTCTGCATTCCAGCTGAATCTGTAGCCAAAATACTCTAGAGAAGACTCTCAGGGCACATTTTTTGGAGGGATACGGTGGGTAAAAGGGCCCAGAGACAAGAGGAGATGTAAGCATGCATGTGTGTTTCGTGTTTTGTGTCTATCTGCCTATGCGTGTGTTCCACTGAGGCTCACCCAAAGCTCCAGCTTCTTTCTCTGTCGCTCATGCTGTGTGGGCTCCCCCCACCCCTTTCCCACTCCCTCCTTCCCAAGGCTAGCTTTCCTGTTCTCCTCTCCCTCCCTGCAGCAGCCTCTCTCGATTTTCTCTCGGATTTCCCCAGGAAAGGGCTATGAGGTGGTCATGGTGTAAAAAATACAACCTTCCTGATACATAGCCTGGGAAACCAGACCAGAAGGCCTCTCCCACTCTCCGTGTTGGCCTCTTTCTTTACTGTATCTCTCCTGGCCTGTCTCTTTCATGCTGCCTCTTAAACATGAACGTTACCTGCCTGAGCCTGTGACTTGGTTCAGTGTTTTTATTTTAGAAATATTTCAGCCTTCTTGCATGTTCTGGCTCATTAAGTACAACTCATGCATGCTCTACATTAGTGTCCAAAGTATATAATAACATCAGATTTTTGTCAAAGCATTTCCTACCTTCCACACAATCAGTGGTTTTAAAAATGTCTACTTGATAGAAAAATCTATTCCAAAGAACTTTGAACTTGCTTGAGAAACTATATATAATAACATAATATCTGCTTTTATTTTTGTAAAAAGATGCTTAATTGTTGCAAGGTAAAGCAACACAGGCTTTTCAAATTCAAACCTACACTTCAGTATCCCACCATGATGCAAAACAGCTTTGACAGGAACATTACAGCATGCTATGGAAACGGTCAACAACAAAGTAGACATGTAGTAAATGGGCTATGACACTTGGAAAAACACCGCTATGGTCCACTGAAAGGTCCTTTAATTTCAAGCATTTGAAAAGCTACAGAGTTTCCTTTGCTGTTCTCCGTGGTTCTCTGCGGTTATACACCCCACTCCGGCCCATTCATCCCACTGACGAACATGCGTACGTGCACAGGGACTCACACAAACACAAACAGCACAACCCACTTCACTTCAGTCTCACTGTTAGTGTGAGAAGAGGAGAGGACAGAGAAGGTGAGGAGAGGAGAGGAGAGGAATGTGGAGCATGTAGATTCTTTATAGTCTTGGCTCGTGGGTGAATGACAGAGCTGGAGGCTCCCCATTCATTACAACATAATGACCTCCACAACTACAGTACACATGCACTCATTCACCTCTGGGAGGGTGATGTTTTGGCACAAGATCATTTGAAATATGAGAAAATACAGGATTTTCCCTAATTGGATTTTAAAGTTATCGGACACTATCCTCACCTCGTACTCTTACAAAACAATAACAGTCACACTTAAATTTCAGTAAAATTAGACAGAGATTAAATCAGCAGGTCTAAATGCCTGTTGCCACGCAGCTGGCAAAATAAAGGAAACACAAAGATCAAGTGTCTAAATGGGGCATTTGGTGTCACTACAGCCACCAGAACAGCTTCAGTGTGACTTGGCAGAGCTCGTGCAAGTGGCTCAACGCCACTGGAAAGATGCCACAACATTCTTCTACAAGTACTTCTCTCCTTTTGTATTTTGTTTTAGGTGCTGGAAAAACCTTTCAACAGGTGCTATTACAGAAACTTGAAACTGAGGAGAGTACAAGCACTTGCAGAAATGGATGCTTTTTAAAGAAGTGTTTGCATGTTAATTACCTCTCCAGCAATGACCCACTTCGACTTGGTTTCTATCCAAATGTGGACTGACACATATTACTTACATACTGTAGAGTTAAAAAAAGAATGCTGATATCATTGTACACCCCATTAGCTAAGACACATATATAACTACAAATAAGGGATGAGTTAAAGTTAGTAACTACGCAGTGGCTTCACATTTATCTAAACTACAATAGGGAATACCTACAAAAATTGCTGAATACTGTTAGTTGGGATTTAAAGTTTCAATCATCAAAGGACCTGAGATTATTTTTGTAATAAAGTAAATAATTATTTGTTAAATTAGTATGTAAACAATACAGTCCAAAGGGGTGATTTAACATAGTCAAGTGGTAGTTTCAGCACAACAATCTGCCGGTCAGTCTGATATGCCTGATTTACTTGCATGTCCTAGATTCTTATTCTTATTTTTATGTTTCTCTTTTTTATACATATTGACTGAGCATTGCTGGAGGGAGCCTGAGTTTTGAGATTTGCATTGCCAATGACTGCTTAACTGTAATTTTTGACAAATTAAGAACTTTTACTTTTTGTCTAAACTCCTGTGATAATCAAGGGTTAATTCATTTTGTTTTCTCCTGAATTGTTTTGCTCCAGATGTAAAACTGTTTGGACAAATATGTATGTGAACACACAAGCCTTATAACCACTATATAAAAGGTATGTTACCTGACATTAATGACATCAGAGGTAATGTATACTTCCATTCAGACATTAGGCTTTGAAGCTTTGTCGTCTGCATATCCATCATCACACTACAGTTAACCCTCGTGTGTGTTGTTTCCATATTTACTACTGGACGAGAAGACTGTGTTGTCAAACTGTGGTACAAACCTGCAGTCTTTGGAGAAGTATGGTTCATTTCAGTCCACATGCAAGAGGGTGTGCTGCTGTCACTCTGTCGAGGAAGGCACACAGAATGACAGAATAAACACAGTGTAATAAATAGGACGTGTCCGCCACAACTGCCCAAATATATTACTTTCACAACATATAAGTAGAGATCATTTTAATTGCAAGATGCATAATCATGTACCCCATACAGTAATATGGTAAAGCGACCGCACTCAGGCACAACAACAGAGGGTTGCACAATGAATTTGTATTTACTCTCAAATATGTTGGGTCCTCTCAGCATTTTTCGCCGAAAACTGAAGTGAAAATCAAACCAAAAGAAAGTGAGAAAAGTGTCATACACGCAGCAGTTTAAAACAACACCACCAAGCGAAAACTGTTCAGCACCCAATGATTATGAACCAGTTCTGCTGATATTATCATTCCTTCACACAGAGAAACCTGTGGGAACAGCAGCCTGAGAAAGGGCAAGACGCCAGCTGGCTGTGAGACTTGATTTTTGGGCTGAGGATGTTTTTTTAGGCCTGAAGTCTGGTTGTTTCTCCCCTGTCTGAGTGTCTGCAGGCTCTGGAGGAGGGCAACAGCACTTTTTTCTTTTTTTCTTTTTCCAGAGCACGGAGGGAGGGAGAGAGGAGAGCTACGGTACCCGCAGCCGGGTCTTTTTTATTATCTTCTACCCCCACCTAGCGGTAACAACATGAACCCTACTTCCTTCACCTCACACGTTTGTGTTAGCAAATATTAGCTGGTCCTGACCCAGGCGGGCCCAGCACACCCTCCGATGAGCCCCGTGCGTGTGTTCACGTCTCGCATCGCCTCGGGAGTGTTTCTGAGCAGACTAAAAGCCGCCGACTCGCGGCTGCCGGCGCCGTTTTGCTCCTCAGCTCGCAGCTCACCCGGAGCTAGCCCAGTGCTAAGTTGTCGTGTTGCGCTGCGATACGCGGTCGGCTTTATGTCACTCCGTGCGTGTTGACACGCGAAATGTATTTCGTCAGGTTCGTGCAACGTCAGGTTATCAGTGCGAGAGGACTCACCGTGTGGTACTCTCTCCCGGTTCCCTATCGTCAGGTAGACTTTGGTACCTGGCTGGCTAGTTTCATCAGGTTGGTTTGTGTTGACTTGACTCTTTGCTGTTTAAGCCCTGCGTCGGGCCTCGCAGACGGCTCCTGTCACTTTGGCCCTTGCCAGGATTTGCAACCGGTAAACCCTCTAAACCAATTCATAGCTGTAAGGACAGAATAAATACAGAGTCAGTGTGAAACACATGTTTGATGGGGTTTATGGTGATAAATACACTGTAGGTAAAACTGCCTGTGATATGAATTCAGGGCAAAATGAACCCGGAGGCTATTTCTTGTTCTACTGATTGGTGTCCAGTGGAGGCTGTGATGCAGGTTCAAAGCGCACTACTGCCACCTTCTGGTCAACGAGCAGACTACGTTAATATATTTGTATTTGATTTGTTTTTGTTTTTTCCACATAACACGAATAGAATAACACAATTGAAAATGCAGTTTAATAAATTAATAATTTGACTGAGAACATCGGTTCAAAAACACAATGACAATTGCTTACCCTGTGAAGTAAAGGAGCCCTACGCAATGACAGTCATTTAAAAAAAAAAAAAAGTAAACACACCACAGTCTATCCATAATTATCAATGTCATTACTGCAATAACTCTTTTGCATGAAAAATGTGTTATATGTTATATAGCCAGGCTCATAAAGGTACAACATATGAGTTAAATTATTTTGATTGATAACATGTCTGAGTCTTACTTTAGAGTAACCACTTCCGAAATACTTTTATTCCAAATATACTTTATTTAAATGCAACATATTTATTATTCAGAACACAATCAGGCATTCGGTTTAAATCCAACCCACAAAGACCAATAAAATATTGGCGGTACCCATTCAACGTATAGATATCCCCAACCAAATAAAAGCTCAAATGTTTACAACACTGAGACCACATCTATAGATATTATATATTTTACAGTATTATACAGTATTTTATCAAACAGTACCCAAGTTTATTTAATGATGACTCGCCCAAATCAGTCCACATCCCAGCAGTTTATCTGTGTATAATATTGTAAATGTTAAATAAAGACTTGGACAGAAACCAGGAGACAACGCTGGAGACCGCGTCACGTGGCCAAAGTTGTTTACCACGTGCTCTGCCTCTTAAAAAAAAGAGACGCAGCCGAGGCTCAGCCGGGGGTTTGTTGTTAGCGTAGCTCACGGTCTTATCCGCAGGAGCTGGAGCGGCACATCCCGACCCGACCCGACCCGGCCTCACCCGGCCCGGCCCGGCTCCGCTGACTGGCCCGGAGCCGCGTCTGAGCTCCGACGCAGCTGTGGCGGAGAGCTGAGCGGCGGGGAGCAGCGCAGCTAGCGCAGCTAGCGCCGTTAGCCGGCCGGCTAGTTGCTTAGCAGCGATGGAGTGGCTGGGCAACGGAGCGGCGGCGCGGCCCGACAGAGAGCCGAGCGGCGCCCCGGCGGCCCCGGCGGCCCCGGGGGCCCCGGGAGCGGCCGGGGGCTTCGGCGGCGGAGCCCACCCCCACCAGCAGGTAATTAGCTCACTCGGAAGACGCGCCCGGCGTCACTGAGTCGCTGAGGTGACTGTTAACTAACTTTAAGTTAAGCCTGTTTGCGGATCACTGAGGCGAGTTCATGCCACGTCCGTTTTGCTCTGCCCCCGTTGCCCAGTTTCTGCCCGAGCCGCCGTTTTCTAACCGGTTAGCTCGGAGGGAGCAGCCGCCATCGCGTTTAGCCAACAACTGTCACGGTGCAAATAAATAAAAAAAAAAAAAAAAAAACGTCAAGTGTGTTCGGCGCCGAGCCGGTGCAGACCCACAGCTGCGCCATGAAGGCAGCGGTTTCTCCCACTTTAAGACGTGGTTGGAAGTGTATTGCGGTGTCATGGCTGTGTGAGGACAGAGAGGAGACAGGGCGTGGGGCGGTGAGATCAGAGGCCACGGCGGGACATGGAGCTGCAGCTCACTTTCCCCATGTCTCCCCCTCCGGTATTCTCCAACGCTTGACAGCTGCGTGTCCCGTCTGACAAGAAAGGGCATGTGGCTGTTTGTGTAGCCATGGATGAGGTGGAAAGGAAACAAGCATTTCTCTATTTTTAGCCCTCTGGCCCCACCCTGTACCAAATACAGAGTGAAAGCTTAAAACCCAGTGGCCCCTCCATTTAGTTTGTGATTCAGAGTGAGTGGGCAGTTTGGGGTCTCAGCTGTTCACTTGTAGTAGAGCCAATTATTCTGCTGGAGAAATATGTGTTCAGACTATATGGAAAACTTTGGGGGGTGGGGGGGATGAGAAGGATGAGATTAAAATGTCAAGTTAATCCCCCTGCCGATAAAAGCATCTTTAATTCCACTCTCCTCCTGTGTTTTAACAAATTAAAACCAGATAATTCCTGCATATGCAATGCAATGTGCGCTCTAAAACATTTTTGATCCAGTAGTACCTGTGAAAGTTTTTCAAATTAGACCTTTTGTCCCCCTTCGCAAAGTAGTACGTTCTCAGGCGGTTATGTATGTTATGAGGATTTACTGTTAATTTGACTTGAAGCATTGCCTGGATGTTCCTTTTCTCTCATGTCCTAATCTCTTTTTTTTTTTTTTTCGTCCCCCATTTGTCTCCCACCAGTCACCTCCATCGCACCTCTGTGACTGTGCCATGGCGTCACTGTGCCAGAGCCAGCAACGCTGTGTGAAGGCCTCTATCGTCTCCAGCTGGAGACTGGCTGAGGCTCAGGATCAGCTGTGTTCTCTCGGCGTCCACAGCTCCGAGTCCCTGGAGCAGGAACGTGCTCGGATTCTGGTCTGCCCCACACAACTCACACACTTTGAGGAGGAGTGGCGCCGCAAGGAGAGCATGCTGGGAGGTATG
This sequence comes from Lateolabrax maculatus, assembly GCA_031216445.1. Taxonomy (NCBI): domain Eukaryota; kingdom Metazoa; phylum Chordata; class Actinopteri; order Acropomatiformes; family Lateolabracidae; genus Lateolabrax; species Lateolabrax maculatus. The sequence continues at coordinate 12,690,703 of CM062219.1, forward strand.
GAGCCCAGCCGCAGTTCTGTGCTCGGGACTTCCGGAAGTTGGGATGTTTTTGATAAGGTAAACATGCATACAGTTTGGCTTTTTTTTGTTTTGAAGTGGGTTATTGACACATAAAGCTGTGTTGTTGTGTAGTAACATTTTTTTTTCTACTTATTCGACAGTGTGTACTTACTGTCTACTGACCATGTCTTCAACAGTTGGTTAATGTCTTCTCTCTCTTTCAGAGTATCATCAATGTCCAAAATCAACCTATAGAAATGGATCAGGACAAGTGCAAGACGTTTATTCAAAAGTATGAGCAAGAGCTTAGACATTTTGGTAAGTGAGATCCAAAATCTGTAGTTTCTAGTAAGATTTGTCTCGCCCTCACATTAGTGATGAAAAAGGCTGGGTTTAGTTTGTTTTGGTTTGAAATAAAATGTTGCCATTCATCTATTCAACGTGTGGCTTGGAGATTGTTGCAGGATTTCCCATCCAGTTTCACAGGACGACATTGTATTATTCAGTTTTCATGTGGATACTTAAATGAAGAGTCCCTACTCTCAACTTTTACCACACCAATAACCTTTTACAAAAACTATAAATTCATTATGATGAATTGCCTCTCTTCAAGGTCTTTAAAATGTAAAGGATGCTTTAGGAAATAATATGCAATCCTTTTCTTTGACAATAGTTGAACATGCATAACCCTCTCATATAGTCTGTTTTATGTCTTCAGAAAACATGAACTGATATGCTTTTTATCCATTTGTTAGGTATGTTGCGGAGATGGGACGACAGTCAACGATTCCTCGCAGACATGCCTCAGCTCATCTGTGAGGAAACGTCCAACTACTTAATTCTGTGGTGCATGAGACTTCAGCAAGAAGGGGTAATGTACTTAAAGGCTGTTATCAGCAAAACCACCAAGGAACTGATTCTACTAACCAGTCTTGTCTGTGAAGTCGCAGCCTGATACAGTTTATGCCCATGTGGCAGAAAACTCCATTTGTGTCCAAACACCTAAGAGCCATCTAGTTGCATTGGATTGCATATTCCTTCATTATGATGAACACCTTGTCAAACTAGAAAAACGGTGTAAACATGGAGCCATGTGCCTGAGCATGTACACTGACATTTGCAGACATGGAAAATGCAGTGGGGTAGTTTAAACTTACAGAGGTACTGCACTCTTAAACATGTTTTTTATGACGGTACTTGGATGAAACGCATCAATGCTGGTGTTAATTTTGACATTTGTCCATCAAATATATAAAAATAGACATTTTATGGGCTTAAAATGGCTCAACGCGCCATCTATTGTTCTACATCAGCCCTGGACCTTGCAGGCCGATGCTGAGATAGAGTAGACCGGTTGGGACCTCTCTACTTCATGAAGTTTATATTAAAAAAAAGTTAACGCCCTCTAGTGCAACTGAGCCAGCATGCACAATGTACAGGTTAAATTCATTGTTGATCAGAGTCTCATCAGGAGGTTTATTGATGGTAAAAAGATTTGATAGTGTCAGCTTTATCATTTAACTGTTTTCATGGTGTACCACTTGAGAGGTCTGACAGAGTGAGGCAGTTTTCTTGAACACACGATGACTTGAGAAGTCCTTTCAATGATCAGTTTTGGATATTTTGTGGTATTAGAATTCAGCAATTTCATAACACAAGTGATTTGACTTAAAAATTGGGTATTGAGTAAAAAGTGCATTTAATGTTTTTGAACAGTCCAAGAGGTTAAACATGTGACCCATTGAGACACACGGACACTCAAAAATGTTTATGTTTTGTGTCCTGCAGAAAGAAGCACTGATGGAGCAGGTGGCGCACCAAGCTGTGGTCATGCAGTTCATCCTGGAGATGGCCTCGAACTCGCAGCAGGATCCTCGAGGCTGCTTCAGACAGTTCTTCCACAAAGCCAAAGTAAGACATACAGATCAATCCCCTCAAGGAGGATGTTGTTTCCTTTAAGCCATGTTGCACCATGTTTTCCTAATATGGTTGCCTTTGTGTCTGTTTAGGACGGACAAGACGTCTACTTAGAAGTCTTCCACACAGAGCTTGAGGCCTTCAAACACAGAGTGAAAGAATACACAGTCAAGAGTAGAGGTGATACACCCAACATCATTGAACAACAGAACATTGGCACAAACTGCAGACTCGACCCCAAAGAAGCCCTGGACTCTTTACCTCAGGTAAATGCTCTTTTTTGTCTTTTTGCCAATGCTGCTGAGTCTTTAGGGGCTATTGCAGTTACCCTGCACAGCTGTAAGATGGCACCATTGAGCTATTGTATGTTAGTCCTCTGATATAAAGAACTCTAAGGTCATCTTTAGTTGGATGCTGGATTTGAAAGCGTCAGCACATTCTTTGGTCATATCATTATTACAAAATAGGCAAATGACCTTTTTCCACATTTGCTTGCTCATGTTCAGTTTCAAGATACGTGTGTCTCCACTAGCGTTCATATATGGTGACAGCACTACAATGCACCAGGAAAGGATTCATTGGAATTAGGAAAACATGGACCCAAACCAAGACCTGGGATTCATCACGCTGCCGATGTTATCAGTGAGACCAGACTGGCATAAAAGAATTGGCAGAATGCCCTTTTGTTGTCTTCCTTAATTTGAAACCCTAACATCTGCCACATAGTAGAAACTTGATAGAATATCCTCACTTTATAGTTTTACCTGACTCAGTCAAATGTGCTGGCTGGCAGTGTGATCCCAAGCTAAAACTTGATAACCTTGCAGTAGTGCAAAAGGGAAAAGACAATCAATTTAATTTGTCAGGTATATCATATTACACTGCAGCGCAATCTTTAAACTGTTGTAGAGCACCACAATGGATATTATCTCTTTTTTTTTTCCATACTAAAAATACCTTGTCTCAAACTAAGATGACACCCATAGAAAAGCAAATAAAGTCAAAATGTCACCTGTAACGTACAGTATAAGCTAATTAACCTTTGGTTTGCTGATATGTATGTATGTACTATGTATGTATTATTCACTACTATCTGGCATCATGAATTAATTCATATTAATATATAACCAATGGTTAAATTCCAGACAACTGGATTGTGTCTGAAATATTAAAACAATTGATGTAATTATAATAAAGTGGTGTTTTGGTGCTGAAGTGTGAGTTTTGCATATTAAAATGTAAAAAAGTAAATAAAATAAAATGGCCATGTAAAACATGTTTAATTAACTCACTATTAAATATGTTTAGATATACTTGTCCAAGTCCTAAAAATAAATAAATGTCCTCACCCATGCCATCTTCCCCCCCAGTCATGGTGTCAGCAGCTCGGGTATCACAGAAAGTTGCCACCCAGAGATCTTTATTTTGCATCATTATGTTTCCTAGATACATGAGTGGAGTTTTACCAGCTGTCGTTTTAATAGAGATGAAAAATTACATGTGACCAAATGGTCACTGTCTGGAACTCTGAGTTGTCTGTCTCATACAAATTAAAGGCCTTTTAATAGATTTGACATTTTAAACTAATAACTAGACAGTCAAGCATTTCAATATTCAGATGAAGTAGAGTGTGAAAGTTGGCAAATGTCATTCTACAGGATTTTCTACTAAACTTTATGTTTGTAGTTTGAAATAATTTTGTATGCAACAGAGAATGAGGTTTCCTCCCCTCTGTTGGCCCCACAGCTTGACTAGCTGCCAAACATCTACTCAGAGGAAAAAAAAAAAACTCCTCCCCTTCTCCCACAGAGGAAAGTTACCCAGGAATGCGATCGAGCCTGTTGAAACTGAAGCTTGGCTCTCCTGGTCCTGCTTTGGATTTGTGCTGTTTTCTTCTCATAGCCTCTCTCTTCACCTCAGTTAGAATTGATTGGAGGACCATATGTACATGAGAAGCTGTTCTTTATAAAGAAAAGCACATGTGCCCCCTCAAATTTGTTTTAATTCATGGTAAAAATCTATGCAGAGGAAAATTTCAGAATTCAGAATTCTTGTTTCAGTTCTGATCAGTGCATGAAATGTCTAAGAGGGAGAGTGCAGTAATATAACCATTATAATCCTCTAACTAGGCAACAATAAATGAATCCCCCTATAGTCTCTCTCCAGCTCCATTTAAATCTATTTGTGATGTTGATTTCTGCGTGACAATCCTCACCTGTGAATGGTTTTGATCATCACTGGACCATCCTGTCTTTCTCTCCCTCCACTAGGTGGCAGAGTATCCCATGAAGCGCTGTATAGAGGCCGGACTGTGGACAAGCACAGGGAGGTGGACAAAGGACGACGCTACAGAAACAGACGATATGCGCATGATGGAGACCTCATAGGGATTTTAGGACCGGTCCTTGCTTTTCTTCCACCTCCATCGTCCCTCTCCATTTAGGAACAACCTGAGTTTTAAGCCCTCTTTACACAGCAGACTAGGCTGAAAAACACCGGTGCAGCGCAGAAATAAACAGTCACGAGCAATATTTTGCGCTGCATTTTTCAGTGGAGAGCCTGCAGGAAATAATGTTTTGCTGATGACAAACATTTCACTGTTGTTGGCCAGATGGAATTTTTATATCCTTCAAGCTGTTTCTCCTGAAAGACAGAAACATACTTAAGTGAAAGCAAAACAAACTGACAAATTGGAAATAAAATCCAGACAACACAAAGAATACTAAACCAATAAAGTCAGTTGGGTACCAAATCGAGTCCAATCCAAAAGTGGGACACAGGTCAGGGGACATCTGAGGAGTTTTGTTATAGCTGCTTTAAATGAATCATGTCAAGTATGAAGCATGATCAATGGCTTTGCATCTTGTGTGGTGCAAGTTTTGGTTAATAGTGAACATTGTCTATTTTGCCAACTGATATACTTTGCTTCACATGTATTACAAAGTACAAAGTGTCTTTAACTAAATTTTAAAACTACCTGATCATGCGTCTACAGGTCCAGTAAACCGTTAATAATTTGATACTAGAATGAAAGAGAAATCCATTTACCTGAGAGTTTCAGACATGTTGTCATTCTCTTGTCAGTTCTCATACCTTTTTATATATGGTAAAAACATACACACGTTTTATTATTTTTAATTACCTGCCGGCTGTATGCTAATGAGCAAAGAGGTCTGTGTCTAATGGTGTAATGTCTGAATCTGTAATGAATACAGAGAGAACGAGCGCTCCACTTGTGGTTATTTGGATGTGTGTGTTCTGCAGCATTTAACTTGTGAGGCTGGAATGGAATTACAGGCGTACAGGCGTAAACGGGTTGGATTAAAAGGTCCGAAAGGATCAGCGTCACCCTATTGGCTTTGGCCCTTGCAGCTTTCAGCCTCACGACTGATCTGCATGTGAGGAGTTGCACACAAGCCTCTCAGGCTCGTTATCAGGAGAGGATAAATAATGCAATATGTGTGGGTGGCTTGTCAGTTAGCAGACTCTGTTGTCTGAAATGAACAGACAAAACAGATGTCTAATCATGGTAGCTTTTGGCGCAAATGTTTTAACTTTTACTTCTGTCATACATTATTGTGTCATTACGTGATTGTTGCCATTCCTTGTCGTGCTGGAAAATGCCATCAGAAGCGGCCTTTCTTTCTGCTGAAGTATAACAAGTCCTAAAGTTAATAAAAATGCAGAATAGGATCTTGCATCTTTTGCTTTGAACACTTGGGTCTCTTGAAATGCGTGGTTTTAAGGTTTTTCTAAAAAGTATTCCTAGTGTTGTCTGGAGAGGCTTAATCAGAATACGTCCCTTTACATCTGCCATTAACATGCATTTTTGACATTCATATCTTATCTAGTGTTTAACTGTGCAGACAAACATCTATTAATTCAACCAATATACATAATTCCTGCAGTGATTAAAAAAACAATACAAATCAATTGATTTCCAGTCCACGTAAGACCTGCGTAATTGTTGTTGTGCACTTGGCTGCACTGGCTCTTAAGCCTTTAAGAACAATAGTGAGTTGCTTATTTATTTAAGCGGCTAGCTGTAAGGCAAAGACGAATAATGAGCTAAAGACAATAGTGCATGCTTTTTAGTATGTAAGACAATATAATAACAGCATTTATCACATGGCAAAGCCCTCAGCTTTTGATGCCACCGTGTATTTTAGAGGGGCAAAGTCAGACGGATCTTACGGGGACATATGTGACAATTCTACTGTTGTGTGTAAATGTGAATCATCCACATCCAGGTATTATCTGAGTGCAAGAGCATGGTAATGTAAGGTGTAAAGAGGGCCCTACTTTTGTCAGTTTAGTTGGTTATTATTCATCAGATGAATTTATTTTACCATTCACATAATCAAAGCCTCAAATTGCCACTGGCAGACAGGCGATCGAGTACAAATCACTTCATTTTTCAGTACATAAAAGGTTTATTTCGCCTGTATGGGCTTTGTGTATTTATTTATTTTCTGGTTCAGTGGGGGCCCAGAGTAAAACTAGCTTACATTTTCTTCGCCAGCTTGCCATCTGTACTCAGCATCTGAAGCCGAGTCACCACCGCCAGTTTCCTTACACAAGTGCTCTGTACAGAGTCAGACTGATGTCAGTGGTGTGTTGGTTAAAGTTCACGATTTTGGGATCTACACCAGAGTTGGAATTAAAAAGTACTGGTATAGAGGAGAGGGTGAAAAGGGCTGAGCTCTTCAAAAATACTTATTGTAAGTTTGTATGCAGAAAGGAACTCTCTGCATCTGAATGTGTCCTGCACTTTATATTTCTCTTTTTGAAAAAGAAAGTTTTTTAAAAAAGGGGTTTGAGGTGGAATTTTGGAAACATTTGACTTATTATTCCTCCCCATACCATATTTTGATTTTGTCACTTTTTTTAGTTGCGTTACCAGTCATCCAAAATTGAATCAGAAATTCTGAAATGTTTTATTTTACAAGCAGTCAGTAGATGAGTTTGCATTTTAAAATTGTGTGACATTTTGTTTTGTTTTACTTTTTGTATTATGTTTTTTGCTGACTTTGTTTTGTCGAGGGAGCTTTTGCCAGATTTATTAGGCTTACAGTTAACTGCCCTCCTTGATAACAATATTCTTTATTTCACAAGACAGCCAAAATCAGTGTGAAAATCTGGTGAGCAACATGATCAGTAAGACTTTTACTGCAGACTGGGGAATTAAAGATACCACAGGATGCATTCTAGTACAATACATGTGTTTATGACTTTCAGCTACTGTGTGATACATTGTTGATTCTGCAGTGCACCAGTGTAGTCATTTCACTATTAATTATTACACAGATTTACTTCTACTTTATGCACAGTGCCAGTGTGGGGCAGTTCACATATGAGATGTATTGTAAGCATCAAAGTTAAAACTATGGAGTGGTATTAAATGTGTTTCTTTTTCTGTTTTTTTTTTTTTCTTTTTTTTTTGTCCACAGTGATGTATCGACTATGCAAAATAATTGTATGGCATAAGCTGTTGTACTAAATCTGTGGCCATTGTCTGTGGTGTCTCAACTTCTTATATAAGCTAAAGGCTTTTAGGAAAGTTGTACTTCTCAGTAACTGTAGGCTACTGTAAGATTTGGCTTCTCTTGCCACTCAAATATAAAGCCAGTGCTAAATGTTTGCCCGTTGTCAAGTGCTACAGTTGTTAGTAGACCTGCAGTAATTGTACAATGGGTCCCTCTGACATTTAAAATTACGGAGCCAGAATGGCTTCATCATTAAACCCTTGAAGGGTAACTCCACCGATTTTAAACATTAGCTTGTGTTTACACGTCTTGCGGAGTACTATAGCACATGTGAATGAAGTTGTATAAAGCCTTTTGTGGCTTCAGTGGGATCTGCGCAAAGTGTGATACATTTATAAAACACTGGTTTTCTAAGTTTAGTTCACTTCAGTCAGTATACATTTGAAAATGAAAAAAACCTGGGGGTTGGAAAGACATGAATCAAGTTGCATTGTGGGTAATGTAGGCGCCACATTTTGACAGTGAAGATGAATGTGTGGAAGCAAAGAAAAAAAGACAATATCTCTGTTTGCTGCATCGATTTTGATACTTTCTTTTTTGAAACTGTCACTCTTGAGTCTGACAGTGTTATACGAGTACAGTGCTGAATGGGTGGATTACTGGTGACTCAAACAACAACTGGGAAGCTATTCAGTTGTGTTATTCTGGTGTACAATAATATACTACATACAGTAACCAGTATCAGAAGTTTATTGTGATTCATTATAAATACTCATGACACAGTTGCAAATTGTGTATGAGGAGGAGATGTGCTTTAAAACATTGTGTTCAAGTGTTTAGAAATACACAGTACAATTCAAGAAATTTGCTGCAATTTTGCTTCAGTACACTGCAAGGCAAGTTAGTATTTCTGTGGCTTTTAACATGGTGAAACATTCTTAAGACAAAGTGCAAAAACACTGAACTGCAACCTTGAATGTTGTGATACCTTGTAACAAGATGATAGCCCTGTACAAACTGTGTTTTCATTGTTTTAAGTTAATACACAAGTTTTTGGTTGTCAAGTCACATCAAATGGCAAATATACAATAAGTATACATTTATAGACTTGGTGACAACAAGGAATGCCTGGTTAAAATGGAAACAATGTATTTCAAAAGGCAACACCATTAAGACTTAAGATGGTTAAAAATAGGCTGTCACACAATGATGGTTTAATTAAAAATTTTAAATATTCTATATAAGTGTGGTCAGTTCATACATTATTCAATCTGTGGTCCATATTCATTAAACATATTTACAGACTACATTCACTGAGCTGCCTGTTATTTCAAAAGCAGCAAAAGGCACATGAGTGCAAAAGTGAACTTACAGTAATTTGTAGAACACGGCACGATTCCCTTTAGGGCAATTACCCTCTGCATAAGAAACAGTCCAGTCAATATGGATTATGCCCTTGTTACGCCCACCTTTTAATGTTGAGGCAAAAATCCATATTGCATTCTAAGGATTTCTTACAAAAAAGCTGGAAAGTCTCTTTAGCTTAAAACATCTTGTCGTGTGTGCCCATTCTTTTCAGTGTTGCTGCCATCAACTACGAGAATAACTAATGATTGCAATTATAAGATGAAAATGTATACATAACTCTACTCCTACTTAAACTTTGAAATAGGGATATTCTACTGTTAACAATCTTTGTATTTGATTCAGTGACATCTCCTGGCTTAATAGAGGCACATTATGGAATGAAGAGACAACCTGCACACATCCTGAGGGTTTCCCAAACTAATTTTAGCAACATTGTGGAAACAGTGCAACAGTAGTGCAATTAGGATTTTAAAAGTAGAGTTTTTCCCCAACATCTGTCTTACTATTGCTTCCTGACACAAACCGTATGAGCTTGCGCCTCCCTTTGTACATTCAGAATATATTATTACACAGACGTCTCTCCCCTTCGTCACACAAAGTGGCACCTGATTGATCGATGTGTACGGAGTGGTTTCTGGTGGTAAACTTTAACCGTTCTTGTGCCTTTCTGTTTAGGCTTTCTATGCAGCGTTCTGGTTAACTGAGGAGAGTTTTCTGTGGAGGAAGGCCTCAACGTGCGGCCAGATCTTGTTGGTTTCAGTCCCAGTGAAGGTCTGTAGCACACCTTTACTCCTGAAAGGATGAAGAAACACAGAAATCTTTTTTTTTTTTACAGTATTACCTTAAAATATTCTGCACAGCAAATAAAGTCAAATTTTTCATCCTTTAAACTTAACACTATCTTCTTCTATTCTCTATTCTGTAATTTCATGTACTTCCTTTAAATGATGAATAGCCTCAGACATTGTGGTAAAAATAAGTGGGGCACTAGCTAAGCACAGTCCTGTGGTTTGAGGGAACGCAGAGTAATATGTTTTCCTACCTAATTAGTCCAGAAATAGAAATTATGATGCATGTACTTTAAAACTGGCTCCAGAGCCTCACAAGTCTTGTGTTTGTACTTTTGTACACTTACTTCTTGCCTGGGTTTTATTGAGCTTTTTAAAAAAATATATTTGTGTATTCATTTAGCTGCTGTAATTAGTGAGAAAATGGGTGTTTGCACTTATTAGCTTCTCCTCTTGGAATGTAGTTCTTATGCAATTTTTCAGTCATGCAAGCAGCTGTGAGGAATGTGCAGGGAGGACAAGACCCAAGGTCAAGGGTCAGTAGTTGTAGCCTTTTACCGATATTAAGGCATTCTTGAGTACACCTCAGTGAGATATTACATGGTAAGGCACTAAAACATCTACCCATTTTTCCTCTTACTTGCTGTAATAAGCAAAGTCTGAATGTAAGTAGGTGGAGGTACATTTGGATTAATCTGTAATATTCTACCTGTAATACTCTAAGACGGGCTCTGTCTGGGTTTCATAGGCCTTCAGTCTCCGTGTGACCGTCTCTGGTGTGTCGTCGTCCCTCTGGACCAGGGGATCCCCCGTCACATCATCGAAACCCTGGAGAAAAAACATCATAAACAAATATTTTTGCTTACTGAATTACTCAAAAACTACACCTGTACAACATGCTGTAAGTACCTTTTAAACATGGTTTACTGTGAGCTGCAAATTAAGGTTTTTGTTCCAGGAAATATCATATAATGCATGTTTACCGGAAGAAACGTGAGGAGAAGCTTAAGAAGTGCTTCAGGCACTGTAACTAACCAGCTATTGTAGCAGTCCACAACCGAAGGATTAGTCCAGGCCAAACCCAGAACCAGCACAGAGACTGGAATGCAAACACTGCTCCAAAAACACAGTTTTCTTTGCTTTCAAACCAGTTGACCAAGAGAAAAGGCCAGGCTGATAATAACACAGCTGAATAATGTTGAAAGACATTTTTGTGGACTGACTTTGTGCTAACAAAATATATTTTTTCCACCTTTGTGAGATCTCATGTATTTGTTTCCATTGTACAAGTAGGGAAAATAAACCAGCAAAGCAGATCATTTCCCTGATAATGATAAAGAAAAGGTCTACGTGTCTAAATATCCCCACGCTATCCCAAGCCAATCTAAATAGAAACACGCATCACACAGGTTAGGGGGCGTTTTTAAACCCTCGACCTGATCCACTTCTTACGTCTGTTTCTGGTTTCATTGTTTCTCTTTAAAACAGGACTGTGAAGAATAGACTGAAGCCAATGATTAACTTTAAATGTGTTACTCTTCCAGCCTGTGCCGGAAATCCAGCAGGAACGTGCTGCAAATCACTGCCACGGAAAGAACGTGTGTCGTGTGATCGATGAATCATCCAGTTAGACAGGAAACAGGCGCTCAAAACCTTGTCAGTGTAACTGTGAACAACTCAAACAAAATAAGCAATATAATATCTTACCATGATTACTGATATAATCAATACCCTCAGTATTCTTGCTATGTTATATATAATGCTTACTGATATACAGATCAATTGGAGATACTGTTTACTACCTAAAGTGTTTGCCCTCAATTATCAGAGAGCTGTCCGTAGTCATGGAAACAGCTGCATCATGCACAAAAAAAGATGCTGATCAAAAGAAATTCCAATGAAATGACTTTGCCTGATACACATATCTACAAAATGTATGTAAAGTAATTGCAATGTGAAAACGAATATGGTACTGAGTTTCAGTCTGCTCTTTTATATTACTTTGCAGTCCTACCAGCCTTCCCATGTCTCTTTAAAACATTTAAACAAGTGTGAGAGTTCACTATTGTTAAAACAAAAATCAAACTGTCAGTCTTTAACTGCGCTGGCTGCCAGACGCTCTGTTTACTGGTATGTAATTGCACTGGAGGAGAGCAAAGGTCCCCACTTGGATTTTCAGAGCAAACACGTGGCCTGTTGATTTATCTTCAGCAGTCTGTTTCTTCACATCTCATTTTTGTTCACCCTCTCCTCCATTTTCTCTGTTTACGCTGCATGCTAATCCTCATGTCTCTTGTGTCACTTCTTGTCTCTTTTTTTCATTAGTATCTCTTTCAATCCCTCATAAATTAATATCACATGATCTTGTTTGTTTTTTTATTTTTTATCTTCTGCCTCTCCCTTTACCCCTGGGCCATCTGTGTTGGCTTCGTTTTGGCTTTTGCCCCTCATTTAATTCCAAGGTGAGGTTTAAAAAACGCCTGAAACAATTCATTAATTTCAAATAAACAGTATGCTTTACTTCTTAGGAGAAAAGAAAAGCCAACTGTGTGCAGCAGGTTTTAACTCAAGTCCAGTGTAATATATTTGGCCAACTTAAATCTCAAGGTGCTTGAAAAGATGCTGGTTGTTGCTGCAGTTTCTGTACTGACAATACCTGGAAACCAGAAAGTGAGAAACAGGTAAGAGAGGATGTATTTACAGGGACTTTAGGCGGGTTGAAATCTATGTTGTAGACTCTGCCGCTGGGACTGTGAATCCAGCGTGAGGTCAGCCTCTGTTTGATGGTCTGGAAAGGTACATTGAGGTTGATGACTGTGTCCACACTGTAGGCGTTATCCAGAGTCTCTGCCTGGGATACTGTACGAGGGAAACCTGCAAGAGAGACAGACAGACAGAGGGTAGACGGAAAAAAGAAGGATGTGATAAATAACTATACCAGGATTTGACTTATGACACAAATGAGGTCTGAGAGAACGTTCCCCTGGGAGCAGACAAACTAAATACAGTTAAATATGAATGAAATGGTGGATACATTTAAAACATTGTATCTTACAGTTGTTTTGAGACCTATAATAAACAATGCTGATCATAGTTTTTACTAGCAATCGTTTCCCAGCAGATAGAGTGGTGACACAAACGTATGCGCTCTTACCATCGAGCAGCCAGCTGCTCTGGTCTATCGCTCCCAGGTCACTCAGGATGAGACGAGACATGACGTCATCGGGTACCAGCTGACCCTGATCAATACAGGACTTCATCAACAGACCGAGCTCTGTCACACACACACACACACACACAGAAAACAGAGACAGAGATGCTTTTCTTACTCATTACAAAACCGAGTACTTTTTCCTGACAGCCTTTTTGAGTCTTGACTTTATAACGGCTACTTTACTCACAATGTGAAATATTAGCTGTATCTGCTCACCAAAAGCATCTAACGACAAACATTTTCTGCAGAAAAATATTAACTTTTGTTTTTAGCCGGTCCCTCGTTCTAAACACATTCTGTGCGTCCAAATATTGTTCAACACCACAGAACTGTATTTTAGATAAAGCTTTGACTTTGAATAATCATAATATATTGTAACTAAAATCAAGCTGCACAAGCAAATAGAGGAGAATGGCTGTATAGTGACACAGTGTGGACATATATCTACTGAAAAGCTACTTTTTTAAATTTAAAGGGATAATCTAGGGTTAATAAAGGCATGAGAGATTTAACTTCCACTTTAATTGGTCAGAGTCCAGCTGAAGAAAGGAATTTCCTGACAAGCCTTGCAGAAATGACCTGGCTGTGCTCATACACTGCTAGAATGTCACTATAAAACAGACAGGCAACATATTGGAAATAACTTGGATTTTACATAGAAAGGATTTGTTGATGTTATTCCTGTCGCTCTGACATACATAGACACACAAGTTTCTGTTTCCTTTGTGTTTAGTACGTGATGAATATAAAGCACCAGTGTGCTTTGGGCCTGAACAAAGTGTTTGGAAAGCAATGGCATTGCTGTGCAGCGACCAGTTTAGCAAGGAACGTATTTGCAAAGCGACAACGTAGGAGGATTTGCCTACTGGTACGTGTATTAGTATTCAGTTAATACATTGTGAATGATAGAGTTTATACGCAAAAGCTTTTCTAATGCTCAGTGTGACCTGTGACAAGGTTAGTGAGGCAGTCTCCGGTAGTGGAAGGTCAGCGGTTCAGACTGTTGAGGAAAATTTGAGCCGGAAAAGTCAATAAAAAGAACTGCCCTGCCTGCCAACTGCTCCACTCCAGCTGCTCAGCTGCCAAGAACCCAAGGATTGAGTTTGGCAGAAGAGCGTGAAAATGTCTGCACGTGTACTGTATGAAACTATAACAGGGCTTGATGGGGGGAAAAAAAGCATCTGTGCATAAATAAAGGTTTAACATTGATTGTACAGAAACAGTCATTATTGCAGGCATTCAAATCCTCTCTTTAACTGTGCATTGCTGCTGTGAATTTCTCCAACCTGGTAGTTCCTCTGTCATACAGCTGTAAATAAACTCACTTCTTCACCTCCAGTCCCCCCCAAGGCACAAAGGTACAAAGGTGCAGCAGCCCTCCTTATCTTTACACCTCTCTTTATCTTCATCCACGGTGATATTGAGGAGTGTGGGCCTCCTTCCAGAGAGCAGGTAACGTTGAGTCCAAGTGTTTCCAGTGTAAACATGAAGCAGCACCTCTGTAACCCTGATCACCAGTTTGACCTTGGCTCTACAGAGAACACAGGTTCTTCCGTTCAATCCCAGTTCAACCTCTACCACAGCAAGTCTAGAAAACAGGACTTAGTGAGGGTGCATTTGTTTCCATACTAACTTCTTGTGGTGGTCTCGTTTGTGTGTCACGATCTCCGTTAAGTTTTGAGCATAATGATAAATTGTTTCCAACAGTGATGCAGAATACAATTTCTACAAGTATAACTAAAAGTATTCTTCATGTTGCAGCGCGACTTCTAAAACAAACACGTTAACCCGTGCAAATGTCACTTGAGATCATATATGTCGAGGAAGGACAGCGACATCTCACCGGTTTGGGCGTTGATGTTGGCTCTCAAAATGTCCCCACTCGAGATGTGTTTCAGTCCAAAACTTTGGCTTATGCGCGCGGACACCGTCCCCTTCCCCGACCCCGGGGGTCCCATGATGACAGCACGAAACACCCTGCGGAGAGCCATCGCTGGACGATTGTTTGCTCAAACTGACTCAGGAGTAGCCGTGTCTTCCTCCCTCCTCCTCCTCCTCCTCCTCCTCCGGATGCGCAGCAGAGCCTGGATCGGAGCAGGTATGGTCTACTTTCTTTCCCCGAGAAGTGCGCAACGGAGCAAAGAGTGGGCGCGTCTTCTGCAGCCGGTCTGCGCTCTCACTGGATCTTATCTTTCATTTCCCTCTGCAGAAACAGAAGGAAGGAGGGGGGGGGGATGCACTCTCCCCCGACGACGCACGGCGAGCGAAACCAGCTTCTTTCTCCGGCGCGTTTGACGGACGTCCTCGCCTATGCCACGGTTTACTGGAGATGTATTTATTGTATAACGCCGTTATGCAATTGCTCTACCGGCGGGGGGGGAAAAAAAGAAGCTTGTTGGCAAAGGTTGCGGTGATTAATCCCCTCCGAGCCCCAATCCCCTCAGAGGACAGACCTGCAGATTGGCAGACAGGCTGTGCCCGACAACCAATCTGCTCTCTCATATTCAGCGGCTGAAACGTGTGTTTGAAATAAATGAAAAGTGCAGACACTGAAGGTCTGAATAACAAGTTAATGCATGCATACAATACTTAATCATCAGAATCAGAAGTAGGGTTTCACATACAAGGAAACTGTCTTGGAATATTGGCGCAACAGTAAAAATAATAAGTAAACAATGTACAAATAAATAGAAATATAAGAAAGACGAAGTGAGCACTGCAAGTCAAGAAGTGTAAATGTGAAATAGAAAATGGACAATATAGTATATAGTATATAGTCATTTGAGAAGTGGGTTTAAATTCACTTGACTTTATTGTATTCTTACAGTCCACACGAAACAAAGATGAGAGAGATTATTGGTAGTAACCCATTTGTTTACATTTCGACCAGGCCGTGCGCCTTTAAGAAGACGAAGACGTGATTCAGGCCACGCCCACGGCGCTTTTATGAATGGGGATGCGGCGCCACCCTGTGGCCACCGGCGGCGGCGCACGCGTTATAAAAAATAAATAAAAGGGCGTTTTTGAGCCTCCCGCCTTGCCGTACCGTCGCCTCCCACCAGCGTCTTCCTGGACAAACACACGTGGATTTCCACTGACGCCAGGCAGAAACAACAATAACATGGCCAGCCAGGGACTCGCCTACGACGGCTGCAATTTCTTCCGACAGCGGCTGGTGCTGTCCACCCTCAGCGGGAAGCGCGTTAAAATCAAAAACATCAGGTCCAGGGACGACAACCCGGGGCTCCGCGGTGAGTCGCGGCTCCGCTCCGCATGTGGCGTCGCAGTTAGCTCGGCAGCTAACGGGCTAGCTGTTACGCAGTTGGGAGTGTGTGTTATCGCTGGGCGTAGGAGGTGGGGAAGCGATGGGAGAGTGGCGCAAACGCGAGATAAAGTCCATCTAACGCTGCTGTGCAAAGTTGTGTCGTTGTTTTGCCCGTCAGGAGCTTTGAACCAGTGCTTTCAGAGCTGTGCCTCACATTATTTGAGTGACTTGTCATTATCTGAGTGTCATCAGAAGTTCCCACATTAGGTGCTGGAACACTTGAGTCTTAAATCGCTTTAATCCCCTTGTATTTTTTGGGACTGTATGCAAAATATGAAAAGACGGCATTAGATTGACTTAACCTACTTGTTGACATAATAAAAAAAGTTTTGGTAGACTTTGGTTTAATTTAAAAAAAAAAAAAAAAACATGGCCTTCATCTACAGATCCAGGTGTTGGAAGATGTTTGGTTTGAGTAAATATTTTTTTTCTGTCTTCTCCAGATTTTGAGGCCAGCTTCATCAGACTTCTTGACAAAGTGACCAACGGATCCAGAATAGAAATTAACCAAACAGGTGAGTGTTATAATTAGGATGTGACTGTGCTATTATCTTTTGATACACACTGTGTGGTTTATTTAATTACTGTTTACAGCAGAGTGCAACAGAGGGACAACTTGAATATGAATAATTGGATTTTAGCTGAAGTTATTTACTGTTTTCCGCAGTATTTTTGTTCCCTGGTAATTATTTATACATGTCAGTGTTGCGTGTGGTGTTGATTTAAAGTTCAGCTGTTGTGATGTCTTGAATATAACACTAACCTTATTTTACGCAGATAAACCTTAGTTGACTGGTTTTATTTTTTTGTCTGTTTGTCCAAATCCTGATTGCTTCCCTGCAAATAACTTATTCCATTTTAGTTCAATGGATCCATTATAACAAGTCTGTACAAGTACCATATGGACTCACTCACTGTCCTTATGTGCTTGTCTTTACAAGGTACTGTGTTATTCTACCAGCCTGGCTTGTTGTATGGTGGCTCTGTAGAACATGACTGTAACACGCAGCGCTCGATTGGCTACTATCTGGAGGCCTTGCTCATGCTGGCTCCATTCATGAAGACCTCTATGAAGGCCACGCTGAAGGGGGTCACCAACGACCCTGCCGACCCGACGGTGAGGACACACGTGCACGCATCTGATCACTTTCTAACTATTGCTTTTTGGTTCTTCATTTTGCTCTTTCTGATCTCATTTTGACTCATCTTGGCTCATGAACACTGGGTGTGGCTGAAGCATGCCTCTGCAAAGAAACAGGTCAACTTTTTTTGCATAGTGAATCTCTGGCTGAAGTATATGCCTCCCAAATCCAAATGGACACTGTCCTCTAGTGACACATCATTACATGCAGTTATGTGGCTGTTCAGATCAACAATGTTGCATTGAAAAGTTAGTGTCTTTACCGACGATACATTTGCTGTCTGAGGTAGTGTTAAGACATACTAGAACAGAGTCATAGTGAGGTTTTTGAATCGTATGAATCGAAGTTCGTATATTAACTTGAGAAAGCGTTGAAATGTTCACAGTTTGGCGTTCACATAAGTTTGCAAATGCAGTCTGTTTTCCTCGCTCTAACACCCATTTTTGTCTTAAATCCTTTGCCTCTGACTTTGTTTTCATGTTTGACGTGTTGTTACAGCAAGTCGGTCTCAGCTACTGCATCATCCTTTTTATTCGCTCACTGATAAGAGCTGCACTCTTTCAAAGTGTATAATGTCAACAAACCACAGACGGGAAAGCAGCAAGATGAAGCGGAGACACTGGAGGGAGGCGTTGCCATGAAAACAGTGGACTCTATTTGTTGCTGTGATGTGAAATGGTCCATCATATACTCTTATCCTGGGGTTCTTTTGCGTGGCAGTTTCCACTTTGAACCTTAGAAGACACAAAAAACATGTTTTAATGATTTAAACGCTCTGTCTCCTGCAGGTCGACCTGCTGAAGTCAACATCCATCCCTCTGATGAAGAAGTTTGGCATTGATGGAGAGGGCTTTGATCTTAAGGCGAGGACACAATGGTGGCCTGATGATGAGCATGCCATAATGTTATACATTTTACATTCAAATGTAGTGCTCCTCCTAGAAACACGTCAGTCTATAGTTCTCTGTCTCACTCTCTCCCTCTGTTGCTGCTCCCTCAGGTGGTAAAGAGAGGTATGGCACCTGGTGGGGGAGGAGAGGTAGTTTTCACATGTCCTGTGCGCAGGACCATCAGGCCGTTGCAGCTGACTGACCCAGGAAAGATCAAGAGGATCAGAGGAGTGGCGTATCCTTCAGGCTCACATTAATGGCCGTTTTTTTGGTCTGTAAAAAATAAAACTGAAGTTATATTATATTGTCATTTTAAAGCCTTTTCAATGTTTAGTCCTATTGTATTTCATTGTGTCTATTTTAGCTGCAACTAATGATTATTTTCATTATTGATTAACTTACTGATATTATCTCTATTTAGCCTCACACTGGAGAAGCTTGAATGAAATCGTTTTTGGCAAACAGTTAATCAATTGTCAAAATAGTTGCCAAATTTAGTTTCTATCGACTAATCAATTAATTGGCCAATCGACCTAATAATGAATGCCAGAAACTAAACTTTTGTTTACTGAAATTAGGTTCCACACAATGTTGTGGATAGTTGAGTTATTTTAGGATGAATGTACAGCATGGGAGGCTTTTGTGGTTTTAAACATGTTATTGTAAGTATGTATTATTATGTATTATAAGTCAGAAAGTTGTTTCTCAAATTTGTGCTCCTTTCACCTTTTAAGTTGCGTCATCAAAGTTCCTTGACAGTCTAAACCCAGATATTCTGTGCGAGTTTCTCCTCAGATGGCCAACAGGATAGTGGAGTCAGCCAGGGGCGTCCTCAACCAGTTCATTCCAGACATCTACATCTACACCGACCACATGAAGGGAGCCAACTCTGGCAAGTGAGTATCTCAACATTTATGTGAACAAGACCCTCTACTGGTTTGTAAACCATAATAGTATGTTTACAAATGTCAAAAGATAAACTACATAGAGATCATCTGATAGAATACTTCCATATACAAGGCTGAATCAAATAGGTACAAGTACCATAGAAAAAAAAATACTGTGTCAAATGAGACACAGAAGAACTTTGTGTAACGTTAGGTCTTCAGGTTACCACAGGCCAGCTATTACTCAGAGAAGGACACAAAGTAATTAATGTTGGTTAACCACAGGTCTCCAGGTTTTGGTCTGACTCTGGTGGCAGAGACGCTGAATGGCTCCTTCCTCAGTGCTGAGATGTCGTCCACACCGCAGGGCCAGGGAGACCCCATACTACCAGAGGACCTCGGCAAGGACTGTGCCAAACTGCTTTTGGAGGAGGTACATCGGGTAAGTACCCTCACACACAGTACACACTCGTTCCATACACACTCATGTCAGTGTTTTTCGGTCGGTCGTTGGAGAAAAGATCCATCGTTTCAGTTGTCTCAGCCTGGGATCAGATTTATTTTGTTTTTTTAATATGAAGTTTGGATTTTAAAATTCAGGTGTCTGTGTTCATTTCGTCTGTCATTTGGAAAAACATTATAGTCCCTCTTTCAACAATGACTTTACGGGGTCAGGCTGTTGTGAAGAGGGTATACAAGGTTTTTGTTGTTCATGCTGAACAGGCAAAGACACTCAGTAATACTTAGGAATCCCGCCAATGTTTTCCGCCTTTGCACAAACAGGCCATGTGCCCATACTTTAATCGAACAAGGAAAGGCTTGATATTAATTTAAAATATGAAAAGTGTCTTTTTATTATTAAAAAGCCTGCAGTAAAAAACAAACTTAAACCAGTGAGGATTTGCAAATACAAGGCGTTGCTCCATTATTGTGTGTGCTGTTAGTCTTTGTTTCAGTAGCTCTAATACTACAGGCAACTGAGGGCTCTTTCATCACCTAACTGATCTGATCGGAAGCAGCTGCAATTCAAAATAGCAAGCTCGTCCTGGTTTATTTGCATAATTCAAGCAGGCGTAGTGGGTACCTGCCTGTACTAATCTCCAACTCTCCAAATCTCCAAGTCTGATAACAGTTTACAGGATACATCCAAAACTAAGTTATTATTGGAAATCTTTTTGGGGGATATATTTTTGGTAAGCTTGTGTGCTGAGAAATCATTAAATCAGGTCTGAATTACCCTGCGCACAGCTGTATCGGTTTTCAATCTATCCCCGGATAAATTCTTGGGGGAATACCTGACATACACAGTCAGGGCACATTAGAATCTGAGCATGCAACAATGACATTTGCTGCGCTTGTTTACCTACATTCCCTGGTAATCACCCCAGTCTGGAATTCAACTGAGAAAGTGTTTATGGGCAAAACCACATTGTAGAAAGGAACTCAAGGTTATTTCCATTCAGATCAAATTTTTTGATCAGGCATTTTCTCAGTTCCCTTAACATGGTTTCTTTATCCTGTTTAATGAGGCTGTCATGTATTGATCTTCAGATTTAGGTATTTTCTCTGACAATATCTTTGTAAGGACAGAATTCAGACTACATGGTTTTAAGTGGAGACATTGGAAATAACAAAAGTTAATACGAAAACAAAATAGAGTCAGATTACTCTTCTCGTCTTTGGCCCCAAGTTGCCCAATTTCTGATGCATGTAATATGAAAGTTATATTATAAAATAAGAAGTAACATGAAATCAAATTGTCCTTGAGGAAGATTAAGTTTTGAATTAAAAACAACATTTTGAAGAAAAGGGCATAAAAAAAAAGATCTATGATCATGTATTTATTTTTCTTGTTTTTCATAAATTACTTATTTAATATTGAACACTTGGGGACTCTAATCTATTTCCAAGTCACAGATAGGTCAGGTCAAAGGTCAGGGACTTCACTCACACCAGTGTTTTAGCTGAATAACAGGCTTGATAGAAGAGAAATTCTTGAACCTAACATTTACAGTTACGTTTGAGGCCACAGAAAAAGAAACTCTCAAAAGTAATTTCTTTGTATTCATATCTTTTTGCCAGTGTAGTTCGTCGTGTGACTTACAGCAGGAGCTATAAGACAAACTAACTGGATTTACTAAAAACATATACAGGCACAAATAATTTCACATAGTCACGCAGGAGAAAGAGCCCACTTCATCAGAATATGTACAATTAGATCCAGTGATTCAGTGACTTCAGTTTGCCTCCACATGGCTCTGCCTCTCAGCCCTCTCTCATAGGAGCCATGTGAGTCCAGTTAGCTGGTCAGGGTAGTGCTGATTAACTCTGAAACAGGAATATTGTTGGATGCATCCTCTTAACTCCAGGCAACAGAGTGGGTCACTAACGTTCCTATGTAGCTGCCACAGAGGGTGGTCGATTCTCAGTCCTTCAGTTTGAAACATTTTGTTTCTTTTTTTTCCAAAAGCTACGGCAGCTGGAAGAACAGGTAGATTCACCAGTTCAGAGACTGAACAGAATTTGAATAACTGCTGCTTTTAATACCAAACTGTAGCAGGAGGACAGGGTGAGCGCTACAGCAGAGAAGGCAAGAGAAAGGATGAACACCTGAGTAAAATGGATGTGTGACTCTTGTGCTAGTTAATTCCTGAAAACTGAGAAACAGACAGAAATTTGCTGGATTCACATTAAAGGGCATGGGCGCTCTGTATGTGCGCGTCTGTTTGTTTTGTGGTTAATCAGTACAGTCTTCTTGTAGTAAATTAAAGCTGCACGATGGACATTTTGTTTTTGGAAGCAACGTCAACACTGGACAGGAGCTGATGTAAGTGGTGCTCCCTTCAAATTTTATTAAGTTATTGATGTTAAATTATCTTTTCTTATTTTTCCCTGTTTTTTTTTTAACGAGATACTAACTTGGCTGTGTGAAGAGTTTTGTCATGTACAAGTAAAAAAAAAAAAGTAGACTGTTGAAGTGATTTCACAACGAGTCTAAAGACATTCAGGATTTTAGGCAAGGGTCTAGTGAAAAATGTGTTTACCCAGATATGGATCGTAAATTATAATTTTTTTAAATCCAAATATTGCTGTTGAGTGCTCACTAAATTCAGAAAATCTTGTGTTGTTTTTCTACTGTTGTAATAATGGTTTCGAATTGGGTTAGAATCAGTCCTGCTTTGTTCACAGTTGAGCTATCAAATGCAAAACTTTTTTCTTTTATTTTAATGTCATCTAGTTGGCATCTACTCAATTTTATGTTATACAGTTTTACAGGTTTAGGTTAAGTTAGTACGTTTGGGCATGTTGACCCTTGAATTTACAGTTTATTGCATTATAGAACTCGCTTGAGTGCGACCATGGTTTTTTTTTCAATTTGATTGTTGGGAAAGGGGGTTACCATTCACTCGAAGGATTCAAGGGACTTTTCCATAAAGCCTTGTGGCCGGTTGGTGCCTCTGGCCTCTTAGGAGATCTTAACTGTCTCAAGTTTTCTCTGGAGGGCAGGGCCTGAAATTAGCTGTCAGAAACGGTGTCAGCACGTTGTATTTCTCGTATTAAAATGAAGCTGCTTTTTGAAAAGGGTGTGCCAAACAAAAAGTGGAAATCCAGAAACGGTTTAGGAAAAATTTAAGTAGTTTGAAATTCTGTAGCCCAGAACAGCAGCACAGAAAGGTAAGGTGCACAGGCACAACACTTTTTTAATAGTCAAATTTATTTGCTCTCCACTTTGTTTAAAATGTTGTAGAAAATGTCATTGGGGTTGGATAAAACCCCACTTTACAATTTATAACGTTTAAGATGAGCGCTGTTGAGTTTTGACTGCAGCAAATCAAGTGTGATTAGTAAAATGTTGTGGAATTAAATGTTTAAAATATGAAAATTTAACTCATGTATCCAAGCATTAGGAAATATACTCAGAAAAAATATTTGTGATAAAGAGTAATAACCATTAAGATGGACCTGCTTCGTTACCATGTTTGATTAATGTCATCCACTTGTAGAAGGAATGCAGTTATCCAAATATCTGCCTCATCAACAATAAAGACAATGTCACCATAGTCTTGCCATGGCTGCGGTGATATAATTATGTAATTGAATCATATTCCTGCTGACAAGCTGTCACGATGCCATAATACTGCATGATTGTGCATACTTTGTTAAAATGGATGCAAAGTACTACAAACTGATCTTGTGAAGCTGCAGTTATTCTGTGATGACTGAACCTCAGGTTAATACATTAAATGTTAAAAGTCTTACCATAAACTTTAATCTGACAAAATAACAGAAAGGACAGACATTTTAAAGGTCGTTTAGTTTATAAAATACTCTTGGGTGTGTCCAGTCTTGTGCAGGCCTCTTCGTACAGCCTGGTGAATAGCACGTAGCTGTTGTCGAGCAATCACGATGGCATGTGATCACTTGGACACAGAGAGTGGATCCTCTGTCCTCTAAATATCTCATAAGTCAAAGAAAAAGAAGAGCAACGGGTAAAGGGCGAAGGTCAGAGTGGGCAGGAAAATGCAACATTGTTCAGGAAAAAGAAGCGAGAAATATGTTGAAAGAAAGAAAGAAAGAACAGCTTTTGTGTTAGGTGAGTAAGAGAGAGGTGTCACCGTTACAACCTGTAGCCAAAGCCTTTAGAAACAAGCCATACATCCTTTCCCTGACTTCTTAATCACAAATGTCCACTGTTATTAAGAAAAAGTAGTTAAATAAAAACATTGTAATCAATCAAAGTAATAAAATCTGCCAGCCTGAAAAAGAAGCACAACAAAACTTCAAGCTTCCAAATATTTTGGCATATGTTTGTCTTTAATCACCTCTCTTGGATTCTCACTGTGTTTCTGTTAAGTGTAGAGGGCTATCAGTGTTGGACCCGAGATGATCAATCCCCTGTCAAGGGATTGCAGAGTTCTTTTTAAACATCTCCACCTCCATGACATATTTCTGTGTTGTTTTTGGTGCTGAACACATCGTCCCTCCTCTTTCCCTCTTTTAGGGTGGCTGCGTGGATTCATCCAATCAAAGCTTAGCACTGCTCTTGATGACCCTTGGCCAACAGGACGTGTCGAAGGTTCAGCTCGGACCCCTCTCCCCATACACGTAAGCCAATGTCATTCAATAATAGACACACACACAAACTTGCCTGCCCCTCTGAACTTTACAAACAGGCCCTTGGCTTATTCATGTTTTCAAACAGATGCATTGTCCAAATGTAGAACACATTGGAACCAGTTTTTGTCTTTTCTTTTCTTTTCCAATCTTGGCAAGTGACAATATTCCAAAGTTCTCATCCCACTGTACAGCACAAACAAACAAAAGAGGCAATAAATACATTCGTCAGTTTGTTATACATAAGCCTCATTGTTTGTTTGTTTTTTTTACGAATTTTCACTGAAAAATACCAGGATATTTCACACCTAAATTTAATGTCACAAAGCACCCAAAAGTGTTTCTTGCTGCCAACGAAAACTGGCTGCTGCACTTCACAGTAAACAGGGTGCTTTAAAGTCTTCTGGTTCTACAAAGGTAAGAGAAAAACGGGTAGAAAATGTAAGTGAACTGCTGATTATTCACCAGAATAAAATAATTTTAAATGCAACAGGCAGAAGAAGCCCCAGTTAAATTCAATCGCTGGATCTCCTTTTTTCTTTTTCTTTTTCTTTTTAACACAAATCTTTCACGTGCTTTTGAACACACCCATTATCATGGGACGTGGCCAGCTGTGCGTTCACATGGTCAGTTCATAGAAAGGTGGTTGGTGAATGTGTGATGAATGATTATCTTTACTTCAGACATCTTCGTCACGGAGGAGCGAACTATGAACTGTCCATTTTCAGTTATCATGGTACCGGTGCTGTGTCCCTCTCAAGTACAGTACTATGATAACTGAAGATTGGCAGTGCCATCCCAATACACTCCTCCCCTTGCTGATGACAGATGACACAGCCTGTTACCTCAGAGATGTGCATTTATTTTTTAAACAACGCATTGTTTTTGTATCTGTTCATGTGAATTGGCCTTGTGTTATAAATGTTTGACATCCTCGCTCTAAGTATTGAAGTTAATGTGCATGAGAGAGAAAAGATGTCCAGGAGTAGGACCATGAACACTGTGTTCTTGAACTCCCAGTGTGTATTATTTATAGACTGCCAGAATATATTTAATCCAACGGGGTGAGTGCGTCTCCTTGCATAAAAATGAAACTGAAATTTCATCTCCCATTTTCTGACTAACTTTCCTTCCTTCCTCTCTCCCTCCCCTCCTCCCTCTGGCCCTGCCTCCCTCTGACTGTTCCTCCAGGATCGAGTTCCTCAGGCACATTAGAGATTTCTTCCAGATCATGTTCAAGATCGAGGTTCAGAAGCCTTCAGAAGACGAAAGGAAAGGGGGAGACAAAGTCTTGATGACCTGTGTAGGAGTCGGTTACAGCAACATTAACAAAACCCTTAAATAAAATAAGTATTTTTATATTAATGGCATGGTGTCGTCTTGTATCTCTTTGCTCATTCAGATCAAAAAATAGAATATAGTATTTTTATTTCTTTAAAGGTGAAATTGTGAGGGTTATTTGCTTGTATGTTGCCAGCTTTTAGGCTGTTTGTGTTACAATATACAAGAAGATAAAATACTTATTACATTAGAAATGTGCTGTTGATAACAGCTATCAATCACGTGGAATACAAACAATTTTATATATTCAAAAATACATTCAACAGCATCTTCACATCGATGAACAACAGCAAACTTTGGTCTTTGTGTGTTAATCATTCAGTCTGCACTGCACTGCACTTTAAACCATCAATGTCTGGTTGAACATTACTGGAATTCCACATTAAAAAAGCATTTCTAGATGTTTAGTTCCAGCCGTCGTCAGGGCTAAGTTCAACCAAATGTATCCGCATGATGCTATTGGAAAGGTCAGCGACTGGTCGTCCTCCTCATTAGATGCGGTTCTTCCCCTCTGCTATGGGCTAAAGCTGCACTTCACACCACATGTTTCTCATCACAGGATTTGGGAGGAGTTAGTCATCTTGGCCACATAGATGCTTGAGGGCGTCACCGTAACTGCCCGACACTTCAGACTACACAAACGAGAGAGAAAACAAGGGGGAAACGCCATAAAACAAGGAACAAAGACATTTAAACTATTGAACATTTATGTTTACGTAATGGGCATATTCCATTTAATCTCCATGGGTGTGTGTACTGACCTCTAACTGGGAGTAGAGGGAACATCCAAAGAGCTTCTTGTACTCGGCTCTGATGTCCAGCAAATCGATCTCTGAGCGACTGGCTAGTATCCTGGTCAGAGTGGACTCTGTGGTCCCCGCACCCTGGACAAAGTAAGATTTGCAAAGACACAAATTGGACTTGGATAAATCACATAAAGAGGAAGCAGTCTCTTCTTTCTTAGCTGCAACTGTATTACTTGTTCACATACATTATCCCGAATAATGGCTGCTTCTGTGACTGCAGTTTGCTTATCTGCTTTGGAGCCTGTTTTCACATGGTCACATTTCAACCAATGGGGCACATTTAGTCAAAGCAGCGGCAGCAATAAAACAGTGGCTTAACATTCCTTTCCACACCACTGGTGACCAATACATTTGTATGATGTGGCTAAAAAAAGGACAGGGTGCAACCAAACAATATGTGGATTTTGTTTTGGGAGCCACTGGTAGGACTATGGGCTTCGGGGTTTAAAAGGCCCTCATGATACAGATGGATACATTGTTCAGCTTACCTTCATGCTCTTAAAAAGCCTCTCAGCGAGGTATGCAGGAACATTCTTCACACACTTAACTACACAAAAAACATAAATTAATACATTAGAACATTTTCAAGTTTTTATATTAAATGTGTCTCAAATGTACAGTGATAAACTTATCCCACATGAACATGAAGATGGACCATTGTTCAATGTAAGGGTCAGAAATGGAAAAAACACATCTTTCTCACCAACAGCCACTAGTAGTTTCTCCAGGTTTCCAGACATCTCGCTCTCGATGCTCTCCTGCAGAGTCTTCTTACTAATGTTCTTGTACTCTACCAGAGCTGCCAAAACATAACAGAGATTTGAATACAACCTTTTTGAAGGTGTAACACATTTCTTTTATAAATCTGATTTTTTAGCCATGGTAGGGGCGTGGCTCTATGAATGGCAATGTCAGTCAATTGGTCGATCCACAGCTTTTTTTTTTTAAACTGCCATGAAAATTTGTGCAGATAATCGCATTCCTGAATCTTACCAACTTTAGTGATCCCGTGACTTTTACATTTTCGGCTTTTAGGGAAATATCTTTGAACTGTTGGATGTATTGCCATGAAATTTGGTGCAAGTATCCATGAGGCCCAGGATGAATCCTAATAACTTCTTTGATGATCCCTTTTCGTCTAGTGCCATCATCAAGTCAAATTTTTAATTTGTCCAGTACTTTCCATATGTCCATATACCTATAAAACTGATGACATTCCCATCAGCCCCAGCTGTGCTTTGCGAGCATGTTTGCATGCTGACGTTCACATTTAGATCAAATCCTTTTTTTTTTTTTATTACATTAACATCAACAGAAAAAAATATGCAAAGGGTGTACCCACTCTGTCGAAGCTGGGGAATGCTCCTGTGGCACAGGATGTCAATAAACTTCCCCTCATCAGTTCCCCACTTCTTCTCCCCTGCTTCATACAGGGCCTGGATGGAATAAGATTTGAGTGTGAAAATACATTCGGCATAAATATAAGGATTTCATAGGAAAAGCAGGGTCAGACTTCATCAGCTGGAGAGCTGTGTTAACTGAGGTGAGTGAGGCCTTCGAGTCCCACAAATGTGTAACGTCAAGCTAAGAATATCAAAATAACATAATGCCAACGCCACACTTACAGATCTGCAGTGTAGTATTCTAAATCTGCCTGAGAAACAGCACACCACACAGTACAACATGAATGATTCAGTTGCGGTGAAACTACCTTGGCATCTGCTTTAGCTTTGGCAGCATCCACAGTGGTGCTCTCGTCTCTCTTCCCCTGTGAGGGTGAACAGAAGAACATACTTTGAGATGCGCAGAATAAATTCAATATATTTGGCTTTTGCACATTTAGGTGATGAGCCTTTTTGAATGGCACTTTTAATATACTTGTCACAACATCTAAGCTACACAGTGTTTGCAATTTGAGAATATTCACATACGTTGGGATTGCGTCCCAGTAGCACATCACTGTTCTAATGTAATGTACAGTACCTCAGCCAAGATGAGCAGTGCTTTGGCATAATCCCCAGACACCTCCGACTCCAGATCATGAATCATCGATCTTCCAGTTTCTTGAGTGAAACAGCACAATACAACTTTTCACAATATGCACCCATTGCATCATGAACATTTGCCAACTGTTTCACAATTATCTGAGTAACTGTCTAACCGGTGAAATTACAAATACTTTGTGCTGAAGATACTGACCTGCAAGGTAAGCTTCAGACATGGCCTTGATCTGTCTGTTGGATCTCGAGGCAAAGATTTCTGTCAGCGTGCTCTCGGTGGTCCCCGCACCCTGTATGTGATACACACAAGTGAATGGTAATAGAGTGAAACGAAGCCTAAACATTAGGCTGTCGTACACAGAACATCAGAGTGAACCGCTGTTCTTAGCCCACAGTGTGAGTGAACAAATATCAAGCGAAATCAATCTTCTTGTAGACTTTATATAGAACAAAAACCCCACTGAAACATATTATAAAAAATCTGCAGTATGCAGTCCAATAGACCAGTTCAGATTCAAAACAATCTCACCTTGATGGCTTTGATGACTTCGCGACAGTCGTAGAGAGCAGGAGGCGTTACCAAGGCAACCAACAAGTCCTCAAAGTCTCCGTGAGTGTCGCCCTCCAGGTCGGCTACCAATGTCTGATGGAGGACGGACGAAAGACACAAATCTTACTCCGCCATCATATAACTCATTTTGGTCTTTGTCACATTTAATATCTAAAAGCAAGTCCATTTATATACCCTTCCTGTGGCTTTCTCATAGGCCTGAGCAGTAAGCTGCCGCTGGGCATTACTTCTTTGGGTCAACACCTCAATCAGTGTCTTTTCTGTCGTACCTATAAAGGAGAGGACAACACAAGACAGGCTTACCATTTTCAGGTTTACAACCTTACGTAAAGAGAAACACAAATGGTTCCACTAACTGACGGATCCAATAAAATACAATTTAAGCGCTTTACATAATACTGATACCAATAAAGGTGACTAACTGACTTACCAATGCCCTCTATGGCCTTCCTCAGTGCAGCAACATCTTCTTCCGCCTTGAAGTTGGCCTTGTCCTTCACAGTTCCTCTCGCACTGGACTGATAAACACAGGTGCATAGTTTGTTTGCCGCTCGACCATTTATATTCCGAGCTCTCCTACTTAATCCATTAAACCAATTGCGACCGGTGTGTTAACCATCACATCCACGAAAGGGATCCCGCACACCAACAAGGTGAGAGTGTGTCCAACTTACTGTCACGCTCAGTGAGGAGGGGGAGTCGAGGAGCAGGTCCAAGTCATCCTGCAACACAAGTCAACCAATGTGCTTGAATGATCATCCTGTACTTTCTCATATTTTAACCCCACAGTCTAATTTAAATCATGTCATCACTCAGAGATAGCCTACTCACCCAAACAGACATTGTTGTTGTAGTTGTTGTTGTTGCAGAGAAAAGTCTCAAACTAGGGAGAGGAAAAAGCATCTAGTATCAGCATCTGTGGTATCATTTATTCATTCAGGTCCGGGCTCCTGCTTCAGATTTCTCTATCACTTCGTCCTCTGACTTTCACTGCCAACTCATTCGACTAACCGAAAAATGTGTTCTTCTAAATATCGTCGTGTTAATCCGCAATTTCTGCCCTCATCATTTGACAGTTTAAGGTCGAGTAAACCAACATGGTCGAGCGGACACGTCAGTGAAGTAAAAAAAAACCTCTGTGTCGACTGCTACTTTTCCGATCAGCGAGGCATAACAAAAAAAAAAAAACAAGGCAGACAATAAACACGTGTACGTGCATAAAGACGATGATCAGAATTAAGAAAAACTTTCATTTCGGACTTACCCAGGTGACAGGACAGTACGGACGTCTGTTGGAGAGTTTCGCAGCGTGCCAAAATCGCCACACCTTTCAGAGGAGAGACAGAGGCGACGCCCATTACTTGGCTGGAGGAAGTTGAATCACGGAGACCTCTTTCACAAACTCCTCCTCATCACACACAGCAGGATTTACACTGCGTCGTCTCTGTAACCGGACCCCGCTGCGCCTCACTGCGAGCGGCATCATCCGCTGCAGAGTCTTTCCTCTTGGTGTGAAACGCCGCTTTGTTTCGGCCTCAGTTAACCATTAGATTTCAGCAGTGGCACAACAATCATGCGTGATAACCTGCGGCGGGTCCAAAGTCGTGTTTGCGCTCGAGGGCAGGGGATATGAGTCAGAGAGAAACTGGAAGACAAATATTTGCTTTAATGAAACCTAATAATCTGATTTCATCGCTGAAGCAGCTTCATGTTGAGGCCACGGTTTTTGATCTACATCTGCGATCTACACATGTCGGCCTTAGTCATCTAGTTAATCTGGCAGAACTAGAACTGAACACGCGCACACGCCCACTGATCATGTAGAAACAAATACACGCATGAAGTAAGTGAGGTATGAGGGTGATCTACAGAGAGGAGAGGGACAACCGCGACACCCTGTGGCGAACTGGGGCCTAACCTAACCCTCTTTTGGGCAAGGAATCAGAAAGAGTTTATGAGATACTTCTCAGTTGGTGTTGACGTGTTTTTGGGTTCCTTATGTCCTTGTTGATAATACAGAATAATACGAATAGAGTTTAAAGGGTTTAGTAAAATGTAACAAGGTCATTTGCACGGGCGGATTACATGAGACAAAATACATAAAAGGTTCTTTATCACTGAGGCACTAGAAAATATATATTAAGTTACTTTAGGATTTACACAATATACATCCTGCTTGACTCCACCTACCGTCTGTGGTGTATTTTACCCTCAGCACGGTCTGCCAGGGAACCTCCCCCCCGTCTGCACAACAATCAGACGTCCGTTATCATTATCAGAATGCAATCCTAGGCATAGCCCTTATTTAAACCACGTATAATCATAAAAACAACCACTTGAAAGGTTGAACTTACCGAAGGGGGAGGCTTTACATCGGCCCGTGTGGGAGCACAGTTCGCCTGGCGTCCCTCGCTCAGGGCCGCGGTGAACCCCCG
Source organism: Lateolabrax maculatus (assembly GCA_031216445.1). NCBI lineage: Eukaryota > Metazoa > Chordata > Actinopteri > Acropomatiformes > Lateolabracidae > Lateolabrax > Lateolabrax maculatus. The sequence goes on from CM062219.1 coordinate 12,721,988, forward strand.
CCGGCCGGCCTGCCCGTCCGTTGACAGCTCGACGTCAGGCTGCTGCTGCTCGGCCGCGACGTGTCACCGACCATTTAACCGCACGACAGACCCGCTCACACGGCGAGTAAAGCGCTTGTTCCCGCACCAGCGCCGCGGTTTTTTTTTTTTGTTGCTCGGCCTGCTTTCTTTTTCTCCCAGCCAGTTGAGGTGAACTAACCTGCTTTTTCTGAGGCGAGCCGGCAACTTGTGAGCTGCCCGGGATCCTCCCAGCCCCGGGACGGCTAACGAGCGTTAGCTGCGCTCTCACTAAATCCCTTTTTCTTTATTTCTTTACATTTATTTCCTTAACAACAAGTGAGCCGTTCGCCCTCTGGGAGCTTTGTCTAATTAGCCAGAGCTTCGTGGTTAGTCTTGTTTGTTTTTTGTTTTTTTTTTACAGGACAACGTCAACAGTTGTTGTTCACCGAGGCTCGGCTGCAGGTAGCTGCCTCTATTGTTTACATGGACGCGGTCGGCTGAAGTTGTCGGAGCATGCGGAGGACGTAACAGTCCCGGTTCAACTACACAGTGGAAATACGGAAATGGAGCCGGCAGGGAGCTAACGTCTACAGCCGACTTCTCTACCGAAATGAGGACGATCGGGGCTCTAGAGGAGGACACCTGCGCCAGCTGGACTGTTTGACTTTGTGCGTGGGCGTTGGGCGAAGGACAGCAGGGGTTTGTTTGTCCACATCGAAGCTCAAACCTGGGGAGGGGGGAAATCCTACATGAGGAGGGCAGGGAATAAAGTGTGCTGGGACCTGGGCAACACTTCAGGCGCTGGGATGATGCTGAAGACCCTACTGATCACCAGTCTCCTCGGCTGGGCCAAATGTCAAGAGAGCCAGAGCATGACCCCGGAGGAGAAGACTGTTATCAGGTGAAGACTGACTGAAAACACCTATACTGTGTAACACTGTTTATATGTGTTTGTGAATGAGTGGCTGTGGAAGTGTCTGCAACATTGTGAAAAATATTCCAGTAAAAATATTGCCATTTTTCTCATTAAATTGATTAATTTATATTTTCCGTTTTGTTGGCAGGGACCAGATTATTGAAATGTTTGATCACGCTTACGGCAGTTACATGGTAAGGTGTTCACTTCGATGTAATAATTGTAATTATTTACAAAATGCATTTATGTTTGCGTGTTGCAGGGTCCTCAGGAAAGCTAAGAAAAACGCTGAAGAGGTCAAAGCTCCAGCAACACTTGTAGTATTAAGAACAACTTTCTTGTGGCCTTCCTCGGGTTCATCCAGTTAACAAATGCTTGGGAATCAGTGGGAGTCCTCAGTGCTGTCGGATCTGATTTAGTGAGGCTGTGCAGAAAGAAAAACGTGCAGGATGACCTGGTGCAACAGATGCCAGCAAAACATTCAGAGACTCATGGTGGTCTTGACAATGTTGAGGGATGGGGAGGATGGTAGCGCTGGTGACATCAGTTTCAGTTGAGGAGAGAGGTGTTAATGAGTGTTGAAAGGACAGGATACACACAGAGGAGAGATTCTCCTGTTATAAAATGAAGTGCTGTTGATGGCTATGAAAGCAACCTTTGATATTAATTCATAGTAGCAATATATAATTTATATAGTTTCTAGACATTTTAGACCACTGAGGTGTTCGACCAATACTGGGTTTTTCAATATCAGTTTTTTGACAGTTTTTGTCATCTGTAAAAAACATAAACAAAAATCTTTGATAAGGATCTCTTAAATTGGGTTTTCAAATAATTTCGACAAAGATATGTATTTAGTGGGGTGGATTACATTTATCTCAGAGAGACATAATTCTTTAAAGCCATATTGGAAATCCAATTTAAATTGACCCTCAATCTCAATCCTGGAATAGGTGGAATCTGTAGCTGGTAAAACTTAGGGAAAATGGTGAATAAAAATAACAAAAACAGTTCCAGTGGTTCATTAGTTGAGGAAGGTATTTAGCTTTGGGCTGCAAGTTTATTTTCCTCTGAGAGAATTTCCAACCCTCCAGCCATCTATGTTTGATCTTTGTAGATTATTAAATGAAGCTTGACAGTTACTGTTGTTTGTGTTGCAGAAATATGCCTATCCAGCAGATGAGCTGATGCCTCTTAGCTGCAGGGGGAGAGTCCGTGGCCAGGAGCCCAATAGAGGGGACATAGATGACTCCTTGGGGAAGTAAGTTCACCATCAACAAACAAGCCATGTATTTTTAATCCATCAGTCGGCGTCAGATTAGACCAAAGCCATATGTACTTTTTAAAAAAAGTCTAATATGTACAGTAACTGTTATGTCTCTTTAGAGCGTTCCTTCATAGAGCTTTGCTACAGTAAAATAGCTGGTTGTAAAAATGTAACTACATGTTATCAAAATATATATATATTTGACTCTATCCATCATCTAAAGTTAAGTGGAGCTTATTTGTTAAACTTGATCTTAAGAAAGTGCTTTGGATTTTCAATAGTATGCATATTTATTTGGAACAATGAACTTTAGATATTTTTTTATTATTTAAAAACATTGAAGCAGGTTTTCTATGTTTTCATACATAACTAAAAAAAAAAATGTGTCCAGAATAGATGTTTAAGGGAGCAAATTTGTAAGGGATCTGGATTTATCACTAAAATATTTATGTAGTGCCACCTCCTTTTTTAAAAAGTATTTTGCATCTTTCTTTTTACAATAGTATGCTGTTTCTAACAGATTTAATTTGACATGGAGGAGATGCTTATGAATTAGATGCTAATTTAAGTAAAATAAATGTACAAGAAGGCAATAAATCATGGGCTTGCAGCACAATACATCTATTTTTGTACCAGGCATGTTCCATAATGTAAATTTACTGCAAATTTGCCAGATCTGTCATTTAACTGTCAGGACAGCTGCTCCACTGTGATGTGCCAGAGACTGTCTTCATAAAATGTCTTCTGCCTTTTCTGTAGATTTTCTCTCACACTGATTGACACCCTTGATACCCTGGTGGTGAGTACTTGCTCTTCCTCTGGTTACAAGCTGTTTTCAAGCTTTTGCCCCCCTTTTTGACTTTGAGATTTATTTTATTTGTGTGTGTGTGTGTGTGTGAGTAGGTGTTAAACAAGCTTGATGAGTTTGAGGACGCAGTGAGGAAAGCTGTGAAGGATGTACGCCTCGACAACGATGTGGTGGTGTCTGTGTTTGAGACCAACATCAGAGTTTTAGGGTATGTGGGCTTGTGATTTATTTACTTTTGCACTGTGTATATGCTTTTATGCTCTTTTTAAAAATAGAGTAGTCTTTAACAACATCTGACTGAAGTGGAATGTTTTGAATCATTCTTCTGAATGTAGAAGCATCTCAGCCTTTCTGGTACATTTTGTATTTTTAAACAAACTCTCCTGTTCTTCTTTCATTTAATTCTCCACAGAGGGCTTCTGGGAGCCCACGTGATGGCTGACCTGCTACAGCAGCGTGGGGAGAGGATGCAGTGGTATCGTGATGAGCTCCTACACATGGCCAAAGAGCTGGGCCATCGATTACTGCCTGCCTTTAACACCACAAGTGGCCTTCCCTACCCTAAGGTATTACTTATTTTATTGTTAAATATCACAGGTTTTATTTTAGATGTATTATATGCAGATTAAAAAAAAGGTTCCACACAGTCAGTGCACCACAGAGAAGCCAATGAACAACATATTACTTATTTTAGTAAGTAACTAAAAAATACTTTAAGCTGAGTGAAGTGAAGATTAATTTGAATTTTTTGGTTTTCCAGGTGAATCTGCGGTATGGAGTCCTGAATCCACTTTCACGCACAGGCACTGAATCAGACACCTGCACAGCATGTGCTGGAACAATGATCCTGGAGTTTGCTGCCCTCAGCAGACTGTCAGGAGAGTCTGTGTTTGAGGTATTACCCCCCTCTGCCTCTCCGGAAATTAGGCTTTTTTTATGCTTGTTTTGTGTTTTACTACACCCTAATGTGAAATTACTGAGATACAAAAGTAGGGTACAAACATTTGTTTTTACCAGAAACATTTCAAGGATATAACTTTTATTATTGGGTCACAGGAAAATGCAAGGAAGGCTCTGGACGTCCTCTGGGAGAGGAGACAGAGAGGAAGTGACTTGGTGGGGACTGTCATCAATATCCATAATGAAGAATGGGTCCGGAGGGGTGAGGCAATTTAAACACACACACACACACACTTTAGTATACACAAGAAATGAAAACTGGAACCACACATGGTCTCACAGAGACAGTAACTCAACATGATCCATGACACAGAGTGCATATACAGCACACATATTCCACAGCTCTACACACAAACCCTGTTATAGTAATTTGACTGTCTCACTTCTGTGTTTGCAGACAGTGGAGTCGGTGCTGGTATCGACTCATACTATGAATATCTGATGAAGGCTTACATTCTTCTAGGAGACAATGTTTTTTTGGAGAGGTTCAACATTGTAAGTCCTCGTTCACTGCATGCTGCCATAGAAAATCTATATCTAACCATTTGGTACCTGCTGTATTGTACTCCCTGTTGCAACATCATTGCCCCACCACTGGCCATTTTGTTCATATTGTGATAGTGTTTTTTTCCCCCAGTGTTTGCTAATATATTTTTCATGATGTTTGTCTGCAAAAGCACTACAGTGCCATTATGAAGTACATCAGTCAGCCTCCCCTGCTGCTCAATGTACATATGCACAACCCTACTGTGAGCGTGCGCAGCTGGATGGACTCTCTCCTGGCATTCTTCCCTGGCTTACAGGTCAGGGATCCTGTCTTAAGATGCACTCGATTAATCACATTTACTACAAATAAAAATAGATGGCATAGAAATTGCTGCTTGTTGTTTCTGGAGTGACATTTATCTTTCACACAGGTCTTGAGAGGAGATCTGAAACCAGCAATTGAGACTCATGAAATGCTTTACCAAGTCACCAAACAGCACAAGTTTCTTCCAGAGGTAAAGAATCTCTGCTCTTTGTGTTCTTTTTAATGAAATATAGTAGGCAAGAAAAAGTATATCTCTCAATTGAGGTGGGTAAAATGGATAAAATCTTATATCACGATAGGAATATATATTGTGGTATAATACATTTTTTGTAAATTCAAATAAGAACTCCAAACAGTAATCTGATGGGAATGTCTGATATTGCCTAATCCATTAAATCCATTGAATTAAATGTTACAAATCAGCGTACTTCATCATAATGATTCAGAAGCCTTGAAAATCCAATACTGCCATTAAGTAGTCTTTGTCATTACAACATTGTCTGCAATACTTTAACTGAAACAGAATAATTAAAGCGATAACTACCTCAGTATAACAAGAGCTCTGCCACTGAATATATATATTGTCATGTCACCCAACCCTAATACTCAAAGTTGATGTGTAATGTATTAACAAATAGGTGTGTAGCAGCTGTAGCAAATCATCACAGTTTGAGGTGTATGATGCTCTGTTATGATATACATTTTTGTAGGAAAAAGTCATGACATTACTGTAGATCAAGTCAAGAAATAAAATTCTTGGTGCTAATGTTCTTTGTTCCATTTTTAATTAACACTGTTCATAATGTAAATATAAGAAGAAGCCAGTGTCACTAACGTCTTTCGCTTTCTTTGCTTAATCTGCCTGCAGGCTTTCACTACGGAGTTTAGAGTTCATTGGGGCCAACATCTACTGAGACCAGAGTTTGCAGAAAGCACCTACTACCTCTATAAGGTGAAAAACCTGACAGGACAGTGTCATGGACATACATAAACTATAATGACTTTCTCTAAAAATTGCAAACTTAAGATCAGTTATAAGTAAGCAAATTATTTAAGCTACTCTACTTGTGTACTATATACAGCAAGCATTTTTATAGCAAATGTTCCATGTAAGACATGTGGTCGAGATTATATTTGGATCTCTGCAGGCCACTGGCGACCCCTACTACCTCAGAGTGGGACAGTCCATCGTCGAAAAGCTCAATGCCTACGCCAGGGTGCCTTGCGGTTTTGCTGCTGTGCAAGATGTCCGCACTGGGACGCATGAAGACAGGTATACAAATGCCAAGACATACAGGTTTACACCGACATGTTTTTTTTAGATTTCCCAAATGGAAGTGTAGCCTACCCTTAGAAGGTGTGGTCTGTTAAAACCTTTCTGTTGATGAAATAACCTCTAAATATCTATTATGAAAGTGTGATAACATCTTCATCTTCTGTGTGTGTGTGTGTGTGTGTGTGTGTGTGTGTGTGTGTGTGTGTGTGTGTGTGTAGGATGGACTCGTTCTTTCTGGCTGAGATGTTTAAATACCTGTACCTGCTGTTTTCGGAGAAGAGCCAGCTGCCCATCGATATAGACGACTACATCTTCACCACAGAGGCTCACCTTCTCCCTGTATCTCTCTCCACCACCAAGCCGCCCTGTCAAGGCAACACTACGGTGAGAGCTCTCACTTTATCACCAACACAGGTACACACATTAAGTTTGAATCTCTGATTGGGCTAAAATATGTCGTAAGTTTAACTGTTGATCCCGTGCTTCAGGAGACTGCTCCTGTTTCTCAAGAAGAAGACCTGTTCACACACTCCTGCCCCAGCATGGAGACGTTGTTCCCCAACAACCCCTCATTTGCCAAAACCATCCGGGACAGCTACAAGTACCTCACTGGGGTGGGACGAGCCTTCCACCCCTTACCTGTCAGGTGTGTCCAGTTGCGAGCTGCTTTTGATTTTGGAGTGAAATCACTGATGAAACCTGCCAGCCGCGATAACTTTGAGTTGCAACTTGGTTGTGTTTGTACTTGACAGGGAAATTGAACTACCGCTCCACGATAATGGCATGGAGCCAGTAGAGTTCTTGAAAAGCATGGGCATTTCTCTCACTCCGCTGAATGAAGTCACGGCAGGAGACACCAGACGTCACAGGGTATTTTCACTACTTTATACTCGACTAATGACCTGAAGTTCTGCCTGCCTCACTGCTGAATAAAAAACACTAAGACTCTAGGCCCCAACATTGTGCTCCTAAACAGAGAACATCCCTGAAAAATTGTATAGAAATCAAATTAATTCCTTTTAAAATAGCCATTTTTAAATCTAAAGGACTTAAGTAATTAATATTATTCTTTGTGTTGCATAATGCACCACAGAATATTTCTCTTAAAACGCTTATTGTAGCTGTGTCTCATATGAGCAAACATGGAGTTACAGATATGTTAGAAGATCAGTATATTAAAGGGTAGGAGTTTTATGCTGTCATTAGGTTGCTGGCAGAGATAGTATTGTGCCCCAATTTATGTACACTGTGTTGTTTGCAAGCCTTTATTTTCACTATGCTTAGCAGTAGTGACAGTGAGTTATTGCGCTTTCCAAAAGTGAACCCTAGCTGGTAAAACAAGAAAAAACGTTTTTAGCTTTACTTAAAAGTATGCAAAACATGTTTTCAGTTCCTGATTCAAGACAATGATGAACTCCGATAACCTATTGAACCTAATATTTTTATGCTGTAAGGCGCCGTCAAAGCGGATTGATTATATATCCTGCGGTTGAACAAATTATATCTTTCAAATTGTACGAATAACAGGGCTTTAAGCAGCATGGATTTTCTCAAAAATGTTAAGCCGCTTTAATAAAATGACAGGTTTTTTTTAACAGATTTCTTCATCATCTTATCAGCTATGCTACGCTCAGTTTTATGTTTACTGAAGCAGTTAGTATGTCCCCTCTGGCATCATGAGGTCTCCAGCAGTGAGGTTGAAAAGGAAATTTGTCAAACATAGTAAATGGATTACCAATTTCATTTAGCTTTTTTGCAGTTTATAAGCATTGGATTAATAGCAACGTTAATGGAGTGGAAACTGGGTCAAGGGAATGAATGTACTGCTCTAAATTTAATCCAAAAAATGCCTGAATGTCCAAAAATTCCCTGATAAACCATGATAAAATTTAACTGGTGACAGCATAACAATGTCATACAACCTGCCTTTTTTAGCTTAAACATGTTGCATCTAAATGTGAATCCCTTTAGGAGCATAAAGGAGTGTACCGGGTCAAACTTGTGGCAGAGGTAAGCCAGGCCCCGGAGGAGGAGGAGGTGGTGCCTCATGTTGTTCAGCTCATATCCCCACCATTTCTGGGCAGGACAGTCCTCACAGCGGGGCCTGCCAAGTTTGGAATGGACCTCACTAAGCAGGAGCACGGGGTGAGCTTCAAATGTGACAATAATACCCTATACAGTATCAACCTCAAAGCTATCTTTGATGATGATATGCGTATCTTTTGTAAGAAACATGCATTTAATGATAATAACATTACCAAAAGTAAAAAATGTTATAATTACATTACAGATTTTTCCCAACCTATGCGAATATTTAGTTTTACCTGCACTTCTTTTATTTCCATCCATTTAAGAAACATAACAACTTACAATAACACACTCAAACTCTTGCAGGTGAAAGGCAGCATAGTGAAAGCCTCCCCCTACACTGCGTGTGGGCCAATGGATAATGCAGTCGAGCTTAAAGGCCATATCGCTCTGGCACTGCGCGGTGACTGCATGTTCGCTGCAAAGGCTCGTTGGCTGCAGGAGGCAGGAGCCATAGGAGTCATCTTTATAGGTGAGGATGATTACAAGAGGAGCTGAAACCACCTCAAAGCTCAGGTTGGAATAACCTAAAAGAAATTAAATGTTCAATTAAAAAGGATATATTCCATTATTCTCCTTCTCAGACCACCGGGAGGGAAGTAATAGCGAGGATACTCCCCTCTTCCAGATGGTTGGAGATGGCGACTCCACTGAAGACATCACGCTGCCTTTGGTCTTCCTGTTCAGTCGCGAGGGTGCTGTGCTCACAGCTGCTCTGGAGGAACATCACAATGTGGATGTTCTGCTGCTGCCCAAGGAGAGGCAGCTGGGACATGGTGAGGACCAGGAGGAGGAAGATTTAAGGAGAAGGCTGGCGATATTCTACGTTTTTGTTATTGTCAACAAGCCCCATGAAAAGGCCAAAACCTACAATTGGTTAACCGACTTTCAGTGCTTTTCATACTTTTACATGTAACAGCTAACAGAATTACATCAAATGTCAAATCTAAGTTAGTCTTTCTGATCAAATATTAATTATTCTTTCTGTTCTTGTTCTAACGGTGCATATTTGATCTCTTCCTCATTGTCCAGATAAGACAGAAAAACCCGTCAGCATGAACATCAAACTCCGGCTGGCAGAAGAGGGGGAGCTGGAGGAAGGAGCGTCCAGAGGGCCCACCTTGGAGTTTGTCTTGGAGAAAGAAGAGGTGTTTCTTAAGGAAGAGGAAGAGGCAGAGCTCGGAGGACAACAACAGTCACAGAAGCAGCAGTTCTGCACAAAGGCAGCAGAGAATGACAGAACTGAACCTTGTTCAGCAGCTTCGTCTCAAACCCCGAACTCTAACAGTGGACCAGACACAAACCCTTGACGACTGCTGACCCCAAAGCAGCCAAGTTCCCTAACGCTGATCCCTCGTCAGTTTTCTGAATGGCATGTGCCTCGGAGCCCCTCACTGCCCTACATGATGGAGCCCTAACTGACCCAGCCTGCATGTTTACAACCGATGGAGGAGAGTCAACCAGTGTGATGGCCGCACTCCCATCCTGTCTTGACTTTGAAAACCTAAACGTGGTTCTACATTTATTAGACAGAGAGTCAGAGTGGAGCTTTTATTCTGTGCGGTCCAGGTGTCTGATAAGACTAAACTATGTAGTTAAAGGCCAAACGCTGTAGGTTAAGACGGCTGGGCTGGTGCTGCCCACACCGAGCCTGTAGTGTTGCTACTGTAGGCACCTACGAGGTGTTTGTGGTGATAATGACATAGATCATTGACTAGAATTTAAAATGACCTCACCTTAGAGGAAAACATAGATAAGGCAAAAATGTATTCGGCTAGGTTTTTATGCAATGCAGTTTGTTTTTAATGTAGATTGCACCTTTTCACGTCAACAACTACTGTTAAATAATCAGTAATGGTGAATGGAATATGACCTGGCCAGTAGGGGGAGTTAGCCTCCATAAGTTCTCAGTAATATAATGTCAGCAGATGGAGATAAACTGGGGCCAATTTGGAAAGTTGATTTTATTTTGTACTAGTAAGCAACTTCAGGGAATTTCAGGAGTGAATGCAGTTTGCCTGGTTGACCCATTTGATGAAATGTTTGTGTGTGTCCTGCATTTCCTTTTTGCTATAATGTGTGGATGTGTGTGTTTGTGTGTGCAAGGGGTGTCATAACTATAACACACAAAAGAGCGTCTCAGCTAAAACAGCATTGCTATCAGATGAAGCCCTCCTGTCTTTACAAAGTCGTCATGCAAGGGATCAAGAATAAAAAGTCTGTAGGATCGAACACCGTGGATCTTTCGAAAGCACGTTGGGATTTTTCAGGCCGTATGCTACTTTTTCCAACCTATAAATAACTGTGTCATCATTGTTAATTTGAAAATAATTATGGCATCTTAATAAGACTGCAAAAAAATGACCAAAGCCGGTTTTCTGAAGTCTATGTGTAACTCTGGTTGGTTCCAGATGCAGCATCACAGGTTGGTCAGCAGTCCCAGACTGCTAAGCACTTTAAAACACGGGTATGATCATCTGTGGCAGATTCAAACAGAAATGACTGTTCAGCCCGTCTTTGCATTTGTTTGCGTGTGCTGCAATTTTAATTGCAGTCATTCTTTGTCCCATTAACATTGTGTAATGATGCAATGTTTATATCCACCCTAAAATATAAGGAAAACTCTACAGTTTTCATTTAAGAACAGAAAAAAAATCTTACATTTAGCAAGGGTTTTGCATCTTCTACAATGGTAACCATTTTACTGGAAATGGCAGTTGAATCCTGTACATTGTCTCCAAAGTATCATTGATACAATTGTACTGAATGGATTTGTGAACGCATTTTGGATCCAGTTTTGTTGTCTTTCGTGTCAAGACTTAAATGTACCTGCCGTTAGTCTCTCACACAATCTTCACAAACTAAAACATATTTGGGAGATTCTTACGTGTAATAACTTTATGCAAAAATGCAGAGAGCTGCATAACTCTTTAATCAGTTTGTTCTCACATACTTCATTCTCATTAATAATTTGTTCCATGATTTCTGTCTTTTGTGGTACATGAAACATGAGCTTATGCACTTTTTGTGCCAGAGTATGTTTTCTTTTATGTTTGTACAGTGGACCTGATGCTGCTGAGTTAATCTGAAGTCTTAATCCAACATGACATTTTATTTTTAGTTTAGCCTGTATGAGGCTTTGCCAACCGGTATACCTCAGGACTGTGTACGTTAGTGTTCACACAGAGAAAAGGACCATGGACAAGAAGTAGGGGATTCTTTTCATTATTTTTCATGCTATTTAATTTTGTGTTCAGCTGTTTTCTAAGGTTTCTGTTAATAAGTGGCTGAAATTTAAAAAGTGCCAAAACAGACGCTTGACACGGCTCCTGTCACTGTTTCACATCTTCTCTGTATTTAGTTTCTGACTGTGAGCTGAGGCAGTCTCATCAATAAATTTAAAATCACAATTTCAAACAATTTTTCCTCGATTTTCCCCTTCATTACAGATTTACTTTACATTGTCGGCAGTTGGGGCTTCTGAACCATTTTATGTCACTTAAAGAATATGGCTGCCAGATGTGACATTTTGAACTGGTTCACATCCATTCAGGAATAGTTTCATTTTTTTCATATTTAAGTAGTCAAATTGAAGCAATTTGATTGTAAAACCCCCCAATTATAACAATTTTATTTGTAGTTTGAGATTTTCATATGAGGGAGGACACAACAGCAATATAATTTCTTTACATATGTATTATCTACACATTGAACAAGGCTAATTTATAAACACTATGTCTTTCCTGGGAAGTATTTGGGTGGAAACATGAGGATTAATTGTGTACAAAAAGTAGAAAACAAAATGCCCTCATCCTTGATCTAGCCAGCTCTGTGCACTGGATGTTTTTTTCTGTTTTTTAAATATTTTTTGTTCTTTTTTTCTTTCTTTCTTTTTTTTTTTTTTTTTTGTCAGGAAAACATCAGACAGACCTTGAAACCTTTTATGGAAGATGGGAACCGCTGCCTCAGAATGATGACGTTTGTGATGACATTATTGATAATGACAGTGATGCTGACAAGCGCAAGGGCAAAACACATTACACCGCAATTCTGCAACTGATTCACAGTGGAATTATATTCAAACAGTTCCGAGTATATAAAGTTCCTGGTAGTCATGTAGTCGATATTCATCTTAGGTGCATTCAAATTCAGTGATAGATGTTTCCCACTGGATAAATGAGCCACAGTGTTTTTACAAAAATGTACATCGATATATTCCACTGGGCAGAATGGGCTTCTTTCAAGTGACGCTGGCGAGCTAAAGGTTTTTGTCTTCCTTTGTCTGGTGATGCTCTTTCAGCTCTAAGCAAACAAACAGGCCAGGTCTGTCACCAGCTGCCAGTCACCATTTGGCCTGTGAGAGAGAGAATAATGGGAGTTAATGGGCAGGAAAGGACAACAATAGAAATAAGTTATACATGATATGTTTGTTTATTTGACGTGTATTCATACATCTTCAAATATGTGGTGTGGCGTCATTTTACTGCACCTGCCACATCCTGTTAACCTGTGTAATCTAACACTATCTGCTCGTCAACTTTCTCCCTCAGCCACTATCTTCTTTAAACGATTATAAACTACAAACCAATCTGTGTTGCTCAAGTGGACAATTCATCGATACAAACGTTGCAAGCGACCGGCTGACAAGGTGTAAACTCATCATCACTCAGCATTAAAATAAGATTATCACACTTTATCAGAAGGCTCCTCTGTAGCAGTATGTAAACTATGTGGGCGACCACATGACGCTTAAACCGGATCCACACGTCATCACGTCTCACGTACGTCCCGCGCCGTGCCCCGTCAGTAAACTGCTGCCTTCAGGTGCTGTGGGAAACAGCGACACGTCGACTGTAAGAGTTTGCAGAAGCATTGTGGGAGAGGTTACGGTAAAGGCGTGAAATAATCTATTTAAAGGTGGAAAATCCCATTGATGTTTTAGTTGCCATGGCGTCAGAGTGAAGACTGTGTCTTAAAAAAACCGAAGTTCAAAAGGATCATTGAATTATAACTGTATTTTTAGGCATTGCACTATTTTGCTGACATTCATTTTTACTCCTCAAAACGTTTATTTGTCATGTTTGTCTTCAGTCGAGATTTTGCTCCGTTGTCATGGGAATATATCCTTGTCATCTTACATACATCATCATACATACATCCCATACTTGTTGTGATGTGATAACAACTGATTTATCACTGTAACAACACCAATTGTTTAATTGACACAAAAGCAATAAAAAAAAAACAATTTTTCAATACTGTCATGCTGATTTGACAATATTAGTGAGAATCACGATTATAAAATTATACTAAATTGACTTCATGTAGCAAACTTATTTATTAAACAAATTTATTTTACATAATTATTTTCATTAAAAAAATGGCTTTTTTTTGATAGCTTCCGGTAATGTGACTCAGTGCAAAAATCCAAATCAATACCAGAAATGATTACACAGGCAACATACACACCTCTTCATACTGGATTTTAGCACTATTTTTTTTTTTTTTTTATAAATATTTTTAACCAAATATGAAGATGTGTGTCCTGTTTGTCCTGTGGTAGTAATACAGTTTGGTACTGATTTGGAATCACAGCGTCATTTTTCAATAAAACATTCATGTAAATTAAATATATTACACATTTGCAATCAAAATAAGCCTTCTACATGAAATCAATGTATTGTATTTTTCACTAATATCGTCAAATAACGAGAAACCAAAATGGCGACTTTGAACAGGCTGGTAGGGAAATGACAGACTGGGACTGTCTGCCTAATAACATCACTTTCAAAAACAAGATCATGTGGATCGACACAAGTCTGCTGTGTGCCGTCCGCTGCTCGGCACGTCCGTGTGTTCGTAGGGAGTTTTTTTTTTATTTTTCTTTTTTCTCGAGCGGACCTTGAAGGCAGCATGTCAAACAGGCGCACACGTCCACACACACACACACTCACACACCCCCCCCCCCCCCCCGCCTGAAGCTCCGCTATCTTTAGCCCCGTCGCGGATTACGGTGCGCAGTGTGCGGACAGACTGCTCCCCGGTGCGACCTGCTCGGCTTATCTCCGTGCGCACTCGGCGCTCAGGCTTTCTCTGCCACTACTTCAGAGAGAAACAGTCCGCGAGATAGAAACATTAAAAAAAAACTACAGAGTGATGGGGGAATGACAACCGCCTCCGTCCCTGTCTGCGGTTCACGGTGCCCCGACTAGACCCCCAGGATGCTGCCGCCGCCGCCGCCGCCGCCGCCGGGCTCCGGCCCGCGGAGCGGACGCCAGCGCCGGGCCTCGCTGCTGCTGCTCGCCGCCGTGCTGCTGTGCGGAGTCCCCGCCGGCGCCAGCCTGCCAGGTAAACGCACCGCACCGCACCGCACCGCACCACCTCTTTCAAATGTCCCGGGACTGTCCGGCTGCTCGGTGACCGTTAATGGGGGGCATCTGTACCGGGTGAGCTTTTTTTTTTTTTTCGCGGTGTGTTTATTTACTTTTCTTGGTGTCCGCTTGGTCGCTGGCGTGTTGCGGCTGGGACATCCCGGCAGCAGCGGACAGGTTGAACAGGAAGGCGAGCTGACTCTGACTCTGACTCTGAGAGAGAATGGAGAACAAGGAAAAGACTGGTGACAAGAATACAAATTCCCCTCCTTGTCTGTCAGATCAGGTTCTCAGTGCATTTCCTCGTATCCTCACAGGTTTTCTGAAGAGCTTTAGTATTAATAGATTTAATGTGGCTTTGATTAGTTGATTAAGCAGCATATAATATCTCAGACATAATGGCTGAAGTTACTGGGAGTCCACAGTGTAATTTCAAAAACAATACTGATCACTTACTCCAAATCATTTGTTTCACTGTGTTTAGAAATGGAGAAAAGCCAGCCACCGGTTGTACGTTTTGTATGTACTTATACAGAAACTGTATTTATATAAACTGTAACCAAACAAAACCTTCTTAAAAACAGGAATTTATTACTGATTTTTTTTTCTCAATTGAGTAACTGGTTCATCTGGAAACTGGTTTGAGCACTGTTTTAGATATTGGAAACATATTTGAGTGCAGTTTTATGTCTTTTTATGTGTCTGCGTGTGTGTGTGTGTGTGTGTGTGTGTGCGTGCGTGTAATGGGCCTCCACACAGTGATGATTGCTGTGAGATTATCTGCTTCTCAGCTTTTAACACAGAAACCCTGTGGGAGAACCAACAGCTGGACTTTCACATGTAATCTTTAGTGTTTATCTGAGGGGCACACACACGCACGCACACGCACGCACACACACTGCACTCACACTGAACATTTATTGCCTTGTCCTGGATACAGACTGGGTGAATTTATAGGTTTTCATATATATTTTTCCCACCAAAACACACGTCCGTGCATGAAATCAAAAGGATGTGCGGCTTCGTTTTGCTCGCGCACGACCACGAGGATGGAGAGGATGTGACGCAGTGTCGGCTGTTGTTTCCAGTGATTTTCCATTTTGCATCTCCTCGCAAATTAAAATTCTACCAATGCAGACATCATTATTTCCTCTCTCTCAAGCACTGAAAAGTATTGCTAAAAGGTTGGTTTGGTGGCGTAGAGAAGTTTTTCCAGTGTCAACATGAAATCATCATTTTGTACAAGATTTTGTCCAATGTGTCTCCTGTTTTTACATGTTCAGAAAAGAATAATATGTTTGTTGTCATCTGCAGTCGTAGGACTTTGCTAGTGCGATGCGTGGTGTGTTTTCGACACCTGTTACATTTGAACGCAGCTTGTTGATAGCGATGCGTGACAGTGTGTCAGTGTGTGGGCTATTGTTTGCGTATGTTGCGTCGAAATAACAAGCCGAGGCGAAATAACACGTTTTCTCACCCCAGTGTGAAGTAAGTGATGACGGCCCATTGCATAATGTAGGGATTTTATGATCATATCTACTCCACAGGCACATTTTGAGCAAATGGCACTTTATTAAAGATCGTTAAAATATATTGGAGCCATCTTCAGAAACTGAAAAAGCACACTCAGTATTCACAGCGAGTCAGGTTTCTGGATGATTTTGCTGGAGTGTGGCAACAGCATGAAGTGCATAGTAATCAGGTGGTTGATTCAGCAAACATCGACACATCATCATGTGTAAATATGCCAGAAAGCTTTCACAGAACATTGGGTTCTTGAAATGGAAGTAAACCAAAATCTCCATAAACCCAATTGATTACATAAACTAGGTCTAGTCTGCTGGCCAAGATACAGAATTAATTGCCTCAACATGCAGAATGTGTTGTATAATTGATGCTCAGTGGGCCACGTTGAATTAGCAGCACCAGTAAAGTCACCTTTTTCCCAGAAAAAAACGATTTATTTGCATGTCCTTGCTGCTCTAATTTTAGCTTTTCTCTGTCGAAAACATCGTCTTCACCTCTCAGTATTCTATTTCAAGCCTGATCATTGTTGTGCTGCCACGTTTAAATGTCAGGTTTGTCATTCACAAAACCCACATGGAATTGATGTGATTATTTTTCAGAGAGCCCCTGCCCCCGGCCTTTTCTTCAACCAGGATTAAGCTTTAACGATTCATATCTTCAGTGTCACACACTATCTCTCTCTCTCTCTCACACACACACACACACACACACACACACACACACACACACACACACACACACACACACAGCCAGCCATTAACCTCAGTGTTTTCGATCACCTTTTTTTTTGCCCTGCAGCAAAATGAGTCATCTGCTTTGTAGTGGGGACTGAAAACAATAAAAAGTCAGGGGGAATGACACATTCACTCTGCCAGGAGACATAAAGACCTCTGAGTCAATGACCAGGTTCAGACGTAATTATTTGTATCCTCATAAGACTGGAGATTTAGTGTAGTTGACATATGCAATTAAAAGACCAGGTATGGCTCAGATGACATTTCTATTTTCCTTTGGGTTCAAGAGTACATTTGGCCTTTAAACTGAGAGTGGGTTTGAACCGTGCTCTGTCCATATTTGTCAGTGATAATACCACCTCTCAAAGGTTTTGATGGAAAATCACTAAATCTCTGTAAAACTTTTTTTTTAATTTTTTTTTTTAACCTTAGTTTGATATATATGTATGTAATCTCAGTGCTTCCAGGAAGTCATTTAGAAAATGCCTGTTCAAAGCTAACAAGTGTTCCCTCTGGTTTTAAATGGATCTGTGTTGTAGCTTGTGTGGCCTTTTAGGGGATTCGACATTACCAGCGTTCATCAGTGAGAGTAAGGGGAAATTACCACTCAGTTATATGGTGGTCACCATCATACAGAAATTAGGCAACAGCCAGGAAAGACTTATCGATGTTATTGATCTGCCCCATTGTGGTCCTTGTTGTCACAACGTGGAGGTCTGAAAAAGAAGTGGTCAGCCAAGGCTTTTCGTCAAACCACTGCTCTCGCTCTCTCGCTCTCTCGCTCTCTTTCTTTAATTCTTTCTTTGCTTGACCTCTGTCTTCTTCAGTTGAAAGCGTACAGTTGGCTACCAGACCTCTTCAGGAAATGAGAGTCCCACAATTAATCAAATTACAGATCGCTTACAGACATTAGACCAAGCCAGAGTCAGCACAGTTTAGCTGGAATGAATCACGCTGTGATCCTCCTGTGCTACACTTAACCTTAATTGTTGCGCCAACAGTTGTGTCTTTTATGGACCCAATGTTGTGATCAAAATTGAACAGCCAATTTGAATGTGTGTCAGCGATCTTACATGCATAGGTTTGCACTTGTGTGTAGCCACATCCTTGCCAAGAAGGACGGTATCTGTGTTACCTGATTTGAATAGAAACACCAAGAATTTCTGAAGCATGAGTGTCAGACACTTCTTCCGTTGAGCTCATACCCAGAAATCTGTCTGTACCACAGCCGGTAGTTTCGATAACATGACACCGGGTAAAAAAAACATGTTTAAACCTAATTTGAGGGTAATTGTGAGCCAAAGAAATACCTGGTAAATGAATTAGCTCTCAAAAAGATGTAATTGTTGCAGCCAGAGGCCAACAAACACAATTACCACGAAAAAGGAAATGAAAAATCAGGGAATATTTTTCAGCCACACACTCGCTGGCATTGTATAAATCCCTTTAGCTTTGGTCCTGTTTGCTGCGGGGTGTGCTGCTCCGCTCCACTCTAATGATAATGGCACAGTAATTATCCCCTGTGTAATGGGTTGGACTTGTCATTGTCTGACATGACAGAATTTACTGCAACAGAGAAGACAAATGACGCAGGGAGAGATAAGGCAGAAGAGACATAACTGCCCCACAATAGTAGAAAAAGACGGACTTGTCCTGCCTCGTTCTTCTACTAACCTTATCTTAACTCTTAAAATGAAATTCTTTGACTTTTTTTTTGATCGATTTCCTTTCACCTAACCACCAGTGTATTTCCTCCATCAGCGTTGCGATGCTCTGGGCTGTGTGCTAAGTTATGCCCTAGTTTACACGTAGGAGTCATTGCATCAGATTTTGGTGGGAAACTACCACATACACCACACTAGTTCACTGAAACGAATAGGTAGACACTTTCCACCAATTTAGTCATCTAATTTAGGCAGAG
Source organism: Lateolabrax maculatus (assembly GCA_031216445.1). Classification (NCBI taxonomy): domain Eukaryota; kingdom Metazoa; phylum Chordata; class Actinopteri; order Acropomatiformes; family Lateolabracidae; genus Lateolabrax; species Lateolabrax maculatus. The sequence continues at coordinate 12,740,667 of CM062219.1, forward strand.
GGCTCGCTTTCAGAGGATTGAAACTAGCTGAGTCGATGTGGCAGCTTTTTGCACTTTTTGAGCTGACAGAGCAATTTGCTTTTGCAAAGAAACCCACATGTACGCTCTGCTTCGATTTGTCTTTGTTCAGCCTGGCTCAAAATCCGATCAGCAGGAGTTTTAATGCCTATGCAAAGCCAAGAAGGAGCTCATCCAAGGTGTACAAAATGTGCTAGTTTTTGTTATAATATGCTGTTCTTTGTTGAAGTAGCTAAGCAAGCAAAAGATCATTTCTTTTTATATTCTCAGTTCTTATTCCTTATCCTAACAGTCTATCATACATGCTTATTTTATGATCACACAATTGTTTTCACAATCTGTCTGCCCCATTATTGCTTCTTAATGTTGCTTTTTTTTTTTTTTTTTAATGTGACTGGTCTTAAAATGTTTTTTCTCCTTTTGAGTTATTGTTTTTGTTATTAAACTCCTACCACACAAGTAGTGGGTAGTATGGATGAAATCCTTTATCCTAGTACATGTAATTATATGTCACAATATAAAAATTATATTGAAATGTTTCTGGAGAATCAATTGAGAATTTTTTTTTATATACATTAACACAGGATTTCTTTTGATTTTTGGTTCATCTATTCAAAAAGATACCTAAAAAATCAAGGTACTTCATCACATTGATGCAAAAAGAATATATAAAAGTTGCTATAGGTCCATTAAGTTTTTATCGCAAACACTCAAAACCTATTTACTGCATTTTCGTCCAGTATATACAACAAATCCCATATTTGCGCATTTGAACGAAGTAGATGATGAATGGCCAGAGGGCAAAGAGGAGGACTGTAGAAACAGTATGGCAAAATCTCTGACAATGACAAATGTATATCGTCTCATGGCTTACATAGTGTATCGTCGCCTAATCCTAAGTCACAGCATACAATAGCAGTGTTTGTCCTAGTTGATGCCAATGAAAACAAAGCACTAGAAACAGGCTGCTTGGCATTTGTTTGTGGATAGACAGCAGCATAGCTACATGGTTACACAAAAAGCCACACTCACGAACACATGAGCACGCGCACACACACACACACACACACACACACACACACACAAGGCATCCATGTGGAAATAAACAGTGTGAATACATATCAAGTGAAGAGAACCAAGGAGAGCGCTTTAAAGTTTCCACTTGATTTGGAGTGTTTGGCTTACTTCCTGCCTCAGAGGGTCAGGAAACACAAACAATGGGAGTGCATGACCCTCCTGGCCAACCCCTTTTCCTACGTCCTCTCTAAATCTCTCCCAGTCACACAGACACAGACATGCACACACGATTACAGACTGGGTGACATTTGTGGTATTGTATCTGTAGAACAGCTTGAAGGAGCACAAGTTAACAGTGGCATTAAAAAGTGTGCGCTTGCTTGCAAGTGTGCATCGTGTGTGCGCGCATGTGTGTGTGTGTGTGAGTGTAGGTGTGTACCGGGCTGTGTGAAAATGCCTCGGTTTGCCTCTCAGTCCTTCCTGGCAGAGCTGCTGCTGAGCACACAGCCTGGCAACAGCAGCAGCAGATGGTTAGGAAAGTCATGTTCCACTCATTCCAAGGACTACTTTCTGAGTCCCTCAGTTCCGTAATTTTTTCACACATCCACTGTCTTCGATGCCAAATGATCCGATGTGCTCTTTTTCTCCCCTTTGTTCTTCTGTCTCCATCTCCCTATCTGTCTCTTGTTTTGTATTTCTCTTCCTGTCTCCTTGATTGAGCTCTCTCATTAGTGACAGCACTGTGTGGGAGGCATGTTGATGCAAGGCCACCTCCTATGGCGATTTGACATTCACTTTTGCGGCTCCTTTGTTTCGCTGGTAAACAGATTTGAGCTGCTTTGTCATATGATTATCATAATGTGCATCTTTATTGGTTCAGCTGTGTTTAGAAAAAGTGCCATTATGGAAGTGTGAGTTTGGTAAAATAATAATAATTAAATCTACTTGTCCTTTTTATACTGGTGTACCAAAAGCATATTATTGCAATGTAGTTATAACAAAAAGGTTCTGATGCAACAGTAGGTTTATGTCTGGGTGTGTGTTTGTGTATATGTGGGTGCTTGTGTGTGAGGAGAATAATTATCTGCATTCATGTGACTGCAATTGGTTCCACCATATTAACTTCCCACGTAATGAATAACAGATGAAGTACTGGCCAGAGGTGCTGAGATTCCAGCTCCATTATATTAAAGACTGCCGGTTTTTAAAATAGCGAACACGTTGCTTTTTCTCACTGCCATAACAGGGATTAAATGCCTCTTCCCTTTTGTCTTAGACACTTGTGATTCCTTCATGTGGCAGGTATTGCAAAATGTCATTTTTGTGCATGATGACACGTAGGATCAGGAGAAATAAGGCAAATGATTCAGTAATCCACTGCGATACAATACGTTCTCCTGTGATACTGAGGCGTAGATGCATTTTCACTCTAGAGCTGGTTTTTATTTCTGTTTGTGTGAAATTTAAATGATCGCACATGTGAACATATTGTTGTGTGTATGTTAATCATAATGCAGTGGATAAATGTAATACATGACAAATTCCTGCCTCTGTACAAAAAATCTGTTTCAAAAGAGCCAGTTTGGTCTTCATATGTATAGGCATGCTGACATTTAGTAATTCTTGAATTAATTGAAGATTTGATCTGGTGATGGCACTAGATGAAAAGTCAGGCGATAACATGACACAAGTCATTAGGATTCTTTGTCAGGGGAACCATGTATGTCTGTACAAGATATCATGGTAGTGCTTATAGTTATTTAGTTAGTTAATAGTTATTTAGGTACTGGACCCAAGTGTTGAACTAGCCAAAAAATCAACCAACCGACATTGCCATCATAGAGCTATTTTCTAGCATGGCAAAAATGTATATTTTTCCCCTTTAGTCGTATTTGCTGTGATGTATCACATTGTAATTCTCAGCCCTAATAACATGCACACATACAAACACACAAAATTGGCCAATCCTCACAATGAAGAAAGGTCAAAAAAGCTTGAGACGGGAATGGGTTGTTTGATCTGTGACATGAGTGCAGTGATCTGCACCTGATCTGCCTTGATCCTCAGACAGTTACTGGATCAAAGAGTCATAAAAAAAGGGTGGTGAAATAAACTCAGACACATACACAAGATTGCATTCGACTCCAGTCACTCGGTGAAGTAAATACCACAAGGACAGAACAGTCTATTTCTAGTAAAATCAATAAGAATATGTGGAAAGATCAGACAAAGGTTTGATACCTGGAGGGAAATGAAAAGGAAGGCACGTGGCATGTAAAAATGACTGAAGCCATGACTTGAGGGAGGAAGAGGCGAGAAAATAATTGAGTGAACGATGTTGGATGTAATCAGGAATGAGGGGGCTCGGCACCCGAGCACGATACACTCACAGGGATGTGGAATAACTTGGCAACGGGGCCGAGTGGATGAGGGGGCAATTAAACGTAGAGGTGACAGTTGCAGGGCCGTGGAAACAGACAAAGACAGAGCGTGACTTTAAACAACAACCAACAATCAAAGACACTCAGAGAATTGTCTACCTGCCTGTTTGTTTTTGTGGCAATGGGATTCATGGCACTAATTAAAACATTTGCTTGTCTACACACAGATACAACAGTGAATAAAGCATTAGACTTCTTAGAAATGCTCGTGATCTCCCGTCACCAACATCCTCTTTCCGTATCTGACACAAACAGAAAGGAAAACAAAGCTTCTCAGATTACACCTGCGTCACTCCGCCGCTCATTCCCTGAGGCAGACCAGTCAATAACCTAAGAAGATGTGGATGTGTGCGACCACCTCCCTATGGTGCAGTTGTGATGTGTAGACTAGACACAGTGTGTGTGTGTGTTTGCATGGATGTGTATGTGTAATGTGCATGTCTTAGTATTTGTCTTGATCTCTGTGGTGTTTGCACACTGCTGAAAGTTTGAGATTTTCATTAGTATTTGTTTTTAGTTTTAGTTCCAGTAATGTTAAGCTATATTTTATCGCAACAGGTATTGTGTAATAGAAACATTTTAGTTTAAAGGAATTTTTAATCACAGTGTAAGTGGAGATAAAAAAATGTATCAATAATAACACACTAAGCATTCATATATACATATGTGTACACATACAAAAGGCAGTTGCCAGCCCCCTGCCCCTCTTCTGTCTGCCCTTCATCTCTGCAACACTCCCTGTCTTCAAATGTGATCCCTCAATAATATATGTTCTCTAGTATAAAAGGCCTTGTTGCCATGGAGGTCATTGAGTTTCCCCCTCAGCGATCTCCTGTCATGTGTAATTATCTCATCTTATGTAGCAATTGAAAGAAATTGGTTAACGAAGGAGGGAACTGATAAACAAGAAGGTTTTTCAACATTGTTTTTTTTATTGTATGTCATAGCACTTTAGTGAATTAAAGAAAAGTTGATTGATGAAAAAATAATTGAAGTGTTTAATATATTAGGCCCGTTTAACCGCTTCTATAGATCATTTAAATACTTAAAGTCTTCTGCCTGACTCGCGCACAACCCACCATGCTCCCATTGGATTTCGCTTCACATTCTTTAACAAAGGAGGTTTTTCCAACACTGATCTGTCACCTATAGACTTGAACAACCTTGACCTTTGAGACCCATTATCCCTCAAAAATACTGGATTCATCCGCTCTCTTCCCACCTTATGTCACTTCCTGTATGTTATGCCAGCATCAGCAGCCGCCATGCCGTTCGCCTTTAGCTGGCCCGCTGTGCAGCCCTGCTGGTCTCATTATCTGCTCACATAGCGTCCCAGTACTCCACCTGCCCTCTGCTGCAAAACACACCTGCTGTGGTTCTGTGACCCACTTCCTCCTTTGTATGCATCTCAAACTGTGGGTGTGTGTGTGTGTGTGTGTGTGTGTGTGTGTGCTTGTGTATATACCTAAATACAGTTTGAGCACCGTTTTTGTGTTATAGTAGCGTAATCAGGTCAAGTGATTATCTAACCTGATTGCAGGCAGATCCTGTGAGAGAGCAGCTGCTGATCACTCTTTACTTTGGTTTAACCTGACTCGGATTGCCAAACAGGTGGGGCTCACCACATTGCGAAATGCAGAAAATGATAAAAAATGTACTTTTTTCACTGTCCAAACATTCTTTTCCGTATCTGGCAAACCTCGCCCATGTGGAAGCCATGATGAGGTTACAGCAAATGATAAAGGTTTTTTTAAAGACATTACGCAGACTTAGTACGAGGGAGCTGGCCGGGTAAAGTCTGTTCAAAGTCCACTCTAACTGATTCGGACATTTGCGTTCACACGTACAGCGTGTCCGGACAATGTCCGGACAATTTCAGGGAAGCGGTGCATGTGTGAAAGGGGCTTAAGTGAAGCAGTGATATAATTCTGACATCAGCAGACGCTCTGTTAGAGGGCACAGAATCATCCCATTTCTGAATGGAGCTGAAGAGCTGACACATCCACTAGAGTGTCAACTATAAAGTTGAAGCATCTCTTATTGAGAGCGTTTTTATAGTACCTCTTACCACACAAAGACTGTTATTTAACTGCCTCATTAAAAGCATAATTTCTGCATCACAGCAGTGTGGCTGGGATACTAATGAAACTGTCGTTGTCTCTCTCTCTCTCCCCCTCTCTCTGTCTCTCACCCAGTTGGCAGTAAGTGCCCTTCCCATATAGACTGTGCCAAAGAGGGACGCCAGTTGTGCGTGCATGGCTCCTCCCAGTGTGGCCCCTGTCTCTCCCTATTGGAGGAGAACGAGGAAGGACGCTGCGTGGTGAAGAAGAGGCACCATCAGCACGGTATGAAATAAAAGAACATTTCACACACAGACACACTCATGCAACTTTGCATTCACTACACACACAAGCTCAATTCACGTGATCACATTGCACCTGAAACTCAAATTTAATATATAATTTTACAGACGTTTTTACTATCAATTAATCATTTAAGTGTCAAATATTCTCTGGTGCCAGCTCGTGAGGATTTGCTTTTTTATGTCTTATTCCATTGTAAATTGTATATCTTTGGATTTTGGACTATTGGTCAGACAAAACATTGATTGATTGACAATTTATATACAAAGAAAATAATTTTGCAAACATATTTGCACACTGGTAGGTTTGCTGAATGAAAACACAGGATATATTAAGCTTGACAAGAGTAAATTGAAGACTGATGAATAACCAGATTATGCTTATTCTAATTACAGTAATTGCTTCACTCTGGTTAGAATCAAATTATAAGACAGACTCACTATTTTCTATGTTTTCCTCAACACCTTCCCTTCACATTAATTCTTTGTCATTGCTTCTTTTCTTTTCAGTTGATCTCTGTATCCTGTTGCCCACATCTCTCTTCTACTCCACCTCTTTCCCTCAATTGCCTATTGATTCTGTGCTCTCCCTCTCCTCCCATGCCAATCTTTTAGTTTGATCTCTTTATTCCTTCACCCTTTCAGTACCTCATGTATCTCCTCCAATTCGCTCTTTTCTCATCACGTTCTTTTCTGTCTACGTCCCTGCTCTCCCTCCTCCTCCCATCCATATCTCTGACAACTGTGGTGCAGTCTGATCCTCTGTGTTTCTTAATCCGCCCCTGCCCCTGCTGTGTCTGCAACACACACACACATGAACCGCCCCACACTGGCGGCTTTAATCACTTAGATGACATGCATCTCTCTCTCTCTCTCTCTCTCTCTCTCTCTCTCTCTCTCTCTCTCTCTCTCTCTCTCTCTCTCTCTCTTACTCTCGCCCTTCATCTCCATCCTTGAATATAATGTCATTCAATGAAAGAGCCAAGCTGCGAAAATAAATCTTATTTTCCTGATTTCCATGGCATGGCATCACTCTACTGGCACGTCCACCATGTTTCAAGACAGCCCTGCAGAAATTAGAGAGAAATGCAGATGTCTTGTGTATATTGCACTGGCTTGCCTCTGCACGAATGTGTGTGTGTGTGACTGTGTGTATTTATGTCTGTTGGTGGTGTTCTCTGCAGGATTAATAATTTAGATGGGTCTGTGGCAGGAGAGGATACAGTACAAACTTGGCTCAAATTATTGGCGGCAGCATCAGAGAGGGAAGTAAACATGAGAAGGAATGAGTGTGAGGATGTATTGGAGAGAAAGGTCACACTGTGCAGGAGAAGAGAGGGTTTCGTTTTGCCTGATCAGTTATTAGTATTCGGACTTTGGGTTGTATTTATATCTCTAACATCTTCCCATTTGAAGACTAACATCAGCATGTGCGGTGCTGTAGTGGTTTTATGAATCCACACAACATAGGCCTCAGCTAAGCTCCCTAGGGTTATATAAACCCCTGAGAGACCACAGAACATAGTGATCTGCATGGGAGACTTAATCTCTTTTCTACACTCACATGCACACACATGCACAAGCACACGCACAAAATGTTGAAATGACCCAGTGAAATTACTACAGTTTCATTCTCCTAAATTTATAATATATATTTGGTTTGTCAGGGGCAGTTCTCTTAATGCGTCAAAACACAATAAAGAGCTGCAGTTCAGCTGCTGTCTAGGCGATATAATTGACTGCAAATTACACCACTGAATTCACTCTGTTGTCACTTCTGAGGAAATATGATGGCGGTGCTTTCGGTACTAAACAACTGATTTTATATATTTTTTTGTGTGCTTGCTAAAGCATGAAAAACACATTTTCAAAACTGAATTTCTGGCGCATGATTTGCCTAATATATGAGAGAGTTCATTCTCTCTTATTTTCAGCAAGCACAGTTTGTGTCAGAAAATGTCCCCATTTGTTCTTCAAATTCAATTTCTAACTCTAGTCTCACAAAACCACATCATCATCATCAAGCTGACTCACTGGCCCTGCAGTGCTGTCGCTTTTCTACTGTTTTATAGAATAATCACAATAATATCATAAAGCACTTTTTTAAAGTTACGTGTTTTGAGAGAATTAGATGTTGAGATTGTATATGTGTCAGAAAAAAATGCATAACTCGAAGCCTGTATGTAGGAGAGGGGCAGGATGCAACTATGTCCTTAGAGTGAAATGCTGCCCTGCTGATCCAGGATGCAGTTGTCCTCGCCTTACACCACCCAGGATTTTACCTTGTCACTCTCCTCCTGCTTTACCTTCTCTGGCTGCCTGCATCTAGTCACATCAAATTCACTGGAAGTACTGCCAAGTAGTCTTGCAATATGTATTTATTAATGTTTTATTGCTATCTCTTTTTCCTTGTTTTTAATTCCTAAGACATTTTTAATTTTCTTATTTTTTTAATGAATTGTAACTTTTTTCCCCTCTGTGAAGCACCTTGGGCTGCATTTCATGTATGAAGGGTGCTATACAAATAAAGTTGAGTTCAGTTGAGTTGAGTAGTGTATGAGGCTACTATAGCAATGCCATACAACTGCTTTCATCTTCATAGGGACAGAAATTGTGGATCTTTAAATTATTGTTCAGTTAAATGAAGAAATCTAAATAATTATAAATGATTAATTATAATAATTTATCAGAAATAAGAACTTCTCTGTCATACATGATTATACTTTGGTGGCCTTGCATATGTACATGTTCATGTAGTTTGATTGCCTGCAAATTGCAAGAAATCAAGTTTATTCTGCTGCTGGAAATCAGTCTGTGTGGAGTCTGAAAAGGTCTAATATTTCACATACTTGACTCAGGGAGGCTGAAAGTACACAGTAAGTAAACTATCGAGGAAGGTAGCACTTTTTATTGGAAGTAGGACCTGCTTGTATTTGAACTGGAGACGTGCACTGCCATTGGTAAACATACAGTATGCCTCTAAGCCATGTCCTTTGTTCAGTAGATGCACAAACAGACTGTGAATGGTATATATTCTTTATATACAGTTAAATTGTGTATGTGCTAAAGGCAGGGCTGTCTCCATGTAGCCTGACGTTTTACAGAATGTCTCTTTCTGTCCACCTGTAGCTCTTTCTCTCTCACATCCGTACATATAAACAACTCAAATTGGACTCTGTTCCCCGGTTTTCGTGTATGCGTGTTTATATCTTTTTACATTATGTAATATACAATAGAGCAGTCAACAAACTGGAAAGACCAAGACGACAGCTGTTGGAGGCTCAGCGACACGCAACATGAACAAATGTCCTGCAGCAGTTTACTTTGGTAACACCAAGTTCAGATCACTAAACTGATAGAGAGCCAAACTACACTTTTAGTTTGCTAACAATGAAATAAACATTGAAAACAATTTCTGTGATGGAGTGAATTGCCAACAAGGCACAGTGCATTTAACTGAAATTAATGGTTTCACCATCTGATATCACTACTGTTTAATGTAAAAGTCATTATTACTATTACTAGTTTCTATTCCACTTCGTACTAATCAGTCAAATAGCTTCAACATAACATCTTTTTTGTAGTTTTTTACATTTGTAAACAATCACACATTGTATCTGTGTGATGTGATGTAAATGTGTATGATGATCAAAATGCAGAAATGTGTACTAGGACTGGCAACTGACTCACGTTCTGACAAAACAAAGGGTACATTTTTTTTCCTGTGGTTTATTGTAGACTTTGAATTTATTCCTTTTTAAAGCGATGGATGAAAGACAGGTGAGACTGTTTACTGAAGGTTAGAACATTTCCTATAGTTACTTGAAGCTCTGCAGTCAGCTGTGACTAACTTTTTTATAGGAGGTGGGAGGTTGACTCACTGCCTGTAGAGTACAAAACCTTACCAACTTCAGGTTTTATTGGCAAAATTACATTTTAACTGTGCGCTACTCCTTCATTCTAAAAACAAAACAAACGAATAAAGTAGATACGAGTTTCTGTTTAAACAGAGACCTTTTTAGGACATCTTGTAGCCCTTTCCTCCAAACAATTTGCAAAGACCACTTTAATTAGAAAGATTTGCAACTAGTCAAGCATTTTCCAACTGGTTTTCAGTCAGACTGTTCTGTAGTCTCTGTCGTCACTCTTCCTCTTACATACTCCATGTATTTCATTTCCCACTAGAGGGCACTATGGTGTTTAGAATCAGGAAACTGTGTTGTTGTACCACTGAAATGACCAGTTGATTGACACAATATCAATCATATAAAAAAGTAATTCAAGTGATTTATTTCTCAGTTCATTTGTTATTATTTATTTGCTGTTTTGTGGTTCAACTTGTCATTTGTGTAGTCATCACTTTGGTTTCTGGTAACTTGTGTTGGACATTTGACATTTTGTAGATTAAAAAATAGATATTTGTCATCAAAATAACAATCAACAGATTACACAATAATTAAAAATCTCTAATTAAATCTAATTAATAATCTCCTGTCGTAAACTTCTTTGTGTTGGTATGGCAGGTATTTTTGCCTGGTTTATACTGCATTTTTGTCATAGTTTTGGTGCAATATATCACAGACCCTATACACAAAATCTCATCTGAGAGCATTAGATTCTTCAGGGATGAGGTTTTCTTTCTAATGTGTTTTTTTTCTCGTGTTAGGATATACTGTATAATTACATCACATTCCCACAAATGTAGGCCAAAAAGTTGGAAATGAAGTGCCAAAATCTGTAAAATCAGTCAGATTTAGAGTTTCTAAACAAGGAAGGGGTGGGTGGGGGGGGTGCAGGAAGGGAGTGTGTGTGTGTGGGCACGCATGTGGTTTGGGGGAGGAAGAAATGTGAATGGTTTTCTAAGTGGGAAAATAGAACAGCACAGATGTGTGTGACCCTCAATCCCTGTTGAGCTGTTTAGTGTTTGTTTGTTGTATCCAACCGCCCCCTGGGTACCTCTCAAGAGGTTATGGGTCATTATCAAGCCGGTGACAAAACTCTCTTACACAAGGAGAGGTGTTCGAGTGTAGTCAGTGTGTGACAAACCACACACATACACACAATCACCACTTTTTTTGTTTTTTATCAGCTTCGGCCTTGAGGATTTCCCCGTGAATAGATACTGCACGTCCATTTGTAACCATTCCCCTGCAGATTTTAAATCAATCCACACTTACAAAATACCACAAATAAAGTCTCCAGTCTCCTCTGAAATTTAAACCTGTATTACCAAATTCTCCTGGTGTGCAAGCAGGCACAGTTGGAGCTCTCAGCCACCTGCAAAGTACAGATGGTGCATCCCGCCTCCACAGACACCTGCTATGGAGTGCACTAAATGGCCATTAGTGGAGGGGGGTAAGAAAAAAACAAAGCAGGCAGTGAAAGTGCTGGCATGTCATATCATACACTTTAGCTCAGCCAGATGGCCGGCCTTCTGGAGTGAAAGTGACACTGTAATCATTAATGTAATGTAGGTGGATGTAATAGTGTATAATAACACATTGGTCATTTATTTTTTATTTACCAGGTTTTACATGGATTTAAATCAAAACAGCTGTACATGTATTGGTCCAGGATGCTGAATAGATGATATCATGCTTTGACATGATTTGCTGAATTAGCTTTTTATGTGAGCACCTTTAGCTTTTTGGTGCTTTTTATACTCTCAACTTCTTTTCTCATGACTTGCCGTCTTTCCAGCTTTGAGCGCAAAATTCCTATAATTTGATATTTTATATATTGCAGGGTAACTTTATAGAGGGAAATAGCACTTTGATCACCTCCATTAGCAGTGAGCTATGGGATCTATTGTGAATGTAGCAACTGAAGCCCAGTGAAGCTAAGGCTCTGCTGATTGCTCCTGCCCCCTGCAGTGCTTCCTCCCCCGGCCAAACACATACTATCGCCCCCTGGTCGCCCTGGAGACCTCGGCAGTACTACAGGAATGCGGCTCACTGTCTGGCCGTAAGGGCTGTTAACAACAATTTAGTATTGTCTCCTTTTTTTATCAGTCCACAAACAAACAACACACATGGACACACTCCCTCTTCATCACTTCAGAGGCGAGACCCTGAAAAACAGATGTAGAGGCTGGAGACAGGCATGTATACAAGCCTGAATTGATGCATGCGCTCTCTGTCTCTCCCTTACCAATGCACAATAGTTACACTTTACCTACAGTCATGACAAGCTTCAAAATGAAGCCCAACCTCAAGCTTATGGGAAATGAGTAGAGACAACAACTATGACAATAAGACATGAGGAAATTAGTGGACTGACAGAAGGGGAAATCTCAAAAATGCCAAACATTGCCTAATTCCAGTTTCTCAGTTGTGTGGATGTGCTGCTTTTTCTTTGAATTTCCTGTTGCGTTTTGTATGTATTGGTAGCTTGTACTTGAACACAATTAAAGCCTGTTTAATAAATAGTAGAAGGTGATCAGTGAAACTTTGAATCTTGTCTGTTTTCTAGGCAAAGTAACATTCTACCCTGACCTGGATGAAGAGATCGATTACCTTCACTCTGTCATCGAAAAAAAAGTGTCGGTGATCAAACAACCAAAAAAGCAATCCAAACATCCTGGTAAGAACCCTGAGATCAATCATTATTCAGAAGTATAACTTTATAAGTAACAAGCACTTCCTGTTTTGAGTTAGGAGGTGTGAGATTCACTTCAAGCCTGAGGACTGTTCGAGTATAGAGATTGATGTGGGACGAAATGTTCCCCTTACGTGTCCTTTAACTGGCAGTCATGTCGCGGTTTGTGTCTTCCTCACTCTCTCCAGCTGTCACCGCCTCCCAGACAGATGTTAAAAAAAGCAAGACCGATGCCTCCAAACAGGAAGAGAAAAGCCAGATGAAACCAGATGAAACCCATCATGCCACCACTACAGTCCCCCGCCTTGCAGTTTCCGCCCTCCCTAACACACCGACCCCCCAGCCCAGGGCCGCTGGAGTTGTGGGCCGAGGTGGTCCTATAGCTGTCCCGGCACCCAGGAATGACAGCATCATTGTCAGTGAGTATGATTTTTTATGTTGCAAATTATTTCACCCAAGATGACCGTAATGAGTTGTATATTGTATTGAGTTGAAATTAGGTGAATGGTAATCCATGAACTCCCACTCAATCACTCAATATTTACTCCATAACATGCTCTGATCCCCTTTCTTTACCTCTTTCTTTTGTATTAACCTGCAGTTTTGATCTCGCTGTGTGCGGTGGTGGGCACTGTGGCAGTGATCCTGGCAACTGTCTGTTATGTCAAGTAAGTCTGAACATATAAATTCGTAAGTAACACAAGAGAAAACTAAATTTGGCCTTGTTGTTGTCGAAGAACGAACAGCATTTTATGGAATTCTCTCAACCAGATTAAATACAATACAAAAAGAGAGAAACAAGAGTTTGTATTAATGAGTTTTAATTGCATAAGAAAGCAGATGAAGTCAATTATTAATGCTTATAAAATGTACTTTATTTTTTGATTTTCAATGAAGTGGAAATAAATGCTCATTATTAATTGCACTTTATATATATATATATATTATATTTTATATATTATATATATATTTTATAAAGTACAGCACAATGGCATAAGAAAAAACGTGCTGGTTGATTAAGTGACATTTCACTGAAAGAGTAAAAAATGCTTCATAAAACTAGACTAAAATTAGTCAATTTCACTTCAATTTGGTTGTTTAAACTCACAATTTTTTATGATTTATAAATACTGTTTATACTTGTTTGACCCTTAAAGCCTACTTTCATTTGTGGTCCATGCATTGCATCATCAGCCATGAGCTTACTGAGGTTAAAGGATGTTTTAATGCCAGTCAGGAAACAGCTTTAAGTATTGCAGGAGACTCATGAGATTCGTGATGCCCCCCTACAGGTTGCAGAAAGAATCACGTCTAGCTCAGAAGGTGGACTACCCTGCTTTCGGAGGGGCAGGAGGGCCTCCTGCCACAGCCAATGGGACCTCGGTAAGTGCACGGTTCTAACTTTACTTAACTGCTTATGTTAGAGCTTGCCTTTTGTTCCACTTCTCACTTCTTCTTCTGCAATAACCACAATGCACTTCTGTTTTCAAATGTGTCATCCGCACTTCCTTCTTTTGTTTTGTCCTTAGATGGGAGATAAGACTTTGGCCCAAAGTGCTCAAATGTATCACTACCAACATCAAAAACAGCAGATGCTCTCAGCGGCAAAGTAAGTTTATTATTTTTGTGCCTTTACTCTCTCTGCCACTCTTTCTCTGTCCCTTTTTCCTGTCTCTCATGATTTAACATTTTCAACCACATCCTTTGACCTTGGTACCACATGTCACCTCCACCCTAACTGGAGTGTATTATTTTTTTTCCTTCTACAGTCACAAACCTGAACAGAAAGTCGTTGACTCCGAGGTCACATCTGATGAAGAAGAAGTGGGAGGAGACTTCACAGTATACGAGTGCCCCGGACTTGCACCGGTGGGTAGACATACTCTCTATCTCACACACACAGGCACACACACACACAAAACTAATAATTTCTGATGTTGTTGTTCTTTTCTACCCTTCTTGACAGACTGGAGAGATGGAAGTGAAGAACCCTCTGTTTGATGACTCAGCCATACATTATCAGGGGAATCACAAGTGAATGCTGAACACTTTACACACACATACACACACACACACACATACACAAACAAGCCATTTCTCTGGAAGAAACCAATTGATCTCACACTGCATGCATAGAAATGGAGGCTCCTGGAAGATGATGAGGTGATAAAAACGATGGTTTTTCTTGTTGGCCCTTTACTATATCTGCTCTCAGTATACGGCTTTTAATACAACACTTGTATGTTGGGTTCCTTGTTAATTTATTTCTGTCCCTGTTTCGGAGCATTCCTGTCTTTTAACTTAAGGTTTTCAGAGTCCTGCTAGATATGTCCCTATACATGTTTTGTACTGTTTAAATGTTTAACTCTAATTTAAGATTTTCTCCTCCATCTTTGTTATTTTCCTTGATTTCTGCAGCTATTTCCAAAGAATGTGATACAATAGTAGACATGTGTGCAACACGGTCACAGACACATACATACGCTGAAAAATAGGTGCCCTCCCTTGTTTTGTCATGCATAGCTAGTGGTTAAACCACTTTCCTAACAGATACCCAGGAAATACTTCAAATCAGATCTCTGTGATACCTCTGTAAAACTTCCTAACACAACACAAGGTTTAGCATTGAAAATGTTACCTTTGGTGTTGCTTATTTTATTTTTTGTCCTATAAGCTGCACATAAAGATTTTAAGATTATAGAATATAAATATATATGGAAATGAAGTACTTGATGATGTCTGTTTGCATGGTTTCACTGTACTGTGTTTGAATCATGGCAATGCTTTGATTAATTATTCTGCCTCCTGTATGTATGCATCCTGTTGCTGGAGGAGGAATGTACAGTGAAAGTGACTTCTGAACACTTGAATGAAATTAAACGAGACAGACTAAATTGATGGATGTGTAAGTGGTAAATATCACTATCTTGTATTGTTCCTCTTTCCTCTCTGTCATCTTGTCGGCCTCAAGTTAACCACGTGCTGCAAAATGTACATACAAAGAGTGAAAGTGTTCACTTTTTATAGATATTTGTACATGCAGGCCAATGATTGGAATTAAAACTTTTTACCACATGTGAAAATGACTTTGTGTGTTTTTCACATCTAATGCCTTTATTGGTGATGGTGGCAAAATGACGGGAAATGAGGGAGGGTGATCTCTAATGCACCTCACATTAGATATCTGAGATATTCGGTGCTGCCTCTCTGCCTCATACTGTTGGGAACTTTCCGTCTGCTTTTGGTGATCCTGTTTGACCTTGTTTTACCTTCAGGACACAAACGACTACACCCAGAAAGTGTGTTTGTGTGTGTGTGTGTGTTTGGGGTGGGGGAGCGAGAAAGCTTGCATGTACCTCTATGTGGGTTTTGTGTATGTGGGTGCGTGTCCGTGTGTTGGGGAGGGGATGGGTCAGTCTCTTGTCCCCATTGAGCCACAAGCCATGGGCCATTAAAAGCCCTTTGTGCCACGGTGGATAGTGGAAGGAAGGCAGCCATTGGCCCTCAGATAAAAACCCGGGTGGGTGGAGGGTCTGTGAAGGTGGGTATCAAAGGCAGGGAAGTTTAGAAGGAAATCAAAAAGCCATCAGACTTGTTTGAGGGAGACGATTGTACCGCTCAGCAGGAGTGGCGGTATTTAGATTCCAGCGTAGTTACTTTATAAAATCAGTCACTTTCAAAAGTAGTGACTGACATTTAACATTAAACGTAAACACATTACAATTCAGCAAACACTGGGCTAGATTATGTTGTCATTATTCACAGAGTTATTTATAACTCATCATTTCTAACAAGCTTATGAAAAAGACACCAGTTTTTTTTGTGGATTCTGGTAAACAGGACTTCTCAGAAGCGCTTATATACTAACCACATGATACGCTAAATGAAACTTACTCTCGTCTGGAGGTGAAAAGTGCAGCTATATATCAATGTGTGATGTCATAGGTGTTATGTATAGACATGAGCGAGCAAACCCATACTACATGAAAGATAGTGGTGGTTTCTTCCAGCATGACCGATCATCAATCACATGGCAGGGAGAATCTTTATTCTAATCTAATATCTCTCTCTTTGTCTCTCTCTCACACACACACACACACACACACACACACACACACACACACACTCATATGTCCAGTGTTGCTTTCCTGTAAATTGTGCATTTACAGATATGATATCAGCCTACAGCGATGGCGAGAAGAAGGAAAAATTAAGACGATAGATAATTTTAAAGGGCAATGGGTAGGATGAAAATATGATAAAATACAGAGTGATACTTCTTTTTTTTTTGGTTATACTGCCCAAGGTAGAGGCAGTTTTGTCCTCACTGCTGTGACGGCTTCCTTTATCTGAACCACTCTCCCTTTCTCTGTTTGGCTGGACATGCCCTGCCAGCAGCGAGCAGATCTCTGAGGTGTCTTGAAGAGGCCACTTAAAAAGAACTAAAGACAAGATCTGAGACATCTGGGGGGTTTTCAGCTAAATCCCTAGAAACACCCCTCACACATCTCCTCCTCACTGTACCGAGCTATTCAACACTGACCCCCCCCCCCCCCCCCCCCCTTCTTTGGACACCCTGAGAGCTCTGTGCTCAACTGTCCCTTTCTTTCTGCAGCCCTGCCTGAAGTCTACAATCTCTCTTGCTGTCTGTCTTTTGCATGACAATTATTCCTCCAAGTCCATGGCCCAGGACAATGCTTGTATGGTTGGGGTTTGATGTCTTTTAAGCTATTGACCAGGCTCTTAGGGTCTCCCCAAGGTTCCCAGGTCCTGGACCTACATAGCTTTATATCTGGGAGGGCAGAGGGAATGCTGATCTCCTGGTTGTAGATAAAAAAATAAAAAAAAAAAGCTCGTTTTTCAGGTTCAGAAGAAGAAATGCTGTCTTTATTTGCATAGTTTCCCCACTTACATGTATCTTGACATATACATCATTATTCAAGGGTTCACTAGTCAGCTACCACAACACTTCTAAGGGCAAAAAAAAAAAAAAAAGAATTAACTTCGAACTGGACACCAAATACAAGAGATATTCCAACACAACTTGATTTTTGCACCTGCAGACAACACCTCGGTCCTCAGACCAGTTTTGGATCTTATCAGACTGGATGTGAAGGCATTCAGCCTCAGTGAAGCCCCGGACCTGCAGACCGGTGAAACTCCAGCCTGGTGTTTGTTTCAGGGTGGTGGTGGTGGGGGGGGGGTGATGGGAGGAGGTGGGTGTGGGGCGGAATCAAAGGGCTGAGACTTATTGTTCCGATCTGAAAAGGAGCTAATGGTCGACCATCGCTACTCGGGATCTGAAATCCACGGGGTGCCCCGGGGACAGGTCGCACAATGGCACCCCCTCTCCCATCCCGCAGTGTGTCTTCCTGCCGCAATCTGCGGCCAACGACTCGCGCCGGGGGTGCGCATCTGTGGCAGCGCCGCAGCCGCGCAGGCTCTCCAGTGGCCACCGATCGACGGGGAATGGGAGAAGTTCACCCGAGTGCCGCCGGTCATTTTTAGGGTTCAGTTTAATTTCCATTTTGTAGTCTGGCCAGAAAGGTAGAATCCAAAGTAGCCACAAAAATAAATATGGAAAAAAAAAAAAAGAGCGTCCAGTGTTTAATAACATCATGGCATATATTTGTCTGCAACCTCAGATGTATAGCCTGGCCTACTGAACAAATGTTCATCTTGACAAAGCATATTGACATAAATCTTGTTCCACTATTTAAAAAAAGCGCAAACATCTGTTTTATCTAGTAATATCTGTCTAATAATAGTAAGTAAAAAAGCACAATGCCCGATTTCAGTACAAAGAACAATCATTTACCATAGGCCTACAATTAAGACCATTTAACATGCAAGACAAACCGCACCCAAACATTCAGTTGGTTAAGATTTCAAATAAAAAAAAAAAGTACTAAGATTAAGGTGTTTGTTCCATCGTGCACACATTCTGCCTCCTTCACCCTAAACAAGCTAAACAACATTTCTTTATCTGCCATTTTCCCTGGGTGTAAATTTCACCCTGCGTATCTCATGCCTTTTAAGTATTACACTTAAAGGCCATTTCAGGCAGCCATAATGCATTTTTTAAAAATATCTTTATCTAGTGTTTCTGAGCTGTCAAAACATGCTTAAAAGCATAAATTAGCCCGGCCCTTATCTGTTTGTTTCAAATGAGATGTGGCCCGATTAATTAAGTTAAACTTAGTTTAAATGTTAGTGATTAAAATGAATTCAGGTCTGACTGAAGCCTCAATGACAGGGATTTTAATATCAAAGCCATGTCCTTACAGGGGAATGATTTAAACAAACCCAGTATTATAATTCATGTATGAGGTGAGCAAGTTATAGTGTTACAGTATGAATTCACAAGGGCAGTGGCCCGTGCCTACTTACCAATGTAAATACTTTTTTTTATTTTTCTAAGGTGACTTAAAACTGTTGAATTATTAATATTTCCCCCATTGGCATGGCGTGTCAAGAGTTTTAATTCCAATCGCAAAACAAAAAAACAAAAACAAAACGAGTTAAAAACTTGGTCGGTAGTTTTTAGTTTGCAGCTTACAAAAAAAAAAAAAAAAACACGCCCACCACTCTGGGGAAGAATCAAGGTCATTCACAAATTCACCATCAGCTGTGCGCAATTGTGCGCCTCGGCCAATGGGCGCAGAGACGCGGCGATCTCCCACACCCGCAGCCGTGATTAGGAAAAGCTGTGGGGCCGAGGCGGGACGGCGGCATTTGAGCTTGAAGGTGAGCTGAGAGGCGGCGGCTGTTTGTTTGTTTGTTTGTTTGTTTGAGGACAGAACAGGACAGGACAGGACAGGACAGGACTTCATGGACTAGGCCCCCACCCCGCGTCGGCGCGTTGGAGGTTATGTTGCACCAGAGCCGCGTCCGCTCAGGCCCACGTTTTTCGCACGATTCCCCCTGAATCGGACGCATCCCGGACAGGTGCTGCTCTGCTTTTTTTATTTATTTATTATTATTTTTTTATTTGGAAAGCTGCTTCCACTCTCCTTTTGGCTTGCGCGTAAACTCGCAAAACGGATGAGCAGGTCCAAAATCAGTCACCTCTAACTTTTTTTTTTTTTTAATTTTTTTTTTTTACATTTTTTTGGGTTATTTTGGACGCGCGTTTCGTCGAGAGGCTCTCGCACCGCTCGGGAGATGTCTGAGAGATCGCAGAGCCCGGAGTGCCAGAGCCGGCCGTACGACTTCAGCCGCACCAACCCTTGCGCGCAGATCCTGGGCCAGGAGTCCCTGGGCGGCGGCGCCGCGTCCTTCCACCTCCCCCACGGCGTCCTGCCGGACCCGGGCCTCCTCTACAGCAAGTCCGCGTACGGCGGCATCGCCGCGGCGTCCGCGCAGACCTTCTTCCCCTTCCCGCCCGTCTCCGGCGACTACAGGGGACCCGAACTGCAGGCCGGGGAGTTCGGGCAACCCAAGCACTGGTACCCCTTCGCTGCGCCCGAGTACACCGGCCAGGTGCCCGGCGTGACAGCGGCCGCCCAGCCCATCAACCTGAGTCCCCCCATAGCCGAGACCCGGGAGCAGGTCAAACTGCCCGAGATAAAGACCGAGAAGGACGCCAGTGAGGACAACTACTCGACGGAGGTGAAGGTCCAGCAGTACCCGACGGCCTCCGCCGCCATGCCCCACGGGGTCTTCTACTCGCCGGCCTGGAACCCGTCCTTCTGGCCCGGGATCACCCACATCACGCCCCCCGGCGGCGGCAATCAAAACCCCTCCACGTCCTCCGCGTCGTCCCCGTCCATGTCCCCCTCGCCGCCGAGCAGCGGGCTTCCGGGCAACGCGTTTTTCGGCGTCAACGCGAGCCAGGCGGCCGCCGGGCCCCAGGCCCAGAACCCGGCGTCCTCCACGCGGAGCAGCGGCTCCTCCAGCGGCGGGTGCAGCGACTCGGAGGAGGTACGCACGGTTATTTGAGTCAGGCCTTACCTTTTCCTATTGTTGGAACCAGTGCAACTTGTGGGGGCGATCTGTCCATGGAAGTATAAATGAATGCAATCAAGAAACTTGCAAAGGTTCTTAAATGTTCTATATTTATTCTTTTCTGTCTACAGGAGAATCTTTCCACTGAAGAACTGGAGCAGTTCGCCAAGGAGCTGAAACACAAACGCATTACCTTGGGTTTCACTCAAGCTGATGTTGGCCTTGCCCTGGGTAACCTTTATGGTAAGTTTGGTTCCCATATGGAGATACTGCTTTATATTGTCTTGGTGTAAAGTCACAACCAGACAACTGAAGACAATTGCTTGGGTCTTTTGTGGCCCATGATACTCAATACAAATCTAAGAAATTGATAGCTGGGTCCATAGTCATAAGGCCAATCCGGGAGCATAGTCTGACGCCGATGAATCATTTAAAGTTAAGGATCCTTAGTTTATTGCATGTGATATTTGATGTTTGTGTTTCTGTGCCCGTAGGTAAGATGTTCAGCCAGACCACCATTTGCCGCTTTGAAGCTCTGCAGCTGAGCTTCAAGAACATGTGCAAGCTGAAGCCCCTTCTTCAGAGATGGCTGAATGAGGCAGAGACCTCGGAAAATCCCCAGGATGTAAGTCTGACAATCTGCCTACTAGTTTTCAAGACAGTAAGAACATCGCCAAGCTTCATGGGATCAGTTGGCGTTTTCAGGCCTTGCCAATAACTTCCTGCTCTGAACAAACCTGAAATCATTCCTCTAATCTTCCGAAGTTTGATATGCCACCTAGTGGCCACAAGTAGGCTGTTAAAGTGATCACAAGAAACCTCATTGGAGACTTGACATCCTTACAATACATGCACTAAATGGGACAACCATTAAACACGCCTCAAACGAAACTGTATTGAACGCTTACTAACATGTTTCATATTCCACATTCCACAGATGTACAAGATTGAGCGAGTATTTGTTGACACCAGAAAGAGGAAGAGGAGGACCAGTCTTGAGGGAGCTGTGCGGTCTGCTCTGGAGTCTTACTTTATTAAGTGCCCCAAGCCCAACACCCAAGAGATAACGCACATCTCAGACGATCTGGGTCTGGAGAGAGATGTAAGTACAAGCTCTAAAAGTGATGCTGTTTGCCGGTTTTTAAAGAGCGTGTGTCTAGTCAGTGACATTTTCAATAGACTAATGCTGTTCTTGGCAGGTAGTACGGGTTTGGTTCTGCAACCGAAGACAGAAAGGAAAGCGCCTGGCCTTGCCACTAGATGAGGAGTGCGAGTACTACGAGCAGAGTCCTTCCCCACTGAACATGGCCCCCTCCCCCATTCCTAGTCAGGGCTACCCTGGTTCCAGCTACTCCATTGCCCCTCCTCCCACACTCTACATGCCCCAACTGCATCGGCCCGATGTCCTGAAACAAACCCTGCACCCCGGACTCATTAGTCACCTGACGGGATAAACGTGCTCAGGTAGTCCCGGCCAAACCACAGACTGCCTTCCCAAAGCCCCTCTGTCCGACCCCAACCCAAGCTGATCCAGTCGTTGGATCGTGGGATAGAAACTTTCAAAGTGTGGAGGCTCTTCTGCTGGCCGCAGCAGCGAGATGGATCCCAGTGTTGTTCCTGTTGAGATTGGGAAACTTACTGAACTCTAATGGGCCTCATCATCTTATCATGACCTGCCACGAAACACCCAACAACTTCCCTGACTTGACACTAAAACCAAGAGGAAACTTTACAATATTCAGCAGCATTCTGTTGCTGAATGCTGTAAAATGTCCGTTACCTTCTGTGTTATTGGATAATGCATAGTAATCATTGCTGCTGGCAAAACAATGCCAAAGTGGTGCGACAGTATATGGTCCAGTTGTGGGGGGTGAAGTTGTAAATGCAAGCAGGGTTAAAAAGTCATGGTATTCCTGGGTAGGTTTTCTGTGGTGCAGATGAGGACAGATCTTATCAAATCACAATCCTTTAAACAGAATTGATCTTCGACAATTTGGTCAATGTTTGTGCAATAATTCTGTGTCCCGTCTGAATAGAGCAGCTACAGTATTTTTCTGAATTTTCATTGAAATGGGGGGAAAAATCTAATTCTTATTCAGGGTGCATTTTTCCATAACATTTTGCACAGTGTTGCTTTTGTAATGTTGAATATTATCTTTTTTTTTTGTCTTGTTTATAACAGAAGCCAGATTCTTGCCCTATAGTTGTTGATTGTCATCGACATCTATAGCAAATATTTTTAGCGTCAAAGTGGGCTGGTGAAATTCAAAATATTATTTGAGGGAATGCGACTAATTACTAAACTATCTACTCAAGTGTCTTAGCTGCTAATTCTGCCAATTGCACACTGTCAGTATTTTCTGTCTCCGGTAAATGGCAGCGAGATTAAGTCTGACCAGTCTTGAATCAGTTATGCTGAAGTCAAAATGTATCTGAATACCTCCATTTTGTTTTTATTGTAAAGGGTTTTTATGTTTATGAAATGTTGATACTAAAAGTCAAGTTTGGGTGCTCCATTGGAATATTTCTTGTCTAGTTATTTTTTTTTTTTTTACTCAGATGACTAATGTTTATACTTGAAGCCATTAAATGTGTTTTGGCAACTTATTGACAATACCTCTTAACTAAGTCCCTATAGGTGACCATACATTTACTAGCAAGATGAAACTTTAAGAGTTATCAGTAAAACATTGGGACAATGGTAAGATTCTTGTCCAAGGAATACATTTGCTAAAATATTTACCAGTGTGAGTGCAATCATAACTGTTCTTTAACCAGTAGTTTTTAATGTGACACATTAACAACAGTTTGTAAATTGATTAAGAAATTATAATTTATTGAAATGTTAGCTACACAGATGTGTTCAGTCAAAACATCCTAAACCATAATGTCTCTGCATCTAGTAATTAAGTAAAACTGGCTATGTTGAAATTGTCCATGTGAAATTGGTATATGTTCAGATTGCTGAAGTATTCCTTTTTTCCAGTAAAACTTTTGCACATCCTAATAAACAGTCAACTCTCTTTTGTTTTATTAACAGTCAAACATATCTTGATTTGCAACAAGATATGGTCTAATGGTGCAGAAGCCAAGACTGAGGAACTGATGATGGTGTTTTTGGTCCCAATGAGGCAAACTCATTACTGTGACAGAAAACACTCCTGTTTTACATCAGTATGAGGAAGTTGAGATCACAACTACTGAATGGTGTTCCCCGCAATAAGACTCAGCAACCACTTATTTCTTAGTAAACCCTACTTTTTCTTGGTCATATTTAACAGACCAATTTCAATATGAAAGGATAGTCTTGGACATCTTAAAACAATACAGTGAAGAAACTTATCACATCAAAATCTTACATTGGATATGTTGATTTTTCAGCCATTGTTTCATTACAATCAGCACTTACAGCAGTGTGTAGTTGGAGTTGATTTAAAGTTCAAGGCTTTCTTCCTTTGGTAGAAGAGAGAACATTTAAACTATTTTTACTTTTAATGGTCAAATTGTTTCATATGTTTTTGGGATCCTTCATATCAACGATGATGGCAATGCAAAGTATTTAACATGCAACATTTGTCTTCAGTGCTTCAATTCCATTTTAAATGAGGCCAAGATCACAGAGTATTCTTTAATGGATTTACTTTAATAAAATGTCAGTGCAGTGCAGTACAGTAACTTTTATGCTATGGTATGTTGAGGGGTGCCGTCACAGTACATACGTTTGACGAGAATATTGATACTCTCAGACATGCGAGTATCAATATTCTCATCTGACTCTCGGCAAGAAAGTAAATAAGCGTACTTCCCAAAATGTCAAACTATCTTTTAAACCCTAAAGAGGTCAGATGATTGGTATAAAGTGCGATTCACTTGGTCATTGTAATGTATATGTATGTATGTGTATATATATATATATACATATATACACATATATGTATGTATGTGTGTGTGTTATTTAAATCTCAGGGATGTAATTTCCTTTCAGCAATATTCAAATTGCTTTTCCCTTCATTTTTTTTTACCATTTTCCTGTTGATCTTACTATCAAAACAATAACATGGAAACTATACACACTCTGAACAAATGTATTACATATACTATAAAGACAAGGAAAATAAGTCCTGATATCTGCTAAGTTGTCAACAGTGTGGTATAATTTGTTTGTAAGTCAGTGAAAAACACACATCTATGCAAGCTCAAGTGTTATTAGCACTGACCCAGGCTTCAAGGTCAGAGTAAACTTTCTGCTGAGGTAAACTGTTGTACTGTGAACAGATCTTACACAGTCTCTCCCTCCAGTCTGTGTACAGCTTCACTTTCCACTGATGTTTCCAGGTAAAATATTCACTATAACGTTTCTTGTCCTCTGCAAGCTGTTGTAGAAACTTTCCTAAATCTTTTACTGATGCAAACTCATCAACATGGATGAAAGAATTAGGTGGAGCCACGGCTTGGTAATCACCTAATGGCGGTCCGATGACGACAGGCACTGCCCCACCTTGGTAAGCATTCCTCCACAGCTTCTCTGTGATGTAATCTTTGCTGATTGAGTTCTCAAAAGCCAAATAGAAGTAGCAGCGAGAGATTGTAGGTAAGAGGGCTCTAGAGGTGAGGGGTTTCTTTGTCCAACTACCGTAAACCTTCACAGGAACTGTGGCTTGTAGCTCATTGTACACTTGGCTTCTCTTATGCTGCCTCTTGTAGTTGCTGATCACCCAGCAGACCAGAAAGCTCTTATTCAGGGGGACGTCTTCCACCAGATGTCCTTCAGCTTCCTTTGGTAACAGCTCACCGTAGGGTACAGTGATATCAGCATCCCTCCTGTAGGTTATGGTCATGTTAAAGATGTTTGCATACTGCTGCAGGTTTCCATTGTAAACAGGGGCCTCCAGGGACATCCAGGCCCACCTCTGGCCCTGCGGCCGTGGGAGGTCAACGGGCAGCTTTTCGCGGCCTTGCACCAGCTCTCTGTTGTGGAACACCACCACATCAGCTGAGGGGAACAAGGAGCGCTGGTTCACCAGTCTGCAGCGAGGGATGCGGTAGAGGTCCCAGCACACGTCACTCCTCAGGCTGAATGACCTGCCGAAGGGCCAGTACCACAGCAGGATGGTCAAGTTTCTGCTGCTGCTTGGGTTACGGAAGGTGGAGCGATTTACGGTTGTCAGGGTCTGGAATCCTCTCGGCCATCCATTGAATAGACACAGCGATAAAACACAGAGAAAGGAGAGGAGAAGGCGCTTCTTCATTGAGTTGACTTTGCTCTTTTTAGTGTTATCATGCCCCTGCCACAAAAAGGAAGTAAGAAGTAGGATATGAAGGAGTGATCAGGTTTTTAGGTTTTTACTTTTAGCGTTAAGCAGATGCTAAATTATCATATCAGGGATTTTTGCATGATTTAGCCCATTTGTTCCAAATCTTACTGCTGCTGTGTTTAGAAATGTGGATGTTCTTTTCTTACTGTTCCATGCTCCCATTAATTTCCAAATGATATAAAAGTCATTTTTGTGAAGTAATGCAGTGCAGTCTTTAGACCAATCTGTGGATGCCCTGGTGGCGTATGGGTTACAGCGCTGACCATGAACCGCAACATCCCAGTCCGGGACATCAACAGATCAGTTTACCTTTATTTGGTCATTTAATTAACTTTATATGCAATTTCCCAGCAGTTTATTTATTTGCCATCTATCACATATAAACAAAACAATGAAATGCAACATATACCTATTACACTTGATCCTACAAATTCATGTCAAATAGCAAATCATAAATCGTTACACTGAATAGACTCTGAACATGGTATATTGTGATTTAAGATGAATTTGACTACATTGCATGAATCCTGAGGACGGCCAATAGTTCTGTCACTAACCCACCTAATGAAATATAATATTGGACAGGAGCCCTCCTGGGCTATTTAAGGATGCCCAGGAGGGGCATCCTTAAATATGATGTTTTAACTTGCTAACTTTCAAATTATACCCTTATCTACAGCAGCAAAAAATATTAATCACTATTCCTCTAATCTTTGGGAGGAAATCAGTGGATTATTAGTCACCCATGGACAAACAAATAGGCTTAATGAACACATCAAAGGTAGCCCTGCATATTCAGGGACAACATTTAATTTTAATCAGCTTATCAAGTTTTCATTTAAATCCAGTTTACTACAGCAGGTCCACAGACAGAAACAAAACAGCTGGTGAGTGCGGCTTTGTACTTTACAGACGTACATGAACAGGAAAAAATAAGACACCATTTCTAAGAAGATTTTTAGGGTGTGGCAGTCATGAAATAACTTCCCTTGCAGATATTGCTCTAATATCTGTGTAGACATCATACCTATCAGACTAAAACAGAGACACCAGATGATGACATAAATCTGCTTCGACAAACAAAAGACATTGTAATGACTACTCACCATCAGGTTCTCTGAAGCAGCCTGTGACACCACCCACTCAAATGAGAGACCATGCCATTTTTCCGCTCTGCCACGAAACTTTTTTCTATAGGGACATAAAGGAAAGAAAGCATCAGTACAGAAATCATAATTGCTGTAGCTGAAGACTGAAAACAACACTTCACAATCAGACCATGAAATGTAATTCAGTCACCACTTCTGTGCAAACATTCCATGCTGTTGCTTTGTAAATTTTTTCGGTAAAGTACAAAAGAATGAGATTGTTCAGCGGACACAAGCTGAATTATTTATTGGTCAGCAGGTGGTGGAATTACAGTCCAAATAAGTGCAAAAAGCACTTCATTAATATGATGAATTTTTCATCTATTAAAATTAAATTAAATCATTCAGTCATAGAAAATAGTCCTTTCATGTTGTGATAATTGTCCTTTCCTAACTGCTGAACAGTGTATTTCTAAGAAAATTCTAAACATTAACAGAGCACTGAATTGCGCAACGAATCTTAGTCTTAAAATGTTGCATAAGTGTCCCTTTGCTCAAAACATGGAAACAGACCCATAACTTACAAATATGGAACAATGCAGAGTGACACAGACCATGAGACACACAAAGGAAGTAGAGCTGTTCAGAGCACTACAAAACTAAAAGATAGATATTCTTCCACAAAGTAAGCACACACACACACACACAAAAAAACATGACACTAAGCATAATTACACATACATATTTCCGTGGAAACTACCACAAAATGTGCAGTAAACAACAACAGAAATGTCACAATAAACCCTGTGTGTTTCCAGTCTCATCACCAGATCATAGGAAGAAATCTAAATAAACAAAGCTTTTATCACATCACATTTCAAGCTACAGTTTTTGCATTAATAAGTAATCTGTGTGCTCTCAGGTAGTAAATACAACCTGCCGCTGTCATGTCTCACACCATCTGAATACAAAATAAATGTAAAGAGTAGTCTGTGGCTTAAAATAACCAGAACCAGGTTGCTCAATTACTCAGAACCACACTATGCAAAACAGAAACATGAAACCTCAAACCACTAACTAAGAAAGGTAAAAGCAGACTTTACCAATTGCACCTGTCATCTGATAACATAAAACAAATTGCTCAGTTAGACTTTATTTTATTGCCTTTCTTTTGAGACTTAAATCGTTATTTAAAAGAACATAGTTTGGTAATTTATTATACAATGCGAAAGTGTAGTTTCTGAAACACATTGGAAAGAGACAGCCATGTGTACACTGTCTATTTAAAATATGATGTGATATTATACCAATCATTCATTTTTAGGTGAGCCTCTACAGTTGAGACTTCAAGACACACTCAACAGGATGTGGTGAAAGATGTGTGTTGGCAGTGGTATAATGTTAGAAGGTGCAAAGGTCAAACCAACTTACTTTCGAGCCAAAATTATTCACTAAAACCAGATCGAGCTAAGTGCAATCCATCGGTTGTTGTATCGGATGGTTTTGTAGTTCTTACCAGAGAAAGAATGCAAAATATCTGAAAACCGCACACTGACACTGAGAGGCACATGAAAAAGAAAAACCAAACCCAAGCTTCCCCCACTAACCTGATTATAATGTGTGGTCTTTTTCGCCGTCATCAGTCACCACCATTACCATTTTTGGACACTGTGGGAACGTGATGGTGAGCTTGAAAAACGCAGCCACTTTTAAAGAAGCTGCGGTGTCGCTCTCTGAAAGATTCTTGAATATGATTTAAGCTCACCGTCGTGTTACATGCTCCCACGCTTTCTGTCTGTAATTCCACATCCTCTTCAATTCCTAATACATGTGGTGCTGTTCTGCTTCTTTTTCTCTTTGGCAGCGCTCTGCAAGAACAACTGATGATAAGAGGGTGTTTGTCGCCTGTGTGTACTGATGGCAAAAGAGGAAGTGTTAAACATGATCTATAATTAAGATGGGGTAACACAAGGTTGATCACATACCAGTGAGATATCAGTGTTGTGGATAGTAAAAATAGATTATGTTGATACCAAAATCTAGTAATGTGGTATATTGACCACACACATCTGGACATTTTGTGGCAAAGGCACTGAAAGGGAAAATGGCCATATGTTTCTCTTTTTAAAGACTGTATGCATCATGTTTTGTACTCCTCTGAGTAGTTTCTATTGTTGATTGTGCTCTTTTTTGTCTTTAAATGTTATAAATTTCTAAATCTTCCATCCAGACCGAACAACAAAAAGTTCTGCTACGCTGTCTGTAGAGGGGCAAAAAACTGAAAACACGATGAAAAGTTGATTCATCTACATGTGTCTTCTTGGCAAAAGCCTGCCAATACAGATGGTGCAATCGGCACCAGCTTTGTAAGTGTTAAGAAATGAATAAGTGGATGTATCATCAGCAGGAAGTGGCAAATAGTATTTCTCAAAATAAAAGGTTATGTTTCCAGTCATAAATGACTCCTCATGGGGTCACATGTACATCTACACCAATTAAACTTAAAATGTTATGTTAATTAATCTTTTTTAAAATTCTATAACAATCATCACTTCTATTAATGATTTTTTTTCTTTAACAATGTTCTTCCCAATTTGTAATATGTGCGACATATGTCTTTTCTATTAACATGCAGTCATAGTTTCTTGTTAGCTGTCCTGACAGTTTCACATCTTATGAATACCTGAACAGACAATCATCAAGTACACTTTTTGGCAGAATAGAAACAGGACTAAATTATCTGTGTTACAGCTTATACTGCATTTGCTGTCAAAAGCGTGCCCCATCCAAATCCTAAATTGCAGTTAAAATTGATGTCTTTGTTCACAGTTATGCTGACATTTATGTTAGTATACTATAAGACCACAAGAGGGGAGTGTGCTACAGAATAAGACTGACAATGCATTCACATTGAATTTGTGTTAGTATTTTGTTGTTGGCAAGGCTGTGTTACTAACTCATCAATGGCAACTGCCTCTGGGAATGAAAAAAAAATCTTTTTCACTGTATTAAAAAGTATAATAATACAATAATATATTTATTTTACTGAAATATTTTACTGCACACAAAATTTGTTTGCGATCTTATGTTACTGTCTTCTTTCTCACACACCCACACTATGCTGAACTCCCCTGCAATACACACCCAATGTACACATTCTTTTGATATATATATTTTACTTCTTCTTTTACATATTGTTTAAGACCATTGGTTGGCCCAGCAAATTTAAGTAAACATAGTTTATGTTTTAGTGAGGAAAAGGCTGCAATTTAGCCCAGTGGTACTTTGGGGTTGGATACATATTGTTTAAATCTTCTTTATGCCTTCTCTTTGTGGGGTAAAAAAAAATATTTTATAATATCTATTCTGTTTCTGTTGTCTATATCACTGATATCTTTTAAATCACGTCTCAAAACATATCTTTAAAAAAAAATTATTATTATTAATGCTACTACCATACTGTTTTATTTCCAACATGTCTTATCTGTTTCATTATTATCGTTGTTGTTCTTATCTTTATTGTTGGGTATTTTATTCCTTTTTATTTTGTATTATTTTTTTAAGTGTCTGATTCTATTTGCATCAGTCCTGAAATGTTTTAATCCTGTTTCAACCATGTAAAGCACTTTGTATTTTTGTTTGGAAAAGTACTCTATAAATAAAGTTTATTATTATTACTATTTATACAATACTTTAGTTTAAGTTGTCCTTTGCACAGTCTTGTTATGCGTCTTGCTTTACGTGTCTTTTGGTGTGCATGTGATGAATACAAAATCATATCCCATCTGATGCTGTTTGAAGCTGCTCAAACAAAAGAGCCATATTACTTGTATTACGCAGTACAACAAAACAGATTTTATCATTTTACCATACAGTCATTACGTTGTTTCTGGATTTTTAAGCAATTGGCTCAAACTGAGGCAGAGATAAACAACAAATGCTTTTCAGCTCATTGTGCTTGCAGAGAAAGTGATAAGCAAGATTTTTAGGGCTGTAAGTGGGAGAGTTTCATGTTAGATTATCTGTCGACCAACAGCAACAACGAAAACAGGACATTTTGTTTCTTTAGTGTAGAGATGTTTGAGTTAATAGAAGGCAGAACACCTTTCAGTGAGATCTCGAACAAAACAATACTATTTGTGAAATAGTAAATTACTTTAATTAACCTTGTACAGTCTATGACTTGTGGATTCCACAGCACAGAGTCATAGATGACTGACAATCACACCCTCATAATTTCCTCTCTCATGCATCCTGACCTATGAATGACACTATTCTGCATGGTTTAAACCATGTTTCCACCAATCTGTTTCTTTCTGTGTTGGAATCTTTATCACACACCTCTCAGCTTGCAACCTTGTTTCGCTTCCTGTCAACTTGCTTGGGGGTGTTTCTCCCTCCTCTCCAATCACAGAAACCAGTGTGAAACCTCAGTGAATACCTGCTACATGAGAGCATTTTTTGCAAGCTGTGAATGCAGATCAACAACTGGCTGCGGGATGGACGCAAATCAAACACATCAAACTGAGAGGAAGACAGGAAACAAGCCGGGAACACCATAATACAGAAACACTATTGACCAAACAGACAGACAGTCAGAGAAAGAGGGCAAGAGAGAGAGAGAGAGAGCGAGAGAGAGAGAGAGATGGAGGCAGGTATTTTGTATGTGGACACATACTTTTCTGCACTTTGATTAATGATACATCATATGATGACATTTTGTGTGAACAGTGCGATTCAAACTTTTTGTCAATAGTTTGGGGAAGGCCCGTTAACCCTCTCAACATGACAATTCCCCCATGCACAAAGCCAGGTCTATAAAGAAAGGTTTTTCAGAGTTTGTTGTGGAAGAAACTGACTGGCCTGCACAGATCCCTGACCACAACCCCATGAAACATTTAGGGATGAACTGAAGCACGAACTGTGAGCCGAGATTTATCACCCAACATCATCAATGCACTTGAGGCTGGATGGGAGCAAATATTTGCAACCAGGTTTTTCAAGCCTGAAATCAGAACAGTGATGGCTGTCATAGCAGCATATTAATGCCCATCAGAACTAGTAGGAAATGTTCGACAGTCACATACTGAATATTTGTAATCTCCAGATGTCCACATACCTTTGGCCACATAGGGCACAAAGCTGTGCTGTGCATATTCTGTGGCTTTATTTGTATTTTAGTGGATCATTGTCTAATGTGTAATTGTGTAACTATTTCAACTATTAGCTATTCAGCTGTGACATGCTAATAATGCACCTGCAGTACACTGAACTGACTTACTTTGAGAGAAAAAGACAGAGAGCAGACAGAGGTAGAAAAGAGGCCGATCCAGATTTGCTGGTCGGACCTGTAAGGCCGGAGGGGGTGTAGGCTGCCTCTCAAAGCATGACAGGTGTGGTGAGAGACGAACAAAAAACAGAAACAGACGCAGAGAAGAGGAGAGAGGAGAAGAGAAAAAGAAAAATACAGGTGAAGATAAAGTACTGTTCTTGCATTCAGTGCTGACTGTAACCACCAGTGTGAGTATAAGCTTAAGTGATACATCTTACTACCTGTTTCATCACAATTCATTGACAGTGGCAGAAATAAATCGTTTTGTGGATCCAATAGAGATACAAGACAGAGGGAGAAAGAAAGATGGCAGAGGCCCCGAAGATTGAACTCTTCGTTAAGGTAAGACCTACAGTAATTGTGATGTGTTGTGTTATCATTCCCAACCAATCTTAACATTCATTATTTTTTGTTAATTTAACAGCAAACATACCTCACATTAAATAGGCTTGCAGTTATTTAAATTAATACATAACTAAATCTGGAGTTTCTTATTTTAATCTTAGCAGGCTACCACTCTAGTAGCCCTAAATCTCAGAAAAGCTGTGTTAGGGTTATAAAATTAGGGTAAGAAAGCAGAGGAAAAAAGACAATTTCCAGGTGTCCAAGTGTCTGTTTCAGTATTTTTAGCTACTTTGTTAATAGATTATTATTTTTTTTTTACTCATTAGCGGATATTGTCTAGGACTTTCAAACATGCTGTTTCCACTTATCAAAATGTATTTGTCATAGTATGTATAAGAATAAGAATATAAGAATGGTTAATCTATTTATAGTATATTTATCTCTTCAGTATCAGTGAAACCTTGTGGTGAACAGTAGAAATTGAAAAGAGGCCTGTCGAGTTTGGAAACCTGTGTCCTGCCCTTTTCAAAAATGCCTGTGACTCAATAATATCAAGCTGTAGTAGAAAATATATGATATAGCGGACACCATTTAAATGCTGGGTTGTTTAATCTGTGTGTAAAGCAACCTCAGCCCTCCATTTGAAACTCTTCAGCAGTTGGTTTACAATAACAGAGCAGAGCAGGCTCGACAAGAATACCTGTGCAGGTATTCATGGTTTGGGAAGATACATTACAGCACTGATGCCAGAACCAATTCAAGGAAACACATATTTGCTTATATTGTTGTAGCATCACTGTTTGCAAGCAATGAAAAGTGTGTGTGTTCACAACATAATGTCTGTTTGTCTGTCAGGCCAGTGTTGACGCTGAGAGTGTGGGCAACTGTCCTTTCTGTCAGAGACTCTTCATGATTCTTTGGTTAAAAGGAGCCAACTTCACCCTCACCACTGTGGACATGAAGAGGTGAGAGCACACTTTTTTCATCAAAGACAAGTCATTGGTCTTGTCTCTGTGACTGACAGGGGTACGACACACACTCACAAAAACCTGACGGTTAGTTGTTAAGCATTAACAATATTTCATCGATTGATCCATCCATCTGAGTTTAGAAATGGGTTTTAGAGGGGCAGCACACATTGGGTGAAAAGGGTACAATAATAACACATATAGACGGACAAAGCGACAAACACATTCACACTCATACAGTATTCTTTTTTTGGGGGTGATTCAAAGTTTAGGAGGAAACAGACATACCTTGAGAACAGTTTCTTGTTGTTATTGTTTCACAGTTCAATATTTGTCCTGAAAACTGAAAAAGGAAGTTAACCTTATCCTTAATCATTTATTTTTGTTTTGGTTCAAAGTTTGTCATTTGTATTACTTGACCAACTTTGGTAAACTAAACCTTGTTTGCTGTTTGCTGTTGCAGGGCACCTGATGTGCTGAAGGCTTTGGCTCCAGGCTCTCAGCCTCCCTTCCTCCTCTACAACGAAGAGGTCAAAACAGACACTAATAAGATTGAGGAGTTCCTGGAGGAGACCTTAGCCCCACCACAGTGAGTAGACTGCATCCTAGAGACATTTAAAGACACAGGCTGTATGCCAGATATATTTTCTGTCAAGTATTTTTCAGTTCTTGAAACAAATTGAATATCTCATTCATTATTGGGCTGAAACTAACACACAGCATTGTACCAATGGCAGGTATCCAAAATTGTGCTGTCGATACAAAGAGTCCAACGGTGCCGGAGACGACATATTCCGAAAATTCTCAGCATATATAAAGAATCCCAATCCTGGATTAAATGACAGTGAGGCATTAGTTGGATATTTCAAAATGAATTTTCAGTCATTTCTGTCTTATATATATAGCCATAAGATGGAGCCTGTGACATCTTTCTGTCTTTCAGTGCTAGAGAAGCAATTTCTGTCAACTCTGGTGAAGCTGAACATGTACCTAGAGACGCCTCTCCCTCATGAGCTGGACAAAAACCCGAATGCCACTGAGTCTAGACGCCTCTACCTGGACGGTGACACCCTCACCTTGGCAGACTGCAACTTGCTTCCCAAACTCAACATAGTCAAGGTGAGCAGAGCTCAGCAGTACTCTTCTAGTATTAATCTTTTTGAAACTAATAACAATCTTAAAAACCCCTCTTCCCTCAGGTGGTGTGCAAGCAGTACCGCGACTTTGCCATCCCTGCAGAGCTAAAAGGCCTGACACGTTATCTGGATAATGCCTATAAAAAAGATGAGTTTCGTTATACCTGCCCAAATGCCTCAGAGATCCTCATCGCCTACCAGTCTGTGGCAAAGTACCTGAACAAATAGATCAAGAGGGAGTGATAAAGCAGAAGAAGTGAGAACAAAGAAGAATGGAATGAGAATAGAACAACAGGTAAAGGTGACAAAATGCCTGAAAACTGTACATAATTTAAGAGTTTGGATAATTAAAATTGTTTGCAGTGGCATGTTCATTAATTAGCTTTATGTAAAAGTATTGTTTTATTTTTAGGATTTGGGTTCTAATTTTTTTTTTTGTCAATTGCTCCTTCAAAGTTGCCTAAAAGTTGTATTTGTATATAGTGTATGTACTATTGCATGCTCCAGTTGTATTGATGGAATTTCTTATTCAGCCCCTGTAAAAGCGAGAAAGCACTGCAAATCCCAGAGAATATTATGTTATGTCTCATTGTGCATGCATGTATTGTGTTTAAGCATTTATGTACTGCTGATTGCAATTTATTAATTACATTTTGACATGAAATCAGCAACTTTAAATCAACTATTATTTTTTTGTGTTCAGAAGATTACTACTGTAAACATAAAAAACAAATGGCCTTGGCTTAAGATAAGGCTTGGCTGACTGCAGAGCTGTTTTTTGCTTTTAAAGTGTCTTTTAATGGGAAGTTTTTAAACTTAAACTACTGCATATGTATATTGTTTCTCAATAGCGACTCACTTATGTTTTACTTGAACATAAATGTTATTTAACTGAATGGACACGCAGCGGAGGAAAAGAGAAATATTTTGATATGGTTAATATTAAAGGCTTTGTGAGAAAAATTAACTGGTGTGGATTGTATGAATATTGGGTGAGCTTGCAATGACGTGTGTCATTAACATGCAAGCAGGATTTAATTGTTGTAACTGGTCAAGGTGGTGTTAATTTGAATTGATTTATATATTGTTTGGTATTTCATTTTACTGAATTACAATGCATCAGAGGTTTTAAAAAAATGATAATCGAGAAAACAACTAGTAACTGCAGCTGTCAGATAATTGTAGCCGAGTAAAAACTACAATAATTGCCTGAAATGTAGTGAAGTACAAAATAGCCTAAAATGGAAATAGGCCTGCTCAAGTAAAGTACACACCCCTTTACATTGTACTTAAGTATACTTAAGCTTTCATATAAGATGTTATTATAAAAGTACAGAAACACAGCTAAAAGCCCTACTCCTATTACTAAAATTGTGTCTTTCATAAGCAAACAGGAGACCTTTGTAAGGAAATGCCTTTGTTCAACGTTGTAAACAGGAAGACCAGAATGTGCCTGGTCCGTTCCTGATTGGACAAGACGCTTGAGCGGTGCCATGGCAACAGCAGACATCAAAAACGCCATTGGTGGGCGTGGGGGTGTGGGCGGGGCTTAGCCAGTGACAGCAAACAGAAAACTTTGTTAGCTACGTGCTAACTTTTCTCCATCGCGTTGGCAATGTTTTCATCTGGAAGCAGCTCGCCAGAAGCCCCTCGAAAAGTAAGCCTCGTGTCTCGACGTCCACTGAGGGTTTCACAGTGCTTAGATGTGAAGTTGGCTTTGGTTATTTATGAATACTGGCGAGGCGGGTAACCTTTGGTCAGCCAGCTGCCAGAGTTCCCTCAGCTAACATGAAGCTACAGCTAACGGTGAGGCTGAAATAAATCAACCGTTTGAAAACAACAGCTGAGCTGCTGCTGGACGATAATACTAAGTTAGCGGGTCGTTTAGGTGTTAAAACACGAAGCTACACGACGGCTGGCGGAGTAGAATCTATGTTCCTGTTGTCATTGTTTCCCCTTTTTTCCCCCAACAGCTTCTCAGCTTTCAGTGAGATGTGACCTGTCACACACACCGCCTCTGTGTCTGTGAGATACCCGCACTTCACCACCTGTTTTGAGTTCATAAGCATCCCTGTCTTGCAGCATGGATTGCCATGGAGAGGAAGATGGGGAATTGTGCAAATGGACCAGTTTGGTAAGCACCGCTATTTGTTTTAAAGCGTTTGTGTTGGCAAAGCAGTGGTGACGCGATTTGAGACAAGTCATAGGCGGTTGAAAGCTGTTGAACTGTGCTAACTTGTTTTGTTTTTAGGCGCTGCTGAAGAGCAAAAATGACATCAGAGCGCGAGTGCAACAGTTTGTGGAGGAGAGGATGCAGACCACCATGGTATGAAATAACAACTCATGGACAACCTATGCTTTCAACAAGCAAGGAGAGCCCTGCCCTGCATAACGTGTTGCCTTAGTGGGGTTACTTTATATTTAACTGAGCATGTAAAAATGATTTTGGGTTTTTGTGATCATTTGGGGTACTTTTTGTACCATTTGGGCGGTTTCCACTGGCACAAATAATCTACAACAATTTCCTGTTCAGATGTTATTCTGTCATAGCTATGAGATAAACTACTTGTAAAGGCTTAACATCTGTTCATATAAGTGAAGACTTTTAACTGTGGTTTTGAGCTTCAGTTAAAGAAATACGACTGTCAAGCAGCTTTGTATCATTACAATGTGTGTGTCATATGCAAATGAACAATGTTTAACTTTTCTCCATGTTGCCTGAACCCAGAGCAGGCAACATGGAGAAAAGTTAAACATTGTTCATTTGCCTAAACTACCCAAATTGTGCATAAAGCATGTTTGCATTTGTCATTACATCCAGGCTTGTGCTATGTCCCAGGGCCATGCAACATACTGTTTGTTTTCAGTTTGTATTACAAACTAATATTCATAGTATACTGATATTTCCAGTGAGTATACAAGAAATCATTGCTGTACTGTTTTCTACTAACAAACCGTAAGTTTGGAATGTCACTGACTGCAAAATGTTTTAACAAATATTTAATACTTATTTGTTCCACAAGCTGTTTCATCACTGTTACAACTTGTACATTTATTTACAGCAGTTTGCAGCTTCTTTATTTCTTTTGGGGATTCCATTATGGGACAATGCTGTACATGAACAGCACACTAAAATCAAGTGTGTTTCAGTGTGTATACTGTGATGTCTGTTTTCTAGTGTAAACACACCTCGTAACTAAAACCTGCTTAGAATTAGTATGTGGTATTTTCCTGGGACAACTTTGGATAATGTTACTAAACCAGCAGCTAAAATGCCCTATGCCGTGGGCAACTACACTGCAGTGCTGTCTCATGTGATCATACTATTGTTGCGATGATCTTGTCTGTCTTCTAGCTTACAGGTGTACTGATTGGAGCTGCGGTCGCAGTCTCACTGATTGGGATTGTCGTGCTCCTCCTCTACAGGAGATTCAAGCATAGTCGTGAGTCATCTAACCTCATCCTGAACTTGATACTTATTCTAATGCTACAACACATATTTTATTTTTTCTGTGTGCCTCTGATGATAACGCTTTTCAGGGAAGTCTGTTATATTTTCAATTTTCTTCAGAATGTGGTCTTAACTGGCTTTATTTGCATTTGTTTTTTGAATTTGAAGGCGAACAAAAGCCAGGTGTACCTCAGTATCGCTTCAGAAAACGAGACAAAGTGCTCTTCTATGGAAGGAAGATAATGCGAAAGGTTTTCTATATTTCCATTTCTGTGTCACACTCATACACAAACATTTATAGTTGGGTAGATTCAACCCAGTACTATAAATTAAGTAAACAGGCTTTTATACATATTTAGGGCAAATTATGCTGTGTAAATTTGCAATTTCTACATTTTCCCTGCTTCAAACTAAATGTAATCCTTTTCCCTGAAGACTGAATCTTTGTATCTTGTTTCGCCACTGCATGAAACCTACACTGGTAATAATACCACTAAGGCTCCTGTAACTTACCATTGTAATGCACCCTGATACAGTAAGACTGAAAATTATATCCTCATGATATCATTTTTCAATTATTTTTCCACCTGTTTTAATTAGGTCTACACATGTGTCTACACACAAAATGTTTTCTGTCTGCAGTAAACAACAGCAAACTTTTAAGTCTCAAATATGTTTGTTTTTCTAAGGTCCAGACGCTGTCCTCGATTCCCCCCACCTCTACCTCAGTATCAAAGCAACCACAGCGCATACGCAAAAGAACCAAAGTCCTGAGCATAGCTCGCAAGTATGCTCTGTTAATTATTATTTAAATCTTTTTATTTGAGCCTTGTTGAGTGGATTGATTTGAATATAATATGATATGAATTTAAATAATTGTTCTGTTCCTGTCAACAGAATCCTGAGGATCCGTAAAGATCCTCCCACCCTGCAGCCCAAGGAACCTCCTCCCTCCCTGCTGGAGGCCGACTTAACAGAGTTTGATGTGCAGAGCTCAAACCTGCCCTCTGAGGTCCTATATATGCTGAAGAATGTCAGGTAGACAGATATACAGCTTTTCCTACAGATTAAGCCTCCTATTGTTTCTCCCATTTGTTTTCATAATGTGTGTGTTCTGTAACCTGTTGTAGGGTCTTGGGTCATTTTGAGAAGCCCCTGTTCCTAGAGCTGTGTCGCCATATGGTGTTTATTGAGCTGCAGGAGGGTGAAGGTCTGTTCAGGCCAGGAGACGATGACGATAGTATCTACGTGGTCCAGGATGGACGACTTGAGCTATGCATCCAGGATAATGTAAGTGGATAGCATTTTGATTTTCAGTTGAATGCTCTTTTCAGAAAAAAATAATTTGTTTTTTTCATATAGTGGTTCTTGTTGAGTAACTAACCTACCATGTTACACACAGCCATTTGATCGATTGTTGATATACAAAATTATCAAATAGAGAAGCTTTAAAATTGTATTTGGCAGTCACAAACTGACTGAAATGCAACGAACATGAATCCTGTGCTGGGTTTTTTGATACATGATGCTAAAACTGGGACATCAGTAATGGTGCCTCTAATCATTAACATATGTAAAATTCCATCTTAATGAAGTGTGAAGTAAGGGCACATGGACACTTTACTCTGTGTAATGACTTTTTCAATGTCCTCCTCTACTTTCCAATGGCCATGTGAATGAAAAAAGATGAACAGGAGAGGGCAGTAATGCAACATTTATCTAGATGTAGTCCACTGTTTAAGAAACACAAGAAGTAGAAGAAAGATTATGGTTCTTCACACCTTTGTCTGTATTTAAATGTGTTTTCCTGTCAGCTGCTGGCATCTGTCAGTATGTACAATCATGACTGGCATCCCATTCCATAGTTTAGTTACTTTAACTCTCCCTATTGTGGGTAGTTTTTGAAGTCCATCCAGATTTGTTTTAAAGGTGCAAAACATATGTGCCTTCACAGTAAAGTTTGAATAAAGACTCTCTTGTTGGTGTCATTTCTAGTATTTGTGTTTTCCTGTTTTTTAGGATGGTACAGAACCAGTGGTGAAGGACGTGCACCCAGGGGACAGCGTCCACAGCCTTCTCAGTATTCTGGACATCATCACAGTGAGCTCATTTCTCCTTCATCTGTTTCATCATCAGACAAACTTCTCTGTTTCGGCCCCCTCCTCTCCCTCTGATCTATTTGTGTCTCAGTTCTCCGTCTCTTCCCCATTGTTCATATGTGTGCTCATGCTTCTCTCATTTGGAAACAGTTCTCTTTGTACTTCCTGTTCAGCTCAATTTGTTTATCCTTTGTCCCCATATCCTCTATGTGTCAAGTATTTAGGTATTTTGTCCAGTGGCATTCTCTGTTTTGTTTCTGTCTCTTATGTTGTCATACTCTGTTTTGTTCATCCATTCAGGTGAAAGTTCTTTACTTAAAACTGCATCTTTTAGGGTTCCTGTGACAGTCAGGGTCGTGTATTGGATAAGTCCAAATTTCATGAAAATTCAGGAAAAAATAATAATATTCACACTCATATTGCTGTTGTTCAGAACAGATTGTCCTAACACTAACCAACTAATTCAAACACTGAACATTCAGAAAAATCAAGAAATCAAAGCTTGGAACAACTTGCCAGAAATAGAAACTTTGATCACTAAAAAAAACAAACAGTTTTGTGATTTTGCCAGTCTAAACAAACATTTTAAGGCTGAATCATACTTTGAAGTTTATATTTACAGTAAATCATGCTACAGGTTTAAAATGCTGCATGCACTGAGTACATGTTCATATAATAAAATTGAGAGGTAAAATATGCTTAATCCAGTAAGCTCTAATTAAGTGGCTATCAACACTTAAATTGAAGATGTTTATGAAGTGTCAGTGACTGCCTCCTGTGTCTTTGCTTATTTCTTTTCCAACTATTTTGTCCTTTTCCAGGGTTACCCAGCTCCGTATAAGACTGTATTGGCACGGGCTGCAACTCGCTCCACCATCTTGCGTTTACCTGCATCAGCCTTCGAGTCTGTGTTTAAGAAATATCCAGAGACACTTGTCCGTGTCATTCAGGTAACAGATTGTTTAACAGTAAATATGTAGTGTTTGTTTTTTTCCTACCTCTAGAGCACATCATTATAAAATAAAACGTATTACTTATTACTTATAACTTACTAATTTGGGTGTAACTACAATCTGCTGTATAATATGTTCTGCTCTGTTTACCTCAGTGTTTGATTTTGTGTGTGTTGCAGATAATCATGGTGCGCCTCCAAAGAGTCACCTTCTTGGCG
The DNA here is from genome assembly GCA_031216445.1 of Lateolabrax maculatus. Taxonomy (NCBI): domain Eukaryota; kingdom Metazoa; phylum Chordata; class Actinopteri; order Acropomatiformes; family Lateolabracidae; genus Lateolabrax; species Lateolabrax maculatus. The sequence continues at coordinate 12,781,954 of CM062219.1, forward strand.
TTACATAACTATCTAGGCCTAACAACTGAGCTCTTCAATCCGGTAGGAGGGAAATTAATTAGGGCACACACATTTGTGTGTAGACACACCGTCACACAGAGAGGCACACATTGAGTACCTAAACCCCACTGGTTATAAGTGTATACATAAACAAGCAATGAAAAGCACATACACACTCAGTCACACACATGCAAGCTAATTTCATACAACATTAAGCACAGTATCATAACTTGGTCCTTCATAAAGCTCAGTGAAAAAATAGAAAAGGATTACAACCCCTCCACAGTAAAACAGGGGGGCAGTAACCTTTAAACCTGGCCTGCCTCTGACTTTATGATAATCAAAAATACTCCTTAGTCTGTCCTTTCTGGGAGGAAATATGTGGAAGGGCATTCACTTTGCCAATTCTCAAAGGCCTTAAAAAGTATATTCTTTATTGATTATCGTAGTCCTAAGTCTCCAAACAACTCAAACAAACCTCAAAAAACTAATACTATTGATGAGAAAGTGATCACCAAATGGCCCAAATCAAAAGTCTATACCATCAGTATTTCTGCAATGCTTTACCCACTGACCCACACTGGTTATTTTACTGTTTTTATTTGTAGAAATTTGCTGATGATCTTAATTGTTTATTATGCTTAAAATATTTAATGGTTAGTGAAAATGTTACTGTAAACCTGTCTAACTGAATTGTGGACTGTTAACTGATTTGTTTTGTTGCCTAACTGACAGGATAGTCAGGCGGTGCCCTTGTCCAATATAAACAGTGTGATGACGGGAGAGGCGAATGCTTTGAAGACGACCCGTCGTTTGCACTTCCAGGACGAGTTACCCGCTGGGCCCATGGAGAGCCCCACAGAGACAGGTCACACAGTCTCACACACACAGATCTAAACACACACATTTAAAATTGTGCTCTGTGTTGTGTTGATACTGATCCAGTGCTGGCACTTCACTTTACAATAAACAGATGGTGTAAAGGACAGTCCTTCAAACAGCTACAGGAAGCAGCGATCCACGTCCATGCCCACTGACTGCACAGGTGGGTCACTGTCTTGAACATAAGTGATCACCAAATAGCATATGCCTGTATTAATTTCCTGCACAGACTTATCACAGTCACTGATCTGAAAGCAAGGACACACACATCCAGACAGACCTAAACTCATAATCCTCCTCTTTTGTCCTGAGTTGCAGGTAATGACCTGAACATGGCTTGTGAACGAGCTCGAGTCACTATAGATGAGGCTCCATCCAGTCCTATCACTCCCAAAGTAAGAATCTCTGCCATGTTTCCCCTTTACATTCAATCAGAGGGTTGGCTATGTAGATGCAACACCATATCCCAGCACCCACTGCATCTTGTGCTGCTGCTTCTTCCTTATTAGTCACTCTCTTACTGTATGTCTGTCTTTGTAGTCCAGTCTGAAGAAGAGTGTGACAATGCAGCACACGCCCTCTGAAGTGTTTCACTACACAGACTGTGGGGGGCACTCTGATGCTATCTACCTCAGTAAGAGCAGCACAATCCTCCAGGCTGCTAAGAGGGACCTGCTGGGAATCATCCAGCTGCAGGTGAGTGGCTTTTAACAGCCGCAACAACTGGAATAAATATTTTAGGGAAAGTTCTGATCACTGTTTTTGGAGAGATTATGATAGCAGGTTTGATTCATCAGGAGAGCTCAGGGTCTTTTGTGATGATATAAATAAGCAGTTATTCTAAGTCATTTTTTTTCTGTTGCAGGACCCAAGTCTACTCGAGGGCAGAGTCACCCTCCATCAAGTCAAAGCTGGTTCTGTGGTGGCTCGTCAGGGAGACCAGGTTAGATGTCGGGAGAGTGTTGAGGGGTGGCTGTGCATGACCAGGTTTACTGGTAGAGCCTTGGTGGTTTCATGAGTTAAACTCTGTGGTGGCTTCCATTAACAAAACAGCTTTAAATGCATTAATTTAATGTACTTCAGCTCAGAATAAAAAAAAAAATGATATAATATATATAATATAAAATATAGATTTGTTTGAGTGCAGCTCCTGTCCTCCACATTTTGTGCTTGTGCTTAATTTGGCAACATTTTCCACAACTGTGGCAGTTTTGTTCGTTCTGCTGCACTAATTTTCTGAATACTTTATGTAAGACTTTGTGACATTTGCAAACCATTAAACATTAAATGCATTTGTTGTCTCAAAAAATTATCCTTGTCCTAACCCTAAATCTTTTATTGTCTCCATATCATTTTACTGTGAATGTTTTCAGTTCTGAAAAGTCACAGTGTTTAACATTTTACCATATTGTGTTAAATGCATAAGTTAAATTTAACTAATGCAGTGATAATTATTGTGAAATTCATTTTTGATTTGACTTGAATCTTGGCATTCACCTTCAGACTTTGTGCTCTTCTCTCCTCTCTCGGCTGCTTCAGGAGGTGAGCATCCAGTTTGTGATTTCTGGCCTCCTCCATGTTTACCAGCGGATGATTGACCGCGAAGAAGAGACACGTCTGTTTTTGACGCACCCCGGAGAGCTTGTCGGTCAACTTGCTGTCCTGACTGGAGAACCCCTCATATTCACTGTTCGAGCCCAGCGAGACTGCAGCTTCCTGTCCATTTCCAAAACCCACTTCTATGAGTCAGTCAAGTGGAGACATCTGCACACACCCATCCATGCAGAAATGTGTACTCAAGATATGTAGTCTTCTAGAGCAGCAACTAAAGATGCAGTGAAGTTTGAAGGCTTTTAGCCAAACTGTATAACAGATATATTAGTTGAAACCTTAATTTGATGCCTTTTTATGCTGATTATTAATAATTGTCACAGACTTGACATAAAATCCAACATTTAGATAAACTGCAGTCTGTTTGGACCATCTAAAGAGCAAAGTCAAGATGTTATACCATTAAATGTGAATTTTCAATGCTGTGTTTTTCACTCAAATTACACATTTCTGTTGTATATTTTTTTAATGGTAAAGTAAGACATGAAAAAGTCAGATTTTCATCTCAACCTAGTTTTGTCCAAATATGTAGTTACTGCATTTTAGCTATGTAGGGCAGTGTAAACTGTAGACCCTTCTCATTGCTCTTATAAACTTTTTTGTTGAGTGAAAGTATGTTTTTTCATCTCATTTTCCCCTTGATTTTTGTCTATTCCTCAGGATAATGCGTGTGGAGCCAAAGGTCGTGTTGAATGTTGCTCACACGGTGGTGAGGAGGATGTCATCTTTTGTCCGACAGATAGACTTTGCTCTCGACTGGATGGCTGTGGAAGCTGGCAGGGCGGTCTACAGGTATTCTACTGATAACCTTTTACATCCTTGAAAAATTGTCTTCAGAAAACATGTCAACTTTGTTGACATTACTGCATTCATGTCAACATTGGAGGTTTCAGTTTTGGTTCACAAGCTTGTCCTATTTTCAGTGAATTAAAGTTATCTGTATATTTTTCAGGCAAGGAGAGAAATCAGACAGTACTTTCATAGTGCTGAGTGGTCGACTGCGTTCTGTAATCATGAAGGAGGATGGCAAGAAGGAGCTGATAGGAGAGTATGGACGAGGTGACCTGATTGGAGTGGTAAGGACCATGATGGTGAAGGGGAAGACAGATGGTGGATAGTAGCTGAAAAACTATGAATATCTACTAAATGTGCACTACATCTACTATATTCTTCTCACTTCTAGTATCATCCATAAATATTAATGACGGTATATCAGGATGAACAGTTCTGAGTTTTTCTTCAAAGTCTATCAAAAACTTGCAGATTTTAAATATGCTTGAGGAAAGTAGTTTGTCAATAACAGTAGTTAATCATTACATCCATGGCATATTCACTGGCAGTACACAAAACAAGGGCGACCAGTATGCTCTTCAAAATCATGAACATAAGATTACTATCGCTGCCAGTAAAGAAAAAGATTAACAAAGTACACCTTATGAATCTTTAGGGGGGAAAAGTAACAAAACAGTAGTTGTGAGCCAGCTGAAATTGAATTTAAATAAAAATAATCAAGATAACACTTATTTTTGTATCATCCTTATGTACTGTAATTGTATCTAAATGGAAAATAAAAGGTAAATAACAAGTTCACACTCAGACAATTAAACCCAAAATGTAACCTTAAATGTTACAGTTTACTTATACTTAAATTAATTTATTCAGAATACATAATGAAAAACACTTTGTGCACCTGCGTAGCTTGGTCTGCCGAATGAAGTGTGGGTGTGTATACTGCAGTCATTCAGTCGTTTCTTATCTTGTTTGGTTCGATTTAATCGGAATAAGAAGAAATGTATATTCAGTACCTGTTAAACTATCCAAAATATCAATGCATGTACCAAGAATATAAAATGTGTTAACATATGTTTCCAGCTGTTGTCCTTCATGGGTGAACATCTAAAAATGGATACAAATGCCAGGACTGTTTGCATTTTCATTTTGATAAACTACGTAAAGCAAAGTCACTTTGTTACACTTCACCCACTTTCCCATTGGATGGTCTCTGCCACAATGATTCTAATAATACCTGGGTTGATGGATGCTATGGTTACTGTTACCTGGAGGAGGGAAGCTGTCGTTGCAGCTTCTGTGATGGTGGGAATAACATTGTTAGGACGAACATTCTGAGACACATTTAGCACGGCTGTGTTGACGTCAACCTGGGTGATGAGATGGAGAGATCTTATTTGTTTTAGCTCTTTCTCTTTTTACTTGAAGTTAACTCTGAAATTTGGAAGTAATGGTACAAGGCTCAACAGTCATGGACTTAAATTAAAACTTACTTAAACTGATTTAAAACTTAAACAAAAATGTGTGTATGTAATTTAAGTGGGATATTCCCCAAAGTATCTGTATCTTGAAGTGAAGATTTATTGGGTAGAACATTATGTTATTTGTTGTAATGTTTAGAAATTACTGTTTCTTTTTTTTTTTTACTTGTGATTTACCTTTTTGTTTTCTGACCAACTAAACCATGTGATGTGTCCTTTGTTTCTCTGCAGGTGGAGGCCCTGACACATCAGAACAGAGCCACCACAGTGCACGCTGTACGAGACTCTGAGCTGGCTAAGTTACCAGAAGGAGCTCTCAGCTCCATCAAAAGGAAGTTCCCACAGGTAGGGCGACTCTCAACTGTTAAATTAAATTTCAGCTGATGTTGAAACACAATTTTTTGAGGATAGAGCATGTGTGAAGTGATTTCCTAAAGACTGCCTTTGAAAATGAATGAAGTTGATTGAACATAGCCCCTGACAACGATTAATTGATCATCAACTGGACAATAAGAAAGTAAATTTTAAAGGAGGTATTACAACGTACATGGTGAGGAAACTGCAATTGTCGGTTCTAAAATATTTGCGCCTCTCAGGTTGTCACCAGGTTGATCCACTTACTAGGACAGAAGATCCTCCAGCAGGTCAATGGTCCTCTGACAGGTGTGTGCATCTCCCCGGTGCTTAGGGTTGTCCCTCTGGTGTTGGTGTTTATCTCAACTTACTGTCGATGGGGAGGTTTACTAATATGTATGCATGTCCCCAGCTCGCAGTTTGGCCCTCCACACCCCCAGCAGTAAGTGGGATGCAGGGAACAAAGCCTCCAACCTCTCCACCGTGACGGTGTTGCCTGTATCAGAAGACGTACCTCTCACTGCCTTCACCCTGGAGCTGCAGCATGCGCTCATCGCAATAGGTAAGAAAGACTTCAGGTCGTGGATGGTCTTTGTAAACATCTGACCATCGTACTGCTATTGCCATAGACATTGCTTTCATTACAACAAAGCTTAGGGTGTGACAGTAAGAGGGGTGGTAGACCTGGGCTATGTGTGTATTTTAAGGCTTGGAATATTATTAACAGCTGAAAGAGTTAGGTATGTTGCCTGTACATACCTTGTTTTTGTTTTATTGTAATATTTTGATTAAAAGCTCTTCACCAATTTTCAATAAAGTGGTGCATGTTTGACTTAAAAAGATGTGATACGATTGAAAGGTCTCTCAAGAACAATCAAGGAAGCTACACTAAGAGTACTTCTTTACTTACTGTATTTATTTTTAAGAAGCTATCAATTTTTTTTTCTTGAAACTGCAGGTGAAAGTAGCAGCACCATAAGACATGTCACCTGTGCTTTGACCGGACACATCGACTTTAACTGCTGCAATCTTTCACATACAGGTCCCACCCTTCTGCTGACCAGTGATATTATCAAACAGCGACTTGGAGCTGCAGCACTAGACAGGTATGTTGCGGCGGAAAATAAAGTATAGAAATTATAGTCTCAAAATGTAATCTGGTTTCTGGTTGGTCTATTTAATTTTGTCTTTGGGCCTTCCATCTCACTGAAGCACTCATTAAATTCAGTTTGAGTATGCTTTCTTGGCACAACAGGAAAAATGGATCTTCTTTGTGCTGCCAACTAGGCAATGCCGCCTGTCATTAATGGACTCCTTTCCTCTTCAGTGTCCATGAGTACCGTCTGTCCAGCTGGCTGGGCCAACAGGAAGACATCCATCGCATAGTTCTTTACCAGACGGACTACACACTGACCCCGTGGACACAGCGGTGCATCCGTCAGGCCGACTGCATCATTATTGTGGGACTAGGAGAGCAGGACCCTGCTGTTGGGGAGGTGAGGTGTTAGGGGTGGGTTACAGGTGGAGAATTTGTGGCAAAGATTTTTTTTTTGTGTGACGGTTTTAGTGTTGCTAAACTGATTGTTTGTTCTATAAAACCTCCAAAAATAGCTTCTCAAGTCTGACATCTTCAAAGATAGCTTATGTCATGTCCAACCAACAGTAAAAAAACTCAACGATATATCCATTTTTACTCCGTTTACAATTATATAAAACAGAGGAGAGCAGCCCATTCTCACATTTGCGAAGCTGGAATCCGCTTTTTTGTTTGATAAATTATCTAACCTGCAAGCGGACTTTTTGGCCACTTGGGGGCAGCAGAATCAGGTTATGGACATATTGTTGACATATCACCTTATAAGTTCATATCATGTTAGCAAGCTGTTACCCATTTACACATCCAGCACTAACATTATCATTAACTTGGAGTCGTGCTTCTGGCCACCTTGCTTATGTAAGTGCAATATGAGGGAAATCTCAAACGCATGACTGACACCTCTGACACCCTTCTGTTGGTTTTGTTGTATCTATTAGGGCAGGACAACTTGCACATTTATTCTTATTTGAACATAGTTTAGTGATGTGATATGTAATACCCATCATAGCACCCATTCACCCATCTTCCTCCTGACTAAAGGTCTAATGAGTTTTTAGCCAACGTTATTCAAATGAAGTAACTATTGTATTTGTTTGGGACTACTTTCAGCAGCGGTTTTGGTGAGGTAGTGAGTATTTACTGCAACAGGATGGTGTATGTGGGGTTGACTAAAAATAAGAACAGGGTGGCTGTGGATCTGGAGGTAGAGTGGGTCGTCCACTGATCACAGGGACAGATGCTTCGATCCCACATACTCCTGTCCACATGTCACAGTGTCTTTGGGCAAGACATTGAACGCCAAATTGCTCCCGATGGTTGGCCAGCGTGATAGCTTGCTGCTTTCGGTTTGTGAGCGTGTGGGTGATTGGCAAAAACCTTGTATAGCACTTTGGATTAAAGCACGATAGAAATGTTGCCATTTAAACTACAATACTAATGTTCATCGTAATGAAGGAACATGTCATTCACATTTACATTGATGTGTTTTTAATCGTTTCAGTACCACAGTGGAAGTCTATGGCCTAGAGGAATGAACTATATCAGGCTTAGGATAAGACAATAACTGTTAGGATTTATTGTTAGTTTTGGTCTTTCCATGGGATTTTTTGACTAAGAAAAATATAGAAAAACACTCGACTTATTCTTTAACTACTCTAACACTAACAATGTTGTTGATACATTTCTTTGTTGACTAATCTTCACAGCACCGGATGGGTTTTGTTATCTGGATCTAAATAATCTGAACCTCTTGTAAATTTGGAAGTGAATATAAACATTCATGGGTTAAAACCAATTATAATGAATTATTAAGAGTCTGATTGGATATGACGGTCTGCACTGATCATTATGCTTTTGATTCTTGGTTATACCGAGGGGTTTAGTCAACTTAATGGTCACACAAGCTTTAACAGGTTTGTATTTGACCCTCGGGCATACAGGAGGAATGAGAAAGAGGTGGATGGATGTTGTTAAAGAAAGGCGGGGTGGGAAAGAAAGGAAGTGCACGTCCATCTGATGAAGGAAAGGTAATTGCCTTCAAAGGGAAAAATGGGCAGTGAGAAAAGTAAGAAATGTATCCCCGTTTAACAGGAGATGATGGAAGAAATGGATCAATATTTGCTTAGGCTTAGAATGAGTCATAGCTCTGGGTTGATGTTATCTTTCAGGGCACACACACACAGACACCCTCTCACCTTGCCCATATACTAACCCTTTAGCAGAGGGCCTGTTTACTGGGCAGCAGATCTGACCTTCCTCTCAAACTCTTTAGCCTTTTCTTTTAAGACTGCTAATTCAGGAGCGTCATATAATAAAACTGCCTCAGCTGGGAAATTGCACTCGCAAAATGTGAATGAAATTAATAAAAATGTAATTAGAAATTCATCTCTTAAATAACCTTCCCATTCTGCTCTTATTGCTCTGCCTGTTACCGGAAATTCTCAAATATAACAATAATTATAGCATAGCTCTTCTGAGACTGATCCTTGAATCGTTCCTGAAAACACACTTGAAATGAAACACGAAATTGCAATCACATACCTGTATTTGCTGATACTGTGCTCACTTAAATCAAGTGTAGTCTTTAGCTGTCACGAATTTGCAGTATTTTTCTGGGCTACTACTCAAAATTCTGTGCAAGCACTACACAGGAGCCACTCTGACAAAAGTGAGGAGTATAAAATGTTCTAAAACATCTGTGCTTGATGCCTCCCCTCTAGCTGGAGCGTATGTTGGAAGGAAGTGCAGTACGTGCCCAGAAGCAGCTGGTGCTGTTACACAGGGAAGACGGCCCCCCACCCAAAGGAACTGTGGACTGGCTCAACATGCGAAGCTGGATCTCCAGACACCACCACCTCTCTTGTCCCCGAAGGGTCTTCTCTAAGAGGAGCCTGCCCAAACTGGTAGGAATGGAAATGTGGCCTGAGTGTTGGTTTTTTTTTTTTGTTTCTCATCTGCAGATCAAAGCGTTTTCCTTTGTCCCCTTCTGGCAGTCCCCCTCTTAGCCTCTCATTTAGTATTTTCTCATCCATTTAATTATTCTCCATCCTCTTACCATCTGACTCTCTGCTTTTATTACAGTCATTTACCCTGTTTGATTTTCAGTTGGAGCTGTATCAACGTGTGTTCAAGAAACCAGCAGACCGCCACTCAGACTTCTCCCGCCTGGCCCGAGTCCTCACGGGCAATGCTATTGCTCTTATCCTGGGAGGAGGAGGAGCCAGGTAAGGCCACCCCGATGTCTGTCTTCCCAACTTCTTATTCTAAAAGTTAACTTCATAATATACTGTAATCTAGGACATTAACTTTTATGAATGAAATCTGAAATATGACACCTTTTCTGGGCTTAATGGATTTTTATAATTTTCAGAACCATAATTACAAAGATATTTGGTTTTATCTTTCTGCTGGCTGGTTATATCTGTGTCTTTTGGGCTGAATAGTTAAATTTCCCTCTGTCTCTCCATGTTTATTTCTCCACACTTGTGTTCAGGGGCTGTTCCCAGGTGGGGGTAATGCGGGCTGTTTGTGAGGCCGGCATCCCAGTGGACCTCATTGGTGGCACCTCTATTGGTTCCCTGATGGGGGCACTATATGCTGAGGACCGTAGCTACAGCCGCATGAGGATGAGGGCCAAAGAATGGGCAATGGTGAGAGTCAAAGCAACACAGACACTATTCTAATAAACCCAAATATTAAGAGCCAAATATGAGAGCCTCTGCTTTATATCAAGTAGGCATTTCAAATTGTATCCCACTTACCATCAAAAGAAAAAAGAAATAGTTTCTCTTAGTAGACAGGGGACACTCTAGAGGTGACAGGAAATGAATGTAGAAAGATAAGGGATGATGAACAAAGCAGCCTAGACAGATATGAACCAGGGATATTATGTGTCTTAGGCCAGCAGGAAAACCCCTTCCCACATGTACTGAATTAACGTCAAGTAAATTTTGATGCGTCATGACCTTGATCAAACATCGTCAGGATGTTATATAATATTTGCTGACTGCAGAGCTTGGAGGCATGACTTACAAGTGATTTTTCCTTGGATGGTGTATTTGTAATAATGTGTAGAATTAGGCCAAATAATTGTGACAAACAAATGGTTTAAGTGCCATAATTAAATAGATAAACATTCTGTTTTTTGGAAGAGAAGCTGAGTTCAACAGCTCCTCCTCCACTCGCTCCAGTGTGTCTTGGAGAGAGAAATATTTTCAAGCAGTTTCAATTTTCTGCTTGTGAGTCTGTCCTTGTGAAGGTGACTCTAACAGAACTTTTTGAAACGTTAATGCAGTTTAGACCTCTGTTGTACTTTTGATATAATTAACCACGCTGAGCTGATTAACCATCAAAAGTAATGGGTTGGTGTTGCACATACAGCCCTGGAATGTTTGCACATTAAGCTTATGAACAGAACTTTTTAGTGTAATATGAAATTCATATTATATATCCGTATGTCATTAATACTGGGACCAGCCGTGACGGCTGATTAGAGACACCTGCTCAGTGTCCAGGACTGCAGGCTGAGTATGTGGTATGATTCGTCTTCCCACAGTGTACCCAGCCTCTCCTCTGTGTCTGTGGTTCTGAACCTTCCATCTAGACGCAGCTGGCCTGGTTACTGCTCCTTGGTATCAAATTAATATAACCACTGTTGTAATAAAAGTGTTGTCCTTAGCAAAGTCAGACGAACAACGTTTGAACAGGACAGTTTGGTCTGTTGAAATGCTTTTTTATAAGGAGTGGATTTTTCATATTACTAAAGAAAGCATATGTTAACACCAGAAGGAAGGAAAAGAAAGATAAAAGAACTTTTATATGCAGCACTGACAAAAATAAATAATTAAAATACAGCAGATTTTCTGTCACATCAAATTAAACTTTAATTTTGAGGGATTCATTCTGCTTTGTATTTGAGAAAACAGGTCATGGAGTTGTGTAGAGGAAAGAAACCATTTGACCTCTCTTTTCTCTGGCTCTCCCTGTAGGAAATGACTTCAGTGTTTAAAAAGGTTCTGGATTTGACATACCCAGTCACTTCCATGTTCTCCGGCGCTTCCTTCAACTCTAGCATCAGCAATGTCTTCAAGAGCAAACAGATTGAGGTGAGTGAGACGATAGATACCTAACTCAGAAAAGAAGAGAGCACATGTACGGTAATCAATTAGTTTCAGGAGATAAACATACAGAAAAATCTGTTGGTGATGCTGGATAAGTAAATGTTTCATGTGAGCCTATTATGTTTATCTGTTTCGATGTAACCTTTTGTGTATGCAGGACCTTTGGATCCCGTATTTCAATATCACAACTGACATCACTGCCTCAGCCATGAGAGTACACACTGATGGTAGGTACAGTGTTCTGTTTTTTTTTTTTTTTTTTTTTTTTTTTTAATTTTTAATTTATTTATTTTTAAGATAAATTTTTTCTTGTTTGCTTTAAGTGTCAGTTCAGCCAAATGAAAAAAAAAGTTTTCTTACCTAAAGTGGTAGGTTGCCATGAAGATAGTTCTTTATTATGTGCCTCTGAGATTTCTGCCACCACACTGTCCTCATTGGTGAACTGACCCTTTCATTAGTCTCATTGATGAGTTTAATTTTCTGTCGGTTCAGGTTGGTTGCTTGCAATTAAATACAAAGTGCTTCATAGGCATAAAACTTAAGAGTTGCCTGTTTTGCTGTTTGAGGTTCTCTGTGGCGGTACGTTCGTGCCAGCATGTCTCTGTCTGGGTATCTGCCTCCTCTCTGTGACCCCAAAGATGGACACCTGCTGATGGATGGAGGCTACATCAACAACCTGCCAGGTTTGTTACACTCAGCCTTTTCAGTTTTAATAATTCGTAGCTCCCTTGATCATGTCATTTATTATTATTTTACCATCTCCACATGATTATTTCACAAAGTTCTCTTCTTGTCCTGTCCCACCTTTTGTTTCTGTTTCCTCCTCTTTTACCAGCTGATGTGGCGCGCTCCATGGGGGCCAAAGTGGTGATAGCTATTGACGTGGGCAGCCGGGATGAAACCAACCTCACTAATTATGGCGACTCGCTCTCAGGCTGGTGGCTGCTATGGAAACGCCTCAACCCCCTAGCTGAGAAAGTAAAGGTAATGGATTGATTAAAAATAAAGGCACACCAGACTGTGCAAGGATGTGTAAAAGCAGATGAGTCCTATGAATAACAATGAGGATATTTTTGTAGATGTTTTTCAGTGATGAATATGTTCATTTCTGCACTTGTGGTCATAGGTGTTGAACATGGCAGAGATTCAGACTCGGCTGGCCTATGTGTGCTGCGTTAGGCAGCTGGAGTCTGTGAAGAACAGCGACTACTGCGAGTACATCAGGCCTCCAATCGACAGATACCGGACACTGGAGTTTGGCAAGTTTGATGAGATTGCTGTAAGTTGTTTTACCCTGTTCAGTTATTGTAAAAATGTTAAATTCAGTTTCAAGCATCAGACAAATTCCCACAAGGCATTCTGAATAAAACATTTTTTTTTTTTTTCATTTTCTAAAGTATCTTTTAATGATTTTGCCCATCAGTGTAGAAAATAATACTGATATGCGAGCGTTTGTGTGTGTTTGTGTAATGTAGGAGGTGGGATACCAGCACGGAAAGACTGTGTTTGACGTTTGGAGTCGCAGTGGAGTGGTGGAGAAAATGTTGAAAGACAGACACCAGGAGGAGTTCCACAACACCCAAAGCAAGAACAATGTAAGGGTGGAGGGGAAAACATATGACCGTCTGGGCAAAGTATAATTATAGATTATCATCACAACTCTGATGCATTTCAGTTGTCAAACCTCTTTGGTAGAAATTGCGGTCTATATGAATGCATGATATTTTGAGCTATAAATGTCCGATGTGAGTAACTTCACTGGTTTAATCAAAGCTTTAAAACATGTAACTACAGAGTTGCAATGAAATAGTGTGAAGAGTTTTGCAATAAAACTGAGAGGTGAAAAAATTACTCAAATATTATCTCAGTAACATCTGTCATTAAAACAACATGACATTTTTATTTATTTATTTACTATCAATAAGTAGCCCTTATATTAAATCTCACATCATCAACAACCCTTCCCTACATTATTGCATCCAATGTGAAGAAACTGAATACACATAATCAACACAATACCAAGTGTAAATACATTGCAAACTCAGTATCACCGTTAAGAAACAGAATTTATCAGGAAAATGTGAAAATTACTTAACCTCTAATTTTTTTTACAATTTAAAGGTAATTAATGATTGAGTGTATTCAGTAGTCTCTAACCTTACATTCTTAATGATATAATATCAAATTTATGAGCTTACTACCTAAAAATATATAAAGTTATTCATAAACACACCACATCCGTGAGACAAGTTTCACATCCCCTTGAGTCAGTATCTGACATGTCATTTGCAGTCCATGTATGTTTAATTGACCTCATGGGTATACTATACTGGTTGTATTTTCTGTCATTGTTATTGTTTCTACAATATATCCTCAATGTCAGCTGCATTTCATCATCTACAGCCTTATGTTTTAGGCCTTGGGCTACACTGCTGTTAAAGTAGTAACATTAAAACTATACGTGAGTCTGCTCTTAAGGTACAGAGAGACAGATTCACTGTACACCAGATCTGTCCCCCACCAATGTCAAAGAAAGACAAATGGCCAACTAAACAAGGAGGGAGAGAAAATTATGAAGAAAAATTAGATATTTACCCCCAGCCTGAGCAACAACATGAGGAGGATGAAGGGAAAAATAGCAGGGTTGATATTGAAACGAGTTGTTTCAATAACCTCAAAGCAAGAAACTAACAAATGAACCTGTAATGCTTAAGACTGTCTTATAAATAAGTCCAATTTTCATTCTTTAAAACAATAGCCATCCCACATAGGCAGTTAATGAGCGCCTTTCTATTTTCAGGTGCTACTGTAGGGTGCAACTCTCTGGGGAAATAATGCATCTCTTCCCGTGATGGATTCTAAATAGTATGTTCAGTAGTGTTGCACAAAATGCAGAACAAAGAAAAACGGGTGGCTGAGATTTTAAAACAATAGGGGGAGTTTGTGTTGCTAAAACTAAAAACAAGAATCAAGACAATGACAGTAGTTAAGATCCAGCTAAAGGTTGCAAGAAACTGTCACTCACTTATCATTAAATGTGATCCAGGTTAGATAAGATGTACTTGACAGCAAAAAAGTCTGGATCATAGCTTTCTGTGGGTTCCTGTAATATTTTATATCATATTTTGCATGGTGGAGAAGGGGCTGATTTTTACCAGTTCATGACAACTGTATGTACTTTTTTATATAACTCACCTGTTACGTTATATTATATTTAGGCTTAAAGTTATACATATCAAGGCCGTGTCTTAAACCTGCATTAATTCTAATGGCCAGCAAGGGGCAACTCCACTGGCTACAAAAACCAAGATAGCCCAAAACGGGCTTAAAAAAATCCACAAACCAATGGCTGATGTCATGGTGTCTACGTCCATTTCTTTTATACAGTCTATGTTTTAAACGTGTGATACATGTGCACAATGTTGCTTAAATGGAGACAAAAACACTGAATACAAATCAGCTCCTCTGTGAAACTGCTGGCTGCTCTTTATGTTTTCACCAGCATACATAAGGAGGAATATATTATAGGTTATACAACAGACAAGGTGTTGACACCTGGCAGCTGGCCTAGTTAGAGCAAAGTTGGTTAGTTAGTCCCTCCGGTTAGTTGGCTGAGTATGTTTTCAGCATTTTGTTGATGTGTAAAAATAATATGTGTCTTTCAGGTGGTGACGTGTCCCAATGCTTCCTTTACCGACCTGGCAGAAATTGTGTCCCGCATCGAGCCTGTCAAACCTGCTCTGGTGGATGGTAAAGCTACCGACACACTCCATCACTCTCGCTTTCAGCCACACCCGTGATCAGACTTTTCTTCCTTCTTTCTTTCAAACGTGTACACACAGTGTCTCTTTTTGTTTTTTTTTTTGATGTGTTTTCTCTTTCCTGTCATACTCTATTAGCAAACAAATCTGTTTCACGAACAGAAGAAAATTGATTTTGCAGAATACATTTTGGCAATTATGTGTTACACTGTAGACATGCAGGTTGTAACATGCTGATGGAAAGTAGGACCTGTACAAATTTATACCTGCAATCAAATAGAAACAATTTACATGTTTGAATTAGATTTAGAAACCATGTTTACGTGCAGCCTAATACAGCAACCAATGACTCTAAGATATTTCCATCATACTTATTCCTCCTCTTCTATTTATAACCTATTTGTCATCCATCACTCATCAAACTGCCCTGTTTGACTTCTCACAGTGTTGCACATTCTGACTCATTCACCTGCACACCCACTTACATTTGTCACCTCTTCTACACACCACTTTTCCAACTTATTCACCCACAATGTGCTTCTTTGCTTCCTGTCCTCCATCCCTTCCCTCCATCAGAGGAGTCAGACTACCACACTGACTATGATGAGGAGGCAATGGAGAGCGCTCTGTCTGACATGGAGCTCTACAATCGCTACGGAGAGCACACTGAAGGGGAGGAGACTGCTGACACGGTGCGCACCACTGGTTATATGGGGGGATATTATGGGGTTTCTTCTATTCTTTTCTATTCTATCTGCACTTAAGTAACTTTAAGAGTTTAAAGTTCATCCTGGAGCCAGGCCAATTTATTCTTTTAAATGTGATCAATAATGCCATAAAATATATTCTAAAATTAATTGGAAGACACTGCAGGGCCACCTAATTAAACTAAAATGAAATGTTTTAGTTCTAGTTAAGAGCCAGGTCCTGAGAAAGTCGTAAGGCTATGACTTTGAGTCGAACATAAGAGGATTTTCCATTGTCAGGCCAAGACTCGGATTAAGCCTTCAGTAATGTTTGCCAAATCCGACAAAAAAAGAAATAGTCGTATATTCCAGACCATAAAAGATTCAGGTCTACTGGGATCACTGGATTTTACTGGTAAGTACAGCTGTATTGTCTGTCCAACAAAGAAGTCTTACGTCTGAGAGTAAAAAAGGATAAAACCTAGAAATCTAAACTTTGCCAAAGAGAAGGGGAAGTAATTTAGACTGTAAAGACTATAAGACAAAAAACTGAGAAAAAATGTCTGCCTCCAAAGTTGATAAGGTTTTGTATTACGATCGGTTTTTGAATGTCTGACTCAAAGTAAAACTGTTTTAAACTACATTTAAAAAATAAAAAAAAAAAGATTAACTGATTATACACATCTGTTACTTCAGATACAAAGTAAGAGTAAAGAGATAATTAGTGAGAATGGATTAGGTGTCCAGAAGAAAGCCATGAAAGAAATGTCTAGAGAAATGCCTTTTATTAAAATCTCTCTTTATACTCACATGCCTGTATGTACGTTGAAAGAACTATTGGTGGCTTTAATCATTATTTCTGTCCAAACTGGCCGCAAAGAGAACTGTTCTTAAAGAAAATTTGATGTCATTATAATATATAGAATATCAATGATTCATAACCTTTCGTCTGATCATCAGGATGAAGAGCTGGAAGGGAGACGTGCACGCCACATTACCTCACTCACCAGCAGCCACCCTCCCACAGTCCCTGACAGTCCACTGGACATGCCATCACACCAGGACGTCCTTTCCAAACAGTCCACTAAGTGAAGAGGGCTCTGATGAATTCTGCCGGAACAGGTCATGACAGTTTAACCTGCCTGTCTTTGCCACATTGTAACCTCCGTCTGTCCCACATGACTCTAAACTTGTTCCCTGACCCTGAGACTGTCAGCATGACAGCAATTACCATTTTGCCCTACGTATCCTGGCCTCCTTAGCTTCATACCGGCTGGCATAACAAATGGATGGTCCCTTTTAAAAAAACTGAATACAGGCATTTACTTAGCTGCAAATCCTATGCATTCCTATTATAGAAGAGCGGCTGCAAGTCTAATCATTTCTCACATTGAGATATAATCAAAACTACTTTCTGTAGCTTTACATGAATCACACCAGTCCAGTGGAAGAAAGAAGGTAGGCGAGGTGAGGAGATACTATTTCCATGAAATAGTATCTACATGAACCCAGGTTTGTGGATTGTCCTGCGACACTTTTTGATTTCTGAGCACTACGAACAAAATTTTCACCTCACTTGGAGAAACAAATAGATATTTTGAAACTTGGGCAAATTAAATCAACTATCTACATGGCTAGATACCACTAAAGGCAAGTAAGACAAATGCACTTTATTAGGTACACCTGTACAATCTAATGCAGTAAATTGTGTTTATCACTGAGCTCATGGTAAAAAATGCTGTTGTACTGAACTACATTAAATTCAGGTGTTCCTAATGTTTGTGCCCCCTATTTACATAAATGAGGGGGGCAGAATATGAGACAACACCTCAGTGTGATGCAGTCCAGTAAAAAGACCACCACGAACTATGACCTAAACATATAATTTAGTAACACCTCTATGACAATGTCAAGAAAACTGATTATAGGGATCCAAAAAAGTGGAATAAAAACTGTATTGGATTGCATTAGGCTGTACAGGTGTACCTAATAAACACTGAGACACTGAGTGTTTTGTTGTTGAGGTAATTACAGCGACCAGTCACTCTTTCAGTGTGCATATTGGCATAGGAGTATTGTTGTATTCGGATAGACTTTAAGAACCTATCCTTGAATGTTTTGTACACTCAGACTATGTAATGATCCTCACCAACACTTGCTTGCCAAACAAGACTAATTTAAAACCAGAAAGAAAGCAAAACAAGAAGCACACTCTGTGGCCATGGCTGTCAGCACAGTTTTGTCGTACCCAGTGTGCCAGGGACATGGAGGGAAGTAATGATTGCAGTCCACTTCAAAGCACCAGTTTCCCTCTCAGCTGGCGAGACAGCCTCCCCCTCCCTCCCTCCCCCCCCCCATCTGTTTTCTGGCTTGAATCTATCAGACACAGATTGAGCAGCAGACAGTGTGGATCTGTTGGGTGGACTCTGAAACTCCTCTCGTCTCAGTACAGTTTATGCACAGGGGCTATTTGGAGCAGCAGGGCAGTTCTTCACGGGGACATGTTGTAACACAAGTTCTTTGGCCTGTCAAGTGATTTAGCTTTTTTTTTTTTTTTTTTTTGATCTAATTTTACTTCTGCAAACAAAAAGCTGGTTGTAGCCTGAAGATGATCAGATTTGTTGCATACGTAAATTTATATAATTTTATTATTATATATTATAGTCCAAAAAGTTAAAATTTTCATATTTGAGCCAAGAATGTATACAGCCTAAGCCCTAGATGATTTTAAGTCACAACAGCTGGACAATCATTCCAGACATGCAATGCAATGCACAATAAAACTAACACACGTTTATATAACCTTGTTTAACATTCCTCTCTGTATGACAGTGTACCATTTTTATAGTTAACTTAATCTCAGTCACAACTAGGGCAGCAACTAATGATTATTTTCAACAATGATTAGTTTGATTATTTTTTTCCATTAACAGATCTTGATCTTTGGTCTATAAAATACTGAAAAAGCCCAAGGTAACATCTTTAAATTGTACTTTTTGTCTGACAAACAGTCCAAAACCCAAAGATATTCAGTTTACTTTAAAGTAGTTCCAGGAAAAGCAACAAATATCCTCATTTGAGAAGCTGGAAGCATCAAATGTTTGGCATTGCTTTCTAATTAATGGCTTAAACAATTAAATGATTATCAAAGTGTGATGATTCACTAATTGTTTCAGCCCCTAATC
Source organism: Lateolabrax maculatus (assembly GCA_031216445.1). NCBI lineage: Eukaryota > Metazoa > Chordata > Actinopteri > Acropomatiformes > Lateolabracidae > Lateolabrax > Lateolabrax maculatus. Next base: position 12,800,919 of record CM062219.1, read on the forward strand.
GCCGCATTACTACAGCCCTAACAATACTGCATATCAAATTTTTTTTGATGAGGATCCCCTAAATTTGTTTTTTAAAGAATTGTTACCAAGATGTAAAAAAAATGAGTGGGACAATTTTAAATAAAAAAAATAAACTTGTCAGTGTTCTCGGGCACCACATATCTGTGGCATTTCTCCATTGCAATTTCTTGATACTTATCAGACGACATATACATTAAAATACAAATATACCCACAATAAGCTAATACCAGCCGGCCAGTTTATCAGTCGGCTCCAATCAGTAGAATATCAATGCAACTTTTTTATGATTTTATTTACTTCCCACTTCACACAACACCTTGAGCCTCACTGTATGAAGCTGTGAGCTGGAGCTACAGTGCCGGCAGCCTTACATGTGTAGACAGTAGGAGAAACCCTGTGATAAACACTATGAGGATCCCATATGGTGTTGGTTAAATGGCGTCTGGACACAGAATGTGTGAACATGGCGGAGATAGGAAAACGATTGCTGTTTACCAATGAGGTAATGGTGTTTGCACTGATGTTTTTTTTTTTTTTTTTTGTACTTTTGGGTGCTTTCCAAAAACCGAGCGCAATGAATTGATGTCTGGCAGAGTGAATGTTTCACTACTTTATTAAATAGGACATGTTAATGGATGAAGTGCCTATGTAATGTTTGGAACTGTGCCACAAAGTTAATGTAACAAAGCCTTAGATGACCCGTATGAAAAAAAAAAAAAACAACCACTCGTGCCCTCATTTGGGATGCATACAATAAATGAAGTTTACCAACAAGCCTGTACTGTATGACATCAGTTACTTGTCTATATTTGTTATTTGATAAATATTGTTTTTGATCATCAATGTTACTAATAAACTATTGTTTGTTCTATTTTGTGTGTCTTTCATTTTCCCATTTTCCCCTTTGAAGGTTGCTGTAGAAAAGAAATATAATCATTTAGGACTTTAACTGACAGTTATTTTCATCTTTGATTAAAGTGCTTATTATCTTTTTTAATTGATCATTTGGTCTATAAAAAGGATAGTAAAATAAAATCAAAAATTCCCAGAGCCCAAGGAGTCTTAAAACTGCTTGTTTTGTCAGACCAATGGTCCACAACAGCAAATTTTCACATTTGAGAAGCTGGAACCAGGAACTCTTGCTCACTTAATCACTTACTTGAAAGATAAATCAGTTGTCAAACATTGCTGCTGGGTAATTTTCTGTTGATTAAATAATTGATTTATCGACTAATTGTTTCTGCAGTATGGCCATTTGTAGTTTAATTTAAAAAAAAAAAACCTGACAGAGGAGTGACAATTCTCAGCAGAGACATCAATCCAGAGGGTAGTTTTACTTGAGTTAACACCAGAAAACATAAATCTGTCTAGTTCCTACGGGCGTCTACAAATGAGATCATACGTTAATGACATCACCTAAGTAAATAAAGCGTCATTAAGAAAACAAATAAAATTTCAAGCAATGAAGAAGTGGTTCCTCTGGGTGGCTCGGTAGTTAAACGCCAGTCAGTGGGAGTTCCCTGGGCCCTGGTGTCAGTTAATATCCACCCTGCTTAAGTTTCATTGTACTGCACCTGAATCATTACCAGCTACTTTTTTTCCTACAGAGTTGGGCAAGCAAAAAGAATTTCCATTTACAGGAGTGGTTAGTGCTGTCACTTCATAGTAAGCAGCACCTGGGTTTGAATTTCAGCCCTGGTCCTTTTTGTGTCGAGTTTACGTGTTCTGTCCAGCTAAATCTGATGCAGTCTAACACAACAAATCCATGTAATAAATGCTATCTTCATGGTGCTTCTAAAACTATGAATATCAACCAACCAAATGTTCCAGAAAAACTAAGATTTTCAGAATCACAGATACAGACTGAGCAATATTTGTGTTGTACCGAGCTCAAGGGAGATTGTGCTAAAGAAAACAGAAATTAACATAAATGAAGAGCTATCACACTTGGGCCTGTTTACTACAGACAGACACACACACCCACACACACAGACACAGAGCAATGGATCACACATACCAATGGATGATTAATCCTACCTTATTGATGTGTCCTATAATGAGCTTTTTCAATCTCCCACCCTCCCTGGGGAAGGCAGACTTACATCAGCTAATTAATGAGCACACAGAGGGGAATTTAGGTCACAAGAAAAGGACGGGAGCGGAGAACGAGAGGCGAATAAGTGGCACTAGCTTTGATCGATACATCACAGGGAAGAAAGCGGAGGGCCAAAAAACAGGGTGAATGAGTACAGGCTTCCAGGATATTGGAGTCTTTTGACAGAACGACAAGGTTGCCAGTGAACAAGAGGTGCCACAGTGCTGGTGTGTTGGCGGACACTGACCCCACTCTGGGCTGAATTACTATGACAGGCAGCAAGAGAATGGCAAGCCATTTGTCGAAAAATGAGGCAAAAGAAGCGGGAGACAAGAGGGATTGTCCTGTCCTTAAACAGACGGACAGTTTGATTTATAGAAGGTCATGTGAAACAGTCCAGAGCCGCGTACTGTATATCCCTCTCTTTCCACCTTTCCATCCATACGGCGCTGCTCTTTTCCCTTCCTCCCTCTCGTTACATCGCCTCTCATTCTTCTTCCCCAGCCTACAGGCCTTTGGAAAATGGGGACAAAAAGGACTTAAACAGGTAAGTAGGTCACACGTTTTGTTGCTCTAGTGAAAGCACCTCTGTGACGTGTGACTACAAAAATAGAGTTGTCAACACACAGAAAGGTCCCCGTACAAAAATGTATTAGCGCCTCTTACTCAACCTAAAGTTTAAGTTTCCCAAATACCATATACGTCAAAATGTTGTACAGACATTCGTGGTCCCCAGTGGATGAATCCCACTCACTTTGAATGAGAGGTCTCTAGAACTATTGGACGGATTGTGTCCCCCGATGAATTGTAATACGTTTGGTCAAGAGGTGATCAACTGACTTTCGCATTTGTATGTGTCCTATAATTTGTTACATTGCTACCATGATGAAGTAAGATGGCGATCATGGTAAGCACGATACCTTCTGTAATTAGCATGTGAGCACTTAGCTCAAGGCAACGCTGTGCCTGAGTGAAGTCTCCGAGATGCTAGATGGCCGTAGGCTCTTGATCATGTTCACATTTTATAGACTAAATGATTACTTCCCCCCCAAAAAAAATTCAATAGATAAATCAATAATAAAAAATATTAATTACTTGCAGTCATCCACGAAAGGAGACTCTAGAGACAAAAAGACAATACTTTCATTATCGACGCACACGTAAGACAAAAAATACCTACACACTGCTGTGTCGTTCCTTCTTCTTCTTTTATCGTATGAATATGCCAACATTTTGACTGAAAATGGAACCAACCCACAAAAAGACCATTTCAGGTCAAAACATTTGCATTTGGAGGGAGAAGCTGTGCGAGAGTGTGTTTAGTTTTTGTCATGCAGTCCCAACAAAATGTACCTTGGATCTTCAGGTTGGACCACAAAACCACGAGAATCATTTCTGACTGATAATAGTCGACACTTTGCAGCTGAAATCCTTCTGCTGCTGTCACTTCTCTTCACTGCCCTCGAGTTCAGAGCTCTGTCAGCCCGCAGCTACCACTTGTGTAAACGTTTCCCTCTCAATATCTATATCCATCTATAACATGAGACACGTGCTCTGTTCCAGGACGAAAGCAGCAGCTTATCCCAACGGGCTCCCTTCTTGGTGAAAAGTTTGTGATATATGCGAGCATCCTAACTGCAGCACGGGTTTCATTTGAAGTAAAATCATTTCCATGGCTGTAGAGTGAAGTTTGTCTGTCTGGTGTTTTGTTGCAGGTTCTCTGGTTTGTGTGTAGCCTATATGTACTGATGTGTGTGTTTGATGTTCCTGTATGCAGTTTAACAGGGAAGCAAATTGAATGTTTTCTAGAATTTGTTGTATTTACATGGTTTGCATGCTTTAATTTACCTAGAACAGACCAAAAGGGACAGATCCTGATGGTTATAAAAACACAAAATAATATTATACATACAATATATGTGGCCTACATAAAGTAGATGTGGCATCCTAGAAGCCACTATTAAACTATGTCTCAGTATGATGAGTAATTATTGATCAATTAGTCAATCAACAGAAAATCCACGTGAGAGTAAAATGTGAGAATTTGCTTTTTTTTTCTGGTTTATTTGATTGTAAATTGAATATCTTTAAATGTTTAACTTTTGCCACAGTAGGTCAGACAAAACGGCAGGATGAAGAGAATTTTTGAAGAAGTCATGCACATGGGAACCAGATAAATCTACGAGCTCATGTTTAATTTGCTCTGGCCCCTCTCACATTCAGACAGATTTCCACCCGTCCGGGAATGTTGTGGAATGTTCTGTTGAATTGGCTATCACGGCACTATTAAATGGACTGGATGATATATTTTCTCTAAAAGAAGAACAAACAACTGCATTTAAAGGTTTTGTTGATAATTATATGCTTACTTCTGACAGGACATACGACAGGACGGAGTTTCGTTGCTCTGATTGGTTGTCTGCACCTGTTGATAACGCCCCTTGGAAATCAAAAATGAACTAAGATGTTCCAGACTTACACGCATTTGCAAATTAGTCTGACGATGCCAGGCTACATTGTACTCTGGGAACTGGTGATGGGCATTTTTTATTATTAATTCATAACTGATTGAAATAACTACCAGTTGCAGACTGTTAAAGACTGTTACAGAAACCAGGAAAATTCAAATAAAGCCAAAAATCCCACTATGTTTTAGGCTTTTAGCAGAAGCTCATCATAAAAGAATTACAGCATGCAAAAGTAGAAAGAATCAATGGCACCCAGAGGGCCACATTTAAAATTCTCCCTCAGTAATCACGTATTGGTCACTTCAGGTTTTGTTGTGACATGTACAGAAACTATGTTCCAAGTAGATTTGCTTTCTGTCAGTGATGCAAGCTCCAATAGAGGACAAAGCAATTTTTCACAAAGACTTCGTATCCAACAGCTTGCTTCGTCAGCTCTGGGCTCAGTAGGGTCCAGTAATTTAAGGTTTCCGTTATCTGTAGATTTAGTTTTTGTCCAGGTTCCAATCTGTCTCAGCATGAGTCAGTTGATCACTGCTGCAGGCCTGTACAGGATGGAGTGATAAGGAGAAAATGATATTGTGTCTTGTACCAGTACAGACACTATCAACATGCAGCTGTTGCTTCCAGGGTTTTGTTTTTTTTTTAAAGCAGTTTTTCCTACGTAGGAGGGTCCACCAGGTTATGAGTCATAGTTTACATAACACACATTTTACCTTTCAGACATAAATGAGATACTTAAACATTTACAGAAAATGTGATGGAACACTTAAATGTTAACACCCCTACACTACTGAAGCACTCGTGTATAACAGAATTCAGTCTCTGCATGACTGAACCGCTCTCATATACAGTACACCACTTAAACACCTTCACATTACTGGGGAAAAAAGCAGTCAAAACACTCCACTAAACACACCACTAAAACACTCATATAGTCAACTACCACTGATTGCCTGATTTCCAATGACAAAAGCCTGATATGTGTGAAGCTTGCAGCCAGCCTGTAAGCATTTCATTGTTGTAAGTGGGGAAATTAGTTCATTTGCAACCAGGAAAATGAGACACGAGGGCGTGGGAATAACAAGGAAACAGTTGTTACAAGTACACTGTCTGAAGGAAAACGAGAATAAAAAATAGTGAACCATCAACTCAAGAGGAGTCAAAGCCACACTAAAAACACTTATTTTGTTTATTCCTCCAAGACATATTCATATTTTGTTACAGTGTTGTTCTGTCTGATTTACTTTATGGGTTCATCTTTTCTGGGTCTCCTACATTCCCCACTGATGAAAAAGAAAACTCACCGTTTGGTAAAATGTTCAAAATGTATATTGTAGTTAGTTTTGATTATGTAATGGTAAGCTCAAGTCTTCTCTTTTCATCCTCTTAACGTTGGTTGATTTGTAAGTCAAACACAAACTCCAAGCAAACAATGACACCTTCAGCTATGAAGGTGTCGTTGCCCAACGTTTAACACTGTAGCCTAAACCAAGAATTGCAAACAAACACTCAGAGGTCTCCTGTGACTGTCAAAGAGAAATTAATTCCATTGCAATTGTGGAGCATCACGTCTCAAACCGCCGCTTGAGCACGGCTTTTAGACCTCACTAAAACAAATCTGAGACAAATAATCAACTTTCCATATAGACGAATGGTATAAAAGAAAGTATGAGACACCAGTGTTGCCAGCTGAAAATAAAATCCTAACCTCAACTGGCAGCTTGTGTGGGGCTGGATATGAGTCTGCAGAAACCCAGTAACACTAAGAATATGGCTACAGATTTGTGTGTGGGAGTGCAGGTCCTGTGTGCTGTGGACTGTGTAATATATTAACAGACACACAGTGCCGGAGATCAGGATGAAAACAAAGATGGAGTCACAGCTGCCGTTTGATCCAGCATAAGGTCTGGGCAGAGCTGCTGCTTCTTTCAGCTCTCTGCCAGGCTAATAATATCCCGCTAACACTGCTGATCGGGAACACGAGGTGAGAGCACCTCGCTGTCCAAGTACGTCACTGGGGTTTGCAGCTGCTAAAAGAAGAAATAACGTTTCTCCAGATAGAAACATGAGATAGAGTCATGAGTTTTGAATATGCACAACAGAAAGTTTCCCACATACTTGTTAGAGCCTAAAAAGAGCAAATACAGGGTGCAATGACGTGTATAATGATGTATTTTTAACCCAGGCTTCTTCAAGTTATGGTCAGACATATGTATTTTGGCGTTGGTTTTAGATAAATGAAAGATACATTTAAAACATGTCTGACGATGTTTAGTGTAGTAGCTCACAGCTGTGGTGGTGGAACTTCAGAAACACACTTTAACCTCATTGCCAATTTGGTTGGGTGGCAATTGGCCTTAAAGTGATGTAATCAGGTACATTTGTATTTTGAGAGTTTCTATTTTGTGAAACTTTGTACTTTTTCTTCTCTAAATTACATGTACATGACCAAGGGAACTGTAAGTTTTACAGCATTATTACAACTGTAGATATTACTGTGCATATTTGTTTTCCATTCCAACATACATTTATTTCTCTTCAACAGATTTCCAGTCCATCACTTGACAAACAAACATACAACAAACATGCCACCTTTGTATGAAAATATCTGTACATGAAACATCCGAATCTAGTCTGCCATTTCTGCAAACAGACCTCGTACAACTAGACGAGAGCTGTGATTTTAACAGCAAAATCTTCACTCGGTGACGGAAAGATGTACGGCAGCGGACAGATGAAAGAACATGTGATGCAAAAGTACCTTGAGATGCAGATGCATTCTGGCTTTACTCTTCTAATGTGTATTTTGGTGGCAGTTTTAAAAGTAATTATTCCATTAGGAAGGTATGAAGGCAGAAATACCAACTTAATTGTTTATGAAGGACCAAATGTTCACATGTGTGTGCCCCACTCTGTTAGCCAGAGCAGTACTGTAAATCCTCGTCCGTTTTTTCTTAGCCCTGTCATCGACATGTACTGTGGCATTGTCCTTCCCCTTGAAACTGGTGTGTGTAAGTGTGTGTATCAGCGTCAGGGTCTAAGGGAGTGCACAGTCTGTCAGCACCAGGGTCTCCCATGGCTCACCCCACCCCCCTCGCTCTCCGATGACCGCTCGTTTATCACTTTCTTCCCTCGCGCCGCGCTCGCCTGTCCGTTCGATTCTGCGTTGGATGGGCTGTCACCACCAGCTCCCTTACCTCCGCGTTTGATTTCTGTATACATGGCTCAGTCCTCTCTAGATTTCAATTGCCTCCCCCTTTTTTGTCACCTCTTTGCTGTCCATCAGTGGAAACATCTCCCCATTCAGCCACTTTCTCATTCATAGGTTCATTCATATCTTACTAATCCAGGCTAACATTTTATTTGTCCACTCTGTGAGGCTCCTTTTCACCACCTCCTCCTCTTTTCTTCTGTATCTGTCCACATCTCCCCTTTTCCATTTCTCTCGCTGCCCGTGCCTTCCTCTGATTTTTGTTTTCTTTGCAGGAGAACCCCTCTCTGGCATTGTTTGCCAACCCACAGAGATCTGAGGCGTTTTGGCTGGGCTGTCCTCAGAGGCATTAGGCCACAGTGAGTGAGAAACCAAGTCAGAAAGAAATGACCTTTTCCCACCCGAGCTTCGAGACAGAGCAGGGAGCTGGGAAACAAGAGGGTTTAATCAGATCAATGTGCCCTTTGTCATCTTGAAGTCTGCCCTGTCAGTCTGTGTATCTGTCTGCCTATTTGCTGTTGGTGTGCTCCTCAATACGTGTGTCATCCATCTATCTGTTCACCTGTCTGTCAATATTTAGACCTGATGATGGCGCTAGATGAGTTAAGGGATCACCAAAAGTTATTACAGTTGATTCTGAGGGGGACGTGAATGCAAGAACATTTCACAACAGAAATGACAACCTTGTGGTGGCGCTGGAAAAAAATGTCAGGAGATCACGTCTTTAGGATACATCATCTGGGAACGATGCATGTCTCTACCACCTTTTGTAGTGTGGTGGCAACTTCTGTTGAATAAAGCACAAAGTCAACACTTGTCTTGCCGTAAGTTTAATTCAGCCTCTGCAAAGGTAAAGTAAGGGTAACCTGAATGGAAATGAATTTCCACTAGAGTAGCAATCAGTAGAAATAGTCAGTCTAGTAGATGTCAAGATACTTCACGTGATAAGAGAAAACTTTGATCAGCTGGTGGCGCTTGAGGAAAAGCTGAAAGAGCTAAAAACTATGTCTTTGAAAGTTTTTGTTTTATGGTAGGTGAAACATACTCCTGTCTGCGCAATATCCATCTATTGAGCCAGGCTGCAGGTCACAGTCACAGTCTGTATGTCTACCTGATTTGGTCTACATGTCTACCACCAATCTCTACCCTGCTTCTGGTTTTTCTTTCAGGCCGATATACAGGACACAAAACAGCTGACAGTCTCTCCAGCTGTCTCCCCCTCTGTCTGCCGTGGTTGTGCAGGGAGGAGAGCTGCAGCACAGGACCGACAGACGCTTTCTGGCACTTTGGCTTCACATTCAGCTTCATCATGATGTCCCTGGAGCTGCGGTAAATCACTAGCCTCCCTGCAAAGGACACAGTGTTCCTGATGTTTTTTAGTATGCACCAACAGAGTTCTCAGGATAAGGGCCAGCGTGTTTGTGAATGTGAAGGAGATATATGGTCAGCTGCTGTCTGGTGACATCATTGAGCTTCAATTTTACAACCCCGGTGTTTCTCTCTGTCACGTACACACAAGAAGTGAATGAATTGTGGAAGGGCATGTTTGCCTGGGTAGAGGGAGACAAACGGGCCTCCATAATTTATCATTCAGCCTCTGGGAGGACAGCCAGCGCTGCCTTCAGTCTCTCATTCATCTGCAGTGTAGCACTGCTGTAAGGGAGCCCCATTCACTCTGGGCGAAGCTCAAACATACCCAGTGGACACTTCCCAAAGAACCATTCACATTTGTTTACATTCTAATACCTGCCAACTGTACAGGGGTTACAGTAGAGAGACATACAGTAGGGAGACCCTCTGTGGCTAACACTGGATCTGAGAACTGCAAATAACACATTGTAGTCATAAATATTGACAAAATAATAAGACTTTTTACGGGTGTCCTAGATTGTTTTGCAGTTTTATAGGATGCAAACACACACCCAGAGCATCATATTCAAAGCTGGGAAGGAGTACCTATTCCTTTTTTACAGCTTAGTGAAGCTGTAAGTACCCTCTTGAGGCATGCAGCTTTCTGCCCCAAGAGGAGACTTCAAGTGCTCCGTTATTGTCTTGAGGTAATGCCATTTACCAGAGACCATTTTTTAAAAATGTTCCTGTCTGTCTGCGCATTCAAGGACACCATCACAGAATTTAGATTTGGCTGCCAAATAGTAACCTTTCCACTGAAAGAACCAGCCAAACTCACATTATCCTTTTCACAGCCTCCATGTTTTTTCATATTTTCCATAAGCATAGCTCATTAAGGCAGTGCTTTTTGGTGACTCACTCTCAAATGTCAGACGTCAAAATGGTTTCCTGCTTAATTTACAAAACTTACTTTCTTAAAAAAGGGAAGTCTATAAAGTGAATCTCATACCACACCGACATGAACGGAAACCAGAAAATTGTTCTGCAACAATATTTACAATTGTTTTGTCATTTTTAAATCAAAATGCCCAACATGTGCTGGTTCCAGCTTCTTAAATGTGAGGATTTGCTGCTTTTCTTCTCTTTCATATCATTGGAAATTGAATAACAAACAAACAATTTGAGGAGAATTTGTCAACATTAATCATGAAAATATTAATTAAGCCTATTCAAAACTTGTGATGTTGGGTGGTTAGTCCACCACTTTGGTCCAGACTGAAATATCTCAACAACTATTGAATGGATTGGCATGAAATATTTATTGATATTCATGATCCCCAGAGGACGAATCCGAAAGACTTTTGGTGATCCCCTGATGTTTCATCTAGTGACACCATCAGGTCAGAATTTACCTAAAATTACAAACAGCAACATTGGATCACATGCTGCTTAGTTTATTTGTGAATCCCTTGTGTGTGTGAAGCAAGCGCAGGATGGCGGACTCTGCCACCAGCAAAAAAATACTATATGGGGAAACAATTACAGAATGTAAATACACTTTTTCGGCTATTGCTGAAAAAATGCTTACCATAAAATGGTATCAAAAACTGGGTTTGATTTTAGTGATTATAACTCTAAAGAGACACTTTTACATATTCATCTGCAATCTGTAGACTTTTCTCTAACTGTAGCTACAGCGTAGCAAAAAAAATCAACATTGGACAGTTAACCAAAGCACATAGTATCAAACTACAAAGGGAAACAGTTCAGTCCCTCTTTCACCGGCTACCTTCATCATGACTCGTACCTGCTCCTGCAGAAGGGTGCACAAACCTGTGCCCTTTTTGTTCCAGGACACATTACCTATTTCTGTTTCTCTACTTTTATTCCCATTTCTTTTAATCTCTTCCACTTTCCTCTCTCCATCCTCACCTCATCTTACACCTTCTCCCCCTTCCATCAGCTTTCTTTCTCTCTCTGTCCTGCCTCTCCCCTTTCCATTTCAGAGAATCAAACCACTGCTCCTCAGCCAACCAGAGGGCGCAGGAATCTATTAAGGACCATAGTGGAAATATGTCACCTGGGAGCCGATGTTACAAGCGATTTAGTGGAGAAGGAAGGGTGCAGAAGAGGAGCAATGGAAGAGGGGATGTGTGCTGCAGTACCAAGGTGAGGCAAGGTGGGGATAGGCATGGGTGTCACGTATGGAGAAGGCCTTCTTCTCTATCTCTCTCTTACTCTCACACACACACACACACACTTTGAACCTTAAGAGCCGACACGAATGTCATTAGTCTCAGAGGTGATTCTGGAGCAGTAATGAGATTGGAGGACTGCCCTGTTGGAGTTATTTCACCCCTAACAACACTGTAAATTCACCTGCTTACATGCAGTGGGCAGACATACATGACAACTCATCTCCCACCACGAATAACAGAAAATGCAAGATTTTTTTCAGTTTCCTTAGACTACATAGAGCCAGTGAGTTAAAGTATTGATTCATCGCTCTGTGCAGACAAGAGGAAAGGTTTGGAAACACCAAATGTTTTAAAAGAGATGTGTTAACTAAAACACAGTTTTGATTGAAATAGTTGTATTTTGAGAGTTTTATTTTGTGAAGCTTTGTACTTTTTCTTCTCTAAATGACATGTACATAACCAAGGGAACTGTACGTTTTACAGCATTATTACTGTATAACTGTAGATAACTGTAGATATTACGGTGCATATTTGTTTTTCATTCCAACATACATTTGAGGTCATAAAATATGACTTGTTGAGTTTACACTACAAATTTCAATTAATTTACCCTTTTAACAGGGTTTGTAATGTAACAATGTAAAATGAGCCATTAACAGAACATTTAATATCAATTAACCAATTATATCTTTTAAATATATACATCTGTTTTGTTTTTACTTTAGTTTTTATCCTAAAGGGATTTTTTCTCAATCAGCTTCAGATTTGAGCAATGAAGTACTACATTTCCACACAATTCTGGTATTCAGTGTTAGTATTTCACATGAAATGTTTCTGTCTGTGCTCTGCTGCGCTCCATTTGACCACGCCAGCATGCTGCTATAATGCTGCATCTTGATCAGCCGATAATTAAACAGCTGTAGGTGGTGGAGATACTGTGGCAAACTTAATCTTTTCACAGCTTCTAAAGGTTGGCAGAAACAGACTGTGACAAATATGTGTTTCTAAGTCTGTATTGTTTATGATACTATTGGTACATGTGGTATTTTGTCAATCTGTCACCGTGCTGGTCGGGTCTTGGAGCACACCTACTGTTAAACCAGCAGGCGTAGCTCGGAAAAAGCTGTCACGTACTTCTGTGCACCAATCAGGATTTAGCAACATTTGAATCCTAATCTGGTGAGAGTTGTGGGTTTTTTTGGAAATGTTTCCAGGCCACTGTCAAACTAATCTGATCAAACTACACACACAAAATGTTGATGAGGCGTATAAGAGAGTTTATAAACTCTTAAAATTTAATTTGATTGTTGCTTATTGGGTCATGATTATTTAATGTTATAGATAAACCAAGTTTTCAGGGGCTTTAATGGAGTACCTTTCAAACCTAAGAACCTTTTTTTTTACTGCATTTTATGAATGTCAATTAACTAATCTGAATAATAATCATCATGTCAATTAACTAATCTGAATAATAATCATATTTTAATTAAGTACTTAAGTACTTGTTATGGCTTTTGTTGCCTTTTGCATTTTGTGCATCCCGCATCTCTGGGATACCGAATATGTCTGCTTGAATCTGCCAAGTTAGATTTACCTTTTTAAGTACAATATGAGCCAGTATAGTAATTATAATATGTGTCATATATGTCATTTTATTTCTATGATGTGCCTATTATTAGCCACTGAGAAATAAATTATTTGAACTTGTGCATTATTTACACATGAAACTGCATTTCACTAAGTGCTACGTATGTGAATTATCAGCCTCTGCTGTCAGAGAGCACTGCAGAGGAAGATGTGACTGTTTGACCTTATTGCTGAAGGATCTTTGCCCTGGCTCTTCTCTGCTTCACTGTTAGAAAGCGAGCCTGCTTTTGTCCAGGAGCGCACAGATGACAGAGCTGACAGTGATAGCTGCCTTTGTAGTGCAAAGGGCCATCTCATCACTGTCACCGCCACGCAGGGCTTCGGTATACTTGCGGTGCCAATGAAGCAATTCACCGTACACACTAGAAGAAATCTTTGTATGCAGCGGATATCAGACGTTGAGTCTTTGGCATCTACCACTTTCCCCAACAATGAATGAAAATAATAGTATGATATTGGAAACAAAAGTCCTCAAGGAAGCTGCTGTTGAAGACAACTAGTACAAAATGCTTAATCCTACTGGTCTCAAGTGAGCAGATTCTGTGAAAACATTTGTTGGATAATGATTAAATGATACCAAGTGCCTGATGAGGAAGCCAGAGGAGTAGAAGATGAGGACTAAGAAAAAGAACGAGAGAAAGAAGATAATGATAGATGGGATGAGCGAGCGTGCAACGTGAAATCTGAGTTTTGTCGTTCCCTCATCATGTGAAGACCTTTAATCCTCCACATCACTTACGGGATTCCACGGCTCATTTATCGCTGCTGCCTGAATGTCACAGGGGTGTGGGCGGACAACGTGACCGCGGGGATTCCCGTTAACCCGGGAGAATGGCAATTACCATCCGGCCACCTATATCCAGCAGAGAAGAGAATGGACATGGCGCGAAGGCGGCTGAGTCACCAGGAGAGGGGACCACGGTTTATCCCTCTAATGAAGCTCACGTCCACAGGTGATAAATAATGAGGGCTGTCCTGAGTCTCCGGGGATGTAAGCAGGAAGTGGAGGAGGGCACGGCGTGTGACGCAGGCTCACTTTTTAGACATGGTGTACTCATGTGCGCACCGGACATAGACACCCTCTTTGTCGAGGACAGTTATGCTCTCCATCTCTCTTTGTCCAACATCTTATTTCATTAGTCTGTTTCATTTCCCCCCGGCCCTCTATACCTCTGTCTATTAAATTCGTGTTTCCCATCTGCCCACTTACTGTCCTCTATTTTGAAGTCTCTGTTCTCTCCTTTCTGTATTTCTCCTTGGGCCCATTTAGGGTCAGCCATCTTTTTCCAAGACTCTGCCAAATGCTCTGTCTAGGTCATTCTCAACATTAGTATTCACAGCAGTCATTGGCCTCAGTGGTTCTCCTTCCAGTCCTGGAGAGTGTCTGGTTTCAGCACCATGGAGAGCTACGCAGACTTCTACTTCCATATCAGGGAGCCATGAAGGATTTTTATCATTCATTTGAGTTTTGAGAACATTTCAGTCACTGACTCTCTCTCGCATGTGGAGACCAGCAGCACACATGCACAATAAACGCAATCATTGAACAGTAATACTAACTCAGATTTTGCAATTTTCTTCTGTACTTGAGGCTTTCTCTGTGTTTCCTATATGGAGAATGGATCAGGTGTGGTATATACGGGAGTGCAGTTGAGGTGGGGTCTTACACTTGATGATGAAAATAATAGAGAAAAACTGTAAACTGCAGATTTTGTCAGCTATAAAAAAGGTCTGGCAATCATGCTTTCATATGTAGTTTTCAAAGAAACAACAAACAACAGCAGTGAATGGAGCTCCAAAGAGGCCAAATCCTTTGTGGCCCTAACTGCTGGTGCATCGGCCCAAATAATTGCTAAATCATTAAATTTTTAAAAGTCAGGTAGAGTCTGTCTCAAAAATATGCCAAACAAACGCCATCAACATGAACAGCCACAAGTTAAAAGACAAGTCTGGTAATATTCTATATTTTTCCTTATTTGTCTCTCTTAAAAGTAAGATATTCTAAAAGTATATATTTGTGACCTGTTTTTAAAGAGTTACCTCTTCAGTGGACTCAGTGCTACAGACAGGGTAGGAACAGTGAAACGAGAGATGGCCTACACTAACACAGTTTTGGTTTGGTCTTTCCATGGGATTTGTTAAAAAATGAGAAATACATATATTATTGCCAGACTTATCCTTTAAAAATAAACTGGGATGTCAGTGATTCAGTATTCATGGGGTGCTGAAATTATTTAATGTTTACATTATTTTGTCTACCCCCTGCATGCAATAGTTACCAGACACAAAATCAAACAATTCCAATCCAAATGAACAGCACACCTCCGCTGCCTGATGGGGAATATGAAATAAAGTTAAAATGACATTGTCGTTTTAAATTGAACAATTTGTCAAAAGCTGCATTAACATAATTCCCAATTACTTATTTAGACAGACCAAACAGCTCATTTAAGCTGTTGCTGGCAGCTTGTCTGCTCTGTTTAGCAGACAAGTACAAGGCAGTGACATCAAGTACAAATTTGGGGGTGCACACTACAGTCACAGCCCTTGATAGTGATCTGCTTGTATGGCAGCTTATTCCACGCACAGCCTGCCTGCCTGTGGAAGTGCTCATGGTTCGTTTATCAGCTACAGTGAGAGTGTGTGCCATTGTAATTGTATTCACACAGGCTTCTTAGGGTGAGATTGATGTGGTGGCTAGTCCATGTATGCAAACAGGAATAAATGTCTCTTGGCCGACCTTGTTTGTTAGTATATTTGCCGCTACCTCTATTGGCTCATGGAGACAGGGTGGAGAAGCAGTGAAAAAGGCTGAAAACGGAATCGCTGTACCTGAAGCAATATGTGTGTTGGATTTTTCTAGAAATGTTGGGACGCTTGTTGTGTGGAGGAGCAATATATCAGAGTTAGGGCCAGAATATCTAGCCATAACTGTATTTTAGTATTCTTGGTCTTTACAAGGACAAATCTTGACAGGAACACTGTTTGACTTTGGCAAGCTGCAGAGTGAAAATACAACCACTTCAACAGATTTGAAGTCATTTTTCTCACTCGACTTTGAAGGAAGATCTACATGGTTTTTGAAGTTGCAGTGACGGGATATGATATAATTGTGTGACATATTCTGGTAGTCAAATCTAAACTGAGACTTGTGACTTCTCAGCCTCCCTGGTTACCCCCAGCTATTCTGACACACACACACACACACACACACACACACACACCTACCTACATACAAACTCAACCCACTTTCTCTCTCCCCGCCCACGGATTGCACTATCCATCATCTGCCCATGAATCTCTCCTCCTCCACCAGCACACTTCATTTCTGTGCCTCACTTTCTGTCACCTTACTGCTGCCATCCATCTCCTCTCACCCCTTCCTGCTCTGTCAGGTGAGCAGGGTCCTCACTTACACAGCAACATGCAGTAGCTTTTTGATTCTCCCTCTTTGAATAGACGGTGATTCTCGGCAAATTAACCAGTACACTGATGTACATGTCGACCTTTTATTCTGTCAGTTTTAATATTCGTTCACACAAAGTAACGCTGTGGAACATTTTTTTCTCTCTTCTTGCCATCTTTTTAACCCTCATTTGCCCTCCAAGCTGTATTCCTCTTTACTTTCTTCCCCATCACTGTCTCTTTTTTTCCCTCATCTCCAAACAGTCTGCCTGCCTCAAGAGAATATGGTTTACTGCAAAAGTCCTTGATGTTATTATAAGAGTAAGATATAAAGATTGTATAACACAAGTGCTACACAGCACCATGGGACAGATTGATGCGCAAATCAGTAGCCTATTTGCTTAAAGGGTTAGAAAAGCTTTTTCCTTGTTATATGAAAGAGTCATAGCTCAAGCAAAAGTATAAACTGGATGGTGGCAGTGGTAATGGAGGTGAACAAGTCTGGGATCACTAAAATCATTGGGGTACATCATCAGGGGACCATGAATATCTGAACAAAAATGTGTGCCATCCATCTAGTAGATGTTGAGCTATTTTACTGGATAAATACAAATCTTGACCTGCTGGCAGTGCTAGATGAAAAGAAGGAGGATTGCCAAAGCAGTCCTCAGATGATTCATCCTCTGAAGACCTTGAATATCTGTAAAAAATATATATATATATTTCATAGATATTTCACTCAAAATTAAAACTGTTAACCTCATGATGGCACTGAAGGAAAAGTCTGAGTATCACCATCAGTATCAAGTCAGTTTGATGCATCCTTAGGAGATTGCAAATGTCTTTATAAACATTCTTAGCAATCCATCCAATAGTTGCTGAGCAATTTTAGTCTGGACTAAAGGGGTGGACTGACCAACTCCCTTTTTGGATTGAAAACAAATTGCCATTAGAACTGAAAACTACCACAGAATAGCTTTTTGAAATCTGAAATGTCTCGACATCAGAAAAAAGAAGAATTTTAGTAAAGAGCAGTATATAAAGTATAAAGCATATATAGCATCCTTAGTAGAATTTCAAGAAAGGATATTGATACATAATTGGCATCAAAAACTAGAAACTAAGGCCTTGTGTTTGTAATAAAATGTGGCACAGTGTTCACTCCTTCCCTAACCGGCTAATCATAGCTTTTTCATGCCATCGGGCAGCTAAAGCCAGGAAACGATCCTGAACATATGCACAAAATACAGCTGGTTATTTGTACACGATGCTACGTTTAATGTGACATTTCCAAATATTATTAGTTAAATGTCTGCAAATTGTGTTTTGCAACAGAAAACATAAAAAAGGTTGTGAACTAGTTATGAAGCTTTGGCAATTGTCCTCTCTAATGGTCATGAGACTTAATTAAGCAGTCAAATGTAGCAAATGAGATTATAATGCACTATCAGAGTTCATTACCAATGGGAAGTATCATTCTTTAATGTGGGTTAGACCCTCTAAATCATTCTCCCTAAATTAAATAGTATATTTAAAGAAACAACGATTTGAGTTCAGTGTTATTAACATTCCTTTGGGTAGGTATCAAAGTTAGTATTGTCTCACTTAAAGACTTTCCAAGCTTTAAGAGCATTAACCCACTCTTAAGTTTTACTAGCCCCCACTATAACATCTACACGCACATTCATCATCCCCATCCCCCACCTTTATCCAAAAAGTTCCTCAAAGTCTCCAAAAATAGGGGACGCTTCACGGTTTTGTTTCACGTTTGCCCTTATGTGTACAGATTAGACTGCCCGAGAGGTAACCTCACAATTCTTTATCACAACATCTCACTTCTTCTTTAGCCCTGTCACACAAGTCCTTTCTTTGATGGTATTTTTATTGATTCAATCTCAAATAAAAGGTATGATCGCATGTGACAGCAAAATGTGTTGGGACCATACAGGTTTGATAGACCTGAAATAAAGCACAGCTGGATTTTCTCACTTATTATGATCCACCAAAAAAACAAGACTAAGAGTCTAGAGCCATGCAAGCCGCTCTGGGAGACGGTGATTTGAGCTCAATGTTAATGTTAGCATGGTAACATTCTCATAATAACAATACTAACATGGTGATGCTTAGTAGGTATTATGTTTACCATGTTCACCATCGAATTGTGTGGGCACTGTAACATTTGCTGAATAGCAGAAATCACAAAGTACAACTAAAGCAGATGGGAATGTCATTAGTTTAGTTGGTATTTATTTAGATTCTGACCCAATGATTGCACTGGATGAAAAGTCAAGGGATCATCAAAGTTATTACAGTTTATCTTGAGTGTGGATTCAAACCGAACACTGCGTTGGTGGTGGCGTGTTGTTTAGGTAACGGTGAGACAATGAAATATGATTTACTGGTATATGGAAAAAACTGTTTTCATTTCAGACAATTGTACATTATTACACTTAAAATATAAAACTACATATACTGTATGTCGACTTGGTTTCATTGTTCATTAATACAGAATCAATTTTCAATCCTAAACTAAATCCGTTCTGGTGGAAAATCAGATTGAAAGTGTAAATTCAGTCCTCTCCGAGTGACTCTGGGGTCACTCGGCTGACTTCTGTTGTAACCGTTGCAGACTCAAATATCGATCTGCTTTGCAATCAATCAAATGGTGAGTGCCTGTCAGGGTCAGAGGAGACACTCATATCTTGGGCAGATGTAGATTTATGGCTGCATGTGTCTTTTCTTGTCCTCCCATTTTCACAGCCTTTCATCTGTTTCGTCGCTCCTTTCCTCCCCCTTTTTTTTAGCACAGTGACGATATCCCTTTGTGTTTGCTGATACAAAGCTGCACTCCTTTTATAGAATGAAAAACATGAATCGCTCCTTTCATTCATCCTTGTGTCTTTCTTTCTCGCTGTCATTTTTCTGTATGCTGTCCCCTCTATGCTCTCTTTTCTGCTTTGGATCCCTGCTGTCCATTCATGCCTCCGTTCATCCCTCTTCTTTCCATCATCTTTCTCTCTTGTTTTTTCTGGCTCGTGCAGGGGAGCTCCACCGTCCTGTCCTCTCTCCATTCATTCATCCCACCATCTCTCGTGCTCATCTACAGTCCATCCGCACGCGCTCCCTCAGTTTCGTCAGAGCTGCCTGGAATTATTTACTGCTTAATGGCCTACAGCAGCTCACACCAGCCCAGTGGTGCTTTGCTTTATTTATTGATTTTCATTCCTTTTGTCTTAGTGTGTGTGTGTGTGTTTGTGCGTGTGTGTACACATACTAAGAGATATAAAGCCCAAGGACGTCCTGCACATTCGAGCTGCGAGTGAAATGACCTGTGGATTGAAAGATTGATTGATGTGATGTTTGAAGGCTAATCTGCCGTTACTGGGTGATTTGTCTGCTGCCTGTGCTTCTATCTGTTTATATGATGTGTGCATGTGCCCATCCATGCATGTGTGTGTGCATGAACCACGGCGACCAACACTCACTATCTTCTATCATTGACTAGTGATCAATTGTCTGTGAGCAGCGTGAGTTTACAAATTGTCTATACTGCTGGGACAACAACATCGATTTATTTAAAAAAAAGGGAAGAAAATCAAGCTGTAGCATAAAATGTTTGCATATAGTATTGGTTTCTACTATTAATTAAAATACTATATTTAATATAATCTGGTTCATATATACAGTGTTTGTAGTATTATTGCTGATAATATGACAAGTCTTTTATAATCTATTCTACATGACACAAATAGAGTCCCACATCTGCACTGTTCAGCAGCTGATAAAGCTATATGACAAATTCAAAGAACTGCCAGATTGTATCATTTGTCTACTACAAATTAGATCTTAAATAACTTGTTTAGTCTCCACCACATCCAACTCCCTGCATGGACTTCCACTAGTGCTTGAAGACACTGCCAGGAAGTTATAAAAAAAACCCTCCATTTAGGCCTTTCCTCCAAAAAACCATGCCGTGCTAAGCGGACAACCTTTTTACCCTTCTAATTTGATTAAATCTACATAACATTTCATGGATTTGTGTTTACTGGATTGTTTTGAAAGTGCAGATATGTTACATCTTATGTTTTCAGTAATGCCTAAAGATGTACCAAATGTCCTGACCACCAGGTTACAAACCACAGGTCTACAGATGTAATAGTGACGAAGTACACTTACTGCTCTTGTATTTAAATTCTGTTGTATGACATTTGGAGATTTTTTTGTACTTTTTGCACTGCTGCCCAAGTCATAAATCATCCGCTGTTTAGAATAACAGGTCATTGCAACCACAATCACATAAGAATGAAAATACGAAACGGGAGCATTGTGGATCACCTCATAGAAGTGCTAATCAGTAGACTGTAATCCTGCTCTACAGCTACACTGTAGGATCTGCCCTTCATGATCCGCCAGTCTCCAGCACGCCTCTGAATACTGATACCGGCGAAAGGTCCTGCCACAAAGACTCGAAAAAACATTCAGCAGCAGAAAAAAAAAACAAACAAAAAAACAACCACCACTTAAGCTACGGGTAACATGCTGATGTTTGAAGTGATGCTCATGGAGCACTGCAGCGCCCAACCTCTCTGCTCCCTCTGTCCTTGGCTGTGGAGGAGAGCCTCTCCATTTCCATTTGTGTGTGTGATTGAGAGTGTGTGTAAGGGTGGGGGGGTGGAGGGGGGGGGGGGGAGCTTTTACCAAAATGACCGATTACATAACACAAATAAATAAATCAAGATACACAGATGATAAGTCCAAAAACGGACGGGATGAACAGCCACGGTGGGCACCAGTACAAACAAGTGTCCTCACGCAGTGCCTCCACGCTGCCCTCCCCTGGGTGAGGATGATGATGATGATGGTGATGATGGTGATATCACCACCCGTGCCATCCTCCCATTGCATTTTTCAGATCAATGAGAGAGGGAGGGAGAGAGAGAGGGAGAGAGAGAGAGAGAGAGAGAGAGAGGTCTGTGTATTTTCAGCCCCACGCTGACAGCTGTGCAGCCACCCCACGTACGTGCTCACATCCGGAGAGACAGTAAGAGAGAGAGAGAGAGAGAGAGAGAGAGAGGGGGGAGAGAGGGAGAGAGGCTGGCGTCCCTCATTTTGTGCATCTTTTGCTCTGCGGACGCGTGCCCGACATCTCCGCTCCCGGATTCTCCTTCAACTTTATTTCCGCAGGTTCTTTTTTTTTTTCCTTTTCTTTCTTTCTTTCGTTTTTTTTTTTTTTTTTTTTGTTTGTTTTTCTCTCCTCACACACTGCTTCCGCCGTCGCGTTCCTCCGTCCCTCTTGAGTCTTTTTTGGAATGAACTGTCTCCCCCCCTGCGTCGCCTCCATGTCAGCATGGGAACTGCCGTGTCCAAAAGGAAGAATCTGAGAAACGATGCGATATCTTCTGTGGCAGCAAAAGTTCGGTGAGTGACGCCCTCCGCATTTCATTGTGGAAGACTTTGACAGGTAGTCTCTGTGTGTGTGTGTGTGTGTGTGTGTGTGTGTGCCAGACCTCGGGTGCGAAGTTGCCGTGCGTGACAGCTGGATTGCTGGATTGCACCCTTTCTCTCCGAAATGCGCAGGGACGCTCTTTGCGCTTCCCCTGCAAGCTCCGCCGGCCGTCCCGTGCAGCCCCGGGGCGTGCAAACCTGTGCGTAAATGAGCCCCTTTATTCTCCCCGAACTGCACCTGCGATACATTTTTTTGTTCCCCTGCAGGGGAAGGCTTCCCCCTGAGTCCCCCTGAGACTGTGCTTCATTAAGAACTGGATTAACTGGAGGAGGCTCTCGGTGTTGTGAATGGAGCCTCATTGTGTAATGAAAGTCATGCAGAGGCGACGCGGCTTTCTCAGTTTCGGCGTCACCCAGAATAGACCCGTCACCTGCTGTGTTAACAGCCTGATATCGGGGTTTTTTTCTGCGGTGATTAAAGCAAAAAAAAAGCAACAAAGAAAAAAAAAAGCGGCTTTTCTGTCTGGCCTCATCGACCCGAGCGCACAGCGCGGCGGGTAAACGATCCGGCTGTCAATCAGTCAATCACCGCGATCGATTCGGTGATCGCCAATCACGGCCGGGTATTGGACCGGTCGCAGAGGGCTGTATATATATATATATATGGGAAACGTGTGTGGGTGGGGACTGTTTGGCCGTTTAAAAGCTGTTGAGGACTCACTCTGAAGAGCCGTCCGGTGTACGGGCTCCGTGTGGATCTGCTGCTCCGCATCCATCTGTTACCTCCGCCCCTGTGCTGCGCTGCGCGTCCGAGGCTGAGCCGAGGCTGCGGCTCGCCGACGGAGCACGTGTGCCTGTAGCCCCCACGTCCCCACGCGTGGAGAAGTGCGGACGTGCCGGCCAGCGGTGGTCTTGGCCGGGATCGGGACGCAAAGTCAGCGTCCCCGTGCTCCCAGCAGCGCGAGTTCAACTCGATCAGTGAATGACCTTGACTCCGTGCGCTGACTCCGACGTCCACAGATGTGGGCTGATGTGCCATTACGTCATTGTCCTGGTGTATGTGAGCCTACTTTCGCATGCCTTGCAGTGTGTGTGTTTTGTGTGTGTGTGTGGGTGTGTGTGTGTGTGGGTGTGTGTGTGTGTGTGGGTGTGTGTGTGGGCCACCTTGAAAGGAAGATGAGTATGTGATGCTCGCACACAATGGCGAGTGAGGGTGTCCTGAACAGGGAATACTAGGCTACTACACAGATGACACAACTGGCAACTGTTGAGGATGATCCCCCCCCCCACACACACACACACACGCACGCACACACACATATCCATGCAGTAATTTAGTCATGTATACTTTATCTGCTCCCCTTTCTCTTTCACAAACACACAGATTTCTTGTGTTTAATTGTTCAGAGTTAATGGCAGAATGAACCTTGCCTCCCGTAGATGGGAAATGCAGCTGAGTCACATGCAGTATTGAGCAGCCGTTCACCTACACACGACCCCCTAAATGTGGAAGCGAGCACTCAGGCGTGTTTTTTTTGTCCGTCTCTCCACCTCACTCACAAACAAAACCATACATATCTACATGTGTACACTCAGGTGTGTGCATACAGCACACTACTCTCTCCGTTTAATCTGCTCGCTTTTCTTCTGCATTCAGCCTGAAGGGCAGGCCTGACGGTACTGTAAGAGCTCTGTCTGCAGTGTCACATCTACAGTGTGGACTTTAAAATACAGCCATTTATGGAGCAATGCATGTTTTTATTGAATGATTTTATCTCTGAAAGTCAATACATTTCTCCCTTCCATAGATTCATAAATTTTGGGCTGATCTTATGTCATGCCAGAATACAACAGTGTCTTTATTCCTTTTTCTTTCTGCATATCAGACACACACACACACAGCTCCTCTCAGAAAGTGAGAACCGGCCAAAATGTCCTCACTTTCCAAAAATGTCCACAGTCCCATGGTCTAAAAGATAGTTGTACAGACACACACACACACACACACACCCCTTCCGGTGCATTCACAGTCTTACAGGCAAATCACAGTGTCATCATCCTTTGCCAACACATCCAAACACACTCTTTTGGATCATGAAGAACCCCAATGACTTTATTCCCTCCCTGTGTCCTATCCATAACCATCAGCACTAGATACATAACTTTTACCTACTGTAACCCTACCTAGAACCTAACACCATGCCCTACTTAATTTGCACCAAATCCTAATTCTAACTCTATAGCCAACCCCTAATCCTAAAACAGCGCCTTAAAGAAATGTTCTCACTTTGCAGGTGTAAATCTTACACAAACTCATCCACATACTGTACACACAAATCTACACAGCACCGAAACTCATTTATCATTCACTTCAATTTATGTAATCTGTTTTTCTTGCATAAATATTAGTTTGACGTATATAAAACATTTATTGAATGAGCCGACCAGGAGGTCATGGCAAAGAAACAATTTGTTACACTTCAGTTATTGAAAGAGCAATGAATTTGTAAACCAACCAGTGCACTGCACATTGAAGACAATAGTGGTTGTTTATCCAATTGGCTAAAAACAACATTTTTTTTTTTCTATTTAGTGTACATTCTCCTGACTGGTGATCTATTCTGGTGGTGCAAATAAAGAGTGTCCTCTTTCTAACAAACAAAAAATAGGCAACATTAACCACAAATATAAATATTAGGAGAACTGGGCATAAAAAGCATCAGTCCACAGCTACAGATCCTCGGGTGTATAGACACCAGAGGAAAGCCAACAGAGAGCACTGTGCGTTGGGCATGGACCACACCGCCCTCCCTCTGGTTCTCTAGTGGAGAAACAGAGCAGCCTGGGTCAGTGGGGCTCTATCTTGTTGTAACGCGATATACATAATGAACTTTCACTCTCTACACAAAGAGATATAAAATAATTACATGTATGATCTAAATCTCTCTCTACACACAGGACCCCAAGCAGATCTGGCAAGCCAAGCACATCCACACTTGTCGTTTGTTGACCTTAGCGGACTCCATTTCCAAGCAAACGTTCGCTGGTCGCACACTGTTAATGTTGTCAACTTGGCAACTTTTCAGACCCTCTTAGTGACTTTAACACTATTTCTAAAAAGCGATTAATACATGTAAAAAGTTAAATACAGGACTTTTAAATGCAAAGACAATGGCCACTGGCACTATAGGAAAAGTCAAGGGATCAGCAAAGTCATCAGGATTTATTCTCAGGGGACCAGGATAATCTGTACCAAGGTTTATGGTAAACCATCTAATAATTGTTCAGATATTCCAATCAGGATTAAAGTGGTGGACAGACTGAAATTGCAATGTCTCTACCATGACTTAAATGACTTCTGGTGCCTCTTTGTCCTATCAATGGGCGTGCCAGATTAGAAAACACTCAAATGCGGATGCATTTTTGGAAAGCACTGACAGATGACCCATTTTGTCTTTGAGGTATAAGGACTTGTTAAAAGGACACCACACAAGTTTGAATGACCACATTTAGAGGAATACTAACAATACATAAGAAACACTAATGACACTGCCTTCTTGTCTGTGTTCATCTGTGCCTGTGTCATCCTATGCATGTTTATGGATGGCTGGTTATGAAACAGGTCACACTCTCCCCTCCAGTAGCTCATGAGAAATAGGGAGCGACAGAGTGCGAGGGGGGAAAATAGAGAGAGGAGAGATTACTTCCAATTTACACACCAAAATTCAGCGACATTGAGTGAAAAAGCAAATGCTTTGATCTTCGTGGTTCGGCTGAAGGGCATCGGACAACAGCGTTCACAGAGCTGAGGGGGTGTGAAAGATGGCGTGAAAGATGAAAGGATTGTTTTTTACAGATGGATGCAAATGAAATATTGTGTCTTGGTTTATTCGGGACAGTCGACAGGTGCGGCCGTCTTTGTTGCAGGCCTGCAGTCACTGTGTTCATGGGGTCGAGGGCTGTTACGTAATTGTTTTTTGAAATAACAGTTATTCAGATTCACTAAAGCTCAACATGGGGAGACGTTTTTCTGAGAATCTGGTCATTGTTTGCCAAAAATCTTTCTTCATTGTTCTTTCTTATTTCCTCTTTTATTCATGTATCTAGAATATATATATATACTGTATTTTTTGAGCAAAGCAAATCTTTTTCTATTACATCAATCTTTCTTCCTCCTATGTTCAATCAGACAGTGGCACTCTGCCATAAATAAGCAGATTTTATTGATTACAGTCTGAAGAATGATTAGGGCTCCAGCAGTGTTATGTGATTGTCTTCTGTCTGATATCGTGCGTATTTATTCAGTTTATTTATTCTTTGACAAAACAATCTTAACTGAAGTTATCCCAGTTGTCATGTTAATGTAGATGTTTAAACAAAACTTTTTACTATTCTGAGCAATTGTTCTACAGTTCAGTGACTGAGCAATCTTTATCTGCTGATGAAGACCTGATACGGTCGAAAGGATTCTCTCCTCTTTACACTTTTTACAGTTTTTACAATACACCACAGGCTTTTTTCGCAGAAGTAATTTTGACGTGTCACAGTAGGAAAACTCCAGAGAAATAGAAAAGTGCTGTGTGTTCGAGTGTTTGTGTGAGAATCAGTTGCATCACTCAGCGCTGTATGTGGTTGGGGTAGTTGCGGTGAGTCACTGACATTTTAATCAGCTCCCCGATCAGGTGCTTCGTTCCCACATGTCCCATAATGCACCACACTTTCAAGTCTGCAATTAACATTCTCCAAGTCCCTTTGGCCCTCAGCACGCGCAACAAGCCTCTCAACAGGTTCTCATCACCCCAGCTGCGCATTCGTGTGTGTGTGTGTGTGTGTGTGTGTGTGTGTGTGTGTGTGTGTGTATGCTCCTCCGTGTGTGTGTGTTTGTAAGAGACCCAATTCAATTAGACCATCTGAGAGGTGGATTCGATTAAGGAGCATTAAGAGTGAGGGATCTCTTTACTTGGCAGCCCATTGTTTACAGTGGAGAGACGCCCGGGGAGACATTTGCTCTGATGATATTCAGACCAATGGGAACACTGCCAGGGGAGTGATGGCCTGTTTTCAGCCACTTGTCCTCTAAAGATATATGGTCACAGGGTTAAATGGCATCAGAATCCACAGGGAAAGGGCATGAGATGATTAGATAGGGGTCAATAATGGAATGAAATACTGTATGTAGCAGCATTATGTCAATTCTTTAATCTCAGAGCATCCTGTGAGTCTTCAGGGTCTAGTTTGTCGCCAAGTTAATGATTTTTTTTTTCCTTTTTATTTGATACCTATTATTATTATTTGATACAGCATGGATCTGGTGATTGAGAAAGTGGGTGAGATGTGGCAAGAGTAATATTTGAACATGGTAACATGTCATCAGGAGGCGTCACAATCTGCTCTTTCTGAGACTTTCTTTGAGTCTCCAGATGCAAGGGTAGAACAGTGTTTTAATAAAGAGTAATGGACAAAATAAGTAGAATATATAAATGGATGAAATGATCAAAAGGCTTGATGTGTGAAAATTGAGGAAAATTAACAATAACACAGATTTAAAAAATAGGGTTATCAACATGTCAACATAATGGTCCTCCACCATGATTTGGACTATGACAACAGTGCAAAAACAAAAGGGTTAAGGTATTTTTTCTTATTATCTTGTTAAAAAAGGTCTATATTTTACATCTAATTGCACTGACTTTACCTACAATCTATACATTGCATTTACTTTAATTTGTCTCCACTTGGAAGAGGATCAAAGTCCACTGATTTTGTATATCCGAATGTCGCTTGGTATTTTACACCTGTGGTGCAAACCCAACCAGGAAAAACGTTTGATTGATGAGCGCTAAAAACGTAGCTGTAAAAGCACTCTAAAAAACAGGATAATTGGAGAAAAAAGTCAAATAAGAAGGGGATAAAGTAACACTGGAATAAGTAATGAGTAATGTTTCACCATCTGCATCCATTAGTAAGCACAAACTTGAAGAGACTGAAGAAAAAGGGCATGTTTACGGTTTTGTAATGTTCCTGTGGGTCAGGAATCTAGTAATACTTTGTTTTGTCTGAATCTATTAAAAGAGTTGAAGTGCTGAGGTGTAACTCTCTGTTACTGCGAATCCTTTTATGTGTCCCCAAAGTGGTTGGTGGAGTTTGTGGCAGAATGTGTTCAAGAAGGAGTGGTGTGATTAATTGGGTCTGACTCATTCAGCTTGTGAAATGCTAAGTACACTGGAGTATCTCCTGAACTGTAGACCCAGACAAAGGCGTAATATGCTCATATTCGCTCTCACTCGCTCACCCAAGAGGAACAGAACAGATGACCAGACAATAAGCAGGAGTTTCAGGTTTCACGTTGTACCCACAGTAGTTTACGTAACAGAATTAGGGCTACTCTTTCAGTTCAAGACATTCAACCACATAGCATCTTTGTTGCAAGACAATGTAGTTGGAGACTGCCCTCCAAGAAAGATGACAGCAGCAGTCTTTTCAAATCCCCCAAAACAGCATGTGCTTAGGTTAAATTGACCAAGCCATCTAACGGTAGCCACAGTAATAATGACTATTCTCCATGAGGAGAAGAAGAAGTAGTAATTAAAAAAAACTTAGTTTTTCCAAAAGTGATTTGTATGTTTTGGAAGGCACAGACAAATTATGCTGTCTTGCAGATAGGAATCGGATGAGAAAATCCTTCTATGTGTTATTGTGGAGGGCGGTTACAAACAAGGTAATTTAATATGGAGAC
Source organism: Lateolabrax maculatus (assembly GCA_031216445.1). NCBI lineage: Eukaryota > Metazoa > Chordata > Actinopteri > Acropomatiformes > Lateolabracidae > Lateolabrax > Lateolabrax maculatus. The sequence continues at coordinate 12,829,495 of CM062219.1, forward strand.
TTGTTGGGTAGTTGAGAGCTGGAACTGTTTCCAAAACTCCTGGTTCTTTTGTTCAAGACACTGTGACATCCGAGTTGACCGCTGAAAAGCATTGCATTCACCAGTGATGTTATCAGGAAATCTAACCATCATGTAAGATGAACAACATAGTGAACATGGAAGTTGTGAAATGAATTGTGAACTTGGCCATTTCTCACTATGTAGACATTTCATAGATAATGAAAAAGTTGAAATGCATACAGGAAATTGTGGTGAAATGCTGATGTTTCAGCTAGATTGCAAGTTTATTTAAAGCAGCAGTAAGAGCTTCAGTCTAAAACTAGCGAGCTAACTAGATAAAAGCCATACGCCTTGCGATCATAAACGACAGCCCAGTATGCTCCTCACCTGACTAAAATGCCCAGACTTGTAGTCAACTAATACATTACTAAAACCAAAATGGATTGACTAAATATGATAAAAACTAAGAACGTTTGACAGAGGACTTAGACTAAATTAAAAAATAGCTGCCAAAATGAATACTACTTTTGTTCATAGCACTCAATATTGTAGATGTTCAAATTTCCATTTTTTTCTGAGCACTTTAAGGACTTCTTGTCCACATTGATTCAAAGCCGAGGTTCTGAGAGTGCTGAGAAAAATCTACAATTCAATGACAGCTGGGCAAACTGCTGAGGAAAATCATGTGATAGAAAGCTCCAAATGGTCCTCAAAACTAAATGGACCTTGTGATGAGATTGTCTTCTCTTGTGAAACTTCCTTAAAAAAAACATGATGGTTGCAAATATTTCTTGTACAGTATCACAGACCACATCACAGAATTCTCCTTTACCTTTAGGGTTAAAGAGTTTACTCTCACACAGCTCCTTAAACCTGCACCATTCTTGTTGTCCTTTTTTGGACACGTTTCATAGCATTCATATGTTGTCATACTTAACAGGCCTGTAGATCCACTTAAGAGGTTAAATGACACAAAGGATTTTAGGGTTTTTCAAAGGTTTGTCCTAAGGAGAAAATGGTTTTATCTCTTCCTTCCTCATTGTCTTCACTGTGCAACGCCGCCTGCCTCTGTTTCCTCAAGTTTATGCCACCTTTCATTTTTAATATGCCCCCATTTTCTCTGTACACTCCTCTTCCTCTCTGCTGTAATCCTGTCTCTCCTCCTCAGAAAATCCCCTCCCCAACTCGTTTCTTTCCCCCAAACCCCTGTCACATGTCTGAGAGCATGCAGGACGAATTTCATTTTTGCCTGCTAAGCTCTTCCCCTTCTTCTCCTTCTCCAACTTCTCTTCCTTCATTTTTTTTTTTTACCTGTGCACCTGTGTCCATGATGTGTTGTGCTCACATATCATATATCAAGTATGGGCAATTGTTTAATGGAAGGATTAAGAGGCATTTTTCTCTATTCGTTTCCGACTCAGTTTCCTTTCATGTTTTATGGATGATGTGAGTCTCTTGCACCATTGTTTGCCGATTTTAATCAGAGTGCCTGGCCTGTTGAATAATAAAACAGGAGGGCAGAATGAAAATGGCTCAGCGAGCTTCAGCGGGACACCTGCTGATTAGAGCGTAGACTACATTTATCACAACTCTACTTAACAGAACTGGTTGCCTGTTACAGTATATCATCACACGCACACCACACACACACTTTGTCTCTTTTTCCTTTTTTTCCCCCTCTTTTGCACTTGAATATATTATACAGAGAAAAACACACATATGCATACCTACGTGCACGTACACACGCAAATCTGAAGGATGATAACTTTAAAATGACACCCTGGCAGTAAGAGTTAAATCTGGTTTTTAAACCTTTTTTTCAGTTTATATTTTACTTACATGGTGCATATTCTTTGAAATAATTATAATTTGTTGAATCAAATTACTCCAAACTAACTGGTCCATAGCAAAGCAAAGTATTGGTTTCTAGTTTCTAGGACAGCAGGCAAAATTCAGTATGAAGCTGTTACAGTGGTGGGTGTGCACCTTACTAGATATTGGTCATTTTTGCCCTATCGGTGGATTTATCCTGAGCCTAGGGCAAAAATGTGACATGAAATATTTTACCCAATGCTGTAATACAGTGTGAGTTTTATATTTTCTTTAGTCTTTCTAATGGAGGTCCTCAATGCTCTCAAAAAGTCCACTACAATATTCATATTGATGATGTGTTATACTCGTTATTTACTGATGTATGTATTCACATCAGTGAATGCTTGACTATAGCCTATGGCAAAATAGGCTGTAGTCCAGCATATTTGACTTTCTAGTCAGGTAATGTGGCAGATTTTGATGGGTATAAAGTAACTTGAATAAGAAAGTAAAACATCAATATATAGGGCCCCCTCTGGTCAAACATGTACCATTATAACTGTGCTGTTGTTAGAAAGTACTGCAGGTAAAATGGGATCTCTTGTCTTGGCCTTGACTTTCTGTTAGTAATTTAGGTTTCTATGATGTGTAGTAAATGTTGATTGACTTGTAACATAAGGCCATTCTCACTTCTCTATCAGGGGGTTTCCTTTAAACATATATATATATATACACATACGTTTTCTCTTGAGGAATCCAGCTTTGGAGAAGAGGAGGAGGAGAGACAAGAGAGGAGGAGGAAGAGGGGGCTGAGTTTAAATAAGAAACTTGATGTAAGAGAGAAGGGAAGATGGTGCATCAAAGAAATGTTTGGAGAAAAAAACTGTTTTCACTGCACTCCTGCTCTTTCTGTGTGTGTGTGTGTGTGTGTGTGTGTGTGAGAGAGAGAGCCTGTTTGTGTGTGTGCCTGCTGTGTTGGACAGGCTTTAATAATTGACAGAGCTGCCAGGGAGGAGGCGTACACTCACAGATTCCCCTCTATACAGGGGATTCTTCTGCAGAGATGTGTGTTTGTGTGTGTGTGTGTGTGTATCTCAGCAGTCACCTCTGACATAAGCTGCATTAAGAAAACAGGCAGTTTTGTGAATATGTCAGGGAAATTTTCCGGATCACATCGATACAAACGTAATACATGATGCATAATGCTTTTCACACCTGGTTTACAAAATAAAAACGAATATGCTGACTCACAATTGATCCATTAACCTGCATGTACTAGTAGATCATTAGTAAACTAATTGAAAGTGTTAAAAATCAGTTTGCATACAGTGAGTTTTCTCATAATAACGCCTCAGCTGTGACATTAGTAGAATTAACAATACAGCAATATTTTAAAAAGTAAGTTTTACAGAAAATGCACATACTCTAAGTATAAAGTAAAAGTACTCATTTATTCTGAATAATGCTAAATTGTGTTAAATTAAAGATTTCCTCATATGTGTTTTATGGCTGTAGGTAGGTAGTCTTGGAGGCACTACGTCTTACTTCTTCATATGCTGTTGGGTATTTTACACTATACCATGAGTCTGTTGTTAAATAACAGATAAAAGCTGCAGTATTTCCTCCGAAAAGTACTTGGGTGAAGGTATTAAGTCTCACAAAACGGATATAATCAGCCGTACCAGTGCCTCAAAAGTATGCTCAAATAAATGCAGTTTGTAAGTGGTTAGATAATGCTATAGGAATAAATTAATATTAATAGCTTACAGTCTCAGACTTACTCACATTTCCTCCTTTCCTCTCCTCTCATTTTTAATTACTATCATGAATCGTTATTCCTAATAGTTATTGCTGCGGTACATTTCCTCTCAGTTCGTTCGCGGATTGACATTGAAAGCACATTTGCAGAGTTGTCCGCCTTTCTTTTATCTGTCTTTGCTACAGTCACATACTGACTATAGGAACATTAGGAGGTCAGTGTCATCCAGCTGTGAACCCTGAGGGTGTTTTGTGAAAAAATGAAGCCCTCTGTGATACTGAGTTTTAGCTATATGTGGCTGAATGGATGTCAGTAGCGTATTTCTGTTTATTTGTGTGTGTGAGTGAAGGACAGACTGAGAGAAAAAAAAAGGAGCTAAGCACCAGATGCAGTACTCTGGTTATGGATCTCACAGCATCTATTTTCAGCACATCTCTAAGCAATCTTCTTCAGTTGCTGTCAGGTTAAGTATTTTTCTTGACACAAAGATACAGTATATACATCTCTATATTCGTCTACCAGCTGCAGTTATATCCACCAACGCAAACTGAGGTCATACTGAGAAATTAAGTCAAACAATCCTTCCCTCTATCTCCTCCAGCTGTCTCATACTCTGTCTCTCTTTCAGTCTGAGGCTGCCTGAAGTGTGGAGATAAAACAGCTGCATCTTAATCTGTGGGTGGCACAAGCCTACAAAGAAGGCAATTAGGTTTATAATTTACAATTCCCTTGCCCTTCTCTCTTCTCTGCCCTTCCATTTCCTCTCCTTCCTCACTCACCCCTCCTTTTCCCATGAATTAATGTCTTTGTGTGTCATGTGTGTGTGTGTGTCCCCACAGAGCAGCACGAGCATTTGGAGAGTACCTGTCCCACACACACCCTGAAAACCGAAACGGATCAGGTCAGCGTCTCTGCCATCCTGCCATTTGTCCATCCCTCTATTGTGCTCTGCTTTGTGGTCTTTAAATCCTTCCTTCACCTGCTTCACCTCATCCTGTTCAAATGCCATGCTGCGATCATTAGTGCATCACTGCAACAGCTGATAACCGAAGAAAGGTGATGATGTTATCCGTGTCATCCTCAGCTTGTCCTCTTCTTTTGAAAACCCTCTCTTCTTGCTCTTTCGCACCTCCGTGTATTGCTCATTCTTTAACACTCACATTTGTCTTTTTTGCTCGTCATACTAGCTCATCTTCTGTGTGAAACCTTGGTGGGTCCCGACCCGGAGTCCCCGAGCGACACGATTGGCCCCAACAACAACAACCACCTCCACCCCTGCTCCAACACCACCAAGGGCTGTGAGGACAACCGGGAGCCCAGCCTGGTGAAACCCCCACTGGGCTTACTCCAGCCGCCTCCCCCCTCCATCACCATCTCTACCAAGCCCGCGCGGCTGTCCCTCGAGCGCAGCTTCTCAGCGGAGGAAGACCAGCAGAAGTGTGTCGAGTGCACCCTGCAGCCTGCCCGCGTGTACACCATCACCACCCAGCGCGGTATGCTGATGAGCAGCGGCCGGGGCAGCAAGGAGAGCCTAGAACTGGACGTCCTGAAGGAGAAGTCGGGGAGTGGTGGGGTGGGATCCAGAGGTGGCTTGGTCCAGCCCTCCACTTCTCCTTCCTCCACCTCATCGTCTCCAACCCAGTACCACCATGCCAGCAGCGGCCGCGGCAGCCACCATCACCACGGTATCCATCACCACGGGAACCACCGTGGTGACCACCACGGCGTCTCAGGCGCCAGTGCAGCCTCCGGCAGTGGAGGAAATAGCGGGGCAAGTGGAAGCAGCAGCAGCAGCAACCATCAGCAGCAGCAGTCTTTATCCGTAGCTGGATCCCACTCCCATCATGGATCACACCACCACAGCCACCACCATCACCTGTCCCAACCACCGCTCCAGACCTCCGTCAGCGCCCACAACATCCGCGGCTGGGGCGAGGGTGGGAAAGGGGAGGCGGAGTGCAGCGGGCTGGCCTGTGACTCATGCAGCGGCGCCCCGTCGCGGAGCCAGGGCTCCCTGGACCTGGAGAGCGCATCCCGAGAGGCAGGCAAGCAGCACCGACGCCTAGAGCGGATGTGGAGTGTGGACCGGGTGACTGGGCTGGAGAGAGGTGAGAGGGCGGAGGACACAGAGGAAAGGAGAGGCGCTCGATTCCAAACGAGGGTGGGAGGGGGACCAGGGTTTGCTCATAAGACCCTGTGGCTGGGCTTGGCGGGATCGGTAATGGACCAGAGATGAAATAGCATTTGACCAATTTTGCAGTTAATTTTAAGTTAAGTTTACTGTGAAAATTAAGCCTAGTGAAATCAATCATCCCTTAAAAGTGAGCTAGTATTATATTTTTCAAATGTATTTCTACTCGGGTCTGGTGGGGATGGGTTTGATGTTGGATGTGACGTGGTGGTCTGTATTGCTGACTCTTCGTCTCCCCGTCTCTTCCCTCTGCTGTATCCTTCTGTGTGTCTCCCTCTCTCCATTTGTGGAGTGGTGGACTGTGAAGTGCTAGTGCTGTCGATGGTTTTGTGCTTTCATATTTCTAATATATTAATTACACAATTTGCCAGTATGACTTAACCCTGGAATCATAATTTTTCTCTTTAATTGCAGAGGACACTAATTGGTTCCCCAAGGAAAATATGTTCAGCTTTCAAACTGCCACAACAACCATGCAGGCGTGAGTGTCCAACCTTCAAGCACACATATCAACCTTACATGTACAGAAACACACATACATGCATACATAGTCACATTTATGGTGTATGCTTTGTCTGAAAGGTAAAGCTTGTGTTGACAACCAGAGTTTGTGGACAATAGTGGTGTTTTAGGCCAATTACTATGAAATATTTTACATTACTGCAAACCATTTTCCAAAGCATGCTATAGGTTTTTAGATCAATTTCCTACCTTCAAGGCTGCCATTGATTTTCATTTCAGTAAGCTATAAAAATCAGCTCGCAGACCCTTAATGCTTGCTCAGGAAGGGACCATCCATCATAGTGAATATGTCGTCAATTCTTTTTTCTTTTTTGGTTAAAGTCGTAAAGCATGGCTTGTTTTGAAAGCAGTCCCAGTGGGTGCATTTTAAAGACAATTTGACATCTGAGATTTGATTGTTGACCAGATTCTCATTATCATTTTCACAATGTTTGACTGTTGATCTTTTAGGTTTAATTTTCCAACAACATCGTTTGTCTTAAGCAAGTTTAAAGAATGTGTAAGTTGACTTTTCATAGCCTGCTGAAAGAAACTAATGATTCCTTACAAACTAATAATTTAACCTAAAAAGTCTACAGCAATACTAGTGGCTGTGTGAGGCTGTACTTGAGCACAGCAGTGTTTTGAACTAAATTCTTGCATCGGCACGCAAACATGGTCACAATGACATGTTAACATGTTCAGCATCTTAATTTAGCTCATTCAAGTGCTAACATTTGCTAATTAGTAATTAGAGAAGCACTAACCATAAAGTAGAGCCCAGGCTGGTGGGAATGTCATTAGTTTTGCAGGTATTTGGTCATAAATTAAAGTAGTGGATAACCATTTTGAGCTGATGGTGGCACTAGATGAAAAATCAGAGGATTAGTTATTAGAATGTACCCCCTATGGACCAATGTCCAAAATGTCACGGCATCCCAACCAATAGTTGTCAAGTCATTTCAGTCTGAACCACAAATGTCAATCGTTTGGTGGCACTGGAGAAAAAGTCAGGGGTTCACTTAAAGTCAGTAGAGTTCATCCTCTGGGGACCATGCATGTACTGTACTGCATTTAAAGGCAATCCATCCAATAGCTGTTGAGATATTTCAGTCTGGACCAGTCTGGTGGTCTGACTGACTAGCAGACAGAGGCAGAAAATGAGTAGTAGCAGTAATGTAAGGTATTTTCAGTTTATAGTTCATGGGCTAAAACATGCAAAACCAACACTGTGTTTCTATGAAGTAGGTATAATGAACAAACTCACGTGTGCTAGTGAGAATATGAGTGGGTGTCTGCATAAGAGTGCTTGTGAGCATTCGTCTGAGTTTGATAGAAATATGAGATTTTGCTTTCAGTTCACCTGCAGCTGTTAAAAGATATCTCAACCGTCACAAACACTTCACATCAACACATAGAATCTCAGGCAGCTTTCAGCAATCTGTTTCTGCACGACTATTACTCTTTTTTTTAATCTCTTTTTAAAATGTATCTTTTGCATTTTCTTTCAAAATCAGACTTAGTCAATAAAAGTTGTTGTTCATTTAGCTTGTTAAATAAGCACAGACAAGTAACAATTATGTTGAGTTGCTAGTTGACTTTTTATTCACAGAGATCAACAATGACACTCTTTTTGTCTCCGTCTCATTATGCCTCTCCCAGTTCTTCCTCTCTGTGTTTTTTGGACTCAATGCTCACTGGTTCCTAAACTGTGCTTTTTTTCCCCTCTCTCTTCTCTTCTTGCATGCTAATTAATCATGGGACACTCAAACAGGATATCGTAAGTATACTTCCCTGGTTGCTTCCTTTTTTTCTTAACTCGCTTACCTCTTGTTTTTAACTGCTGTTCCTTAACTTTGATGACCATTTAACCTTCATCCTTGCGCTGGGTGAAGTCTGTGTGTGTGTGTGTGTGTGTGTGTGTGTGTGTGTGTGTGTGTGTGTGTGGATAGGTGGCTCTGAGTAACTCTCTGTAGCAAGTTAAAACTTTTTGGTTGTTTGGGTTATCCTGGCCTTACCAACCAAGACAGCACACATACAAAAACAGTTTTTTCAGGAATCATCAATCATCATCTAATTGACAGTTATAGATTGTCAGATAGAAGCCAAGTCAGCACAAATAATGTCTTTTAATTCAAGTAAATAAGCCAAAGAGGGGGGTTTTCATGCAACAGCAGGGATGAAGTCCAGTATAATCCACAGCAGCTGAGTAAATCTGCCAAGCTCAAGTCAGAAAAATGTCCGTCAGCGTGTTGGCTGACCTAAACCCTGTCAGCTCGCATCCACCCAGCAGTTCTGTCAGTTTGGCACACACAACCGCCCTCACTTAGGACACAGCAATAGATAGAGTTTGGCCGTTTACAATTTTGGTGGCAGTCAAGTTAGTGCTCTAATCCTGCTCCACAGACGTGGCCAGTTATCAGTGAATCTGTGCTGGCTGACTTTGGACGTGTTTGGAACTGACTGTGGTAACTGGCTCTGGAGAGATTTGTTATGAACAAGTATTTATAGTGCTGACATGTGATCGATAGTGCCTTCTGGTAAAACTATTTTATCAGTAGTAGTTTCAGTTATATATTCAATAAGTCACATGAAACCTTGGTAGATAGATATTTAGTATTTAATACAAAATGTTGCTGAGTTCTTGATATTGTTGCGTGTGAATGGATAATTTCTGTCAAAGGATTCCTGAGTGTATAGGCTAACTGAGAAGTATGTTCAGCAATCAGATACATGTTAACATTGATAACGCTAATAGTGTTTATGCCTAAACCAAGCCAAGCCTTGACATTTCATACTGCACAACCCCTGCTCCTGCCACACCTTGCCTAACTAAAACCAACTAACCCAAGCTGCTCCTAAACGTTTTCAAGTTCTTTATATGTTGACCAAACTAACCTCTGGCTGCTAACTTAAAATAAATGTGGAGGATTTATCTAAAATTCTTACAATGATTAAAACAAAAAGCTGGTGATAGTCTATGTTTTTCTTATTGTCGACAAATCCCATGAAAGAACCAAAACCAACGATGAACTGATCTTACTGACCAAGATTGTCTGTGTAGCCAGAGAAAACGTAGTCATTTGTGCCATAGCTTTTCATTGTTGTCCAATAGGACTAAGAGTCTACAGCCATGCGAGTGGTTTCATGAGGCCATCACATGTATATATATTAAGAACTCAATACTGGACTCCAGAATGGTGCCGTTAGAACTACAAAATAACGGTTAACATTCGGATCTTTAGCCGGTTTATTGTTTACCTTGTTCAATACCTTTGTCATTCGTTTTGAAGGTATTTGGTCACATCCCAAAGTATTGGACAAATCCAAGAGTTTGACCTAATGATAGCAGTAGTGGGAAAAAAAGGATTGTCAAAGTCATTAAGGCTTCATCCTGTGGGGACAGTGAATGTCTGTACCAAATTCAATGGAAATCCAATTGTACTTCAATCTGCCAGGGAAGTCAGAAAGTACTGAGAGACATTGTTGGTTTTGGTATTTTTATGAGATTTGTTGACAGTATGAAAAATAAAGAATAATGCCAGTCTTAGCCTTTAAAAAGGACATTTGTGTTTGGGGTAAATTTTACAAGCTACTTTCCACTACTTACTCAGATTCAAAGTACCCACAAACACACAAACAACTACGTATAGCATAGTTGGAGATCTCTGTCTCTGTCTCTGCTATGGACAAATGTTCATCAACTTCACAGGATTGTGCAGTCGCACCTCTCATGGTTAACAACAATTAAGTCCGTTTAAGACACAATCACACATTGACAGTGATGCATTTCACACCATGTTTGTACTTTGAAAATGTTCCGGTTAGGAGAAAGTGACATCACTGGCCTCAGGCTTAACTTTTATGTGTTTAAGTTTTATAATGGCTGATTTAAATGACTGGCAGACTTCCACAACAACTTTACTGTCTTTGTTGTCAACCTCTTGCTTGTGGATTACAGCTCTAACGTACAAAATCCATGAAAAATGAACACCAGGCTGTAAATAGGACAAATTAAACCTTCAACATTGGAGAATGGGCACTTTTTTTTTTAAAAACTGGAGCTGCTATTTGAGCCCACAGAGCTCCAGGTGCTGAATTAAACCAGTGTAAGCTCAAATCTCAACATACCTTTAAACTGCACATAAGGATATAACACAAGTATCAATGACTGGTTCTAGGAAAGTATCAATAATGATAAAATTCCCCAAATACAAACTATTGCTTTTAAAGGCTAAGGCTGGCATTATTCTTTATTTTTCCAATTTAGGCTACACATCAAGTGGAACCACTGAAAAGACAAAAAAGGTCACAAGATCAGTGTCTCTGCTGCAAGATGGATTATATCACACGCAGAATGACACTTTTGTTGCAGGGGTGAATAGAAAATAAGATTTAAGCAGTTGATGTGATTTGACTTTCTGGTCTTTATAGTCAAAGCTAGCTGCTGCCTACCTACAAAAGCCTCCCCATCACAGCCAAATAAACCCTGCAGCTAAAAGGCCTGGCATCAGCCCCCCTGCACTGTCATACCCCTCGCTACGCCAGCATTCTCCCTCTCTCATCCCTTTAATACTGTGCCACGTCCTGGCAGGGCTTTCCGGGGATTTGTGCAGAGAAAAAGGAGAGAGAGGGAGAAGGATTCGGCAGAAGTCATCCAGAGGTACGAAGCGTCCCCGGGCCAGGGAGTGCTTTGCTTGAGCGCTGTTACCACTTGTTTATGGCTATAGCTCTCCGTTGTTGCTTATTGACAGCAGTGTCTAATCTGCGTAAGCCAAAGAGTCAAAACGTGGCACTTGAAGGTGGGAAGACGTCAGAAGCTTTCGAAAAGGATCTGCTTACTGGATGCCCGGCTACAGTGCCCCAATTTTCTAGGCCACATTTGTACTGCCAACCACAGGGAATCGGATTTTTATTCTAAGATAAAACTGAAAAGATCAAAACGGGTACATACTGTATGGGTGGTTTAAAAACCTACTTGTATTGTTCTTTATACTCAGCCACACCTAGATTAACTGTATTGGTTGCAAACCCGCACCTAATTTGTAAGAACGGTTTTGTAAAACATTTTGATTGAATTGGGTTGCAAAATGTGACATTAGAGTAATTCATTGGAGACTTCAACATTCAAACCTGCAATAGAAGTTGGTATGTTACTATACCTTTCTGTACTGTTTGGGTTATTAGGAAAAATAATATATAACATTCTGTAACACTTGGAGGAGTAATGACATCAGTAACAAGTTCAGAAACTGTCCCACTCAGGCCCAGATGCTCTGTCACACAGGGGCAGATGGTGAATGTGGCACCATGGCACCATGCAGTACGTCTCAATTCCTTTGACATCTCGGTGTCATCCATCTGCACTTTCAGCACATTAACGTTGTGTGTTATTTCATCAAAATGAGTGATTTGAACATGAGTGAAAAATAGCACAACTAACTTTTGGGAACACTTTGCCTCCCTGCACTAAAATCCACTGGAAATAAATCCTGCATCCACCTGAAACCATCACTTTAAAAAGAGATTAGATCTTATCACACTAAGGCCATGTCCATCCTAAGGCAGTCAAATTTTAAAATGCATGTTGATGTTTTTTCCATTTTTGACTTTTATCCTCTCTAAATTGGGTGTTTGATCTGAGTTTCTGGCAGTCAAACAGGAAAACCAGCTGTTACAGTCAATACATTATAAACCGCTGTGTGTTCCAGTGTGGACATGGAAAACAAAACATGCAACCTGAGATTTCTTGATGATACAGTATGTGATGTATTCCTGACTTGGTGGGACACTTTGTTCTTCAGCCTTATTTCTCTGTAACTAACAAACACTTTGAAAACAGCAGAAAGCTTCCTTTCAAATATGGTTTAAAGCTGCTATAACATGAAATTACAATTTACACTACAGTAACATGGATTCAAGGTTGATTTTAAAATACAGGATTGTATAATGAAATAAATAAACACATTTGATTTTATGTATTGAATGTACTATAAAGTGTTGTAGCGGCTAAGCCTAAAGCCACTGAGAGGCTGCATAGATAGGTTAGTGATTGACGCCCTCACCCTAGCTCCGCTTAGTAGCCTAGTGTCTAATGAAAATAACAGTCCAAGTTCTGCTTCTTTGCCTTTGGTGGAATCTTTATCGCTCACTGTTCATAGTCTTCAACGTGTTACATGCAAGAATCCATAAATCTTCATAATCCCAACGATACCCATGCGAGTCAAAAAAAGATAAAAAATGTGTCAACAGCTGGACACATGAATTTGACTGGGTATATTACAACTACGAAACTACAAAATAGCTCAAATAAAAAGCTATTTTTAAATTGATCCGCATTTGTATGGACATGGCCTAAGCTACAAAGAAGAGCAGAAATTATTATTTTCATACTGTAGGAGTTGTGCAGTAGTGCAGGCAGTGCTCCTGTCAAGTACCAATGAAGACGATCCTCATCCCCACATAGAAAACTATTTTATCCATAGTTATAAACAACAGCATGCCCAAAGCAAAAGTAAAAAGAGCCACTTCAGCATCACCCCTGTAATCTCAGAGTGCTTTTCATCATAAAAGAGTAGATTTTATCCTGCACTCTTTGATGTTAGGTATTCACTTTCCTTTTCATCATGCATTACCATCTCTAAAGCTGAATCTGGTTCTTTGCTTTACGTGAGTACAATTTTGAGATACTTTACTTTACTTGAGCATTTCCATTTTAACTATAATTCAATAATTTAATACATATTATTCTGAAATGGGTAACTCTATAAACAGAGTACTTTTACATTTGGTACTTTAAGTATATTTTGATGCCATTACTTTGCAGGACTTACACTTAAGCTACTTACTTTTACTTAAGTAAATGATCTGAGTAATTTTTCCACCACTGCTGATCAGTCATTTTAGCTGTTGCATTTAATTTAGGAAAACATAAGGGGATCTGTTAGCCTGGCATCGCTTCTTCTTCTTATTATTATTATTATTCTTAAGTGCAGTTGTTTGTTCTTCCTTTAGAGAAAATTTACTGTCCAGTCCGTTTAATACTGCATCTGTAGCCGGCCAAGGAACGTTCTGCATGGGCGGCAGCCATCTTGGTTATTTACAAGATTCCTCAACGGCGCTCCTCTCTGTCATTCATGGTATTAAACCCACCTCATACTAGATAAACGCTTGTGCTTGGTTCGCCCGAAACAACGGTGCTGCCAGTACCGAGGATATCAGTTTAAATGGGAGAGGGGCCAGACGTACCTGCCAGAGCAAATAAAACATGAGCTTGCAGATTCCTTTGGTTCCCAGGCTAAGGATCTATATGAGCAGCATCACTCAGTGTCATGTTTACCAGGAAAGAGACTCTCTCTCAAATCTGTACTGTTTCACAAACTGACCATTGAATGCATCACTGTAATAAGTTCTATAGTATAAAGGCAGTGAGTACAACTTTTATGTTCTAAAAATATACAAAACCCTAGCCAAAAAGTAATAGTAAAATACATTATCAAAAAAAATAAAAGCCTGAGAGTAAGTTCAGACTTAATTAAAAAGAAAGAAAAGAAGAAAGAGACTTGAAGGATGCTCATAAAGAGAAAGTCTGTAAATATAACCTTTAAAATATGAATCCTTTTTGTGAGATTAACAATTATTACCTTATTTCATATTGTATTATATTGGTACGCCCATACATGTAGCAGTAAGTATCAGATGCAGCAGGAGTAACCAGTAGAGAATCCAAAGTAAAGTAAGTAAAATGTGCCAATAATAGGAGAAAATATGGTACATATAAATAGGAAAATGAATAATAAGGAGTAAAAGAAAGAGCTGAAGAAGGGGGAGGTAGGACCAGACACATTGTCTTTAGTTGGAAGTGGAGGTGGACATGGTTTCTCACACATTCCCTCTTTCTGTCTAAATCTCATTAACTGTCTCCACACCTCGCCTTTGTCGGCAGCTGAGGTTTGAGCACAGGACATTCAGGGCGAAAAGAGATCTGTCTGACTCTGTGTATTAGTGTGTTTAAGATCTCTTTATCAAAGTACAAAGTAAGTAACAGTGATGTGATGAAGTTGTATTTGCTCCTTATTAGACCATTTTTTGGCATGATGCAATTTGTGTTGCTCATAAAATTAGCAGTGAAATTCATTGTTTGATGTCGCAAGTTAACGGTTGTTCTGCTGACATTTTTATGGAGGTAAACCAAGGACAGAAGACTATTTTTTTCCCCCCTTTTATGTTGCTTCTATTTTTATGTGCCTCTCCACCACCAGATAAATATGTACCCTCTCACATACACACACAAACCACATGCAGAGATCATTAATCATGAGTGTTCACTGGTAGCGTGGTGTACTGAAACTGTGTGTAGATGCGACGCGGGAGGGAGGCAGAAAGATAAAAGGAAGTTTATCTGGGACTCTTGCATAGAACATCATGTCAGGATCAGGCAGAAAGTCACAGAGAAAAACTATACAAACCCTACTGCTTTGTTGTTATTAAAGACACTAAATGGATTTCAAGTGGAACATGGCAATGCAAAGCCTTTATATTTAATTCCATATAGACTACAAAGATATAGTTTCGTCAGAAGGTTTTATTGTTGCTCGGAGACATGAAAACCCTTGTTGACTTTTAGGAGGCTAATACACGAAAGGAGCAAAACCTCGCAAACAAAAGAGGAACTACCTCAACATGTTTGTAGCCAAGCATGTCAGCTATAACGCAGCCTTGTCGCTTTACTCTTCGACTAAATAGTTTATGCTCACATTAGCATAAAGCAGATAAATAACAATTACAATCTCGCTCTATCAGACCTACGCCACAGTTCTGCACCTGTCAGTCTTCTGATGAATAAGGATGTCGACAGATAAAATATTTTCCGTTGTAGAGCATCATTACCCTGTGATTAGCCTCAATGAGTTACAGTAGTCTAGATTCTTTATAACTACATTTGAATAATGAAGACGAGAAATGCCTGCTCTGTGCATCTGATTTATTTTAAAGCAAGCATGGAACATTTGTGTGTTCAATCATGTAACCAGTAATATATATAGACAAATATCATCACTGATTTAAATCACATCTATATGCAACGTGTGTAGACGAATCCACCGGCTGATTTATGTTTTGTGCTCGCAAGCAACGCCACCATTATTGCAGTGGCACAGTTGAACTGAATATATTCACGCTGACACTGGAAGTACGGATGTTTTGGGTTGTTCAGGGTCAGCAGTTGCACCCTCTGACAGATTAAGGTAGCCTATGTGAATGTGGAAGTTATTCAATCTCAAAGCACTACTGTGAAATTGGTTATGACACAGGCTTGGGGGGGGGATAACAAAAGTGTACCACTCTGATCTCTACAGTGTTGAAATGAAAGTGCTGTGGAGTAATTAACTCAGCTGGCATTAGTCTAGTCACTGCTAGTTTATGATTATAAATCATCAAACTTGGAATCCATGATTTCTTGCATTACAATCAGAAGAAATATATAATGTCATTCAAATCTGAAACACACACTAATAGAAAAGTGCAATGATGGCCAGGATGGTTATGGAGCACCAAGCAAGCAAGAGATAAGTGGGGTGGTGGCTCAGAGGAATTGAATGTATGGAGCAGAGGCTTGTTCATTTAGCTTTCTGTTGTTGAAGTCTATTGTTGGAGCATCTGACAACAGCACAGAACAGAAAAGGCGCCTAAGTTAGTATCTGTTAAAAAAAGGAAATATTTTGGTATTTTATATTTTCTTTAAATGTAACGGCATTCACTGACGATATTTTTAACATGTACCAGGTTGTACATGGTCTCCGGGACATGCTTATTTTCTAATGTCTCACTCAGTATATGTCACAGTCACTATTTGATTATCAAAAATGTCTGTTATGTTATGCATTTATGTAAAAAAAAGATATTGGCCAATATGTTGTCATCATATCTTTAAGTCTTAAATATTGTTATCCTATCGGCCTCAGAAATCCAGCGTTGGTCAGCTTCTAGCCTTAAATCAATCAGGCATGAACTTCTTACACTCGTGTTGAACACAGACGCCATCAGCAGAGCAACATCTCGTCTGCCTGGAACAAAGTAAAAAAACACACCATTATGCACCAGTTTAGCCGACTAAACTCCCTCTGATGCACCAGCATTGCCTCTGATGTGGTTCTGCTGAGAGCAGATTCATCAAAACCTGCAAAATACTAAAGCAGGGTTTCCCTTTTGGCTGTTGTTACATGAATGAATCTCCTACGTCTCGTAAGGATGAAAAGATGTACTTTGGCAATGTGGTACAATACACCCACACCGCTCCTGTGACAAGTATTTTCCACTCACATTGACAAGGAAATGTGTATATTTACCTATAATTATCTCTTTTTTAACCTCTTTTAGTAGAAATAGAAGCTTGACACTAAACTCTTTTTGCCTTGTTGTTTCCCGCCCACCCCTCCCTCTTTCCTCCTTCGCTTCTTTATGTTTCGGTCCTTCCTCTGTCCTCTGTTATCCCTCCTCTGCTTTGATTTCTCTACCCACAGGAACTTCCGGAAGCATCTTCGGATGGTGGGCAGCAGAAGGATTAAAGCGCAGAGTGAGTCAGACGTGTGTGTGTGTGTGTGTGTGTGGTTGATACGTTTGCTCAAATCGACTGTGATGTTGTTCACTCCGCCATCATCCGTGTTTTTCTCTGTTTTCTGGTGTGTTTTTGCATGTGTGTGGCACCAAACGCTGCCGCTTTGCTGGGATTTTGTAACGCTCTGTTGCACTTCCTTGAGGATTATATGTTCATCGGTGTGTGTGTGTGTTTGATAAACCAGCGATATGAGTCTGTGCATGTGTATATGTATGAGTGTGTAAGCTGTAGGTGGTCTTTTCCTGTTGCATTGCTTTGAATGCTCAGTGGTTGAATGTTTGAAGATAAGGACACTAAATTATACATTTTTTAAAAAAGGCAAAAAGCAAAGTGATGATTGGTAAAGATGGAAGGGTGTGTGTCTTGGTGAGTGTCACTGCAAATGGCAACGTGAGTGTAATTTTCTTATGTGACTGGTCTGTTATCTATTAGCTTGTCCAGTGTTTTGACTTTGACAATGGGATGATGGAAAGGAAATGGTGAAGGAAGCAATCTACTAATTAATCTATGCCACAATCAATACAAATATTGGTTTTATTGTGTCAAATTTAGATGCAACAAGTAGCTTGGGAAGGTCAAAAGTGTTATAAACTATACAGTATGTAAAAAATCTGGAAGCTCAAGTAAAATACACAAACCACAGTTTTTGACTTTATAAAGACATTGCAAACAAGATGTTAAGTGGGGTTTTTTTCATATTAAACACTTAGGACATAGGCGACTCAGACTCGATTTAGATGACAAATTGATTGGTTTTGAAGTGCTTGGCTTTTTGCTGTAAAAATCATGCAATCTGTGCCATTACTTTCTGGTCCAGTACTAGAAGGTCAGAATGGAAATGTGTTAAAGTGGCTTATGCTTTTGTCAGTTGTGTAAAAGTTAATAGTTTACCAAAACGCTTATTTTGTGATTTGAAAAAAATCTTTTTTGAAAGACAAGCCTGAGCCCAATTAAAAGCCAGTGCCCTGGCAGATTTTTGAACTGTAGACGTTAACTAAAACCCAAAATCTTGTTGCTGCTGACAGTAATGTCAAAGGTGTTCAACACTTCAGACTTCCCCTGCTGTGAGGAGGAACTAGTTTTCCTGGACTTAATTTCTTTTTCAGACAGTGTATCACATCTCAGCATAACTTTGGGTGAACTGCTATTCTCCATATGGTCACAGAATCTGGTGGCAAGGCTGCCTTCTTGATTAAGTCAAATTAAATTAATGATATATAAAATTAAACTGGGTGCAATCAATAAAGAGACAACATCAATCCTGTTCTGACGATAAAAAGAGAATATTTACAAAATGTTTTGATAGGATTACAAAATGTATTTCTGAAAGGAAACCTTGTAAAGTCTATATCACACAAAAAAAGTCATTTTGATCATGAGAAAGAAAAACACTGAACAGCAGACCTTATGAATGCTTCGGCTAATGAAAATACGTTTATGCTTGAAAAGAACAAGTTGGTATCAGCAGCAAAATGAACAGAGACACATTAGTGAGGATCCATCAGCATAGAAACTACAGAGGCCAAAAAAATATGGCGCCTTGAGGGACACTGTTGATTAATTGTGTCAAACACTTTCAAGTAGTCTAAAAATATTCTAAGAGCACAGTGATTACTGTTCAAAGCAAAAATGATTTTATGGACGAGTCATAGCTGAGCAAATCTATGAAACAAGAACAGTCCTTTTTGTCAGCATACTGTATGTTTGTTGTCTGATGCCGGAATTTCTTTGTGCAGAGGAGGGATGGCACTGTGTGTAAACTATATTTGTGAACTTGTAGCTGCATCCGCCTTTGCACTTATGTTCTAGGTGGTGAGTGTATAGAGGAAGCAGCCAGTTTGCGGACTTGTTAGTGTGTGTGGTGTGTGTGGTGTGTGTGTGTGTGTGTGTGTGACTATTTCTCCCCGCCTGCACTAGCGTTCGCTGAGCGTAGATCGAAGAGTTTCAGCCGTTCCTGGAGTGACCCCACCCCTGTCAAGACTGACTCTCCTCATGAACCCAGAGACAGTGAGTTAACACAGACTCACGCACTTACGTGTACACACACACACACACACACACACCCACACACACGCACACACACACATGCTGACACACAGTTTCTTACAACTGTAGTGGGTTGAAAACTCTGATGTAACCAAACCACATTAATATCAACTTTGTTGAAATGGCACAAAACAATTTGCATGGGAATGAAAAGTATCCAGGGACAGACACTGAACTAGTTTTGAGAGCGTACAAGGACATTCTTGTGAGAGTACTCGAGGTTTTAAGCATCCGAGTGGAATTTTATTAGTAAATGTGGGCGAGCGGTAGGGTTTTTTGCTTAGTAAGTTGTCGGTTTATATTCCTAGCATGTAGACTTAAAATGAGAGAAGTACTTGACCTGGAAGACCTCACTTTTTAAATACATATTTGTCTACAAAAAAACAAAACAAATAAACAAACAGTAAATTAAATAATAAAATAACGGCCAGATACAAACATATCCTGATGTTAATCAAAAAGTGTTGAAGTGTCCTCTTGTTCTCCAGTGTTTCTAATCTGCAAAAACAGCTGCAGTGAGAATTGTTAGAACATATTTTAAACAATGTACTATTTGTGCAGTCATAAATTACCCATCTGACCCTTTGTGCCCATCTTGACTGGCAGATTGATTACAGCTCAAATGTGCTTTGTGTTCACTCTGTACTTTTATCATTAATTAATTTCCATGCACAGGTGGCTCTTACAGAGTTGAAAGCCACTTAACACTTAGCATTTGTCAGCCATAAAAAAACGGTCTGGAAATCAGCACTTTGATGTATGAGCAGACTTACGGTACCGCTGGAATGAGGCCAAATCCTCCGTAGTCTTAAATTAAATGTAGTCAACCAGTCACAAAAAAACTGCATTAACAAAAGCACAGGGACCCGACAAATAATCAGAATACAGTGCACAATGCTGCCAACAAACTAAGTATTTCTGTTTTAGGAGATTTTCTACTTTTATTTGATTTGTATGTGACGACAGCAAAGCTAAACTCCATATTAACTGTTAGGTTTAAGTTTGAATGTAGAGTGATTTTTTTTATGATGATATCCCTAATTTAACTTCTTACACAGTTGGCTGACTGGAAGGCGGCCCTAATGGGATTTGTTATCCTTAATTTAGTGACTTGAAAATTAAAGCCACTCTCTGCAACTTGGACAAAAACAGACACGTGCCAAATAAGACTCGTGATATGACACTGTACTGTGTGTACTGCAGACCTCGCCGTTGAATTAGGGTGACATCTTGTCGTCGCGGTTTTACAGCTCCGTTCCTGGTTTTGGCAGATCAAGAACAACTAAAACACACAGAAAATTCATGGACACCTGCACACAGAACACACGATCACACGAACAAACTGACTGTCTCTGCTGTTGACTCTGACCCTGTCCATCTGTCTCCCTATGACCGTGGGTCTTTCTTCAACTTTGTGATGCTCTCTCTTTCTGTGAGTATGTCTTCCAAAACGGAGTGTGCGTCCCAGTCCGAGTGTGTCAGCTGGTACAAATGTTAACGCTATGACGTGTGTCCAAGTGTTTCGAAAAGGCTCTGACTACATGAACACACACTGTTTGCATGTGCTGTTTGTCTATGTTGTCTGAGTTTTCTGTGGTTTTATGTTTTTTCTCCACCTCCATCCTCAGTGTTTCTGTGTTTCAGAGTGTGATGAAAGATAAATGAACTGTTGATGACAGACTAATGGTGTGGTTGATGCCTCATTCCTCCATCTTTCCTGAGGGAAAGGTATTGTTCTCTGGAGGAGTGACAATAATTCTCAGTCTTGCTTGTCATTCTCCCCTTTCTCACTCTTCTTCTTCTTCTTCAGTTCCCCTTTTCAGACTGCCCTATCCCCTGGGTGCTTTTCATTAGATGGTTACAGAACCTGTTGAACTAGAGCTTGACTGATACTGTACGTTTGAGGCGGATACCAATTATTTGAGTTTTAAAACACACCAGCCAATAATTATTTCTTAACATTTTTAATAAGGATCCCTTAAACTTGACAATAATTGTTGCTATTTAACAATTTTACATACTTAACAAGCATAGCCTACATGGAATAATTATCAGAGGAAGAAATAAAAGCTACATCGCATCAACCGGCTATATGTCGAAGAAATATTGAAAGTTCAGAGCTAACAAACACCTGACTCTCGTTTGCTCAGTAAATTGAGTGGCACAGGCAAACTAAACACCAAACCAAGACAAGACCCGTGATGGATCAATATGAATCAGTGGTCACCAGCAGGAAAAGCACAGGTGTAACTCATAACGTTAGCAATCACGCCTTTCCATGTAAGTGTAACATGTTAAAATATAAATAGTCTGTAATATACGTTATGATTACAAAGAAGCACAGCTTGGGCAAACACCTTCTGTCCTCAGAATAGTCGACCTCTGATCCAAGTTAGGTTTCATAGCTGTCCTTGTTAGCTGATGCCAGAAATCCTGCTGCAACACTCACTATCTGTCTTCATCACTTTTTTTCTGCTTCTGTCAGCTGTCTTTGCTCTTTCCTGTTCCATCTGTCATTTTCTTATGCCACCACCATTATTAACAACTCCATCCTTTCTCCTCTCCTCCGCACTCGCCTTTCTTTCTCCACTTCCTGGACTTGTCCTTCCATCATTCCCAGATTTTCTCTTGCTGTGTCACCTTTCTTGCCTCCCATCCCACACTTCTGCCTACACCCTATTATCATGTTTTTCCCCTCACCGGTGTGTTAAATTGTCTTCTAGGCGGAGACTTGCAGGCCTCCTGTGGCACCCTTGATGAAGGAAGCCTCGTTGACAATATAGACTGGGAGGAGGAGAGAGAGATGGAGAGGCTGGCGTGTGAAGGAGACGACTTCGTACCTCCCAAAATCATGGTAAGAGATCAGTATTGTAATAATCTGAACTGAACTTGTGAAATTGTTGGAGTGTCCCTTTGAAAATATAAGCTCTGGAATTCTCTGGCTAAAACACATGAAAACGAGGCACAACAAAAATGGTTGTTTTAGGAAATGGTTACTTTCGATGTTTACACATAATGGCGGATCTAGGTTAAAAATTGGCTTAATCTCAGGAAGGTAGATTAATTCACTCAAGTGCAGTTTCGTAAATGAAACCAAGATATTCTCTACCTTACCACTATGCATATTATATGGAGCGGCACATTCCCTGCAGGCATGAGAGTGAGATAGTTTGCTCTGTTCCTTTTTCCTCTAATTTCTCTGAAACTCTGCCATTCTCACCCCCCCCCCCCACTTTGTTCCATTTTCTCCCATCTTTCTCTCTTCCCATCCTGTTAAATCCCTCTTTTCATCTCCCACCTCTTCTGTTTCTCCTTCACCTTCAGCTGATCTCTTCTAAGGTCCCCAAGGCGGAGTACGTTCCCACTATAATCCGCAGGGATGATCCCTCCATCATTCCTATCCTCTATGTGAGTCGAACACACTCAAACATTGACAGGCGCATTACAATACATGGACATGCCAAGCATACAAGTTGTTTCTTTAGAAGGTGTTCTATGATAACGACGGATTACAGTGTAATTAAATGTTAAATGGTTATGTTTTACGGGAATGTCTTTATCCTTAGGACCATGAACATGCAACTTTTGATGATATTTTGGGTGAGTAAATGTTCCTGTTTGTGAGTATAAGCCATTTTCACCTGCTTTATAAGATACGTTTATTACTTATTATTCTTATTCAATAAAAATAAGTGATTTTCATACAAAAATGTATATTGAATAAAATACTAAAATAATTTGAAAAGAATATTCTAAAAGCATGTGATAATGACTATAAGAAGAATAAAAATTAAAATTAAAAAAATAAAAGAAGAAGTAAATGTAACATTAGTGTAGATACATACTTATTGAATAAAAAAAAAAAACACTACCATAACCATAGTTGGTCAGTTCATTTGGAATCAGTTGAAATCCTGCAAAATGGCTTAAATGTGGTTTTTAAAATGTTCTGAAAATGATCCCGTTGCTCATAACAGAAGCACTTACAGTAAATGGTCCCTAGAGTTTCCCAATATAATAATGAACTCTGTATCGAATAAAGCTCACACAAAATTATTGAAAGGATGTCAAAGAATAATTTACACATATAGATTTCATTTTTGCTGTAAAGTACACACTGTTAAATTCAATATAAACTACATCTTCTACCTGTACTTGAACTCACCCCGCAGAGAGTCCCTTTGTGTTCACTGTTCATTTCTCTGTCTCTCTCAGTATATTGTTACTTGTCTCTTTTCATATTTCCATTCTCTGTCCCTGTTGTTCACATCAAACCAACCCCTTTTTCTCTCTCGCAGAGGAAATAGAGAAGAAGCTCACAGCTTACAGGAGAGGAAGCAAGTTCTGGAGGATGCTCATCTTTTGTCAGGTGAGGATTAAAGTTGATAAAGAATAAAAGTGATACAATATTTCCTGTTGAGTTATGTGTACATTCACACACTGCATATGGAGTAATCAGCTAGACTGCGTCAAGTACCTTACATTGGGATCTAAGCTCTTAAGATCTTAACTAAGAAGAGGCAAATTAGTTGTGATAGTACTAATGTGTTTTATTCCTGTGCGTGTTTCTTAGGGAGGCCCCGGTCACCTGTATTTACTGAAGAATAAAGTAGCAACCTTTGCTAAGGTGGAAAAGGAGGAGGACATGAGCCAGTAAGTTACCACTAGTGACGACATGTGATGATGCTTTACAAGACATGAAAAACATGACCGAGAACAACCAGAAACTTGGCCATGAGCTAGTATTATTATAGAAGTATTTTATCTTTAAGATACATTATCTGCATTTTCATTGAGCATTTCATTACACCAACGATCAGGACTCAAATAAAAACTCCTCTCATAAAAACGTCAATCAAAATAAACTGGCTCATTCCCAAAGAAATCTTCATTTCATTTTAGACATTCAAAGGATCAAAGATTCTGACACACATTCGTCACTCCATTTTGAGAATATTAATGCTATTTTCTGTGAATGCTCTCCGACTTGATCTAAATCAAAGATGTTCCACTGGGATGATTTAACACTCTCTACATCTGTTTGTCATTTATGAGCACAATCAACTACGTTTCTGAGTGATGTATCTCTCCCAGGGGGACCATCCTTGAATAGGTGATGTTTACTTGTGTCAGAGATAGAAACACAAGGCTCGCCTTCTGTTTTATAAATCTGGTTGATTCTGTTAAAACAGCTTCAGTGCAAAAGCGCAGCAGTCAACCAGTGAAAAATCAATGAAGATGCTTATATTTTTAAAAGTTATGGTGCAGCATGTTAGAGCTTTTTTTCTTTTGATTGCTAAGTGGTAAACGTCAACGGGCACATGTATTTAAAGTTTATGGGAACTGTCAACCAGATTGATTACATTCAGAAGGAATAAAATCTGGCCGGTGTAACTGTAGCTTTTGTCTTTGTTCAGATTCTGGAGAAGGCTTAGTCGCTTCATGAGTAAAATCAACCCAGAACCCAACCTCATCCACATAATGGGATGCTATGTCCTGGGCAACCCCAACGGAGAGAAGGTATACAGACACTAATGCACCTCACGTTTGTACTTCTATACTTGTGAGGACATTCATTGACATAATGCATTCCCCAGCCCCTTACCCTAACCTTAACCGAAATTTAATTCTAACCTGAACCTTAAAACCAAGTCTGAACCCTCAAACAGCCCTTTGAAGGTGTCTCTGAAAGTGAGGACCGGACAAAATGTCCTCACTTTCCAAATGTCCTCACTCCCATGGGCTGAATCTCAAATTGGTTCTCACAAAGATAGTTGCACAAGTTCACATACACACACACACACACACACACACACACACATACACACATGTAATTTCCCTTATTCTAACAGATCTTCAAAACCACAAAAATTTAAAGCCGTAGCACATATTATCATTTCTCCTAACACTAAACACAATTACTTCGGCTATCAGTGATTGCACAGCAGTAAGCACATATTTAGATTTATATTTCTCGTGAGACAAGGCAAACGTTAGTCGCTCTATATCACAAATTTGAATGAAAGAATGTAAACACAATTACCATGGAGTAACAGGCAGATAATGTATGACAGCTCCAGAGCGGGGAAATCTGATGCTGAATTATAAATCAAATTCCTATGCTGGTGGGACCATCGTACAACGCAACATGGAGTATAATTCCAGTTCATACATAACAAAGTCTTGATTTACATGTTCAAAACAGTGCCTGTTAAAGTACCACTCGATTTAACAATATGCCCAAGGTATATAGACTTTTTGTTCCCTGAACACTTCTTCATGCTCACTCCTGCCCAATTTTGTCTTTGTCTGCCCTCTGCATTCATATTTATGCTCACTGTGTCTGCTTCAATCTCTGTTTGTCTGATAATCACCATATTATCCTCCTGGCTGTCTCTCTTCCTCCACTTGGGTGACTATGATCTCACTCTGTGTAACGTTACTGGATGTAGCTGAGGAGCACACAGGCGGAGTGATGCTGCACCTCTCTCTACCTCACATGAACAAATCATAAAACCCATAACCACACACACACAAGCACAAACGAGCTGGCAGACACATTCACACGCGCACATGTAGTCACACACCGATGCCAGCGGTGTTTGTCTGACCTAACTGTCTGTTCCAGCCATGTCTGCCAAAATGCTTTGTTACATAAAGTGGATCTCTCCGGGGTTGATGGACAGTCTGGCAGTCTGCAGAACAGACTGCACATCAGTGATATCTCCACCCCTACAGACAAACACAAATACGTGCAGTTGTTTCAAGAGAGCTTGAATCCAAAAATAACAAAGTTGGTGTGTTTCACTTATTTTCAAGGGTTCTGCTTAGTCCCCAGATCTCAAAGTGATATTTTCACACAAGGGGCTTGTTTGCTGTAGTCTTTAGAAATCTTCTGTCTGAAAATAGAATTAATGAGTTTTTGAACACACACACACACACACACACACACTCCCACACACAGTTTATGGACCTCGCTTTGTTCACAGGGGCGCCGACTAAATGCCTTTGTATGCAGTAGCAATGAGATTTTCCTTAATTACAACTAAGGTCGTGTTCAGACAGAAATCAGGCCTGCGAGAAAACACAGCTCTCTCACTCATTTGAATGGGACCGATGCAGAAAAAAACGCACGGCCGTCTGCAAAAAAGTCTAATCAAATTATGTGTTTTTGTCCATATAGTGAATTTAACTATTTATTTCATTTTTGTTTCACGCGGCTTTTTTAACAATCATATAACCTCAGCCCAGTTTAAATGGAGTCAGCTTAGATCCCTGTTTAATCCATTTTTAAACAGGAAGTTTAAATGTTGCCAAATGCTGCACTCCAGACAGCATAATAGAGCTGGGAAAAAAAAGTATTTCCATTAATTGCTTAGCCCTACAGCATAAAACAAAAACTTTGCAAACACATAGCAGTAACAGAAAATTAATAACAGCCAGGAAGTTATTTCAAATACCTAAGAAACAAGATGAGCTTAAGCTTCGTGACTGCAAAAAGTAAGCCACACAGACCAAGTGGCATACTGTAATACACACACACACTCACTGCTTATTCATATACTGCATATGCTTATGTGCAGTTGTGCTTGAGGGAACTTCAATCCTGATACAGTATAATGTGATAAAGTGTATATTTAAGCTCATAAATATTGACATGAGCCTGCAGTCATGGTGGAGTGGGTTGATTTCAACCGAAAGGTAAACTAAGCAACCCCCGTCTCTGTTTGAAATGTAAAAACATAATGTTTAACGCATGATTGATACAGTCACTCAGCAAATATCAAAAGAGGTGTATCTTATTAAACACAACAAAAGCCAATTTTGTAATGTTAATTCTCTCTCCCATATTGTCTTGTTCTGGGGTTGTTGTATTGAAATGATTATTGTTTCATTTAATATTTTAATATTAAGTGAATTTTTCTCAGTTTTGAATTTTAAAGGATCTCCATTAAAGTGAATGGAAAAGATAAAGCCAAATAAATTGGCTGATGTAGGGGGAAACCAGGCTGCACTTCAGTAACAAAGAGCACAGCACTTGAGAAAAGTAATCGTTGTTGTTTTAAAAACACAGTTTGGAGGATGCAGGAATAAAAACAGAGGCTCAGGATGGAAAACAGCAAGTGAGCAGGTCAGAGAGGCAGTCTGACCCAGTTTTCATCCAGACATTTTTGAGCATGCTTCGGTTTTGTCAGCACAAAATCTACATCAGTGTTGGCAAAAGCAGCCACCGAGAGCTTGTAAGAAGCCACCCAGGACAGAGAGGAAACTACCCAACTTGCAACACATTATTTGAGATTTGTTTTTTGCCTCCAGCTCTCTCTGCACTACAGACAAGGCAAGCCGCCTGCGTCTCCCCAACCATTCTCTCCTCCGTTACTGGCATCTAGCCGTCTTGCTCCATTTTAACATCATAAAGCAAAAAACAAAGGCGCATTTGGCCTTTGAGCTCTATGATGGGGGGGGGCTGTATCAAGATCCCTCATGACTTTAGTTCTCAATGTGCACAGCACTACGTCAGTGAGCAAGAAACTGCAGAAGAGATGACTGAAAAACCTAAAATCACTACAATTAAACAATCATTGTGTAATTAGGGCTGGAACTAATAATTGTTTTTACTAGGGGTTGGATGGGAACCAATTCAAATTCCGAGTCCATTCAGAATCGATTCTTGATTCAAAACAGATTTCAGTTGAATGCATAGAAAAGGAGGCACTATTTTCGGTGTCTTGCTCCAGTATACTGTGTGCCAAACCCACTGGTGTCCGTAGTCCATAACTGGCAATTAAGATAAATCATAAGCAGCCTTCTCATTTTAAAAAGTTAACAGCATTCGTTAATTAATTGATTAATTTGAAGGCATCTTACAGTCTCCTGCCTGTATGTAAATAACCAAAGAGGGGGGTGCTGTGCTGTGTTATTTACGTTTTATCTCCAGCAGTGGAGAGCAGCCTCTCTGCTGCACCGTTAGCTCAGGGGAAAGCCATTGTTGAACAAGACGCGTTTTTGAAGTGACACACACTGAGCACCGACGTATTTTCTTCACCTCAGAGTTGCTTTAAGTTGTTTAATGCTGCAGTGTGTGTTGGTCAGCCCGTATCACTGATCCGCTCAGCTAACGGCGGTGACAGCGTAGAAAGGTCACAATATATTTCACGTTTGTCTCTGTAATTATTTAGTCAGAACATTTTGTAAGATTGAAGATTAATTACAAGAAAAACAGTTTGGTTCAGTTCGGTTCAGTTCGGTTCAGTTTCAGTACCCATTTTTTGCTCCAGCAACGTCATGTTAACTCACATTTAGAAAATCGATTATGACATTTGTGAATAGATTCCGAAACATAGGTGATAAGACTCACGATACTCAAATCAATTTCCCCCCACCCTTAATTTTCACTATTGATTAAACCATATTTTTAGATTGATTGAATAATGGTTTATGGCCGCAATTTCCTAGAATCCAACGTGATACCTTCAAAGTGCTTGTTTTGTCCAACTGAGAGTCCAAAACCCAAAGTATTCCATCTACAGTGATATAATAGAGAAAAATCTGCAAATTATCACATTTGAGAAGGTGGAAGCTGCAAATGCATCACATTTTTGGTCGATGAAGGACAAAAGATTAATTGTTTATCAACTAATCATTTCAGCTCTAAATGTCATATTGTGGTTGTTGTGGTAAGAAAAACCACAACCCATACCCATAAGAAAAAAACACTTGCATGACTACAAATGGAAAATATCAGCTAGCATCTCTGGTCCTTCCAATTTACAAAGTTTGCTGTTTGATTTTAATCTTCTTTCTTTTAATTTCCTGAATGTGAAACTCTTCGCTGGGAATAAGACAGGGACAGGGTCCTACCCTCAACCTTTTACAAGCTCAGAGGTAGAGACGTTATATGAAGACAAGGAGGAAAAATGAACACCGTTGCAACTTGTACTCTCATCTCATTTCCTGTCCTGCTTGTTAACTGCTCAGGAAGAAATGTGCATATGTCTCTTTGGCAGTAATGAGCTGGATTCATTGCCGTTCTTGTGTGTGTTTTAACGTTTGTGTGTGTGCGTCGTGTCTGAAGATGCGGGTTCCCCTGCTGCGAGTGTATCCAAGTGCAGTAGGATTAATTGGCGTTTGTTTTCTTATCTCGGCCCAACAGCTGTTCCAGAAACTGAAGAATCTGATGAGGCCTTATTCTGTCGAGTTTGAGTCGCCGCTGGAGCTGTCGGCACAGGGTGGGTCTGAACAAACATACAGATCACAGGGACACACACACACACACACACACACATTCATCCAGCATATATGAAGTGACGCAGACAAACCCATATGTCCAGCCCTTACTGGAGGAGGCATATACTCAAACAGCTGTATCACTAGAGGTTTCCTTCTGATTTTAAATATGTTTCTCCTGTTCTTGTACACTCACTTGCCCTCTCTCCACCTTATTTGGGTGGTGCAGCTGATTTTTGTCAAAGAAAAAAATTAAGAAATCTATAACCTGAAGTCCCAACAAGGGTTGAACAAAACCATCAGATCAATCATCAGATCAGCAAATCAGCAAATCATCAGATCAGCAAATAAACTACTAAAGACAGAGCATTATTATAGTATACAACTGTTTTCATATTATGTGTTGCAGCATTTTTTGTCTTCTAGTATAGTCATGGAAAACAAAACATCCTGTCCATGTATTTCTCTTGGATAACAAAGTGATTCTGCTTCCTTCAAATTCAAACTTTTCTTGTCTCATTCACCAATTAAGGAAAAGAAATGATTGAGATGTACTTCGACTTCCGCCTCTACCGACTTTGGAAGACACGCCAGCACTCCAAACTGTTGGACTATGAGGATTTTTTGTGACGAAGAAACCTGGGAAACGGGCGCAGCGGAGCCCTCCAGTGCCACAAGGAACCTGTTAAAACTGATCCAATGACTGAACTTTGCTCAACTGTAGTGCTCAACCCGTCAACTCAATATAAACAGTCACCCCTGCTTTCATCCTGGAGGGGACAGGGAGAGGAGGAAGAGGGATGGCAGGACAAGGAGGCTGAAGACAAACCCAAATATGCTGTGCCTCTGCTCCTCCTCATTTTCAGAGTGCTGTAAGGATCACAGACTAACAAAAAGGGCCGGAAAAATACACGGAAAAGAAAAAAATGAGGAAAAGGCAGAGACAAGTGGACTGTCCACGTCTTAGTCACCAACTCTCTTTGCCTCGAGTTTGAAAGCAAAAAAGGGGAATCAAAAATTCAAATGTGTAAAAAAGAAACATCATTTTTGTCACACCTCCGTTGTAAGGACTTACTTTTTGAGGCTGATGCGCTTCAGAATAATCGCTGAAACTCATTCTGTTATAATGTGGTTCTGTGTCTGGACCTCTCAGATAATCTCAGACCCCGGAGACGTACATATACATAAATAATCCATATGTCGATGTGTGTACATATATATATATATATCACATGAATATATTAGCATAGCTTTAGTCATGCAAATAATATTCCATATGAGAATAATGATGCATCATTTATTTTTGATGTGCATTGTTGTGCAGTTTCATATGGAAATACTTTGGAATAACTCAGGTTTTAGCCATGAAGTAATTAATCTGTTTGTCTATTCTATCAAGATATTGTAATCTTCATCGCCATCGCTTGGAATGAATGTATTATCTCTCTAGAAATGTATCTTCGGTTTGAGGAATTGAGCTTCATGTTTTGGTAAAAAAAAAAAAAAAAAAAAACAGGAAAAAAAAGTGCAATGTGCTGATTTTGTGTGTGAGTGTGCCCGTGTGGGTGTGTTTTCCATGTTAAGAAAAAAGAAAACATGCAGATGTGTGTATTTTCTCTTTCTGCTTCTCTGTTAAAGCAAAAATAATTGTTCACATCGCGCCCACCCCATTTCTCTCTCTCTGTCACATACACACAAACACAAAGACATTCTAGTGTGATTCATGATGTCAAGAGGGATGTAACAGCCATCCAAGTGCTCCTGCCCCTGTAGCGGAGGAGTTGCCCTATTGATCCCTCCTGCTCCTTGCAGAAGGTTCAGGCCACTTAGTCGGCCCCGGTCTACAGTGCCAGCTGCTCTCACTATCTGCCAAACACTCTTGGCTTGTCTTAATGGCAGCCAAACGAGCTTCCGCCACCTCTCACTTCGCTGGGCTGTGCTCCAGTCTGAGGACCGGAGTTCTCTGAATTAAACAGATCTGCCAGGAGTTTAAGCTGTTAACAGCCATCTGCTGCCCCTGCCAGGGGTCAGCTAGTTAAAAAGGGCCGAAATATGCACCAGTGTGTGTCTGTGTCTGAGGCCGGCGCGCTACCAGAGCGACCTGGGCTGTCTCAAGTAGATTAAGGATGGTCAAATGTGGTGAGCAGCTGCTGAGCCTACTGCTGGAACGCAATCTGAAACAATAATGTGCAATTACAGACACACAAACACACACACACACACACACACACACTCACATTAAGATATCAATAAATCAGGACAAAATTAAAGGGGCACTCCATAGATTTTAAAAATGGATGTCAGTTTATTTGTCATGTGGAATACTACTCAACCTGTGAAAACATTTGTTTTTTAAAGATTTTAAAAGTTTGAGAAAATAACCCTGATGATGTCATCAGGGTTGTTTTGTTATTTGTAACTTGTTAAGATCTAATGAAAGATGCTATCAAGTTGTATGATGGGAAGTGTAGGAGCCAGGGCTTTACTCATAGGGACTGAAAGTCAGGATATCTTGGCATCTACTGCTTGGATTTTGACCATTTTTCAATCTGTTTCTCATAAGCCCACCAAACATTATGGAATTTGAATACTAAATCACTCACTGTCCCATTAACAATAAATATCATTTAAATAGAAAAATTAAAAATAAAAATGTTTTTCAACCAAATTCTTAGCAAATTTGCCTTATGTAACAACATCGAAACTGGGACGATTAATCTCAATCCTCGCACTTCAGTTTACCATTTGATTTCTCAGGTTGACATGTTCCCACGGAGAGGCTCTGATGAAAGCCTATTTGCTTAAATGCATCAACCTAAGAAATAAGCTGAAGGCCATATTATTGAGTTTTTGTGTTTGTCCTAGTTTTTACGTGTCCGTATACTTTTCAACTTTTTGAAATGCTGCCACACTGCAGGAGTAACTTTCCAAATCTGGCAGCAATCCAAGGGGACATCGCCAAGTCATGCCACAGCGCACTGCACAGCCAATCACAGCAGTGTCCCACAATGACAGCAGGCTCTGAATGTCAGCAAAACATCGCTGTAGCGCAACAGTTAAGAGTTTTAATCCAGTCATTGGGTGTTCGCATAAATGATAGCCGTGCAGAACGTTTACAGAGTGCATGAGGAAAAGGACACACAAACACACACACACACACACACGTATGCTAAATACTTTTCCGTTTGTCACTATTTGTGTGTATGTGTTGATTTTTGGAGCATAATGTGCAGATTTTTTGTGTTAAAGTCAACCAGTCTCAACTGGAGTGCTCTTTATCTCTGTACTAGCAGAACTCTGGTTTTTATTTGCTTTTGCCCTCTCTCTGACATTGCAGTGCTGGCCTACAATTTGTCTGGCACAGACAAGTGCTCTCTCAGCCTGAGTCACGCAGTATGTTTTCACTACAGATTTAAAATTCAACAGTTTCATAACCTGTCATATCATTGAACCATTTTAATTCCAGCAGAAGCATTAAGCTGCCAAACTCTCAAAGATGTTGCCCTCAACAGCTGCTGAGTTTAATGGAATTTGTTTATTTTTTACTTAACCCATAATTTTCAGATCAGAAACATGGGCACTGGTTAATTTAAAGCAAAGCAGCAATGTGATGGAGTCAGTCAATTCAGAAAGTGTATTTCTTATGCCATAGAAAACATAGGAAACAATCTCATATCCAGTCTATAAACAAATTACTTGTAACTAATCTTCTGTTTGAATGTATTGGGCTGAACTGACCATGATGTGAAGAGCACTCTGACTCAGGAGTTTGAGAGAGCTTTCTTGTTTTCTTCTTCAGCAAAAAACAAAACAAAACATCTCACCGGAAATCTAATTAAAAATGCAAACGTGGCTATTTGTCTCTCTCAATCTGTGTCATATTATTTGCCTTTTCATTTCATTTCACATGTTGGGAAAAACAAACCAAAAAAAGGAGTAAGGTGTCGTTTTCCATTAGAAATTATTTTTCTCTAGAACGCATCAACTAGAAAATAGCAGAGGAAGTATGAACAGCAAGTTCTCTGAAATCTGACCTTTTGTTTCATTAAAATGAGTGTAACAAAAAACTATTTTAAAGACCTGGGAGACAGATATCGCAGTTTGATATGACTGCAGAGAAAAAAAAAAAACACTCTTTATTAAATGGCTGGTTCTGCACTCCAGGACCCTTCCTCATTTCAAACATTAGAGTTGTGAAGTAATTTTGGTTTCAACAACTTAATGAAACCAGCCAACTTCCCACATACATACACCATCAAGGGTGTGTCATGCACAGGGTTCTGCATTACAACCTCTATCTTAAGTTTAAGAGAGCTTCTTATCGAAACACCCTGATCAAGTGGCTCCAAATTGCTCCAACTGCTCCAGTCCAATTTAAAATGAATACGGTTCATTACACGTTAACTTCCCAGTAGATGCCAGGGCCACAGCAGGGCTATACAAGAAAGTCTGAAAAGATATATTTGTGTGTTAAGAATCCCACTTGAATTGAACTCCGCCTGTGGTCAGTCAGGGGTCAATGCACAGGTCAAATGAAAAGCAGGTTTATTACACATTCATGGAAAGCCACAGCAGAATGGGGAACGAAATCAGCCTCATGTATCCACTACAAGATGAGAGAAACAGTCTATCGTATATCAAAAAAGGTGGCTTAACACACAGATTTCCTTCTGTGTGGAATAAAACTCGGTTCAGCCTCAATGCCTGAAATGAATTGGAAGCTCAGGGAGACAAAAAAGAGAGAGAGATGTAGACAAAAACAACACGTGTTTTGAATTATTTTGTCTTTGGTGCAAGTTGGTCGACAAAAATGCAGATATGGCAGTCCCGATACACAAAAAGTGGTTTTAAGGTGCCTTATCTCCCTTTCCCAGAAATGCTTTGATCCCTAATCTCCACCTGCCCTGTGTGCACTGCTTTTCTACCTCCATCTCTTTTTCTTGAATTAGAATGGTGAATTAGCAATGAGTTTTATATGCAAAACAGAGTTTGCAAACATCACGGCCAGTTTAATATTCAACTGTCATCCATTTAGCTCAGTCTACAGTACGTCCTGATTGCCTCAAGGCTTTAAGTCCACTTCTTTCCCTACCTCAACATACATTTTTTACAGACTTCCCTTTCACTTCTCATGACTATTTGACAGAGAAAAAGGTTGAGTGAAAATGCATGAACATGTGCATAAAGAGACAAGAGTAGAACATGTTAACATAGACATTTTATACAGTTATACAGTAATTTGACAGTTTATAGAAGCGGTAGGAGTACTCAAACATGATGTTAGTTTATGTTGATCTCCTGAGTTTTTCAAAGTCAAAAAGGATTTCTGCATTGGACCTCCTGAGGCTACAACCTGCAGAGTGCATGAAAAGGTCGTGTCAAGAAGGCAAAACCCAAGGTTCCTATGTAACCAATTCAGCATAACACTAAATAATGAAAATCAAAAAAAGAAAAAAATCGTATTTCTTCACAATGTAAATCAGCAACATGAAAAGTGTCATGTGCCAAAAACATCAACAACCATAACAAATATTAGCTCAGGCACTAACAAGAAAAAAAAAGACCTCAGACATTGTAAAATAAGCAGATATGATGCACTGATACGTCAAACACACAAACCACAACTGAACAGAGCCAATACATCGTCTCAGATGTAAGCAAAAGCAGAAAGCACTTAGCTTGGTGAAGTTAGTTGTGATCAGGTGTAGTCCTGGTCTCCAGGTGTGCACAGCTGGACCGGAAACTCCGCCTGAGGCTGCAGGCGACATTAGAGGCCGCCAGCTGATCCAGAAGGTGGTGATGGTGATGAATCATTCTGAAGTAACACAATGTGGCTGTTTGCAGGACACCTTGTTTATGTGTGAGCACCAATGTTTCCAGCAGTGTTGTGTTGTGTTGGGTATCGAGTGCAGCAACAGCAGATGAGCATTTTAAATAGCCTGCCTAATTACGCATGGTGCGTTTGATATATGTTACAGCCGGGCCAGTGTGTGGAGGGAAATGTCTGTGTTTTATTTATATAGGCTATATGATGTTTCTGGATTCATTTTACTAGTGAATTAGTGTGTATGTTGCTTTTAACAGATTTTACTGATATAGTGTAGGATCATTATTATTGACTGCTTCATATACTGTTGTATTAATCCATAACAAACATCACATTTTTCTGAAGAAATTAAATACAGTATGAACTATAGCTGTTGAATAAATGTAGTGCAAGTAAAAACTACAATATTTCCCTCTGAAATGTAGGTTAAAGTAGAACATGAAGTGGAAATAACAGGACCTCGAAACCATACAGTACTTGAATAAATGTACCAGTTTATTTATCTCCTGCAAAGTTGTCTGTATGAATTAGCCTGCAGGCTTCGTTTAACTGAAATCTTTCTAATACGTTTCAGAATACCAAAGGCAACAAGTTCAATTTGCACAAGCCTTGTATTCAATGCAGAAAACGCCACACGGTCTGGATTCAAACAGGGATTACTTGATGTTTGGACAGAAAGAGCACTGTAACCAAGATTGTGTACATTGTCACATCCTTATATTCCAGTGGATTAGATTTGGATTAGTCTTTCAAATATGGCTCGGATTTAGAAAAATTGGCTAAATAATTTCCCATCTGCTAACAATATGTTCAGTAAGGATATTGAGACTGTGTGTAGTTCTACTGTATGTAATTTTGAATGTTAACAGTACATATGTTAATCTTTAATGTTAATCTTACCACATAAAGAAATGCTTTATTGTTAAATGAGAGTCTGACTAAGAGATGGTGTTTCACGTGGTTCATTTCTATCCGTAGCTACTTTCCACACTGAGATTCTCTCTGCAAAAAATGTACCGTAGGTTTTCATAACTGATGTCAAGTACCTCATTTGAGGTCTTTCTCACTTTAAAGATTTTTTGTTGCGCAATTCACATCCTCGTCCTTTCATCCATCCAGGTACAGCACTGGCAGCAAGTAAATTTTGTTTCGCTCTGCAACTAATTGAAAGGTTCTTTTACTCTTTATTCTACTTGTTTTAACTTGTTATGATCTTTCTCTATGGAAACCAGCTTTAATTGAGCCGACTACAGATACAGTGTAGTGAAGAAGGGGGAAAGGGGTGGGAATGGGTGGGTAGGGGTGCCTCACCTGCAGAAGTAGGTCTAAGCGTGCAGTTTCACAGAATGCTGAGCAAGGCCTTTGTTTTATTGTTTGGGCGCATTTTCTGTTCTTTTCTTACCTCTGGCAGCCTCCAGCAGGTAAACAATTAACTGAGCAGGAAGAGTGAAGGCTCACATATTGTTACAATCAGCACTTCTCGTGTGCTGATGTGGGGTTTTTAGGTTCCCTTACATACCCCAGCGGGGTGCATCACACCACAGTTCAAGACTCAAAATAGCCTCTGAACTGCATCTACACTGTATTTTACATGACGGACATTACGTTGTTCTGCACTGAGCTTAATTTGTGATAGGCTTCAGCTCCAGATACTTGACCAATATCAAACCTGCCCTTTGGATTTCTTTACGCTGATGTTTTGATGTTCATGGGTGTATGTAGAACAGCTGAGGCTTTTTTAAAGATCAATCTTTGTTGTGTAGTTTTTTCCACTTATTATGAGGTTTCTGACTGAGAAATGTGTCCTGTATTTTTCTGGTATAACATTACATTTTTGGTGTGTTTTTATTTTATATTAACTTGATATTAATATAATATTCATCTTAGCATTAAACTGTTGAGCACCAGGGACGAACCTTTAACCTAAAACCTCCTTCACTAAAGCCAAAAGCTAAATTTGGCATTTTATTTTCTGGACTCATAAAGTGTAGTGTAGAAAAATGTAATTAGTTAAAATGATGGAGAGCCTGAAAGTCATTCCAGTCTTTTCACGAGTTGTAATACTATAAAATTAGCACAAGAGGTCAGTGTCATACTTTGTTTCCCAAGATGTGCGAAAGCTCCACTGAAGTGTGGACACTGAAGGGGACATGCTTGTATGTCCACATATGTGTTAAAATCAAGCAACACAGAGGCCACGAGGGACAAATAAAATCATGTTTATGAACTTTAAAGCAAATATCATCAGTAAGTATACATAAACTACGAAAAATCATTTTAAGGGAGATTTAGGTAGTTGATAGGAGTTGGTAAACCAGACCTTTTCAATATAGGTACATGAATCATCAACTATTTCTACCATTTATCAGATTAATGATAAACATTTTCTAAGTGCATTATTATCATGAAAGAACATGTGCAAATGCCTTGGACAATTTAACCCAGAGCATTTCTGAGGAAGTGACATTTTAACATAATTTCAGTAGCATTTCTCTTTTTTGAGAAATTGAAGAGAGGAATCTATATTTGGTTGGCTAAAGTCTGACTCTTGAGGTTAGGTCAAACTCTTTACTTTCTTCCACACAATTTTGACTTTTTTAAGACATAGTTTGCTTGCAGTCAGCATCTAGTGGCAAGTAGAGGTGCTACAGCTTAAGTCACTAAGGTATAACTTCTGATTTTTTGCAGATGTTTCCTAATGTAAACAAAAATGTAAAAGACAAGCAACCTAATGTAATGAAAATGTGAAAAAAATGTGATGTTGTCATACACGAGAAAGGAACAAAATGTGATATTCAGGCTCTCAAGAGTATCCTTCAGCTCCAGAAATGTCATGGTTCACAGCACACACTAGTGGTATATTTCTAGAACTGAAGCTTAATAATATTCAGACCAAAAACATTACAGAAAGGCAATAATATTTTATTCAAATGATGAACAAGATACAGTGTGTATAGAATAATTAAAGGTCCCATTTTGTTGTCAAGGATCCCTTCATGCTATGACCATACAGTGTTAAGTGTTCAGTATGTTGGCATGCATTTAGGGGAGAAAAGCCCTGAAAGCTCTTATTGAAATAAATTTACACTACAGAATGCAAAATTGCGTGAACAATGAAGGTTAATCACTTAGTCTGGCCCTTCTGACAAGAATGGGCAAAGACAGTATTGAAACAAACTACAAGTTTAAATATTGTACGTATAAAATATTTATCTTACAGCTTTTCTGTGGCTTGCAATGTCACCCTGTATTCAGACCCAAACTGTCCTTCAGTTCATTCTTGTTGGACGTAGAGGCAAAATATTCACACCAAGGGGGAAGAACTGGTCTTGTTTTGCTCAAGGTAAAAACTTTATCTTGGATTACAATAGTCTATAGCAATTTACAGTAGCCTATGTCAGAATGTAAAGTATCACATAAATGTGGAAACGTGTTTAAATGAGGTAACATTTCACAGTATAACACAAATTGATGCATTTCTGCAATTCATTTTCTGACTAAATCGTTGTTATTAAAAGATCATTGGCTATCATCACTGAGTTTTCCCAAAACAAGAGAAAAAAAGAAGATCCTTCAAAAGTCCAGTGTCAATATTGTTCTGAAAATCGAAAGCAAGAGTGCTCGTCTCTATTACCAGCACTCCACAGTGGAGAGCACAACTTAATTACATCTTTATGGAAAAATCATTGGGTAAGCAAAAAAAAAAAGAAAATTGAATCAGTCAACCTCATACAGCCCCCCCCCCCCCCCCCCCCATCCAGCCACTGAGCGTGAACACTGTACGTGACAATCAGCCAGGGCGTACCATTGCTCCATACAGAGAAAGACACATCAAATGCATAGTACTAGTCTTATAAAACAGACAGTTCAGAGTGACATGCAAGTAGTAAGTAAAAAAAAAAATCAAAAAGTCCCTTTCTTATATATTCAACAATTAAATGTTGAAGTAATTAGTGTATGGAAGCATTAAATGTTATAATTAATATTGTGTCAATATTATCAATATGTTTTTTGAGACACATCAAGTGACTTAATCTGCACCAACATATTTGTGAAAATGAAAGGGAAACATGGGAAAATGCTAATTTAATGCTTTGGGATCAAATTAAAATAAAACACATTGATATATTAAAAAATACTTATTCCATAATTCTTTTGACATATTTGCAGAGTGGCCTACCCCTCCGTCCAATGGTTTTTAAGTCCAACACGTCTACAGATATTTCATGCATAGATTTGTACAAAAAGTCTGCAGCTGCACTATGCGTCCATCTCAAAACTTACTTCGGTAGCCAGTTCTGATAGCTCAATAAAGAACAAATAGTTTAAAGGTTTGTTTTCTTTAGATTACCATACAATACTTTACAAAATTATACATAATTTACGTTTTTGGTGTCCTACAAATGTGCTTTTTTTAATAACATCAGTAATTAAAAATAAAAAACAAATAAAACATTCACAATTTTAACTTGAGGTTCAATAGTCATTATTTTCTGTTTTCAGTCGATTTACACAATTGAAACTCTGTTTCTAAGTATCACAACACACAACCTTGTTTGTCCAATCAACTGGAGAGAACTGTTTTGCAGTTTAAACAATAAAAAAACTATTTTCACCATTGTAGACAATGGCTACAGAATAATTTTTTCGTTCGGTTTTTCTCATATGCATTAGCTAGATCAGTACCTTCATTACACCATTTGTTGCAGCTTAATGAATTTGAAAATATATGGCAAAAACCTACAATTCATACCATTGTTCACTTAAAAAAGATTCACTAAAAGCACTAGCTTTGCAAAAGAAGAAAATAAAATGTTTTCTTTGCTATCTTGTATGCAGTAATGATGAATTTGATTGTTCACAAAGCACTAGATCAACTGTTTTTAAAGCTTTCTATTGATTGTAGTAAATGGGAGCCTTAATAAGGAGCCAGTGATAAGACAAAAAAAATGTGTATATGCGCGTGCAAATGTGTATAAATAGCTTATATAGTGTTTGCATTGGGAAAGTAAACACATGCATTCAATGAAGTAAACATTTTTTCACTCCCCTTTTTCATTTTGGGAAAACAGTACAGATTCTTCACTCTAAAATATGTTACAAAACTGGGCACTGCTACTCTGAAGCAAGCAGAGTGAACCAGACAATCATTGTCAAGAAACTCGCTCTACTAAAGAGAATGTCGAGATGATGGTGACGACAACCATCGCTCCCCATGAACCACCACCATCGCTGCGCCCATGTCCTGTATACCTGAAAGAATTGTCAAGTAAAGACAAGGAGGAAACACACGTGGCTAAACTACAATAAAACACGAAACTGTACAGTTGAAGCCTGAGACAAAGCATGCTACGACTATAAATGCATGCAGGATGAGAGGATGAGAGTGGGTTGGGCAATAAGTGCTAAAGACAGGTTCATGGTTCAGGAGGATCCGCTCCTGGAAGGTTC
This sequence comes from Lateolabrax maculatus, assembly GCA_031216445.1. Taxonomy (NCBI): domain Eukaryota; kingdom Metazoa; phylum Chordata; class Actinopteri; order Acropomatiformes; family Lateolabracidae; genus Lateolabrax; species Lateolabrax maculatus. Next base: position 12,869,924 of record CM062219.1, read on the forward strand.
ACCTCTGACAGTCTCAAGTCGCACAAGCCCAAACTGAGCCTTTTAAGAGGAGAGAATGGAATAAAAGCTTTAAAAATGTTGTCAAAGTGCCTTTGATCCTTAGTTTCTCCCTTTTTTTTTCTGCATCCGTCAAACTTGTCCACCTCCCAGGAAATGTACATAGGTGTAGGCTGCCAGCAAAAAACTGTGTAAAGGGGTGTCGTGCTGTGTGGTTGCAGGCAGGCAGATACCAGCGTGCATAATAAACCCTCTGCATCAGGAAAGAGCTTCATCCTCTCCCACGTAGGGCAGGTCCATACTCCTCATGCCATCACCACTCTCCTGTTTCCTAAGTAACACAACGGAGACACAGCATTACTTATAGCACTGCTATGGGCCTGCTGTCAAGCCTATATCGCTGAACAGAGAGTGGAATAAGCTACTGTTGAGCTATGTTTAAGAACTGTAACCAACCATTTCATTGTTACATAATGCGGGGCAGCAAGCATTACGGAAATCTTGAAAGCTGTTGGGCAAGTTTGCATATCTTACACAAGGGGAAGCTTGTGAAAGAAAAGGGGAAAATGGGGAAAGAGGAAAAAGTTATATGAAAGAAGTTAATGACTTTTGCCATGGATAAACAAGAAGACATTGATTTACTTCATGCAAAGGAATGTGTAACAACTGATGATGAGCTGAGTGTGGACAAAAACTATACTTTCTTTTTGACTGTGTCGGAGAAGCATTGATTCAGCTATATTTTGGTATTTTTTTAAATAAGTAAATAAGTTTTAATAAGTAAATAAGTTTTATATGTGTGGTTTTATTGTATGTACCTACACTTATATATATATATATACACACACACAACATGCAAATGGCAGCCTCAAGCATTACTGCAAAGTTGTATTACCACCTCTCTGACACAGTGTCAACTAAAACTGGACTGCATTAGATTGTGCAGGTGTTCATGATATGTTGTCCATCTCCATAGTATTGTGCATTATTCCACAGATCAAGTGCAAGTATTAAACCACAGCTCTGGTCATGGCTTATGGTAGTTTATGCAAGTCAGATTTAGGCATAACTATTTAAATAACGTAATTGCTCTAATTTGTTACATAGTCAGATGGGATTTTCTACACCACACACCACATGCTTCACCAAAAGCACCTCAGACATGAAACATACAGTAAATCATCTTGCAGGTTTCTAGACTCTAGAGCACAATATTCCCCAAGATGCACAACACCCCTAAACTAGCACAGGCTGATTTAAGAACTGGATGCACAAGAGTATTTGACCATTAAAGCCATATTGAGAAATACAGCTGCTTATATCATGCCAGGGGTCTTAAAGTATACTCTCTACCACTTAAACAGTACTACAGCAGGCAAGAGATGCCCCAAAGTTATTTACCTTTTTTGGTCACAATGAATGTAGCAGTATCTGACATTGCCTGCTCTGCCTTTCCTGCAGGGCAGGAGAGGGAGGAGGGAAATAATGACAGTCTTCTTAACAAACTACTTGACAACATTAACTGGCTTTACAAATGTCATCAGAGAATAAGCAGCTCGAAGTGAGTATATGACTCCTAATATTACTGCAAAACCTTAGCTACAGACAGTTTAGAGTCTGCATTGTGTCTGTAAACAATCCTTACGTGAGCATCTGCCCTGGAGCAGACAAACTGCTGCGGTCCTCTTTACGGGCCCAATCAAAGGGGTTCCCAAAGGAGCGCTTCCTCAGCATAGTTCTCACCAGGATCTGAAAAAGAATAATAATAATAATAACAATAATACACAAACCCCAAAATGATGCTTAGAAATGTAAAGAAGAAAAGCTTCACTTCATAATGTACCTGCACAGCACAGATCACTGTGCCATGACGAGTGGTAACATGATAGCAGAAGTAGGGGATTCGGCGGTCTGATGGATTTTACAATTCTACCTTTTAACTTTGTTCAGTCGATGGGCAGATGCGGTTCCAAAGGGTGGCAGCTGCCACCCTGAAAAAATAAAATGCCTTGCCACCCCAGCTGCCACCACAGCAAAACTCTGATGTCCGAGTGTAAGTGAATGCAGCCCCATTTAGGAGCCGAGAGGTCGCAGGGTTGGTAACAGACCGATTTCACCCAGCTGCCGCTAGCCATTGCATTAATATTTAGATATTTCTATTCGATGCTCATGTACCACAATAATGTAATGTGTTTGAGCTAAAATATCTTCATTTGGGGGGTTTTCCAAGCAAATATTGATTTATGTGATTGTTTGCAATTAAATCAGTATATATACAGTATATTTCTGCCTGTCTCCATGCCACCCTCTTACCACCTCATAGATATTTCTGTAGATCTGCCCCTGGATGTGCTTATAATTAATGTTGTCTTCCCTTTCAACTTAAGTACTTAAGTGCTAGTTAGAGAAGTTCACACAAAAGTGTTAAAAGGCTTCAAATCAATCCCAAACTTTCATGCCTTTAGCAACATTTGGCATTAATTACTGTAATTAATGAAAATAAATTTGAACGACTTAATGAGTCATACATCCGCTCTAGCACAAAATGCAGAGAGGGCAATCAAGTAGGTGGTAGTGTTGTAGTGACTGTGGTGCGATGTAACTGAAATATAGTAAAAAGAAATTAAATTTAAGAACTTGAAAAATACCCTGTACAAACATACAGCGAATTAGCAATTTCCTCCTGACAGAGCTTTGATTCTCAGTTACGTCTCAACGGGTGACATGTGACAGTTTTCATGCCTCTCTCAGGGTAGCGGTATTGTACCCATCGGTGATATTTGACTTAATGACACCACAAGCAAAAACTAATTCAACTTAAGCATGGCTGTGATGTTTCATACATTTTTTATTTTTTTTTGAGACATAAACAAGTTCATAAACTCACCACTGTAGCCAGACTGGGGATGTGTTTGACAGAATTCTCCACCTCCTCCTCGGTCACCTCAATCAGCATACAACAGTTGTCGTCCTCCAGAGGAAGAGGCTCAGCACCGTGCCGTGTCACCCATGGGTGCACCTGGACACGAACGTGAGGAGAACAGAGGAGGTCTTTATGTATTTCATTGTGATTCCAAAGACACATTCAAAGAGACACCATGTCTGCATCGCCAAGGATCTGAAGCTGACAAACAGCATTTCCACATTAGAAGAATATTGTCACTGGTATCTCTTCATTGAGAGACCCATTCACACACACGCTTCTTCTCTTTTTGAAGCTCTGTTTCAGGTGGTTTACTGTTCTAAAATCAAATGTGCTTAAATGCAAAATAATGGAAACAAGCAGCTTTATTGAAATAGTGTCTTTACCTTGATCTGTGGGACTGATATTCTGGTCTCTGGATTCTTGTCCAGCATTTTTAGCAACAAATCTTTGAGGTCATCTGATATTTCAGCACTGTTGAGACAGAAAGAATCACAGCTACAGATTAAATCACATTTAAATAACATATGGCCACTAAAATCTGTATTTTGTGTATAACTTTGACATAGGATGATAGGAGGAGCAGAACTGACTGTTCAGGTAACTCCACAGGTTGAGTCTTGATTTTCTGATGCAGACTGAGGATACGCTCATCCATAAATGGACACTGTGAATGAAAAAAAGGCCTTAGTTTCAATGGAAGACCAGCTGATTCATTCGGGAGAAACCTTTAAAACAACAAAAAAAAACTCTCACCACTCCAAAGACGAAGCAGTAAAGTGTCACTCCCATGGCCCAAACATCCAATGCCTACATGATAAAAAAAACAAAAACATGATCAATATTTATAATATTTTATGTTATGAAATAATTCCTTCACTGAATGTTAGATGAATTCCACCACTGAACAAAAAAATATGTATTTGGTTACATGGAAAATAAGAAAACTAGGACAGTAAATTGTATATGAATACTAAAAAAACAATTTTTAAAAGCAAAAACGTTCTTGCATTTCTGAAAACCATCTCCAGAGGGCACTAGTTAGCTAACCATTCCTTCACCTTTCCAGAGAAGTTCTTTCTGGTCTCAGAGAGCGCTTCGGGGGAAAGGAAAGCAGGTGTTCCCACTGTGCTGGTCAGGAGGGCATCAGTCCCCTCAAACTGGTTACTGACTCCAAAGTCTGCTATCTTGATGTGTCCATCTTCTCCCACCAACAGGTTAGAGGGTTTTACGTCTCGGTGAATGATCCTCTGGTAATGTACTGTTGAAATTGAAAAGATAACAGAAAATTATTACAGCAACAAGATCCAATTGAATTCTGTTTGTAGCAAGAGAGGATGAATATTCTCTTAGAGTGCAATCAAGTCTAGACTGAGAGGGGCGTCTTAAAATAGCATTTTCACCTTCTGATTATTTGAATTTTTAATTGGGAACAAATCAGTTGTTGGCTTGAAGGGATAAAATAAAAATGGCTTGGACCCATGTGGAGGAAAATCTCTGGCACTCTAGCTGTGCACTTAGACAGGAATTTGAATAAACATTTCAGTATTTACAGACATCGAGAGTAAGGATCACACTCACAGTTCCTGCTTTAGATGTGAAAACAAGAAAAAAGTGTCTGTATGTATGAAATCTGTTTGAAATGTATTTCTTAACCAAACTATATGCACTGTGACTTTAAACGGGCAAGCCTGTCTTCCGTTATGATTACTTATAATGAGAAAAAAGATTAGGTTCTGACTGTTTCTGTGTCGCTGGTGCAGAGCCCTCCCTCTCTTTCCCTCAGTACTTGTCTCCTAGACGACACTTAGTGCAAAACCTCTTCTCCAGTGAAATGCATTAAGAGCCTCTGAGGTGATGTGAAATGAGCTTTGTGGGTGGCTGGAGTCAAGAACAGCACATACGAACGACTTGTGTAAATGGCACGGAAGAATTGTGGCAGATCGATACGAACGAGCGTCATCTTACTATGATTATATAATTCTAATTTAGACATTCACAACTCTGTAAATAACAGACATTTATCTCTACAGGGGAGCAGAATCTATATTAAACTGCAACTGAATCCATATTGAATCAGCTACACAGTGTATCTAAATGTGTAACAAATCATCTGAGAGAGATAGAGACACAACCATAATCACCCCATTTTTAATGCTCTACCATGCAGTGACAGGCTGAGAGCAAGAGTAACAGGAGGACTCACAGTATTCGATTCCCCTGAGAAGATCTTGGAAGTAAAAGCGTGATTGGTCCTCGCTGAAAGGTTTATCTGTCGGCACCTCCATCACAGCCCTGAATACATAAAAACATAAACAGTTAAACACACACACACACACACACACACACACACACACACACACACAAACACACAAATACACACCCACACATACATACAGACACACGCAATTAGCAATCGTAACTAATGAGATTGAGCTCTTTCCAGTGCCACAATAATTACCATAAAAGAGGCTTAGCTTACCCTTGGTTGACCAGCTCAAACACTGTAATAGAAACACAGATGAGGTTAGCAATGGTTTTTAAGTAACCGAGACAAAAACAAACTAATAACAACTTTTTTTAAGATGAGTTTCAAATAACTTTTACACACAAACACTTGTGTGCGTGTGTGTAGTTTTGATGGTTACGGTTAGGGTAAGGGTAAGGGGCTAGGGAATGCATTATGTCAATGAATGTCCTCACAAGTATAGCTGTACAAACATGTGCATGTGAGTGTGTGTGTGTGTGTTTGTTGTTCTGACGGCTGACTGTCTGGCCACAACGTACCCATGTACAGATGGTCCTCACTGGGGTCATCCAAAACCTGGCACCAAATCACAGAGAAATCGAAATGAGTCGAAACACACACACACACACACACACACACACACACACACACACACACACACACACACACACAATAGATCTACTTTTGTATGCAGTAAAAATAAATACAGGTTTACTCTGGAATCTCTAATAATTGCACATACATTGTTTTCTGTGATGTTAACATGAAAACATGAGTGCAAGGCCATGACAATGTTACACACAGAGCCGTGTTATAATGCAGGTTTGTTGTATTTGAGGCTCTTGAAAGGGCTGGTGTCAGTCATTGCTCAACTTTGTTTTGCTATCCTTTCCTTAGACGTGTTAGAATGAGTAAAATGCAACAACGCAATTTGAAATAATGGAGAATGTTGTTTTGAGCCTTATTTTAAACTTCCTTCCCTGAAACTCTGCAGAGGCTACTTTCCAAATAGTTCCATCAGCGAGTTGGCAACATACCTTTAATGTTCTTTAGAGAGATGAGGCCTTAATCTAATACCTGCACTTGTATTCCCTAAAAGGAGGGCCACTATGGAAACTTTCTCATTTTTAAAAACTTTACAGATATCACACACAATTAAATAAAAATAAAAATATCTTTAACAGTACTCACCTCCACTAATTTCACCACATTAGGATGGTCCAGCTTTTTCAGGATGGCAATCTCTTGATAGACCCGCTCCAGGGGTCCTTTGGGCTGAGCGGGACCCTCAGGGACTGCTTTGGCTCCACGAGGGGGAGGTCTCCCTGAGAAAGGAACAATGTGGGTAGGCATGGGTTACAGGTGAGGGAAAGACAGGAAAGATTGAAGGACAGGATAGGACAAAAGACAGGGTGGGTTTCAGTATTGGTATGCAATGGTACCACTGGAGCATTATGAGTGACTGCGCTCTCTGCTGTGTTAACCATCTGCCCCTGGCTCCAGACTTACGTGGGAAACCTGCCTGCCTCATCAGCCTCTTCTTGGACAACACCTTCATCGCCTACAGGAGAGAACAGGAGATGGATTCGGATAGGGGGGAAGAGAAGAGAAAGAGGGACAGGGGGTGGGTGAGCCAAGTGGGAGAGTGAACCAGAGAAAAGATGAACATAAAGGCAGACAATACAGAGGAGTAAGACACAGCAGAGTAAAGTGATGCATAACTGACAGTGCACCCACTCACACACCTACATACGAATGTTCCAACACATACAAATGTTTTCCCTCACCTTGAACACCCTTTGTGTATTTGTGACTACTAACACTGATGCGTGTCATCAGCGCAGAAGATTAAAACAGCTAGACTTACAAAAGAAGACACTTGCTGTTCTTGCTGCCAATCCTGGTGCAAAATGATTGAAATGCAAACATACAAGTAATGTACATTGCCTCATCATTCCTAATCTTAAGAAAATATATTTAAAAAAACTCCAGGAAATGTCAATTCAACCCACTAAAAGTAGACAAAGACAATACATATATACTTTGAGACACATTTTTGAGTTTGGACTATATAAATAAAACTGACGGACTTGTGGGTCTTGTTAGATAACTTCACCAGTTTTATTTTAAAATCAAGACATAAATAATAGTCTGCCTTGTATTCTGATTGAACATATACAGTAAACAATATAATGACATACACAACACATGGATGGCAAACACATTTCAGGGCTAAAGAAACTAGTATTTCTGCCACACTGCCTGGTCTGTGACAGAACTGTGACACTTTTTTTCACTGTTTTTCCTTTAAAAAAAAATAAAGATTGCAATGTTTTTTTTAATAGCCTCAATGCCCTCAGTTATTATGGCAACGATATAATCACTGAATGCGACATGTGGGCTTTGTCACTTGGGAGGAATATTATAATAATCCTCATGTCATCGTCTGTCTATATCATGCAGCTTAATGAGAATCGCAGTAATAATCATGAACAGCAAACAGAAAAGCTCAAGCTGATGTATTATTATAGTACTCCAGCGAGGCACAATTAAATGGAGATATTTTCATATGTGAAGGTTTCACATAAAATCACACCAGTAAATGTGACAAGGGGGTTTGATTATGGGGCTTGTCTGTGTGTGTGTGAGACAAGTGATAAGGAATAACAGAGAAGTGAGAGGAACGGAGACAGTGTTAAAAGTTGGGAAGAAATCACATCTGTATCAGCGTGTGCATGACGAACTCACATAGTATGTGTTGTCATCCTCATTGTAGGCCAGCTTGACAACACCATAGGAGCCCTGGTCCGGAAATAATTAAAAGAGAATAGAAGCCAATAGGGTGAGATTGAGCAATTGTCAATTCTTTGTGTGAAAAAAACATATTGCGCTCTGTGCAAAGCAAACTAAATAAATACAAATACACACAGGAACAAAAACACAAACATATACACAAGAGGGATGCGTGTGGGCTGACAGTGTACACTGAAAGAGTACCAGCTGCTTCAAAGTGAGAACAGAGAAATTCAAATCATCTCTCCCTCTCTCTTTCATTTTTGATTTCAGGCTAATAAGGAAACTGGATCTGGTTTATGCTATCAAGCTCCCCTGCCCACACACAGGAAATTCAGGATAAAAACTAGGCCCAATTAGTAGCCTGTGTGCACAAATTCATGCCCAAAAAACAAACAGAGTGAGAGGGGGAGAGAGAGCAGGATCAGTTCCTGCTGGGAGAGCAGATTGGAGAGGCAGCACAGAGCTCATCCTACTGTCCCCGAGATGATATGATAACAGGAGCCTCTCCAACAATCCTGAAAGGCTCCAATTGTCTCTACTGAACACCAAACCACACATATTAACATGTCTACCTACATGCAGAAATTCAGACATGCACATTCTCTTATTAAACCTACAACAAAGAAATTCAGTACTACACCCATTCATTCACACGCACACATGCACACACTTGTATCCACTAAGCCTTGCACAACCCTTAGAGAGCGCTATTTATACCAGCCTCTCATCCATCTTCCAACTCTCCGATGGCCTGGTAGTTTACACAGAGTTTGGGAAATGAGGACAGCCGGGAGAGAGGATATCAGAGACTGTTACTGCATGTCCTTGATGATGTGCGGTACTTGACAGACATGCAGTAGGCGGAAGGGAAAGAAAAAAAATGGATGAGCCAGTGAAAGGGAGCAATCAGTGAGTAGTTTCTGATGGTACCTTTCCAATCTCATCTTTCAGCTTGTACTGGTTGAGTTGAACACAGTCCTTGAAGAGAGGGAGGTAAGAGAAAAGAGAGGAGGAAAAAATGAAATCACATAAGCTATTTTAGCAGGTAGCCTTAGATATAGCATGAGTATTCTTACAAAATCTGCATTTCCTGAGAACGCCATAAGAAATCCTTTCCCTGAAATTTCCATTCAATTAATTTTCCCTTTTTACATTTTCACACTCATGAGCGCAGTGCATTGTGTGATCAGATTTCCCAAGGGTACCTGATGTCTTCCAACACAAGACACATTCTGTGCTTGTCAGTATGTTAGTATGACTCTACAAACACTGTCCCAACTCAATCTGTCAATTTTTAATTAATTAAAAGTAAAACCCTCTACGCATTCAGGCAAATCCACATTTTCCGTTAATCAGAAAACAACTCATCTGAGGTAAACATTGATAAATCCAAAATTAAGACTTGCACTTCATTTTCACTATTTGGCAGTAATCCTATCTGCTAATTATCCAGTGTGCCTGAGATTGGAGAGGTGGGATGTGTTGCCCAGCTATAACAGCTTTGTACTATATTTTGCAGTCTTTGGAAAGAACTAGGCAGTGTAGTTAAGGTGTATTCTACCATCATTTGTATGGTGAAAGGCAGAGTGGATTTAAAACAAGGGTTAATAGGAACACAGACACTGCTGAGAACAAACTGAACCCAGCCTTACAGAGAATGATTCATACAGACAACTAGGGATGCACTGACTAAGAAGCTCTTTGTTAAAAATGCATTACGAAATGTAATTTATTTGATTGTTGGCCTCTAAATTAGATTATTAAAAAAACCTAAGTGCCAAGAAAGATACCATTGACATACCATAACTTAGTCATGTCAATCACCTGATAAGTAAGTCTCCAAAATAAGAAGACTTTTCAAAATATTTCACTTAATTAACCTTTTTGTGTATTTTTTTTTTCACATTCACAGTGATTCTGTGACAGCAAAAATGTAAGGGAAGTATTATATAAGAGAACCTCTGCAGCCAGTCGCCCTAAGAAAGATTCTACCTACAGCACATGACATTTACAGATTTCTGCATCTATGTGTAACAGGAATGCTATTATCTACATCTACTGAGACTGTGAAACCTTACCTTTGCATCCACAAAGCTCAGTCTTTACCAGTGTGCTGCTGCTTTTAAGACAAATGCACATGTAGTTCTGCTTACTTTCAGACAAGTATGGTACTGATATTTTAATAACTAACAGATGTTCAAGAGGAGCACCTCTGTACGCGCCTGGCTCTGTGTGAACATTAGTTAGTTTGTTCATTCATGTGTAACGCTTTTTGCAGTGCACAGTCCTTAAGGGAAAACACTGGTCAGATGGTGCAGAGACCGTGAATTATATAATCACAATCATTATTGCACTGGCTGTAACCTCATATTGGCTCATCTCCTGGGATTTCTTGATCATCTGATCAATTACGGACAAACAAAACTGATTTGGTTCTACAGAGGTTAAATATTCAGGTACACTACTGGTAACAATGTGGCAAACAGTAATTATAGTATTATTTTGTATTAGCAGTATTGATTTTGTTCCAGACAGGCTGGGACACATTTTGGAACCATGTTAGCCTCAAGGCTTGACCATACCTGGAGGTCTGTGATGGAAACACTGTGGGACTCCACAGTTGGCCGGCGGGGCAAGCGTGGAGAGGAGTGGGGTGACGTGATGGGCGAGTAGGGTAATGACGGGTAAATATAGCGTCCGTTGAGTCCCGGAGAGCTGCAGGGTGATGCCGCCGTTTGCGAGCGCTCCTGCAGAGATAGTTTCCTGTCGGACAGGCTTAACCTTCCCCTTTGCTCTTGGCTGCCGGGTAGCAGAGCCTCTGGCCGGCCAACTGTGTGGGACAGCAGGTCGCAGGAAGGAGTCCGGAAAGGTGCTGCCACAGAGGAAGCTGGCTCGGGCGTCTCAGAACTGTCCATTTCTTCTACCTGAGATGTGAGACATGTAAATCATATTAATTTTCCTAACTGCAAATTCACAAATGTAGATGAACGTGTCTTTGTGTCTATTATGGGTATCATATATATCATTTTTTTTTTTTTTGCCTCCCTTCTTTTTTGTATTTTGTAGATACAATAATAGCAATTATTTCATTCGGTAAAAATCCAAATGTCAAATCTGGTTCAATCTATGTTAAATACAGTGGTTTCATCTTACCTCCTCCTCCGCAGCCTCTCCTGGAGGTCTGCTGGGTTCATACTCCGTGACCACGATGAGGGACTCCATGGGGTCTGGGGAGGGCGTCTCAGAATGGGTGTTCAAAGGTGGAGCGGGACAGCTGCACAGCAGATCAGGCAGGGGATGTGGGGGCTGTGCTGGGGGGGCATGACTGCACTCAGCAGAGGGCCAGGAGGTGACGTGACAAGGAAACATGCTGCCTCTTCACAAAGATTGACCACCACTGCTCCATCAGATGGGAACCTCGGGCGGAATTGGTGCCTAAGACACAACAAATTGCAGAATAAGAAAATAAATGCGGAGAACAATTGCAAATCTTTCAAACATCTATAGCTCTGTTAAAAGGTGGAGTCCTCCAGGTCACCCTATCCAAACTAGGCATCTCGAGTACAGCACAACTCTAAATTGAGTTCTAACTTATAGGGGGATTGTTCGCAGTGGCAGCGAGTGGAGTCCAAGCTGCACTTCCTTTCCATTGGGATACCAACCAACAAGGATTTGCGTTCCCCTTTCTCTTCTCAATAAAGACCACCTCCCTCGGTTTTTTTTTTCGCTTGCATGGTTTCACTTACTGTCTCAGCCCACATCTGTCCGTTCCACAGACCACTGTCTCAACCCAGATCTCAACCTGCCTCACTGATATCTCAAAATGGATGAAGGAATGCCTCCTTCAACTCAGTCTCTCTAAGACTGAAGTCCTGGTGATCTCAGCCAGTCCCAGTCTCTCTGTTCAGCACGACATTAACATCCGGCTCAACTCTGCCCCATTCTCTCCGACAAAGTCTGTTAGAAATATGGGCATCATAATTGATGACCTACTCACATTGACTGAGTATGTTGCATCAGTCTTTTGGTCATATCACTTTGCACTACTGTATGTAAGATCAGGAAGATCAGGTCTTATCTGGAGTATGCCGCTCTTCTCTTTTTTACAGGCACTGGTCATCTCACGCCTTGACTACTTCTAGCAGGGCTGCCAGCATGCAAAGTATAACCTCATCAAATAGTCCAAAATGCTGCGACACGTCTGGTCGTCAATCAGACAGGTCATGTCACTCCACTTTTCAATAGGCTCTCCAATGGCTCCCCGCTGCTACTCACATGACATTAAGCTCAAGTCACTAATGCTCGCCTATAGAGTGGCCACTAGCAATTCGCCCACCTACCTGAATTGCCTCATTCAGGTTAATGAGCCTTCTCGTTAACTACAGTCTGCCAGTGAATGACAACGTGTCCTACAATCACTGCGAGCCAATCCAATCCTAACTCTTCTCCGGTGTGGTCCCACAGTGGTGGACTGAGCTACCTAACCCAATTCTGTCAGCAGAAATCTTTCTGTCATAAAAAATCGCTTGAAGACCTAACTCTTTGGAGAGTTCCTGCTCATACGGGTAGGGAAACCATATTTAACCGATACCAACATCTTGTTTTAGTATTATTGTTTCATTTCAACACATAAAACACGATTTTGCAACCCAAATTGAACGTTCCTGAGGGAGAGCTTGATACAGAGTACATATTATGGATGTAGGAAGAACAAATATTAACTATAACAACTTGGTCAACCCTAAGTATACTCCCTTAACTAAACTGACGTCAAGCTACTGTGAAGTGGGAGTGGGGGACAGTAACTGCATAGCAAGAATAATTTAGGGTTGGCATAAACCCTGCAACAAAGTATGACAAAATGTATAAGTACAGCTAACGTTTAATTACCTTTGCACACAGCTGGAGCTTTCAGTGTTTGACTGGCCAGCGTGAACCAAGTTGTGGGTGTAATGAAAGGGTGTGGGAAAAACAATCAGAGATTGTTCACTAGCTCCGAAATATACGGAGATACAGCTCTTTCCATATGACACATCAGTGGAGTCTGGGCTTTTTCCACACATTCTGTTAAGTGCTAATTAATGCATGCAAACGCGTCTAGTATTACAAACTTCAGCTCTAAGTGGACAGATTTGACACGTCTTTAAAAGCAACAGTTCAGTCTGCTTTTGATGTCAGTTATACAACATGGTGAGCATAATTATTATCTGTACAGCATATAACCAAAACCTTTTTGCATAATTTCAACAGGGCCATTTCCATCTCCAAGTCCACTCAGCTTATTATCTGCTCATTATCTGTGAGAGGAATGGAGAGAGAAGGAAAGGAGGTACGAAAAGAGAGAAAGAAAGAGACAGAGAGAGATCCTTGATTTCCGTCATGGTTCTGACAGGATTGTGGCACTGTCAGTGAGTGGGAGCTGAGTAAATCTCACAGATACATGAAAACAAGGGAAAGCCATAAGAAAAACAAGACAGTGGGAGCTCAAGCCAAGTTCAGAATGAAGGCTGTGTGGGAAGAGACACCCACTCCGGGTGGCCTCTCTACCTTCACTGCCAGCCTATATATAGTGATGTAAACTCACAAAAGAAAGAAAGAATCACCACACGTTTACACAGACACTCATATTGAGGATAATTGTTTCATGGGCTTGAACTTACTTCCTGGTCTTATCGACTGCCTGATCTCTTTAAACACTTTTCCCACATACTGTAAAATTGCCGTTACAACTCCCTCGTCATTATTATAGGAGTTTGAAGTTATCATATCTGCATATCTGGCCTGTATGACCACTACTTTTCCCTGACTATTTTTAAAAGCAGAAACTCTCGTGGCCTTTAGTGTCCAATTAAAAGGATTTTAATGATAGTTCCATTGAGCTGGAACAAAGAAGCTCTTCAAACCAGTTATACCGTATTACTGCCACCAAAGTAACACAATGTGCCCTGACAAGTGGACTCTGTGGAGTACAGAAAAATATAGAGACATGACCCCGGATGAAAATTGCAGTGCACCAGCTCAAGCAGACTTTTTATATCCAGAGAAGAGAGGCAACTTACCAACCTTGACCTACTTTGATCTCAGATTAATGGTTAGGCACACACCGAGGCCCATTTCTGTTCACATGAAGAGGTTTTTGTGCAGTTTCTACATAGTGATGTTAAAAGGTCTTTACATGACATTATCACTCATAGTAAGACACAATTTCACCACTTATTTCATTTCTCCGCCAAGCATTGTTTGGGAATTAGGCCGGAACAATCAATAAAACACTGGTTGATTTTGTCTCTGGTGGTTTAGAGACTAAGTGACACGGCAGCTGAACAGTTGGTTTCGATGTTTCAGTGTCACCAACCACTATTTCTGTTTTTTTCAAACTACAAACTACTGCAGCGTAGCACTCATTTGAATCTTTTGGCACTGAAAAAATTTACTTTGAAATAACTCACAACTAACTCACAAGTCATGTTTAACAATCTAGTTAGTTTTGACACCCACCTTTCATGGGGAAGGGCTGGACACAAGCTAATATTATATCCATGCTTTCAGCAAAACATGTGGATTATCAAATCCCTCCTTGCTAACTAGGGTAAGCCGCACACTAGCACTAAAGATATCAAAAAAGCTTCTGACCTTGGTGTAGCCCCCAACGTCTCTGTGGTTCACAGGCAAAGATACTGTATATCATGGTTAACTGACCTGCTGGCTAAAGCCCTGAACGCCCCAGATCCCTGGCGATCACAGCAGATAGATGACGAACACGCAGCTAGATTTGAGCCTCGAGAAACACCAACAGATGCTGCCGAGCTCCAGATGCCTTACTACGCCTCTTATCATAACAGTAGTCACATGACCTGACCTTCACCCTCTGGGCAGGGGGGGGGGAGAGGACTTATTGGTGCTCACTGGGGGGTCCAAGCCATGTACAGCATTAACAACAACACAGACCAGGCCCCACAGACATGCGAGTACAACACAGGGCCATCTGGAGCAGGGGAGGGAGCTTCATTAAGAGATCAACAGAGCAACCCTGTCGGTGATCTGCGGAGCCATGAAAGAGATAAGCTCCTGTAAATGGAGGGATGAGCCTCCTCGGCCAACTTAACTGCACTGTTATCACACAATCACCGCTGAATTTAACTGAGAATAGTAAATATTTAATTGGCAGCCAACATGTTTCTCTCCAAAATACACCGTAATTAGGCACTGTTGTGATTATTTTTCTCAATGAATCATCAGAAAATAGTGAAAAATGTGCATCACAAATTCAAAAAACTCATTCAAATGGATTATTCTGTCTGACTCACCATCCAAAACCTAAAGATATGACATTTACAATTATATTCATTAAGCAATCTTCACATTTGAGAAGCCTGAACTGTCAAATGATTGGTGTTTTTGCTTGAATTAATCGATTATCAAAGTAGTTTTGCCGACTGGCCACACGATTACTCGACTTACATGACCCGTTTCACCTCTAACTAAAGTATTCTTTTGCTGAATATATAAACTGTAACACTTGTATTGTGACACAGTAATATTAGTATATCCAAGTCAGATTCCAATAAGTGTTTTACAGAATAATGAACCTCCACAGAATAGGGAAATGTGGACAAATCTGTCAACAAGGACCATTTGTGAAAATACTGTGCTTTCGCTTCTCCTAACCCCAAAAAATAAAATAAAAAATAGGACCTACAGTCCTAAAAACCAATGGTGCACTTCAAGTATGTCATCATATGATACACCACACCACTGTGTATCCTAATGATCACTTAAAACACTCAAAATACTGGGAAAATAATACACATTAGGGGAACCTACCGGGCGATATTGGATCTTTGCAACTTTGGATTCTCAAAAGGCTTCACATAAATAACACACAGTGACAATTCACAGCAGCATTGTGTTCACTTACTTTGAGCATGAAACCAACCACCAGAGATCCGTCAACAACTCGACGGTTTAGCTTCCCCGGGGTCCTGACAGCTAACTTCTAACAGAGAAGAGTCCCGCTGACTGCAAACACTGAAGCGAGCAGGCGGCTTTTTGATTTTTATCATCAGAGACACGATCACACAGAGAGAGAGAGAGAGAGAGAGAGAGAGAGGAGAGGAGAGGAGAGGAGAGGAGACGAGACGTCGCCCGGGCTAACGTTAGCAGCTGCCTCATCTGTCCGCATCCAGATGTTGTCGGGCAGCAGTCGAGGCGGATAGGACAACAACCAGACGCTCCCTGATATAAAAAAGAAAAAGAAAAGGAGAGAGAGCTTACCCTGTCGTGTTATTCGGGCCTTCAGGTGGGAGTTGTGAGGGTCCTTTCTCCTGCTTCAGCTGCGGGGCGAAGCGGAGAGGAGAGCTAGCTGCCGGGAGCGGACCGACCGACCGACCGACCGACGGGGTGTGAAGCTCCGATCCGGCGGAGCGCGCAGGTCCCGGCCTTCACACGGAGGAAGGGGTCGGTGAGGCGGGGAGGGTTTCAGCGGTGCGGCTTCACACTGAAAACAAAAAGCTAAGCCTGCGCTGACTGAGGAGGAGGAGGAGGTGGAGGAGGTGTAGGCTGCCTTTTGTTCTCCTTTCCGTTTAACTCAGCAGCTCAAAATAAAACACTTGACGGCTCTCGGGGCTACAGCGGCTCTGCAGCCGGCTGGCTCCCCCCGGTGGTGTACTGGAGAGTTACACGCTTTGTTTAAACTGTGATTTGGTTAAAAAACTTCTTTAAAATGATTTTAAATAGCATGATAACCAGGTTTAATTTGTTTCCCCCGATACGCTCCACAGTAGATACGTATCGTATTAATCATGTTGGGGAACTACCACCATACTGTCATTTTTCAAGTTCAAGAAGGCTCAGCATGTTGTGACTTGATCCTTCACAGGTGTTCAGTGTCACAGACACAAATGTGCATTAGTTCACAGTGTCTCAGGTAATAACATTTAGTATTTCAGTCATGGGTTAAATTTTAGTCTAACTTTAGAACATGGGGTGTAGCTGGTGCATCTAGTTAATCACAGCAAATACTTTGACGTTTCATTTGTTAACCTGGATTTGTTGTTTGTGCATGCAAAAAGTACAACTATGATGCAAAGTTTGATTGGGGCAAGTAGGATGCTGAGAACTAATGGGATCAAATGAACAGAAGCCGTGTGGAAACCAAGTAAATCAATATCAATCAATAAATGGCCTTCAGTGAAGGAAATATAAAATCTGGATGGTCAGCAGCAATATCTAAGTTGAGTTAACCAGAGGACAGCACACATCAAATTGAAATATGTTTATTTTCATAAAAAATGAAATTAAAGAAATGCAATGCATGGGACTGCAACAAGAACCATGATATCCAATCCAAAAAAAGACAATTAAAAAACAAAAAGACTATACAATGCAACAATCTTAACACAACTGGAGCAGTTATCGCCTTTTCTGGAAGATGTTGCCTCTTCCCATTCCACCGCGGCCCCGACCCCTTGCAGCCACTGCAGAGAAAGATGAGGGGGGGAAAAACCCAACACATTTAAGAACAATCAGCGACTCAAACAGTAGGCAGAGTGTGTCATTGATCAGGGGAAATTATACCAAAATGAATCCTTGTGGGATCACTAATTCTGACACACTCAGGATAGGACTGGCACATAGATGATTAAAAGTAAATTAAAATATGATAGAGATGGATAATACAAACAAATGTACGACACAATGCAGTAATAAATGTTAGTTAAATGCGACCTTTGGGAAACTAACAACTGTGTGTCAGAGATGTTGATTTTAATTTTGTACCCTTGTTACATTTTAAAACAAAATTCAAATTCTATACAAAGTACAACTGAATCAATGCTTCTCTGACACAGCCCGAAAGCCAGGGTAACATTGTATTTAATACAGGACTCTTAGTCCATTAAATTACTCTATATGAATCCATCAACAATCCATCCAAATTAGAGCATGTCAACTTTAATGGAAACCTGTTCAAAAGTGCATTTGTGTCTTTAAGTTTGTAACCGTAAATACAATTTGCATGGATGAACTTCCCCAGACACTTAAACATATCTATCAATGAAGTGCTTAAATGTCTGGGAAATACTAGTCCAAAAACTCCCCACTCACCTTGTGCTTTGAGAATAGCTGCCTTGCCCCTTCCTGCACCGGATCCCTGGTTCTTGTTCTTCATACTCTTTAACATAGGAGCATTCTTTAACATGTCAGGTAAGATCAGGAACCGGATTTTGCTGCCACGGATGTAGACTTGCTCCAACTGTGCCACCCGGCCATCACGATAAGTCACTGTAATATTGGACATCTGTAGAGACCGAAAATATGTGTCATATTAGCTGCACGACATGTTAAGTCACATGGTTGAAAGACTTTGTGTTATAGTAAATGTAATTCTTAGGTAATTCAAAATTCTTTTAGTTGTACTAGTATTGTAACAGTTTAAAATCCTGGTATTGTGACCACCTTTGTATACACACTGATAGGTCTGTTCAGTGGTTCACAATCTTGGTCTTTCAACACTATAGCTCTGCTGCTTTCATTTCTTACAATCTAACGAAGGACTGACTTAAAACTTGCACTCCAGGTTATTCAAATAACTTGCTTGCAGGATTGTGAGCCATGGTTGCAGAACTTGAAGACCTGGGCTGTCATCTATTGTGTTCAATAAGACACGCCACCAGGGAGGAGAGCTTGCAAACCTTGGATCAACTACAAGTCTGACTGTTTATACTTCCATAACGAATCATGGTCACAAATCCTACATATTTAGTCTCAGTCTTACAAGCGATACATTTCAATATAAATGCCTACATGCATTCAACACACAATACTGAGGTGGCGGGTGTATTTGTTTCCCAGTTAGCTGTTACCAGTACAAGGGCCACTCTTCCTTGGGTTCATGTCAGGGTAACAGCAGTGAAAATCATATGTAAATTTGGAAGGAACATTTTGAACACAACAGCATCAGCCCCCTGAAAGTTACACAGGAAGAGGACATCTGTGATTCTCCTTAAATATCACACTCATTGAGTATTTGGCGCAGTTAAAGAAAAAAAAAAAAACAATTCAAAGGGTCAAAACTAAGCAGAAAATCATATTTGTGTGCCTAGGATGTATAAATAAGTAATATCTGGGACCAACCTGGCAGTTCATATTGTCCTCAGCCTCTATCAGCTTGCCCCTGTACACCTCTCCAGTGTTGGTCTCACAGGTCACAATGTGTCCCTCTGCCTCATGCAGGACCTTGATTGGCACGCCGATGGACATTTTCCAACAGTCTTCCTGGAAAACAAAATGTATTGTAGGAAATGTTACAGTGTGCTGTTCCATAATAAATGGCTGTCACCAAGCTATTTTCTACCATCTACCTTTATTTCAAAATATTTGGAACAATGGAGTTCCTCGGTTGCTAGGCTGAAATCTGCACATCTCTTGTTTTCTACACCATATCTTCTGTTTTATGTTATTTAAACTGCTGACAAACCAAACTGGTTCAAGATTTCTTGGCTGTGTGAAGCCATTTTGCTTTAGCCTTGTATCCACTGCTTTAGCTCCGGTGCTGTGTACCTAATCCGTCAGAAAACGTTGCTACTACTGTTTAAAATATTACAGTGAGCTAAAACAGTGACCACTGCCATCTGGAAGGATGTGGGGATTTCAAGCTTGATAAATATTAACAATTTCTTTGTAAAAGCAGAGAAATTTAAATTAAAGCTAAATTAGCTACATTAGCTAACGAGCTAACGCGAGTCCTCCATTGATTTACAGTAATTCAACGCAGCTAAAGAGAATAAAGACTTTATACATGACTTTGAAGTATTTACGGGTATATACTAGAAACCAAAGCCTGCTGTGATTTAAATAACTTATCAAACATTAACATTTGATTTTTCATTGCAGCAGAACTGAATCCGGCAAATAGACGGAACCATGTTGGTCAACTGAGCGAATGAGCGCTTTAAAACAACACAGATAAAAACACTGCTGGTGGATAAACTAAGTGATAATGCTATTTTATCCGATACATGAAGACGCTTACCTTGATTCTGTCCTGAAAGTTGATTTCTTTGTTGTTGTTTCCTCTTCTTTGGTCGACTCTGCAACGTGCGTTTGTCGCTTTCGCGTCCCTTTTGGAGCCTTTTTCCGCCTACCCACAATGCCACGCGGGTTCAAAGAAGTGCTTCCTGTGGCATCCTGCGATGCATTGTGGGACTTGTATTTTTGAGCGGATGTACCCTCAATGAAAGAAAACCTGATTTGTTTATGGAGTCATTGTATTGGTTTGTTTAATAAATTAAATAAATTCCCCAGGATTGAAGCTCTGTTTGCTTACTACTTAACTACTTTAACAAATACAGCATACAATTTGTAACCCACATGTATTCAGTTTGAAGTAAACACATAGTCAGCAATATAATACGTTTTTAAAAAATGCAGTCAGGAGGAACTGAGACATAATGGAGTATATTGTGCATGGAAAGGCCACAAGAACACTACACCCAGATAGCCTGAAAAGAAGCGGGGCCGAGGAAAGCAAGAGCATCAGAAGGCTTCAGCTGAGTGGGGGGGATCTATACACCTGCAACATCCAGTTACCATTAGAATCTCTCTTTGTAAGTTTTTGGTACTTTGTAATTGTTTTTGGGATGTGTTCCAGAGTATTGCGATACCACTGTGTTCGATTAAAGGTTAGGCCATACACGCACTTGGTTTTAGAGTTAGAAAACCGGACGCACGAGACACAGAATTCAGTCTCTTCCATGGACAAGACTCGGGTGTTATTCTTGCAAAGGAATAAAATTCTACTGCATTGAACTGTGTCTGTGACTGTGACTCCAATAGCAATGAGTTTTTTAAGAATTATTAAGTGTTGGAGAAGAAGGCCGGACTCGAACAACTGGCCCCGACCCAGGCTAAACTCCTCTATCAAGTACCTACATTAACATTTCAAGAGTTTATACAGTCTATGAATAAATATTTATCCAAACCAACAACCTTCCACACACATACACATTATTAACAGGTACATAAGGCATTCACTAGATATTAGACATCAGATGTTTTATGTATGTTGTGGGTCCACATTTCCACCACACCAGCCTGTGAGAGAGCACAAAGAGAATCCTAAAACAAACATTGGCGTTGCTTCTAAGAAACTTTGAGTATCTGCTAATTTGCTTGTTCTTTCTAAAACGAAAAAAACTTTGCATACCAGTGTCATTATTCCCATATCGTAGTTTATGGCATACTATAAAGAGGCCCACTGGATTTCCCTTCAGGACAGCATACCCTCATGGAGCCTTGTGTGTGATTACACAAAATAATTGCATCTATGCAGTTGGTTCAGCAGCTGTTGTGGTATGTATCTCCAACTGTCCCTTGTTTGTTTTGGTTTTGTATATAAATGACTCACATTTGAATCATCCATAATCACATCATTTTCATAACTCTTATCTCATGTTTATCCAGACAGCATAAAAAACACAAATCATTAAGATGAAATTGCTTTATCCAAACGTGAAGTGTAATATACAACTGATATGCATAGTTTTTGAATAAACATATATGAGCTAGATACATGTTTATTCCTGGAGACATGTCTCTGGAATTGCTTTAAGGCACGTAAATGTTGCTTAATGCAGGTCTTTCCCGCAATGGAAGGGCTTTTTAATGAGGAACAAGAAAGCATAATGGCATAATAAAAGACCTCATCAAATGAACCTTCATTTGATTTCCATCGCATTAGGCCCATTGACTGGCGTCAGCGGCCAGGTTACTCTGTAAACACCTCTTGCTGAGTAGTCTGTGGTCATGTGCATGTACTTAAAGTGTGTGTGTGTGTGTGTGTGTGTGTGTGTGTGTGTGTGTACATTTCAAGCTGTCTATTTGTGCAAGCCTGACTCTGAAATTTGCCACACTGCAGGCATATAGAGTGATCTGTGAAAAGATCAAACAAGCTCTTTGCTTTGGGTAGTCGGTAACTGGTCTGTATATATTGGGTGCCTTTGACGCATATGTCACATAGTTGTGGAACCAGCAACGGATACGTGTTGCCTGGCAGTTATCAAATCACTGATCAAACTAGAAACATCAAACGTTAACAGATCTTTACACAAGAGATGGCACATGCCTTATGCTTGCCCTCAAACAACTTTGCTTTCCTCAAGTTGTCAGAGCGGACTGTTTCCACTTCATTCAGACCATTAGTTACAGCTTTTAGTAAGACATACTCATCTACAACAGTATGTAGCTTTGTGGTAAAACTGTTCATTAATAGTTGGGCATGACTGAAAGGTTTGTAGCAGAAAGTCACCACGGCTTATGAAAAACAGTGAACTAAATGTAAGACTTTTAATTCTCCAGTGGGTAAAAACAATACAGACGACCATTATAAAAGTTGACCTGATGCAACATAATCATAAAATGCAGTTCAAGAATTTAAACGTTTAAACTCTATTAAAAGATACAGTACATTTCAGAAAGCATTGTTTTCTGCCCATTGAGATGCACATTGTTTAAATGACATGCCACCTAAAAAACACATCCACCTGCTTTTGACAAATTCTGTTGTGTGCTTGTAGATCTGATCCGGCTCACAGAGGGTTGATGAGAACACAGTAATGAAGCAGGCCAAAATGATTTCTGACAATCAGTTTATGTGACTTCAGAAAGAGAAACAGATTTGCTGTTGCTGTTTTGAGGTTTCATTAATCATTATTCATAATGTTATGTTGGCATACTGTCATATGTTTTATGGCAATAAAAATATATTATAAATAAAGATACCTAAATATCATCGTCAGGAGACTTCTGTAAGCTCTGTAGAGCGGTCAGTCTGTTTCAGGGAGAGAGCCTGAACATTCACAAAAGCAATGCAGCTTCCACTGTCTTTCACCTCCAAAACATCTGTTGTTCCCGTCAGATATGTCACAGATTCTACTCCATCCTGACCAGAAAATCCCACATTGCATGGCTGCTGCGGCTGCTGAATTCCTGAAACGCTGTTACCCCTTATTTGGTGTCCGTTGGGTATGTAGCTGCTTGCTCCAGTGCTTACTTTTGACATCCAATGGCATGAGGCTTCATGAGTAAATTTCGGGAGAGTTCGGTCAGGGCTGGGGTCCAGCACGTAACTATTCACTACTGTGCCACAGGATAAGTCCTCTTTACTGCTTTGGGAGGAAGATTTCCGCGTGATAGTGTTGCTCCCAACCCCTCTGCCCTCGCCACCCCCAACCCTAAACCCATGTCCATCCCTCCGCCCTAGGATGTGCTGATACAAGATCCTCTGAAAGGTCTGTCTGAACTCACGAATGCGATAGGCATAGATGAAGGGATTCACAACAGAGTTAGCATGGGAGAGGATGATGGAAATGTTCATCACCCAGATATGTTGGCGGCCACAGTCCTGACACAGGTGGTTGAAACAGTTGATGATGTGCAGCGGAAGCCAACAGAGAGCAAACAATCCCACAATGATGGCCAGCGATTTGGCAGCATGCACTTCCTTCTGCAGGGTTGAACGAGATGAGCTCGACGATGAGGTTAGTTCTCTGGGAGCAGGTGTGTGTGAAACTTTGAGTGCGATCAGTCGGAGCTGGCGCCGTGCGGCCATGAAGATATGGGCGTAGATGACCAGCATGACCAACAGAGGCACCAGCACGCAGCCGAAGAAATTGAAATAAATCATGTAGTCCATGGTAACCACTCCTTCAAACAGACACTCGGTCAGGCCTTCAGGGCAGCTGTTGCTGCTGGCGGTGGCGTTCCAACCTGAACAACAGAGCCAGGGGTAATTTATTACCAGTTTTATATTTTAATGTCAACCCAGTCATTTATTTTCCATAGAAGAAAGAATTGTATATGGTACAACAAAAGTATATAATATATGGCAAGTTAAAGAGCATGGTTTGGGTTTCAGACATAAAATCTAACGGTTGTCCTCAGTTATCCTCTTAACCACTTAACTGAATTGAAGCCAGTGACGAAAATGCCAGATGCATTTCCTCTAATTGTCAATATAGAAGTGAATTTGAGCACCACTAAGAATTCAAAACCAATGCATGTTGAGGCTTAAAGCAGGGTATGTAAAATTCAGATTTTCTGGTTTTAAACAACTGTCAATGAAAGAACTGTAAACCAAACTAAACCAACCCCCAGAAACCTATGTACAATGTAACAGATGCCACATTTATGTTTTTACGGCAGGACTGGGTAAGAACACTTTTGGAGGCATGGAAGCATATTTGCATTTCCCAAAATAAATCGCCTACCTTTGTTCCAGCCCAGCATCGGTGTCAGGCCGATGCCTACTGAGAGAACCCAGCACAGTGCGATGATGCCCTTCGCCCTCTGCCCCGTCACCAGGCTGTTGTACCTGAAATGTTGAGCAGAGCACAATAATACATTAGAGCTTGTTGTTTTATCTAATCTCAGTGTGATAGTATCCCTCTGGGGCAAGGAGAAATTGGTTTTGTATTCAAGAATAAATGCATTTATTTAATAAGCCAAAGCAAGATTTCAATTGTTCCACTGAAGAGTTTCTTTTATTGTTGCACTACTGACTTTTAAGTACACTGTAACCACTTACAGTAATTTGGCCAATACCTCTCCAGTATGTTTGTCTGGTGATTAAAGACACACTATGCATCGAGCATCTAACAAAAGTATCATTTCGTATATGTTCTACCTTCTTTCCACCCTAGAAGACGGGGAAGTAGACACAGTGTGAAATCTAGAGAGGTGTTGCATGACAATGCAAAAACTTGAGTGAGTTTGCATACATCTGCAATAATGGGCATTTCCTTCCTAGTTTGTCATTCACATTCACACTTCTCTCTCATCTAAGTTAATTTTAACTTAGATGAGAGAGAAGCTCTGAAGAATTTGTTATTCAGTTGGGTCACATGAGAACTTGAGCAATGCAGTGAAATACAAAAATTCCAGATCCACTGTATTTATTTTACTAACATGGGTGACATGATGACACATAAACACATAATTGTAGTTAAAGATGTAAGCTTTACTATACACTGTT
Organism: Lateolabrax maculatus; assembly: GCA_031216445.1. Lineage (NCBI taxonomy): Eukaryota > Metazoa > Chordata > Actinopteri > Acropomatiformes > Lateolabracidae > Lateolabrax > Lateolabrax maculatus. Next base: position 12,894,917 of record CM062219.1, read on the forward strand.
TTGATGACTTATAACATAACCCAGGCTTGGTGTTTGGATTCAGAGAAATTGGCTAAATACCATACCTATTGACTGGTATGTCAGGAAATGCATTTTATAATTCAACCACTGATAAGATTATGTTAAATTAAATATAAAATGGCTTTGTATTTTAATATTTAATTTGCTTCTTTTTTTTAAAAAAAGTTTTGAATAACTACAGTATTCTTGGTAACATCACCTCACCTACAGCCATTGTTCCATGTGACGGACATTTTTCATGGCCAGGGTGGCAGCCAGTAGGCTATATTAAGCTTCTTCTTCTAAAACTCTGATGAATTATTAGCTCTCCGGCCTTTGGTGCCAGGGTTGTGGCACCAGTGTGAGCCACACAAACACACACAGAAGCCGTTATGCAACTGCTAATGCAAATGCGTCACCTGCTGTGGCTTACTAGATGAAATATCCTCCCATGACGGGAGTAAAGAATGCAGCTGTGACTTAACAACAGTAGCTATGCTTACACACATATGAGCCAATGGTGTGTCAAAATACCTGTTGCAGAAAGAATGAACATGGCACTTTGTTTTAAGTGAGCCATTTTAAAGAAATTGTATTTGAATGGCGTTGATTCACATGGATGAGAATGATCAAAGGCTTCAGTAGGTTTAATCCCTCCAACAGCACACAACTGTAACCCAATAGAGCCAGTGGAGACATATATCTATGTCTGCCCACAGCCGGCCAGATTAGCCTTAATTGAATAAGATCTCTCTGTAATTCAATGTGTTTTGCTACACTACTGCATATGTGCTTTGGGCGCCTCTCAGGTTTAATGGTTTACTCACAGTCCTCTGGCTTGAAAGCCATGTGTGAAAACATCATCATGCTCTAAAAGAAACTGTGCAAGAGGCAATGGTTGAAAAGTCTTATTTTCATTTTCAAAATGAACTGGTTCCATTGAGGGTGTGGAAAGCTGTTTCTGTTTCAGTTTCTAGTGTGGCTGATGTGACCTTTTTTGATCAACCCTCACCTGAGTGGGTTCTTGATAGCGATGTAGCGGTCTACAGCGATGGCCAGCAGGCTGAAGATGGAGCTCTGGGTGAGTATGAGGACGAAGCAAGCGATGAACAGGCAGCCAAAGAAGTGGGCACAGAAGCCGGTACTGATGTTGATTAAGAAGAAAACATCACAGGTGGTAAAAAACATACAAATCTCAATACTAGTAAGGCAATGTTTCTTAAATTATTACCACAAATCCCACATTTATTTCACACACATTTGACTCAGGATTACACTGAATTTGAGTCCTGTAAAAAACGATGATTGAGATTATTTTTAATGAAATAACAAACGTGATGATACCTAATAGTGATCGCGAAGGGAATTGCCAGCAGCCCCACAGCAATATCAGCCACTGCCAGGGACACCACAAAGAAGTTGGTGATACTCTGCAGGTTGGAGTTGAGGCAGACGGCCCAGCAGACCAGGATGTTCCCTGCCACAGCCAGGCAAGCGATCACCAGCTCCAGGCCAATATACACCAGTTGTTCATACTTCTGCATGGTTATTCTTTCCACTTTTTTGCTTTCTTTGCGCTTTCATCCCACAGACTCAGCTGTTTGACATGTTTTTAGACAAAATACCTGCTTGCCAAACCGCATGGTATGACTTGAGGGAACAGTGATTGTGTCATGGGGAGGACAGCCAAGGCAGGAAGTTCCCACCGCAGACTTCACACGTACCTTTTACTGTCACTCACACTATACAAGTCTGTCTGTCTTCCTCTTTGTCCCTTCGCCTTTGTCTCTTTTGCATTCAGCTCAGTAAACTTTGTCGCAGACGGTAGCAGAATATTGAGGAGGAAGTGGGAGTTTTGCCTGATGGCTGCCAAATTAAGAGCAGTGGTCTGGGGAGAGAGAGAGAGAGAGAGAGAGAGAGAGAGAGAGAGCACAGTCTCAGTTGTATAGCCTGTACAAACAGATTGCAGGTTACCACATAGACACACATGGGTCAGAAAAGCCATCTATCTCTAGAGGACAGGGGGACAGTTTGCTTTCCTTACAGGGCCAAAGCAAACAGCAGACAATGAACCTTTTATTTCGGGAAAAGTTTCCCGAAACCCCTCCAAACACTAGTCATTCCCACCACTGACATGCTTTCCTCCAAAATCACTGATAATTACACCAAATCAACAACCTTTAAATGTCAAAGCCATTGTACCAATACCAATACACTTTTTTAAATGATCTTTGCTGAATTTACTCAGGGCATTTTGATAAATTCCTCTAAGGTCTAAGAAGATTAGGGCGTATTATCAAAAACAGTGGTACAACCTCAGATAACATTCACAAGGGAGGAGTCTGAATTAAATGTATTCAGTTTACTGGGGTACAACAGCTCAGGGGAAAGATAGAGAAAGAAAGACAGACAGGTTTCCAGATCATGTCAGATAATAATAATAATAATAATAATAATAATAATAATAATAATAACCAAGGCTGCACTGATACTGTAGATTAGTTTTACTTATGATTTATTTTCCCTCCAGCAGTTAAACAGTATCAGTATATTCTGTTGAGTTTTGGATTTTTCTTAATCGTTCTTAGTAGTATCAACCAGGACTGGTATGACCCAACATGCGCAGTCACTTTTTTTGCCTAGAGTCAGATGAGAAGGTTGGTACCACTGTCATGACTGGGGATTAATATGGAGCTAGAGCCGGGAGCTGTTTATTTGGTTTAGCATAAAGACTGGAAGCAGGAGGAAAGTGTCTTTCCAGAAATGTTGAACTATTCCTTTAAGTGATCCTAATCCAAAATGTTTGTTTTTGCTGTACATTTATGCAAAAATGACTACCTGTCAGAAACATTAGCTGATAAAAAAAACAAAAAAAACTGTGTTGATCAGGCTATAATACCAGCATAAACATCTTAAATGTGCTGCTGTGTGTCAGTTTGAGCAGACTATAGGGCACACGTTTCATCCTGTTGGTTGAAACACGAAAACATACATATAAAACTTGCTTTTATCTCCTTTTTATCTCCACAGAGCCGACATATGTTGAAGGGGAAAATTATCGTTAAAAAAACGATATGTTCATATGACCTAGTTTCTGCCAAGGTCTATACAGTGAGTAAGATTTAACAAGATAAGATTCAACTAGATTGAATGCAAACAAACTAATGATTCTGTGACAACAGAGGTGAAATCTGGTCACTAGGAGCAATCCTGGGACCATTCTTACCTATTTTGGGTGCCTTACGTCAGAATATCTCAGAAAAAAGGAAGCCAATCTTAATTCAATCCCACTGTTTCCCATCCCAGTGTTTCTCCCACTGTGTCAGATATGTATCCACAGATTGCCAAAGACACTGATGAGGCCTTAGTGTAATCTCACCACAAAATGACCAAATAAATTGACCAGTTTCAGTCTTCATATGTCCATATACTCTATGAGTTATCCTTGGAACCCATGCGGATGCTCACTGACACTCTAGGATGTCAAATAATAATGCCTGTCAGATTCTCAACCTCCAGTCAGTTTTGTGGTGGATGTATCTTTGAATTATGAAAGCTGTGATAAGAATGATTAGTTGTTAAATTAGCTAAATTCAGTTTCAATTTAGTTAAATTCAGTTATTTGGGAATTTCCCATTGAGTAACATCAAACCACAAAAAATTGGGGGTGATGGAAACACACTTCTCTACACTGTTCTGCTAAAATTCGTTATAACTTGATTTGAATATAGAAGTGTTGCTGCTTTTATTTCCTTATTGAAGAAGCACTTTCCTGTCTGTGGCGGTTCAGTCTTGTACATGATTAGAAATAGACATTTTACTGCTGTTTACTTCTCAATTAAACTGGCCTCACTTGTTCTGTATAAGGAGAACGCTTGGTAAAAGACCATAGAAATGTAAAGACACACTGCCTGTCCCAGTGTTGAAAATATAAAGAGAACGGAAACGTGCTTTACACACATTTCCACACATTCATGGAAGTTGCTCTCTCAACAGTGATCCTGATTGGCACTACATCGAACCAAAGTCCTACTTTTCCTCTATTGTTCCGCTGCTGAATCCTTCTCACAGGCCAAAGGAATTTAAAAACCAGGGTTTATCCGGCGAGCTACAGCAACAGAAAATTGTCCAGTCTTTTTGTTTTTTAAGACCTCAAGAGGCTGCAAAACTATCTGAACGTGTACAAGAAAAGTAATTATTCAAAGTTTAAGTGTGAGAAAAACCAAAAACAAAAACTGGACTTACATAGCTTTTCCCCAACGCTGGAGTTTATAGGCTATAATATATAAAATGGTGAGCCTTCTTCTTCCACCTTCTTCCAGTTGGCTGCTTTGGCAGAAACTACTTTTGTCACAGATTATTAGGAACATGGCTATATGTGCCTAAGGCCCTGGAGGAAGTGATAAGAAAATGCACATCCGGCTGGGGGGGGGGGGGGGGGGTCTGTCTCTGTCCTGTCAATCAATGTACCAGCTCAGCTCCACCAAAGTCAAAGGAAAACAAAAGGAAAAGCTGCTGTATTATCACTGGCTAAAGCGCTGTGTGTACAACTAATGAGGGAGGTATACTGACATCATTAGTGGGCGCTCCTGATAGAGGGAACAGATGGAGACAACAGAGACACAACCATTATTTTGAGCCAAAAAACCCCCACTACTACTAAGTTATGTGTTAGATGTGATAGATGCGCAGTAAGTGATGGAGAGGAGGCTTCAGCGTTGATCCTGTGCACGTGTTCACCGCCATTCATCAGCCTCACAAACTGAGGTAAACACACACACACACACCAGCGTGTGAAACGCATAGAAATTCATCAGTCCGATGCCATTACAACTCTACAATCCTGACACAGTGAGAGTTTCCATTGTTAAAGGACGACCAATGACTGGTGTTTGAGAGCGCTTTCAGTCAATTTAAAAAAAAAAAGTCGTTATACGGCACAGATTGGAAGAAAACAGCCCGGACAACACATTTTAAAAACAGAGTCAGAACAAATCCCTCTTCTCTTACCTTCTTGTCTTTCCACCCAATAAGCGCGTTCAGACTCAGATCACTCCGTCGGCTGGCAGCGCACATTAAGAAGCAGAAGAGCACATTCACCTCGAGACGGAAGGGCAGGGGGAAAAAACACAGACGATCATTTGTAGAGGTTGTAGATCCTCTGGTGTGGTACCGCTGCTCATGTTCGGTTTTGCCCCGAGAAGTTTCGAGCTGCGCGCAGATGCCCTGCGACAGGAAAACGCGCGGCCGCAGGCGCAGCGCCTCACTCACTGTGTGTGTGTGTGTGAGGGTGTGTGTGAGGGTGTGTGAGTGTGTGTGTGTGTGAGTGTGTGTGTGAGTGTGTGGGAGGGTGTGTGTGTGTGTGAGTGTGTGTGTGGGAGGGTGTGTGTGTTGAGGGGGTCTGCTGGTAAACTGTCACGTAGGGACGAATGGAAATAACGTCAAATGGATATAATAATGTCAGTTGGATGAGTAAAGTAAGGTGATACAAGTAAAGATGTCCTGGGTCCGTCCTTGTGATTGTGGGCTATGTGCATACAGTTCGATTTGACCTGAAAGAGAAAGGGACTGAGAATGAAACAAAATACACAGGCAGAACAGATTAAATAAAATTGGATACATGTTTGATATACTCTGAGTTTCACATCCTACAAATGTCACGTCAATACCACCTCCACCTGGCACCATGTCTGGTTGATGGAGTTGGGGCTTTATCCGTTTGTAGATAGTGCTGAAAATTCACTCTACACTACTTCTCTACACTACTTCTGTACAGGCTACTACTTCTGGGTTTTGGTTGCATTTGTTTGTTATGTAAAATACCACAGTTTGGTCTTTTGTGCCACTTTTAGCATTTCAGTGGCTGGCACATTAAGTACAGTAGGTTATGTAGTTTTGGATCCTCTCTCTAACAAATAATGCATTATTAATGCCAAGCTCAAGTACAGTTTTCATCTCTCTTCCTCTCTTTTTTATTAAAGGATAACAATGCCATTAAAACTGTTAGTCGCATTCAACTCACATTTCCAATAGCACAGGCCTATTTGGAATCACTCAGATCCTGTATTCAGATCTCAACTCTCTCAACCCTGTAATTGGTTGAGACCGGTTTAGAAAAGTTTGAGCAGTGCATTGCTAATATACTAAAAACAAAACTAGAGAAGAAGGCTTTAATTAACACTCATGTTTCTTTTGAAGAGCTGTCAAGTTTACACAGTGACAAGAGTGAAGACCCATGCTTCGTCACTTCTAAATAAGATTATCCAATTACAAGCAACAATGGTTTGGACTATAACTGACCAAGGAAATAAGATCCTTACTGATTACAACTGTCAAACACATAGAGTGGAAGTGATGTACAGATATGAGGTTCAGAAACAGAAATGTCTGAGGCCAAAGTCAGGCAACAGCAAGTTAAAATGTGACTGCACCAAGTGCAGTGTATCCTCTTTCCTTGCTCTAAACTAGTGGCAGCCGTTGTGTCTTCAGTCATTAAACAATGACACATTAAGGAGATGGCTAAGACCTGTCCTGTGCAGAACTTACCAACACTGCAACACTGCGTCACAGATGGGTCTGAATATGTGCCAATGTTTGCTGTGTAGATCCATCTTGTTCCCTATGAACATGTCCTGTTCACAAACACAGTTTACCATTTAGCCAGCCTGTGAAACACTTTTCATCCTCAAGGATATTTGCAAGTGGTGTGGCCACAGATCTTTCAACACACCGAAACACCCATGTCCTACCAAATGGCTTCCATAGTAAAAGCAGTGAGGCTCTACTGGTCAGGGATAACATAAACTGGCCTTTTTCAATGTTCAACTACACAACCCAATTTGCTCTCTGCAGGATACAATTGGTACTGTTAGAAACGATATGGCAGAAGTACGATAGGGTTGGAAAAGGTTGGATAAGACCTTTTGTCCAAAAGTACCAAAGCTCTTCTCAGGAGGAACTGAAGAAGTGTTATTCTAGCATCCATCAGACACAGTATGAAGGGCATAAACAGTCTGAATGTGTTGGAAAAAGCTGACACCATAACTATCAACATCTTCAAAATCCAGTTTCCTGATACCCCTTTCTTAGACCTAAAATCAACCAGTAGGGGTCCCTGTTAGTCTTTTCTTCTCTGTCCCTGCTGTTGTCCTCCACCTGACAGATTTTACAATATGCAGTGAAATTATGCACTCTATAAAACTCAAAATTAGCGTCTTTTTGAAGTTGTGTGCATCTACAATTTCAATAAAATACTCCTAAGTGTTGTAAAATAAGGACTACATTTATGTCTACCCACAATGCCCTTCCTGACAATAAAGTGCCGCCTCGCATCAATCATCACAGCTTCATTTTAATTGGTCATTTCTGTTGTTATTCATTGCCAGACTGCAGGCTTTCTCTCTAATTAAAGAAATAAGTCAAACATGTCATTTTATGTAGATACAAGGAGATTTTATTTAACATTTTTGTGTACAAACATAGGCTGCAAATGCCTTCCAAACATGTTTGCCCTCAGAATACAGTATTCCTTTTTACAGTTCTACAAGCAGAACATTGAATATTGAACAGGAACAAGAGTCAAAAAATTGAGGAAGGTAAAAAGAGAAAGTGTTTGTGGTTGGTCAGCAAGTCTCATCCTCAGCTTTACGTTGTCGAATAAAACAAAGCTAGCATATTTCCAAAGGTTAAAGTCTAATTTAATGTCAGCTTTATGTCCTTGAAGTGGCAGCAGGGGGTCATTTGAAAGTATTACCAACAGTATGGACAAGTAGTGATAAGTACCAGGGTCATGTACAATAAATGGAAGATAACTATCATATAGAGCAATATGTTCCATATCTTTTTACAGAAAAATTAAACCTTTTTTGCTGTATTTACTTTACTTTCATGTACAGAACTAAGAGGTTATGGTGGGAACTGTATCATGGAGGGTACATGCAGTTACACTGACAATCAACAGACCAAAACAATGCAGATTTTAGAACAATATAAGACTCTTTTCTCCTCTACCACATACTGACAGCTTGGCTTTTAAAAGAGACTAGAGGTGCACCAGCTCAATCCTTAACGATCATACGTCAGTGGACGCCACAATAAATAAAACAGAAACCAAATAATGTACTCTCTAGTATAATACATATTATACAGCTCCATGGAAAAGTAAGAGAAGTTTGAGTTATGTAAACTCACAAAAATCTACCTTTTAAAATGACAAGAACCTGCACCTGCTATTCAGTTATCTTAGTCAGATAGCTAAACAATCACAGTGGCCAGTCTGTTGTACAACACAAGAACTACAGAGATGAGCCGACGATGCAGGAGTAGGAAAAGATGTTGCAGTTCACGCAGTGGTTGTGATTCTGGGACAAAATAGTGACAGGATGTTCGGGAAAAAAAAAAAAACAAGTTGAGAAACTGACATTTTCCCAAAGAAAGCACACCATATATCTAACATTAATGTTGTTTAGATGATTTTATATCATAAATAAATAGATCCAGTAGACCTTCTTATACCAAACAGGGGCAAAGCATTAATAAATAAGAATAAAAGGCATTAAAGGAGCTGAAACTTTAAGAGCTAAATCACTAACATGGGCAAGAAATTCTGTCCTTTGCCCCATTAAGACTGACTTGAACACACTTTGAATTACAGCATCACAGTCAGGTGAAGGTGGCAAGTAGAACGGGCATGTACAGTATGAGTTAAGACCATGCTTAAGTTCAAGGTCCCGTCTTAATCTTTAAGAGACGAAAGGTGTGTGGCTATCCTCAGCAAAGGCAACAGGAGACTGAACAACGTTTTCACTGTCAGGGTTTCCACTGACGTTTAGAGTGCCACAGACGCTGAACAAAAAAAGTGTTGAGGCACGATAGGGCAGAGTAGTGTAGGCAATCAGGACTTGTTAAAGAGGTGATGGATAAATGAACGAATGAATAGTGGATTAATTCTCTGTCTCACATCCTAAAACATAGATGATGAAACAACATGTGCATGCTACAGTAGGCCGAAATTAGTGGAAGTACATAAGGTCAGTAAAAAAACAAATGAAGGCAAGAACACTTTCAGAATAAGATTTCGACATTGTTATTTATGGGGTTGATACAATAATGGTGTTTTATGTATATCATCGTGTGCAAAGGGAGTTTAGATGTCTTGACATTTAGAGAATTGATATGTATCCAAAAGGAAAGACCGCTCTTTCTTTTAAAAGTCTAAAGACATTAATTAAAACTTAACATTTGATATTAATGACATTTACTCGTATATGCCCCCTAACGTTATCTTAAACAAGGACACAACCACACACAAGCCCTTATCAGATCCACTAAACTGGTTAATTGGTTATAGTTTTATGCCTAAGATATATATGGGAAACCAACCATGATATTTACCTTTAAAGGAGAGTTATTTAAGTCTGTCTTATAACAATAATCAGGTGTCCAGATGAACATTAAAAAAAAGGTTTGCTTGTTGTAATCATTCTTCCTGTTAATACTGGCGATCAAAAGACCTGACTATTGTTTTGAGACAGATTTGAAAAACTGTGAACTTTTCCTTTAAACTGTCCAGAAGAGAACATGCTGTATTAATGTAAACCAGATACTCATGAGCTACCAACATCCCAAAGTCTGCGATGACACATTTGTGAACAAGACATCAATAACAAGACCAAAAATCAATAAAACATGCCTGCATGTTAAATCAAGGACACAGAAATTAAAATGAGAAATGTGAAATTTTAGTATCAACAATATCTCTTAAAAGCCGTTAAGCCTGAAGGTGAACAGTTAAAGGGACAAAGAATTATCAGGACATATTGACATATGCCTGAGATAAATAAAAACAGATATCAGGAGAAGATGAAACAAAAAAATATTCCTTCATTAAAACCAACAGAGACGCATGAACATAAACGCTGAGTGCTCAGGTCACTTGAATTGTAATACAGTAGTTCTAACATTGCATGAGTGTGCTTCTGCAGCCACAGATTAAATTGCACAAAAAGAGACAATGTCATATGTGTGTGTCTGTGTATGTGTGTGTGTGTGTGTGTGTGTGTGTGTGTGTGTGTGTGTGTGCGAGCGTGCATGTGTGTGTGCTGTATTATGACATTGCATAATGTCTACACTAGACAGATGGTGGTCTCTGGATGTGAGACGTTCTGCTGAGGAACACCCAGCAGTTAAAGAGCTTGTGCCTTTTCCACAGCAGCATACAGTTTGTAACTATAATGTGTGTGTTACCTTCATAGTAATATCTAAATGAATAACTGATAGGCTGGACGGAACAGCTGAGTAGTTTTTATAAGAACAAGGCTAAATCCTGCTTATTTACGGCAAGACTTGAAGTCAAGGCTAAGACCTACCACTTTCTTAATCAAACAGGAAAAAGTTCACGTAGAAAAACAAACCGATTTCTCCCCCCAGGCCCCCAAAATAAATTACAATAATAGCAACAATGATTATACTGTTAAACCAAAAGAAAAAAAATACAACTTTAAGATTATGTACATACTGTATCTGTAAATACAACTGCTTCCTTTTCTCCTAGAAACAAACAAACAACATATTAATTTGGCAAGATGTCCTATGTTACAATAAGAAGGACATTTCGTCAGCAAAGATATGAACACAGACAATTCCTATGTTAGAAAATATATTGCTTCCTGGATATTTAAGCTGAAGACTACCTTGAGACACAAACAACACAAATAGAGGAAAATTGCTTTTATGGTGAGAAAAAACGCAGGCAGTCAGATTGCAGTGTATTACTAATCATTGGGTTCCTTTTATTTCTAACAGTCCCTCTTCAAGCTGTAGCGTGTGTCTCTGACTCCAACCGGGGTTTGTTTACGTTGTAAACACTTTAACGTACAGGTGTCGGCTTCCTGACACAAAGGAGGAAAAAAAAGCCAGTATCGTGGCAGCTCTGGATGTTCATTTTTAACTCCCACAAACGGCAGAAATGTCTCCTCTTGTCTTCTCAGAAACAATGTGCTGAGATTACGTAAGACACAAATTTTCCTCAAGAGGACATGAAGCAATGTTTGAGACGGATAAACATATTTTCTTGAGTTGATGATTGTCCAAAATAAACACAGACAGAGAACAATGCCCAAACACAAAAGTACGTGGAAATTCTGATTTGTTGGCAAACTAATTCAAGAATAAAAAAAAGACATATTTCATTCTCTTACAGACTGATTTTGACAATTTCTTGATTCATGAACCACAACTGTCTACAAGCTGTAAAGGTTCAAATACCAACAAAGAGCAAGGTGGAGAAATGTAGATGGAAGATGTAACCACACCCTCACTAAAGGTACAAGGAATCAGTAAATATCAGGTAAGAGACCTTGCATCCTCTGAGCTTCAGAGGTCCAATGGCTCCCTCTTGTGTTTGAGGGGGGGGGGCAGGCATCGCCAGAGACAATTCTTTCCAGGGATCTGGTCAGTCAATTCAAAAACACACTACTATAGGCTCACTTTGAGCCACAGTCCGTCTCTTTTGCACTCCTTCGTGGTCAAAGCCTCAGGTCGGCAGAGTCAGTGTTAGCTTTATACTTCAGTGGAGAAGAGGATGCTCTGTCGTTTACTGTCTGGGGTGGGGATCGTCTCCAGCTGGAGGAAATACAGCAACACCTGGACCTGCAATGAAAAAATAAACGGAAGAGAGACAAATCTGTAAAGTTTCTTAGACAAAGCTTCACAAAATTCAAAGACAAAATGCCAGAAGAAGACGTGTGTGGCTCACCTGTGCCATAACTTCCAAGGACCAGCTGTCCCCCATGCTGATGGGCTGGGTGGGGTTAGCGGGGATCTTGCTGTCCTTCTCGGAAGGCCTCAGCAAGGTCGGCCCAAACACCGTAGCCAGGTTGTGGAGAGACATCTTGTTGATACTTTCCTTCTCTGCCACCCTGGGGAGAGGAAGACAGACCAGTGCAGAAGTGAGAAGGTACACAGGGTGTGAACTACTCTCTCCAGCTCTGTGTTTTCTTTCTTCACTATTTCTGCCCCTTTTCATGTGAATAATGAGTGCAACATAATCACAGTCTTCCAGGAGAGACTGTCTCAAACCTGCTGTTATCCCCGTATACAAATAATAGCCCGTCTCCTCCTCCTCCTCCTCCTCCGCCCCCCCGCCTTTAAGTGGGGCCGTTCGGAGCTACGAAAAACACATTTGATTTCCCATGTGGTCATTCAAACTAGTTCTGATTGATCATAACCAGACTCTTACTTAAACTGAACCCATTTTGGTTTTGAAATGTTGGTCGGCCAATCTGAAGGAGTGACTTTGGGCTCTGGGACAGCTTTTACTATTTTTCTGACACTTCATAGCCAAAATGATTCATCAATTAATCAAAACAAAAATCAGATTAATTGATAATAGAAATAATCCTTTGACCCCTAGCGTCTACTTTCCCTACCAACAAATATTGTTTTTCGTAGATTTGCCCTCAAAACAACATCTCTCTGGACATTAATAATAATAATAATAATAATAATAATAATAATAATAAATTATTAAAAATAATTGTTTTAAGCTATAACCTTGCATCATCCATTACATACACATGCAATGCAATGTATCTGCATTGTCATAATGTTATTCAAAATCCCCATGGTAACCAGAAGACATTTTGCTGTTGCAGTTGAATGCAGTAGGTGAATTCTGCACGCAACAGTAGACCATTTTGAAATATTTGTATATTTATGGCTTCTTGTTGTGCATGTATCCGGATCAGAGTTTTATTTGTTCTTTCTGTGCTGTGAACATCCATTACAGCATATTATGCAAGCATGTGTGTCTGCACTTGTTCTTACCTCTTCAGGTGATCCAAAAGGAAAAGGAATGTGACCAAGTTGGGTTCTGGCAGCGACAGCAGTAAGTTCAACATACAGCTCTCTTTGGCAACACTATCAGACAGGGCTGCACGGAAGCAAAGGAATTGCGATTTTACATATCCTGCAAATTAAGGATTTTATCTTGAGCTTGATGGATTAATGAACTGATCATTAGCCGCGTTCGATGACTTACTGATGCCGCCTGCAAAATTGGGATAGAGCTCATCAGTGAAGAGTGGTTCTGGCAGCTCTCTGAAGTACAGCTTCAAGGTCCCAGCGATGGCGTTGACGTCCATCTCACTCATCATCACTGACACGTCTTTATTGTCTGCAGGAGACAGACGAGAACAACATGAAGACAGGACGCTGCGCAACGACAAAGGAAGATCTGAAGACACCGAAACACCTCGACACAAGCAGCAGTCGCCATGCGTCTTGTTATTTCACATTGCATACATTCACAATTGGCCTCACACACAAATGCAAAGGCAAGTTTCATTAGGAATTAGTTGATAAATCCGGTTAATCATTTCACACCCGAGAAAATGCCTCAAACTCACAGGCAGACACACAGCAACAATTATGATCACCTGATCAAGAGAAATAGAAAGATTATAAAAACGGTTTCCTTCAGATGATGGTCAATAAATCCTCTCAGCCCTCTTTCCTAGAAATGCATGGCAGTTACAGTATTATAACCGTGATAAGGGATGTAAAGACAATCTATATTTTTGGCAAATATATACATATACATACATATTGAAATGTTTACAAGTGACAACACTATAAATGAAATAAAACTGATTTTTACTCAAAAGCCTGACTAAAAAGCACATACTGTATGGAGATGAAGGCTATACTCACTGGTGTCAAAGGCGGTCTTCAAGGCCTGAATGTCAGTGGCCACTCCCGATACTCGGTAGATGCCCACCTCTTCCATACCCCTCCTTTCAATCTCCTCCAGGCACTGCCGGACAATGTAGGGCACCTTGGAGCGCTCTCGCCTGGATGAAGACAAACATTAATGAGCGCTAACAAGCCGCTTATATTTGAGTAAAACACTTACCAACATAAATATTGAATAAATGATGAGGCACTAAATGTTTTGTTTATTGAGACAAAAGGAAGAAATGATCTAATAGCTGTGTTTTGCATTGTTTTGACTAGTAGTGCCTCTAGCCCCTTGCTTGTGTTTCGGTTGAAATGTTTTTTCTACAACGCTAATTGATTTTTGCTGGTAAATCTAGTTAACCCACTTGTTATCTCAAATCCTCATTAATGTCACTCATAAGCAACAACAATGGTTGCAAATATACAACACACTGATGCTTCTACTGCAGTACATGCTCTCTGCCCCTTTCCCTCCCAACCGTCTCCTCCCTTTTATTCTTCTACCTCCTTTGACCAAAGAAATGAAGCCGATGAACGATAAGATAACAAGGATAACTGTCAGACAGATGATTGCTCTATAATTAGGTAGCTTCTGTGTGTTTAAATGTCAACTCACTTGGTCACTGTGGAGATCTTGATTCCAAACACACCCATGGGTTTCCGTGAGGGCATCCTCTTCAGGCTGAACTCTCGGCTGGTGAACTTTATGGAAAGTTTAACCTCGATCTGACACAGGAAAAAAGAGCTTAAAGTTAACACAGGTTTACAGAGTGAGAAGCCTGAATTCCATCTGCAATAGATTTACAAGATCTTAAGGAAATCCTCCCATGTTATATCCAGATGTCCTCACAAAGAAATCAACTGCTGAACCACATCCTGGAGAAATTGTTTTAAAAATTCCTCAATGCTGTGTGCTGCTATAATATAAATGCAAGTACTATATATAGTAACTATCAAATTTGTCAACTTTTCAAATGAGGGGGAGGAAATACAGGAATGTACTGTGATAAAAGTATAAATAATGTGATCTACTTACCCCGTTCATGGGAATAACTGTTCTCTGCCAGTCTTTGCCTTGGAGAGTCTGAGGGTCAAGCTTGATAAGGACAAGGACAATATATGTTAGCATAATATCACTGACATTTCAATGTGATATTTTATTTGAACTAAAGAAATATTTCCCTACATCCACACAGTCGATCCTGCTGCTTACACACACGAAGCATCAGTATTAACAATCTAAAAATTGAATATAAAGTCTTGTACCAGTTACAGGGGACATTTTACTGCACCACCACAAATTTTACTTTGATACTTTAAGTACATGAAGCTGATAATACTTTTGTACTTTAACTTAAGCAGGATTTTGAATGCAGGACTTTTTTCTTGACATGGAGTATTTTTAGACTATTGTATTGGAACTTTTACTTAAGTAAAGGATCTGAATACTTCTTACACCACTGCCCATTTATTTGTCTGTTTGTTAGTTAGAAGGATATGTGAAAAAAAAGCTGGAATTTAGGAAGGTAATCGGCCCTCGACAAAGGACCATTCTCACTATTTTCTCATGAACTACTGGCGCTACAGTACATGCATTTTTAATGTTTATTTGCTTTGTTAAGTTATCTTCACATACTGTCTTACTGTACCGCTCAGTTATGTCAACATAGCAGTGCATAAAGTTATAATTGCATCAACAGTACAAATCCCTCTATCGTGGTGGACTGTTTGAAAAGGTGGTTTTGTTGTTATGTTACATCACTTTACTGTATTTTTATAAATATGATAAACAAAATCTAATTTGTTTAAAGAGACTAAATTCACACCCAAACATGCACAAACACACTCAGATCTAAAGAGACATGCCATCTGGGGCAATAAAAGCTGGGCACACACACACACACAAATCTGACACAACGCAACAAACAAACACACACACACACACACACACACACACACACACACTATACTGTATGTTGTATGTTTACCTAGGCTAAGGCCCATCTGGTTGCATGCGAAACTGGATCATGTTTCTCATAACTGAAATCTTTCAGTGCTGAGAGTGCTCTTTGGTTTGAGCTGTTTATCTACAAAGAATTATGTTCCACTAAAAACAGCAAAGCCATTGGAGCTCCTTTTGCTTCCTGATAAAAAATGTTTTTAAAGCTCAAGTTTTTCGGCCATCAAATGTGATTTTATCTTCTACAGCCTTTACCCTGTGCCCTGTGCTGTTTAACAACATATTATTTTCCAATAAATCACAGATCCGTAAAACTGAACTGTGCTAAATGATGACATGAAGCCAAAAGTTTGAGCTGGGACAGGTTTAGAAATACGGTGTAAAAAGATGAAAGACGACAACAATCTTTACAGCACATCTAGATGTAGACAGGCTCTATATGTGTATGTCTATGTATGCAAGTTGTTGATTAGGCCTATCATGTATACATATACAAACTATATTTACGTGTGTTAGAAACACCTTTAGGTAGGGAAACGGTAAATTACCAGCACCTGGATGGTATGTTTGGCTACCAACAACTATGGTAAGTTAATGGTTATTTTATTCTATTCTAAACATTCATTTGGTTGGTAAATCAGTAAACATGAACAGTAATCTGTGGGGTTTATCAGCCACTGTGGCTTCTGCTGAAGACAGTTTCTTGCTCTGGATTTATGAAAATCCAGCTGAGCAGCTTCTCACCACTCTGGGTGGTTTGTTTTGAATGACATCATCTGTCAAGAAGTGATCATGTCACAGGATTACCAAAGGAACCACTAGGTGGAGCATGTGACTGTAATTCACAACAAGCAACAATGACACCTGTACTGGCGTAGATGGCTATTGGAAAAGGATACAGGCTGCTCAGAATGAATACTGCTCGTATGAATTCAGTGTATGTATAACACGACATGAAGCTACACCGTTGTTTTATGTGATTGTCATTCATATAAAAAGGTACAGTCAAATGTATTTTTCATTTGACATTTTACATCTTTCGGACACAAAGAGAAGATCGATTTCTGTGTTTTTGTGGGTTTGAGGTAAAACAATGTTCATCAGTATAGAATCTCACACACGCGGGAACACACAAACAAACACACACACCTGCCCTGCTGTGGGTGGAAGAGTAAGAAAACGAGGTGTCTGGTGGCGGTGAATCAAACGAGACTCATGTATAAGACTAAATCTTCCTGCCTGTATCGCTCTCCCCCCTGTGTCTTTGCTTTCTCTTTGTCGATCTCCTGAGTGACACTTGGCGTTATCCTGCAGGCCGGCGTCGTCCTGGCAACCTAATCACCTGCTATCTAGCTCTGCTATCAACCTGCGATCAGTCAGTCTCATGGCCAGGATTTTGGCACTTTTTTTTGGACAGAGCACTTCATAGTATTGATGTCATTTCCACATGTCCATGATGGCATTGCTGTTACTCAATAACTATTATAGACCCTGGACTAATTTTTAAACAGCTAAACCTGGCAGCGCAGTGATAGATCAATGGCATGAAAATGAAAGCTTTGTGGTGTCATTCTATCAAAAATGCTGGACATTCTCACGCATTGATATTCAAATGACACTCCCTGACATGTACTGCACAGCAATTTCTCTCCATTTAACCAACACCTACCCATCCATTACATAATGAGGTAATTAATCTAATCAGCCGATTTTTACATCATGCTCAGTTTAAGTCATTCATTGAGCAATAATATGGATTTCATGGTTTGTGGCAGCGGTGGTGACATAACTGCCCATCATTGACAATGAGTCATGAGGGGTCTGCTGAAAGAGGGGGTGACGTCATGTCATACCGGGATCTGTCCCTTCCCCATGATGCGGTCTGTGCTCTCTCCATCCTCTTTGTTCTGCTTGGTCTTGTTGTAACACTTCTCGTAGCAGAGCAGCCTCAGGGTCTGAGAGCCCTCCAGCTCAATCTCAAACTCCTTAGGGGAAGAAAAAACACAAAAATAGTTGTATTTCAGCAAAAATGTCCACGACTTGAGTTGAACAAGAATGACAAAGATAATGAGACGGATAGATTATAAATCTCCAGAAATATCAGTATCCACCCTACGTTTAAATCCACACATTCCACTACAGCTGACCAACATTCCCTGTAATTATGTACAGGAGCACTCTGCATATGGTTTGCACATCGTTCTGAGGCCCACACTGTGTTGGTTCACTTAACATTTGGACAGATGTGAGTCATCACCGGCAGCTCCTTATTAGTTGATATTATTTCCACTTTGCTGAGCAAAATCCTCCAACGGTCTTTGGTTCCACGATGGAAAAATAACTGTGCTGCAGATGAATCAAACCTCTGATTGTGTCTCAAAGCTCTTCTTCCCCTGTAGGGCTAAGCTCCAACATCCAGCTGTGTCTTGAATGCATTCATGTTTGCGTATGTATGCCTGCTTGCATGCATATACAGTATGTATATGTGTGTTTTTTTATCTATGTTTGCAGGGGCTGCAGATGCTCTGTGTGGGTTCCGTTGGACGTCACTGATTACAGGACCAGATGTCAGATACATGACAGGCAGCATAAACTGTACTGAGAAGGAAATGTCTTCATGCATGTCTTTGTTAGTTGAAAAGAAACACATATGCAGATATGCTTTTCAAATAAAATTGTTTTGTAAATATTACATCTAACAGATCTGCACAGTTACCATTTTCATCATTGACTAGTTATTGACCTCTGTACTGATAGAGACTCTGCAGGGACATTTTTTTTGCAACTGGAATATGTAGAGTTGCATGCTTTTATTGCACCAGTCTCTTACCTCGTTCCATTTCGGTTCAGTAGTGTATCGATACACTCTCGTCTTAGCTTTATTTGAAAAGAAGCCAAAGGAATCCACCTCCAATGTGCAGTAGAGATCTGAGAGAGGGGAGAGAGGGTTGAAAAGATATAACATTTAAATGGCTACTGAAATGATCTTTGTGAATACATTACAATAGCAGCTGAACTGGCTAAATGAGAGATGTTGTCCCCAGAATGAGAAATAGGAATGAGTCACGTTCAATTTGTCAAAATGTTTTCAAACATAGATCTCAAAAACCTCCAAAGTCCTACAAATTATCCATACATTTAAGTAGTTCACCTAAAATGAAAGTAAAGTATGAGGGAAACACACTTGTGAAAGAAACAGTAAAACATGTAAAACACTGTTTTCCACTGCTCCGTGGGTCACTTCAAGCTCATGTTTTCTGATTATCTGGATTTTTATGTTGTTTGCATGGAGGCTAAAGGTGAATGACTCACTCAAGCTCTGTTTGAGGCCGGAGGCAGAGTGGACGATTACATTCAGGAACCCATAGAGACCGGGGGATTCATCCTCTGGAAAAACAGTCAGTGAGCAGAGAGAGAGAGAGAGAGAGAGAGAGAGAAAGAAAAAAAAGAGAGCGAAGAGGGGTTAGAAAAACATGCAGATCTCTTTGTTTGTTTTGGAGCAGAATCAGACATGGAAGGAAGGGACAAAATGGTACAGTATAAAACAAGTGGGTTAATCCTCTGTGTACTTTTTATCCTAATCCTAATAACAATTAGTAGCCATAATCAAGCAAATAGGGGAGAGTAACCACACATGAATACATAGAGACCGAAACGCCTCATAGTTTTACTGTGGTATTTCTACTAAATAAATCATGTGACTGTCTGAACAACACTACAATCAAATTCAAAAGATTGCATTTGGATGATATACACATCTTTATTTTAGTTAACAGCATTTGAGGATTAAAAACAACTTTGAAGCACAATAGATTAGTACCTTACCTTCTTTATTGATACTAAGTGGAATGTGGTGGACAGTCTGCAGTTTGACACAGGAGCTGGTCAACATTTGCAGTTCCACAGAAGTCAAGGAGGAAGTTTTAAAACCTTGAGGGAAGAAAATAATGAAGACCGTAAATGACATGGCATATTGGTTTCTATTTCTCCATCACACGGTTTTTGGATTAGTAGTCCCTAATCTACATGCATCCAAATTTTCTTTGGAAGTTCTTTGGACGTTTTGAAAATGGGAAAATCCAACTGTTCTGATCTGGATCAGACATTATCTGACAGGACATTTCTGGGACTCTTACATTTCTTCTGCTGTTCCTTGATCATCTCCCTCCACTCTGCACGTTCATAGTCAGACGAAATCAGGAAACTGTAACTCTGAACACACACACACACACAAAAAAAATGGCTGTTATTCCATCAGCAATTAATCTGGGGCGAGACAGACTGGCCACGTCATCTGGGCAAATATACAACCACGAAATTTAAATGTTTTCTCCTCCAGCCAGCTCTAACAGATGCTCCATACTGGTGCAAGAATGTCTAAGTACTGTATGAGTCAGATCAAGGAGAATGAATCTTAAGGAAAGTCAGCAAGGGGATATTGTGCTGGAAATTAAGCGGACCACAAAAAAGCAGTAAAATGAGAAGAACAGATGGAATATGGAGAAGAGGAGCGTACAGGGAGCAGTAGGAGGAGGATGTTGGGGCTGAAATGATGACGAAAAGAGAGAATGTAGAAACACATTCTGGTTAAGACAGAGAGTGTCATCACCTTGCCGTTCTTGTTGTACACTCTGAGGGCCATGCTCGGAGACGTTAACAAGAGCAGAGACTCCTGTTCAGACAGCTTCTTCCTGAGACGGTCGATGACTTTTGAACCCTTGTTGGCTCTCTGAAATCACAGAGGTGAAACAGTTGACTGTGTGTGTGTGGCAAACCTTGCCTTGATCACCTTTTTACTTAGTTTCTGTACAGATTTTTGTGAAACAGTGCGTATCCACGCTACCTTCTCTCTCTGGATCTCACTGCGGAGGTGTGAGATCTTGACCTTCATGGCGTCGAGCTCTTCATCAGGGACCTGGGGGATGGTAAGTGGCTCGGTCTCTTCGGGGCTCTGGAAGGTCAGCTCGGTCAGGGGGATGTACCACTTACTGTCATACTGTTGGTTTTTACTGCAGTGGTATGTAGAGAGGACAGAGAGAGAGAGAGAAAAAGGAGAGGGGATTGATGGTAAATTGTGAGTAAGTTCAGAAGGATGTGAAGGAGGTATGAAAGAATGAGTGGATTTGTAAAGATGGAAAATATGTGGATGAATACGGGGAAAGGAGACAGTGGAAAGGGGAAAAGAACAGAAAGTGAAAAAAAGAAAATTGGACAACAGTTAAGAACTGTGTTTATGAAAGAACATCTTGAGATCTTCTGCACTACCTAATTATGACTACTGGTTTCTTGCAATGTAGCTAATCTATGTGACTTTCACCGACACTCTTACTTGGTGATGATAACATGCAAAAAGAGTTGCGTTTCTTACCCTCCAATCTGTTTCTTCAGCTTGGCGCAGAGCAGCAGATCAGTGAAGAGGAAGACATGTCTCAGCTTCCTGGCTCCCTCCACCAACTCCACCATGAAACTGTCCCTCAGAAGCTGGCGGCTCTGTGGCAACAACAGCGGTGGATCAGTAACACAAAGCTTTCGGTGTCGATAACTCAGCTTATCAGGCATATTCACGAGCCGTTGGTGTCAGTCGTTCGGATTTGTTGGCTGGTGCAATAAGCATCGAAACTGTACTTATCAATGAAACTTAAACATATATATGAATATTCTTTTAATATAATAATCTGTATTATGGATTATTAGCATACAGTAAAAGCCTTTCATAGCCGTTGTATTGGTGCAGCAGCCCAAAGCTTTATCCCTTCTCCTCTCTTCCCACCCTATCAGTCCTCTTTCACCAGCAAGAAACTTGAAAAAGACGAGGCAAAAAACAGAGTGGAGGAGAGAAGGGAGCAAGGGAGACTGGACTTCAGTTTTGCTCGCTGCGCCATCATCAAAAATGTCCGCTTTACTCAATTATCAGTGACAAATCTCATGTGCTCAATATTAACCAGATTATTACCCAAAAGTGTGGAGGGTTTTGAATTAAATTGCATTGATTAAACTAATTACCTGGTCAATTATTTTGCCATATTCTGGCATAATCATCAATTTCCAAGACACAGAGGAATGAATGAGGTAGCGGAGGAGAGGGACGAGTGTTATTTGGAGCTCTGGGACTCAACACTGATGTCAGACTATGTAATGAGATGTGCAATACTGCCATTTTCCAAAAGGGGGCAATGATGTCATTTTCCAAATAAGATTTTTTTTTTTTTACAAGAATGGATTTAGAGCAAAAAGAAGGAGCTGACGAATGTCAAACCACAACTCAATAGTAAACGATCCATTTCACATGCTTATAACCTTGGTTTTACTTGTGGCATGGGTTAGGCAGGAGAGGTTTATTGTGAAAAAATGAGAGAATGAAATGAAATGTTATATTTAAACTCAGCAGGGAAACAGAGCACATAGTGTAGGGAAAGGACCTTGTAATTACATATTGTAGTTCATTTTTGCCTTTGTTTTCATTCTTTCAACAATCATAATCTGTGTGAACATATCAATTGAAATGTCAAAATTGTGAGTTTTTGACGTTTAAAAAAGTGTTTAACTTTGATCATTCTGCAGGCTTCAAGCTGATTTTACCCACTTTGCCTTTGATATTTAGCTTGATTGCATCTATTTTTTAGGTAATTACCTGATATTTTGTTTTAATTACAAATACATTTAGTGGGGTCAAACGTTTGCAAAGATATAATGGATAACAATAAATTTAATCAAGTTTAAAGTTCATTTAAAACATCGAAGAGTGAGCACTGGCTGAGAACACTTTTAGTACTTTTAGTAAGAAACACTAACAAGAAATATGGCAGCTAATGGACGAAAAACATTATCAATGCAGATCTACTGCTGTTCTCCAGACCAGGCAAATCAGAGAGTATGTTAGTCCACCACGATCTGCTAAAAAAAACATAAACAAAATCTATTTTTCTTCACATACAACCAGCGACCCTTCCTACTCACTTCCATGTAGTTCCTGGGGCTGCACCAGCACCCCCCGCCCCTCCAAACCAAGCCAACCCCCTCCATACCTAACCAACCTTACAACGCCCTGGCACCCAGTCCATGAAGCGTGACATCACACTTGTTCAGAACCAATCACATCCCTGTCTTCATCTTTGTACCCTCCCCCCTCCCTGTCCCCTTCCTCCTCCCCCTTCCATCATGACCACACAGTTACTGTCACTGCCAGAACACACTGAAGAGGAGCTGATGCTTATGTTGGAGAGGTTTTTGTGCTTACAAAACCTGACTGGACATCTGCTGGCAAAGAGGAGGATCATGCTGTGTCACTCGGTGTTAACGCTCGTGTATGATGGAGGGAGGGTGACATAGACAGAAAGACACATGAGAGCATGAAAGAGAGAATGTGTCAGAGAAAGTGAAGGCAGAGAGCCCAAGAGTACATGAAAAGGAAAGCAAATGGCTGAAAGAGAATAGAGAAAAAAAAACTGTACCAAACCATGTGATGCTCCACTGCAGTGATCTGTTGTTGAGGCATTTCTTCATGCACATGCACTTGCAAACACACCCACACGTAAAGATCCTACAGTACGGCAGATTACAATCACATTCTGATCCCTGAAATAAGGATCTAACAGAAGTCCCACCGGTGGATGTAATTATTCATTAGCAGCTAGATAATGAAGCCTGCAACGATGACGGCCTGTGAAAGATAACTTCCAGATGAGTTGCTCTCTGTCTATCTGGCATTTTTCTCTAGTGGCAACTGGGATGCTGCATCTGTCAGAACACACACAACAACTCACTCCTTCCTTTTCCCTTTGGTCCAGATATTATTTCCTGATCCAACTGCTCATTTTGATGAGTCTCTTGAAAGTATTTACTGTACATGTTCATCACTCAGTGTCCATCTTTGAGTTTCGGGACTTTGATGCCACAAGAATGACACGTCTATGAGGTCCTTCCACATGTGATATAATCCCCTGAGGATATTTTCTAACTAGAATATTAAACAAGGCTCCATCTTGACTTACTCACATCTTGGTCTGTCAATCTACATGCCGTCCTGTCGGTTTATATTTAGGACGTGTTCTGGGCAGTAGTTAGAACGAGACATTGGTCACACTGCTCCGCTTAGTTTTGGCATATTACTCAAATACTGGAAAAAAATACTGGATCTTAAGCTATACTGTGAAGCTACACACGCATGCATCATCAGTGTACAGCACACCACCAGTCTTATCTCCGGCTCCGACTGTGTGCTGTAATATGATCGCAGATTTGAGGTTTAAAAGGGCATTTAATCCATTGCCAATTACATTCAGTATAGGGATTCAACTTTCATATGTAAAATAGTGAAACACAGTTATATAAAGAAGACCAAAAGTCTGCAGCCACGCCAGCAGCTCTGTGAGGTTGTACACGGGCACAGCAGAACTTTGAGCTAAATTCTAACGTCAGCACGTCATGACAATGCTGACGTGTTGATGTTTAGCAGTTGTAATGTTGTAAAAAAAAAGTCAGAGGATCACCAAAGTCATTAAAAGTCTTCTGTTTGTGTTCTCATCTTCTGACTCTCTTTTTAACTTTTCATAGAGTAACTCCGCCTAGTCTAATTATCTGGGTCGTCCTACCAACTAGCAGTAACTACGGGCTTTTTCCACACGCTGTGCGGGAGTGATGTCGCGTGGCACGGATGCACCACTCTACATTACAGTTGGCTGTGGTCACAATTACGACAAACCACACCTGACCGCACCTAGCTACGATGTCGGGTGTGGTCAGAGGTTCAAGAGACTGCCAGCGTACCTTTCAACCCACAGAGGCCAGTGCAGCTGTGTTTTCCCTCCTTCCAAAATCTAGTGTGCAGCTACTCTTTAATTATTATTTTTTTCTGTGGAACACAGCAAACTTTGCTTTGAATCATGAACCTTAAATTTGGAAGCAACATTGTTAACCAACAAGCTCAGACATCTAGTGATTGTCATGACGAGTCATCAGTAAATTCTTAGACTGAACTAGATTAGTGATTGGATTATCGACCAGAAGGTACAACAGTAGATTAGGTTGGGTTACTATACAGAAAATACCCTAACTGAAGGGTCAGCAGAATTGTTTCAGGAGCTACTAGATTTGTCTAAATGTTCAGGTAAGTGAACTGGACTCGAAATGACCCACTGAGAAACTATGCTGCCCATCAAGCCTCAGTGATAATCCTCTCCTCCATTGATCTAATGATAAACAGATAAAATAAAGGCAGGGATAACAGCTAGATTAGGGATTTACGGGCTTCTAACTGTGTGGGAGTGAATGGGAATCATTTGGAGGGATAAAGCAAGACCAGCCACTAAAATACTGCAACACTAAAGCATCTGTTTAACCTGCACATTTCAATCTATCATTAAAAAAAACGTATATACATTTTTGAACAATAGCCTGAATCATGCTGTTCTCAAGAGCTTTATCATTTTAACACTGAATGACGGGTTTACACAGTATCTGAATAGCCTTCTTTGCTATTTAATTAAAGTTCATTGTTTTATCTTTGAATGCAGACACATATTCCAGTTAAGATTCAGTCCTACATGAGTAATCTGATGAATTCAAAAATGTGCTTATGCTGCTGCTTTGCTGCTGCTGCTGGATAAAAGACATCCTTAACAAACCAGCTGTCTCAGCGCATCAGATGACATTTTCATAATATTGAACAGCCAGTAGGAGAAATGTGACTTTCTCTATTTCTCATAAAAGCTGACCGGAGCATCAGCAACGCCAATGTGGATGGAGAGCGACGTGAGGCAGAGCACGCTGACAGCACAGAACGCAGATTAAATATTGACCATCTCCGGTGGAGCCCTGCTGAGAGCGTGCTTGCGAGTAATGGCATGAATTTACAAGAGATCCACGTTTATATTTAGAATACACGCTTGAAGGGGCATCTCTGTGCTTGTGTGCCTAGTTGTTGTGTACGTGGAAAACAAAATGTGTATATGGGGACGTGTTTGTGTAAAAATAAAGGGAAAGAAAGACGCGGAGACAGATGAAAGTGGTGTTTGAATGGAGATGAATGTGTGCATTTCTACTGAAAACACACACAGTCACATCAGGAGCATATCTTTCCCACAGGCAAACAAAGCAGAGCGAGGGGGTGAATTGAGATTTAGGCAGCATCATTTGCATTTTAATTAAGCAGCTTCTGTTTGTCCCCTCCCCTCCTCTAGCCTGGCCAGGGCCTCTGGGGGCCACTTGTGCTGCTCCGCTCCTGCATGCCTCCACTGAATAACCCACAGGTTATTCGCTGGTGTGCACACACGGAAGGTGACGCTCCGCCAATCCTGAGCCCTGCGGCCTCTTTCTTATTCTATCGCTTGTGCCGTGCGATCGCTTTTGCCACCATGTCATGTTGCAAAAGTCTTCCCCACACTCTTAAATCATCAGTTAATTTATTCATTAATTAAACTCTGAGAAAATCAACACCACGCTAATGTTTAGCGACTCGCTGTTCTTTTGACATTCCTGATTGTTTGAACAGCTACAGAGCACAGTGAGCAGCCAAACAACCCTTCGACACTTGTAAATTAACAAAACACAAGTGCAAAATTAACACTTACTCATTCTGTGTGAGCCCAGTATCACTATCCGCCACTAAGGCTAGTAACTTACTGTATAAATTAAATGAATGTCAGGATTTTGCCTACACAAATCCTGCAGTCATCTGGGTTGACATCACAAGAACAAAGGATAATGAGGGTAACTGCTTAACTGAGTTAAACCATCAGCGCTATTAAAAGCCTCAGTCCCTCTTTGGACATCTGAAGGCACAGAAAAAGTATCAACACTGTGATGATGATAATGTGCACAGACATCACAGGGAGGTCAGAGCACAGATTCAGCTTCAGCAGAGCGACAATTTAGGAGGGTGAGGGTGTCACTCAAATTGCTTGACTGTTTTATGTAATTAAAGATATTAAAACAGCATTACAGCCACATCTTCTCTACTACTACAACTACTACTACTACTACTACAAGTGATTAAAGCTTTATTCTTGGCTGAAACAGCCTTTTGGTTTAAGTACCGTCCTCCTGATTGAATGCAAGACATCAGCTTCTCAATTGTCCAGGTGACGACAGTCTCACATGTTGGTGAAATGCAGAGAAAAACCTCAGGCATATTATACACTCTGTCTATGGTAAGGTACAATATAATGAGCCCCATTGATTTCCTTGTGCTGCTTTCATGTATCCTCAATAAATATTTGATGACTGATGTGGAGGTCTGGACGGACTGGGATGGAACTGGGGCCTGCGGGGACACGTGTGTGTGTGTGAGTGTGTGTGTGTGTGTGTGTGTGTGTGTGCGCGCGTCGCCGTGCGTGTATATGATGAAAGGCAAACAAGAGAAAGCAAAAAGCAGAGAGTGAATGGAAAAGAGAGTAGGAAACTGTGTGTTTGTGTGTGTGTGTGTGTGTGTGTATGGAAAGGGCGCGGTAATGACCCCCCTGTGAGCAGAGGGAGGAGCCGGCACAGCCTTTTTCGC
Source organism: Lateolabrax maculatus (assembly GCA_031216445.1). Lineage (NCBI taxonomy): Eukaryota > Metazoa > Chordata > Actinopteri > Acropomatiformes > Lateolabracidae > Lateolabrax > Lateolabrax maculatus. The sequence continues at coordinate 12,922,108 of CM062219.1, forward strand.
TCTTCCACTCCCACCCTCCATTTATGAATAATTAACTTGAAATCTGCCAGTCAGAGCGGACTGGTGGCTCATTACAAGGCATTATGTACGGCAGTGTCACGCAAGCTATCAGTCAAGAGGCAGCCATTCATGTGCATCAAGTCATCTCCGGGGATGCGAGCGACAGCGGGGGGGAGGAGCGCGAGTGTGTGCGCGTGTCTGCGTTCGGGGAGGTGGAGGGTTGGGAAGCCACAGAGCAAACAGAGAATCACCCTCAACTAGGCAACCCTGGTATGACCATATAAGGGCATGGGCTCTGCTTTAGGCTGCAGATTGGCGGCCCCCTGTACGCTCATTTGGCAGTGACTTCAAGGTCGTTTAGAGGGTGGGGTCATGACATCATCGGGCTCAACATCAGAGCCAGAAAGAGTTAAATCAATGAAAAAATGACTATGATCTACATCTTTACTTTTACCTGTCTAAAAAGGAAGTGGAGGTAATAGATTGCTTAGTTAAAATGACATATATAATATATATGATTAACTAAAAACTCCTTTCCTGCTGTTTCCTTAAATGTGCAGCAGAACCAGTACTGAGTTCAAATGTGCAAATTCAGAAAGTAGCCAGTTAGGTCAAATTTATCAAAGGGACCGTCACGATTTTGGATGTTTTTTAAAAACTCACCTCCCCCTTCTTGACAGTCATGGACTGGCGTCGGGGCGTCGTCTCCTCGTTGATGCTGGACAGGAAGTTCTGGGAGATCCGCAAGGCGTCCTGCAGAAGCGGGTGGTCTGGGTGGCTGGTGGGTGTGTGTTTGAGCAAGTCCTGGAGTACAGCAGCGGTAGGAAATAATATTATCTTTCTAAAACAAAAGTGTCAGTTGTTTGTGTGCACACAGACATGCAACTAAAAAGTTACAGCGCAGTACAGCTTTTTGATACATAAACAATTCAGTTATCCTCCTACTCAAAACTCATGTCTTAAATGCACCCATGCTGAAAACAGTACTTATAGGTTATTACTTTGTCATAGATGAAATAAACTAAGCCCTGAATCTAACAGTCAAAGGTAAATGATTACATAAAAAAGTCACATATCTAATATTGTTTTTTACAGAGACTTGGGCTGAGTACTGGTGGAAATAATTCATAGAGATGGTGACAAAGTAGATTTGTAAGAAATACCTGAAAATAAAAAAACAATTAAATTTTATATTTTGAAAATAAAAGTGCAAATTGGGTTTTTATCACCTTCTAGGGTTAATTTGTAAGCAACAAGGGCAATAACTAAAGCACGACAGAACATGATTGTGATGTGACATTATTAAGATGCTCCAGCGCTCACTCTTACTTACATGGAGTACCAATGTGCTGCGAGTCACTCTGTCCACTGGTTTGTACAGCAAAGCTGCACATGAAAAGGGAGAGAAACCAGACTAAATGGTTTACACGACTGAAATACTATGCTATGCTATGTGTAAATATTTTAATTGACGTTATATTTTAATAAATGATGAAGTAAAAACCAGCATGATTGACTGACCCTCTAGAGAGTTCTTTGCCGTCTGGTCCTTGGAGTCCTTGGGGCTCCTCACCTTCAGGTTCTGTTTGGAGACGAAAGGCGGGTTTATAGTGGAGAACCCTTTTAAAAAGTCAGTTCAGTATGGTTAAGTGATATGAGAACATTGTGAGGTTATTATCCCTGCTCTAGCACTGAGGTCATCCACTTCCAAATTCATTATGCTGTCCTCAGCAGCTTTTTCCCCCCATCATCTTGCTCAGATGGCTCAGAGTCATGCATCATTACTTAGGCCATTAACAACCCTCAGTGATGAATTCCCCATCCTGCATGTAGATACCAGCCTCAACGCTATCTGGTAGACCTCATAAAACATAGACGAAGACTGATGGTGTATCAGAAACTGCCCCGTGGTTGAAAAAATAAAGGAATAAAACGTACAAAAAGAGCTCAAAGTGTGACTGTGGAACAGGCTGTTCATTACTGGACTTTATTTCCAGCCCACTAACTTAAAACTAATCAATCAAGAGGTGTACATTTGCTCCGTTTTAATGTACATACTGTAGTTCAAATAAGGCCCCCACAACCCGTAACATTTATTGTGAAGAAAATGTTTTTCAAATCCCCAAATGTATGATGAGAGCTGCAATACTGTTTGAAATTTCACAATTCCCATCTTTATAATATTTAACACTGTTGGGAATGTAGACTACTAGTTTAAATCAGAGTCAATTTTGTTATATCAGCCTCCAAAACCAGATTCGAGGCATGAGAATTACTGTTTTCAAATTTAGTTTTTCTATGATAAAAGAAATTGTTCAGAGCCCCCAAAGCTGTTGGAAACTTGCATTTGGGGAAAAGATAAATGCACACATTTATTACGCTGTCAAGGCTCATCTACAGTCTGTGTAGGTGATACTGAGCTCATGTTTTCCTGGTCAGGGATGAGAACGACACTGAGCTAAAACTACAGAAAATACCAACAACCATCCTCTGCACTGTCCCACTTAACTGATGTACACACACGTGTAACTGACAAACTAAAATCTACACATGGGCACACACAAACAAAATTGCCTCTGGCTGCATATGTGCAGGAATATTCAGCAGAACATTCAAATTTAAATGCAGGGAAATTATAAAAGCTGCGTGGGTGAATAATAGAAGAGCGTTTTGCAAGCACAGTGCATCAGGGACAAAACTGTTAAGCAGCCACAAAACAGACTCTTTCTCTACAACACCTCTCATAAACTATCCCTTTCCTTAATAAAACATAATTTAACTCTCTGTTGTAAGTCAGTTATCTTCTTTGTCATTTTTGTGTGACTTGGTAACCCTGCCTTTCTCTCACAAGCTGTCCAGCCGCAGTGGCAGCAGGATGGACACGTTTACAGCTACGCAAGGGCGACTGTTTTATGTTAACGTCATCCTGGAATAATAGTAATCATAGCAACTGCTCTAGAGATCTACGGTGCCACACCGCTTGGTGGCTTTCAGTATCGCAACACACTCCATGTGTAAAGAATTTGGTGAAAATCCCTCCTGTGATAAATGTTTAACTGAACATGCACTTACTTTTATCTAAATTAGATATGGCATTGCTCCATACATCAAAAAAAGAAATTACTTGTGAAACTCAATTGGATAATTTGCTGGTATGCAGTGGGTTAAGTGTTTGACTGTCTGTTTTTACACGGTTGTAAAATGACCCCATAACTGAGAGATCACAGTTTCAAACCCTGCAACAGCTTTGAGACCAGTAACTGCTTTTTGTCCAATTCCTTTCCCCCTATTTATGGTGTAGCTTTCAAAAACGAAACATGTATTTCTATCCCTGCTCGCTGTTGTTATCCATTCTTTCTTCTCTCCTTCTTACCTCAGAGATTTCAGCAAACTGTGTGTTAGCCTGGCAGCACTTCTCTGCCGTCTCCACAGCCAGTTCATAGTTGTCCACAAATGCTCTGTAAACTCCTAGCTGGCTGGCCTGATGGAGAGGAAGAAAAAGAAAGGGAAGTTCACATTTTAATGAACAGATTAGACATTCAATGTTTGTCAGTGACTGTGATTTGACTTCCACCAATTCATTCCTAAACTTCATACAAACTGCAACCTTGCTGCTGCTCTAAACAAAGAAATACATAAAGTCAAGTTTGTGTATTGTCAAGTCTTTTTTTTTTTTTATATGTGCATGCAGCAAACTAATGAAGAAAAGCTCATTAAAGAAACACAACGCACACAATGGACAGCCAGACAAATGGAGGCAGCCTGATGTGGCCTGCCCTTCACAGTCAGTCAGTACAAGTACCTTTGTCTGAACTGTTACTGCGAGGCCTCCATTTTAAGAAATTAGTATAATTGTGAATATGCTGGAGAGCACAGGTGAGTCCCTTCATTTCTGCTAGTTTTGTTAAAGGCAGAGCAGTGGCGTCTGAAATATTGGACATCACAAATGGACAAATCTTTACAATAGAAAATAGTCTACCTGGACCTTCTCAGTGTTTGAAAATGCTAAACTGCAATAGTGGGGTGTTAAATCCTTTAAATTTCATATCTGAGAGAGGAGATTCAGTCCAGTCAGCTCTGTCTGAGACACTGTATATGACAGTCAGACAACGAAACGAAACAGCCAGCAAAGGAATCAACAACGGCATGTAACCACGGTGCTCCTTGCAGTCGGGCCCGTTGCCGTAGCAACCAGCGAGCCCTGCACTGTGCCGGGGTGAGTAATTAATGATTGGTGTAACATGGGCTATGAAAGCACATTTAGGAAGCTGGATGGCTGAATAAAACTCCACCAAACGCTGCCTGCCAGTGCTGCGATCCATCTCGACGGCGAACAAAAGGACAATCAATTCTCGTGAACAAAAGCCAAAGGAGGAGAGAGTACAGTGGAGACGGGCTCTGTGTGTAATGTTAAAAGAATACCAAACACACCAGAAAATCGTACCTGAGTGTACTGAATATATAAGTGTATTGAACATGAATTATTACTTTTAAAGCTCCTCATAACCTAGTTTATTGCTTATTGCTTTACCTTTTTGCCCCGTATGAGCCTGGATGGAGCTTCAGTAATTTGGGCAGATTTTTTTTAAAAAGGGTAAATCAGGTTTATTACAACTTGGGTCTTACTTTCGTAGTTCTGGCCATCATTTCTATCTGATGGGGCAAAAAATGAGCGGTCAGATGATAAAACAGGTTGTTTCCAATTTCCAACAAGGCAACAGTTCAGCCAGATTATCTAAACCACTTTATTTGGAAGTATATTCGAACGTGAGTGCAGCCAGAAATTGATAATAATCCCTTACTGCACAGAAAAACTGTGCATGCAGAACTACGGTGAGTACAGTGGGTTAAGGCTGAAATAGAAAGTTGGTCTAAAATCTATGATGGATGTATACAATGAACAGTTTGAGTAAAAATGTTAACTTTTGTCTTTGTATTCAAATCCATTTACGTTGTCTTTTTGTTTTTTCTTCTTTTTTATTGGATTTTGTTTTATCTCATCTTGTTTAAATATGGTGCAATATATTTTATGTGCCTACAGGTTCTTCCAATGTTTTTATTATTGTTGCTTTTAAATGTATTGCCTTGTGTGAAGCACTTTTTAATTAGATTTTTGAAAGATGCTCAACAAATAAAGGACCACTACACATCTGTCAGCCAAAAACTATTCCTGTCTCATTCATCCCCTTACATCCTATTTTTAGGGATGACCCTGACCTTCTTAACATGTCCTGATCTTTGCCGTCATGGGGGGGGGGGGGGGGGGGGGTGAGATTCAATTCTTGCAGGAATGTAAAGTCACAAGTTTTCTAAACCTTGTTTGCACATATTATGTTATCACTGGCAGTATGTCCATATTTGTGTTTTTCAAATACACAATGATGAATTTCAGGCAGCAACATTTTTCCAAAATGAATCTGTAGTGTTTTTGCACATACATCCGCACACCAGGACGAAGTGGAATAGAAGAAAGCGAGAAGTAAAGCAATTTTCACAATCCTGCAATCCTGTGTCCTGCCCTGGGCCACACAATCTGCACCACAGCGGAGGGCATTCAGAGCGTGACAGTTTGACTGTGGAGAGAACAGAGAGCCCGAATGTCTGCCAGCCACATCCCCGGAGCCGCACACAACGCCGCGAAGGCTTACTGAGTGTACGGCTGCAGCTACAGTATCATTGCATAAAATGGCTTTGGGTGATGAAAGAAACTGCTTGGGTGTTTGGATTTCTCAGTTCAGGATTTGTCCTGTGTGAGAGTATGTGTGTAATCCGCAGCGGAAAACAACATTAAGAAAACAGCCTCATGACAGACCACGGCCATTATACGAGAAGGCTGGATTTAGCCACTTGGCTTGTAAGAGAGTTCTTACAGACTGAAATATTTTCTTCCACCGGGAAGAAGTACTGCTTAGTCTACGATGACACATTGATATGAATAAACAGATGATAACACACAAAAAGATAACTTCTCAAGTGCTTGGTTGTTGTTACGAAATTTTAGTCCGGAAAGCATTCACTGAGATTTGATGGAGCATGGGCGAAGCTATGTGGACTCGCCAACCCCTTAACTCTTCAAGTTTGTGAATAACAACTTAAACCAGGTGTTTTACAACCAAAATGTAATATGATTCACCATCTTCATTCTGAACCAAAAGACTGTTCAGATAATATAAGCATTCATCTTTTTTCAAGCAGATGTTGTCTATCCTTCAACACACACTGAATACACTCACTCACAGCTGCCACCTCAGGGAAACGTCTTCACAAAAAAATCTTAAAACAGAGTGAAGAAAGAAGTGTAGGTTGGCTGCGTGAGGCCAAATGAAAGATCAAGAGGAATTCTTCTTTTTCTATAAATTTGCAGAGTTAGGCTTTTTTGGTCCTCCACCTGTGAAGAGACACATTCAAATCCAGTCTATCAGTTTGCCTGTCTTTGTGGTGTTTGTTTCGGAAGAGCAGAAGCATGAGTGTGATTTAGCCCTATTTTCAGCCTTCAAACACTTCTCCCTGACACTCATGCTCATAACCTGTCAGTGACGCTTTGCCTCTTCCTCTTTTCTCTCCGTCTCTCGCCTTCCTTGTTCTGATGTTTTATGATTCCTAAGCCCATCTGCTCCCCTCACAGATTTCAGAGTCATGGTGAGACAGCTCTATCAGAGTTGCAGCAGCCTAAATCTACTTGCCTACCCGACTCTCATCCTCTCTCAACCCTCCCTCCCTCATTCCTCGCCTGTATCACGTCCTCTACTCTCATCTAATCTCTTCCTCCCTCCCTCTCCACCTCCTAACGGAACGGCTGTCATGTAGCATTTCTCCTTTTTTCCCCCTTTTTGTAGGCTCAGCGTCTTCTCCTCCTGACTTTTATTAACTACTGTCTGGAGAGAGGCAAGGGATGGGGCCAAGACTGTGTGAGCGTGTGCGCGCGTGTGAATGCACTGGTGTGTGTGTACAGTATAAACATGTGTGTGTACATGCTTGGTAGGAAGAGCAACAAAGACAGCAAGACTCCAGATTGTCGCGGTTGACAGAAAAAAGTGTCTTTGTTAGGATGACGTAATGTTTGAGGCCAGACGAAGAAAACAGTAAATGTACGGTCACACCAGCACCAGTCTTTGCAAATCTTCATTCCATCTCCCAATTGAAGCCCGTATGACAAATTCATGGCAGTTTTGTTAAATGGAAGACGAATGTGACCGAAAGGGAATTTTAGAAAGGAAAAAATATGTTTATTTTCCTAAATATGTTTTAGGAAGGAATAAATATGTATGTATGATGACGAGCTTTTAGAGAAACAATTTGATAAAAAGTGGATTTTGGCGTGCGCCTTCTTGACAGTGAAAGATACAAATTAAATCCTAATTTCTTAGCTGAGCCCTAAGGGGGAGCCTACTGAGATAAGTTAACAGGAGTGAGTGAGTATGTGTGTAAGTGAGTGAGGGGGGGGGGGGGGGGGGGGGGGGGGCTTCCTATTTATAGCAGCTTCTTCGAGACACAAAGCACACAGTGCAGTGATGGCCTCAGCTGCCTGAGGCAGAAAGGCGGCATTGTGAAACACGCCTGCACCTCCCTCTGAGTGTGTGTGTGCATATGTGAGTGTGATAGAGCATAAGTGAGTCTGAGGGGGAGAGAGGGAGACAGGGAAAGGCAGGGAGACACTAGTGGGAGAGCAGCAGTATTTTGGAGAGAATTAACAAATGATTCATTGTGTGTTAATTGACCCATTGTGAAAATGATTAAATAGACCCAGTGTACATTTGGCCCTGACATCCTTGGCAGAAACTACTAGAGGGCAGAGAGAGAGCGCGAGCGGCTGATGAGGAAGAAATTGGAAGAAAAGGACGACTCAGATTCAATTTGTCCAAATTCGAAATGATAAAGAAGAGCATCGCTAGAAAAATCAAATCTACATTTATTTTGATTGGGTTATTGAATTTTGCTGACAGATTCTGCTTCTGAAAGCCTCCCAGTTCAAGAAACAACATTACTGTGAATAATGTCACTCAGTGACACACAGTGGTTTAGCTCTGGGTCTGCGTCCATAGGTCAGAAAACGTTGCTGTAATAACCCTGAATGTCTTTTCTGATACTGTCAATCTTTTTTGGGTGCCCAATGTTGTCACTTTGATTAAGGGGAACGTCAGGCAGTTACAACCAGCGACGTTTCCGCTGCCATGGGCACAGACGCACAAACCCAACCCCTGGACTAATCTCTTTCTTTCTCCTCACCAGTTTCTGGAAGAGGTCCCCGACTCTCTGGTGGTGGCTCCACTGCTGGACGCGGGGAAAAAGTCCGTCGTAGAACTCCCTGTGGATCTCATAGAGCTCAGGCACTTTGAAGAAGATCGTTTCTATCTGGGGCACAGTGAGCACAGGCTGCGACGTCGTAGCTGCCGCCTTCAGAGGCTTCATAGGCTGAGAGGAACAAACAATGGAGATGACAGGTGTAAAAGTTTCTTTTGCAGTCTTTGTGTGAACTGTAAGCACATGTACGTCAATTTAAAGCTTATAATGGAAGCTAATGGGAGCAAATGTTACGTCGACGTTACTGCATTAGTTTGCTGTCTTGCTGTCGACTGTTCTAGCTTGTCAGATTTCATTTAAATGGTTTGTCATAAAGTTAAGTTATGTTCTTATGACAGCAGACACAGAGCAGCATAATGTAGAATGCATTTTATGGCACCAAATTAAATCAAGTGCAAAGAGTCTATCGTTTAAAAATTGCAGACTTATATTAAAAAAGCCCACACTGAATACTCACTTTGCCCAATCAATTGGCCTAATGCTCGTAAGATTATATGGGTATATGAAGTGTGTGTGAGTGGGTGTGTTTGTGTGTTCTCACCAGCAGCAGTGCCTCCAGGTGACTGAGGTACGTTTCCTCGGTGGCCAAGATCCCAGACAGGACCCACTTCCTCATCTCTAACCCCTTTTCCAGGTCACATTCAGTCTGTAACAAACACACAGACATATAATGATAATAAAGTTAAAACAATATCCAGCATTACAATATTATGCACACCAATTAATCTAATCCTGTACGTGCCTACTATTTCTTACTTAGTCTTTTTCTGTTTTCTGTTTTTCTTTCTGTTTTCACACTGGAAGGCACACAGTTTGATTATTTTGCATCTGTGGTATTAACAACATTCAAAGCATCATATTATTTCTTATATTCGCTGGTAAAAGGACCTCTAATGTCACTTGTTAGAAAATGTAAAATTGAAGGATTTCTAGTTCTTAGTTGAGCTTGAAACTCCTGCAGGTTTGCGCCACAGTCTAGAAAATCAAACAGCAAAAATTGCACCTTCTAGAAATCCTCCCCGGTTGCCTCCCCATTCCCATCAGCTGAGTCAAAGCTCACAGAGGACTACGGACATGAAAGAAAACAGAGAGGCAGAGAGGTTCCTCGGGCTGTCTTGTTTAACCACAAACTCTGAAATAACTCAAACAGGCAGGGTCTCTCATGGGAGCAAGGTTGGCGTATAAATATGCGTCTGTGAGAGAATGTGCAAGTGCGCGCGCACACACACACACACACACACACGCACACACGCACACACACAGTGACAGTGACTCCAGGTTGGGACGTGGAAGCATCCAGTCCCTCAGGCTATGAGGAGGAGGAAAGAGAGGAAACAGGGAGAAAGGGTGTGAGAGAATGACAAAGAAAGGAGAAGAGAAGAAGAGATGGAGAGAAGAAGACAATGCATAGAGAGAGAAGAGGGGAAAATATCTTTACACATCACGCCATAATGCTGCCAAATGTCTACACAGCAATCATATGGGTTCTGTGTGTGAAAGGAAAGGTCAGACTCGGTGCGTGAGATGAGCGAAGTGATTCAGGCTGTGACTCTAGCTGATTCAGCCTGCTGGACTTTAAGCTGCTGTACGAGGCTACCTGGCTTCTTGAGACATACAGTAAATTATGTGGGCTTGTGTGGATGAGTGTGTGTGTGTTTGGGCAGGGGGTAACAGCACAGGGGAGGACGAAGAAAATCTGTCCAGTAGTCAGAATGAGAGCCAGACAAGCAATGTGAATTGAAGTGTATGTGTTATATATTCTTAATTTTTGATGTTTATCTTTTAAAGGATAGGTTCACATTTTTTTAAGTTTGTCTTAAAACAACTCCTTCATGCCTATGTCCATTAAAACAGTTATTGGTCGCAGTAACTGTTCCTTCTGTCAAAACTGGCCGTGACGAGTTAGCGTCTTATTCCAATGGAGGAGATCGAGACAAAGCCTACAGTCCGCCTGTGCAATTACAATGAAGAGAAATACCACATCCGATGAGGTTTCAGGTTATTTTAAGATAGACTTAAAAAATGTGAACCTATCACATAAGGTTTAACCTAATCTAAATTAATTGATCAATTGTTCAGTATATAAAATGACAGAGAATAGTGAAAAATACCATTCAACTTGATTGAAGTTACTGCAAACAATTTAAAATAGCAGCATTTACACGTTACTGTATGTGGTTACACAAAATGTCATCTTCACATGTCCTGTTTTGTCCAACTCCTCACAAATGAAAAGCTGGAACCAGAGAATGTCTGGTGTCGATCAACTAATCAATTAATAGACTGATCGTTGCAGCCCTACTTTATTTATGAATATAGTTTGGAGAAATCAGGCACAGACTACAAATAAATGGGACAGTATTTATATTCTCCTCCTCTGTTTATCCTGTCTTCAATAATTAATACTTCTATGGTATATTTTCTCCGTTTTCCTCTTTCTTTGTCTCTCTTTCTTAGGTGAAGGATGAAGGAAATGATTCTGACAGACATGTATTATGCATCACACAGAGCTGTCTAGAGACCTGTGCTGTATATAACGATATCAGTTTCCCCTCAAAAAGCTCTAATTGCTCATCATGTATGGACTCTAAGCGGAAAAAGTTTTCTGTTTTCATATTAAAAGTGCAAATAAAAGGGTATTGCAAGTAAATAAGTAATGTAATTGTGATTTATGATTGCTCTTAAATGGATTACGTTGCATTGCAGCGACTCTGAATCTGTCTCCACCAACTTAAAAGGAAAAGCCTGGGGCGGCAACGGAGCCCCTTGAATGTTTGTGAATTAATGAAAAATGAATGAAGCACTGCTGAGCTACAAGTATCGGCATGAGCTATGTGACTTTACGCTCTCAGAATATGCCCGCTGGTAAAAGAACATGAGAAACATGAGGGTCCATTTGAAGCATCAAGAACATTCAAAGCAAATCACGAGGAGGAAACCTTAACATCCAGCCACATGTTACTGAACTAGCAGAGGGGAGACGAGAGCCATAAAGTGTTTATTCATCGTTTCAGACCCCAGACGACTCCCCTAGGAAGTACCGACATTTCCAGACATATCATCTTTTATTCATCGCCGTGGCAACTAATGAGCCCATCTCTGGGTTCAGTCTAAAGGGGTGTCTGCTCGCATCCAAAAAGTTAAAATAAGACACATTCTCCCTGCCTGGGGTTAATTTGGGTTTCTGTGTCTATGTTTTGATGTCCAGTATGTGCAACGGAGTCAACAAAAGCTAATACCTCACATTTGAACACACACTTAGAAACTTCCAGCGCACACAACATCCCTTAGCGGTGGCTCTACCTAACATGATTTAGGAATTCTGATTTGCTTCTGATTTGTTTATGCACAGATAACGTTCGGGGGAGATACAGGAGAATCAATACAAACAGTGTTTATTGGACAAGTGCGCCGCTGTAGCTCAGGGGGCGCAGATGGAAACTGAGCAGCAGCGACTGTAATAACATTATTCTTTCTTTCCTTCTCTCTTTCTCTCTCTTTCTCTCTCTCCCATGGAGTGTAGGAGACACATAAACATTCAGAACCAGGTTGAGGAGGAGAAAAATGAGTGGCAATCCAGGCCCTGTTCCACACTTTATTAACCCTTTTCAATTATCATTTTTCATATTCTAATCTGTTTAGCATCCTGTTCTGTCACCCCTTGTTTTCTGAAACGCCTAATGTGATTGCTTCCTATCTCCACATGTCTGCTATGTAATGGAGCTGTCTTACAATTATCCTGTGCTGCATGAGAAAGACAGGTTTTTTTTAAAAAGTACTACAGTACATTACATTACTGGTTATTTAAACTGTACTTCATCCAGATGTGATAGACGTGGATTGAGTTGGTGTCTGCTGGGGTTTTGTGGATCGGATGTTCACACTGGTGCATCACGCCATGATGTGATAGATCCTAACTAGGGAGATTTCAATCTTTCCGAGCATCACCTAGAGGTTTAGCGCTGGATGAATAGGAAAAGAAATGACCTCTCCCATCAGGTCGTGGCCTCGAGGTGTGATGTCAGACAGGATGGGGGAGCAAAGAAAACGAAGAGGATTTAGCTATTTTAATAGAAATAAGGGATCCACAAGAACTGAGAAAACGGCGAGAAGAGGTATTCTGCGGGAGACCCGGTAGCCAAGGGGTTCGGGCACCAACTTTGAACTGCAATGTCCCAGGTTTGAATCCATCTAAACATTGCATGTTGTGCATCTTCCTCTCCCTCGTTTCTTGTCGTCTCTCTACTGTCGACTATCTACTAAAGGCATTAAATGCCCAAGAAAAATAATTTAGAAAAGATGAATTCTGCTTAACTTGGGGAGCAGAATAAAGTGGGCTCTGGCTGTCCTTGATTGACCTTGATGTGTCACGCTGTGCACTAATAAGACAGAACACATGTGGTCAGTGTTTTTGCAAAATTGTTAAAAGAAAAAATGACAGCACCTCCTCATACTTCAGCTGACTTCCGATCAGTGACCCCCCTCTTTTCCCTCTTCAGTGCAGGGAAGAGTTATAATATGAGAGAACAAGAGCCACTGTGGAAAATTAAATCAGCAGTATTGCTGATCGTGATGACTCATCACAGTGACGTCATAAAACCATCAGCTTCCGCTGAGCCAATCAGAGTCTGTCTGGGCTCTGACTCATCAATTAGAGAGGCAGACTGGGATGATGTGGGAAGAGTGGCTGTCCAAGGGCAAATCAAGGACGATGCTAACTCAATTTCCATGGCCATTATTGAAAGCATGTCTGGCTGTGTGGAGAAATTGTTGATAGATAATTAATGTTTGGCTGTATAATATGTTTAACTGACCATTAGATGCTACCTTGGCCAACCCTAAACACTCACGTCCACAGGGTTGGGTTTGCTCAGGGATTCTGTCTCTAAACACGAAGGTTCACACAGCGAATCTTCTTCAGTCTCATCTACAATAAATTCATCATTCTGCTCTGAGAGAAGCACGTGTGTGTGTGTGTGTGTGTGTGTGTGTGTGCATTTGTGTACTTAAAAGAAGGTATTGGCTTGTGCAACCTAAAGCAGAGATGACATGATGTGCATGTGTATAAATTAAAATCAGAGAGAGTTCCAAGCTCACGGGTCAAAGGTTGGATGCAGTTAAGGGACTCATCATTTATTGGCAGATTCAAGCCATCAATCAGATTGACAGGCGCTCTCTCACCAGCTCATTCAGCAAAGACTGAGGGGGCGGAGTAACTGATACTGCTTCAGGATCACTGATGCGATTACCTCCTCCAAGGGCACAGCAGAGAGAGGCAGTATTAGCCTATTACATTGTCCCACAATACCTCTCTAACCTAATCGAACATATGGATCTAGCATGTAAATCTGCTACCCTCAAATGCTTTGTTGCAAAAAATGGTGACGATAGAAAATAGGGAAAAAAAGAAAAAGAAAAGATAGCCTAAAATAGATTCTGACTGTAGCATCCATGTTAATTTTCATCTTTGCTGACCCCGGCGTTGTGTGTGTGCGTGCATGTGTGTATCCTCTCCATGGTAACCTTTGAAGAGTGCCAGACGTCATAGATCACTGGTTTTCTCCCGGCAGACGAGGAAAAGCAAAGGAGGGAGGGTAAGAGGATGAAGGCAGTGATGGGGTGATGGAGGAGATAGGTAATTCTGCCTAATACCCTGGATGAGAAAAAGCCAGACTCTTAAAGGGGATGAGTTTCTTCACTGGATGACTGCGTCTGGGGTCATGAGGCAGGCCATATTGTCTTTTATCAATCCTCTCAAATGGCAGATTCGATTTCTCATCAATTGACAGATTTTTGACATGCCGGGATTGCTCTAAGATTAGCCCACTTCCTGCACTGTATGGAAGTCAAAGTATGTAAGTATTGGCACCTATTAGCCATTGAATAGTGACTCCAGCCATGTTTACAAAATTGTATATTCATATGGTATTATGCTTTGTATCAGTAGTAACAGAAAAATCCATTGGTTTGCTTTTAGTCAATTTCTGCAGCTGAGCTTTTGCATTACCTAAAAGGAAGAAAACTATTTAAAAAATCTGGCCGACGTAGTGGCCAGCAGAGAACTGGCATGATGGCATACTGACCGACTTGGACGACTCTAAAGATCCAGAAGAGAGGGTGTCCCGACTGCTGCGGCTCTTGGAGCTGAGGTGCGGCGATGATGACGGTGAGTCATCGATGTACGGCAGGATGTCGTGGTGCCTCCGCTGCTCCTCTGCGCGGTCTGCATCGTAACCGTATGTGGGAGGGGTCCCGGTAAAATGACCATCTGTAACGGCAGAGAAAAACAGAGCTTAAGTTAGTACCCTTAATGTCCCTTCAACTTTCTTGAGGTTTCTGCTTTATGAGTAAGCATGGATTTGGTGATTTGCAGTGTAATCCGACTGATACAGGATATTTGAGGACGATATTGATATTGATATTTGGGAGTTTTAAGAAATCTGATGACTAATCCAATGACTATATTTCATACACATAGTTAGCATGTGTTACATATTGAAAGATAGTCATTCAAACACAATAGTTATATGAAACCTTGATGTTTAAAAACTCTCACTTTTTAACCAAATTCAAGCCCACCTTTAATGCAGAAGTACAGACATTTTGTGTCCTGCACATCACAAATCCCTGTTAACTGTGAAGCCCTCTGCACTGCACTTAAGGACAAAGGTAGGGAGGTATAAACTGGCATGTGGTGATGCCAAACAGTCTCCTAAAACCATAATTTCTTAACTTATACAAAAGTCAGCTTCAATCTAACCAAAATCCATTTTTGTTACCTGTGCCTTCACAATGCACGCTGGTTGGATTCATGTCTTACATTTGCTGGTTTGCATCATGCTCACAGAGGGTTGTCATGTATTGCAGAGTTAATTTTCAACACTAATTCATGCAGGTCTAGAAACTGGGGCACACAAAATGAGTTTCCCCTGCATCTTTGTTCATGTATTAATACAGAAATACAATGCTCTGATAGGAAGCACATGAAGAAGCCAACTACAGACTGGGTCAAGGTTCAAATAATATGAACACAGAGTGCAGCTTCTCCAGGGAAATTTTCAGCAACGTCCCTTTGACCTGCTTCTGCGGTGGGCCCTATCACTTTCTCTGGGGGAAAATAACAGCTCAGCCAGCACAAAGTGGTTTTGCCTATGATTTTGTGTGCTGCCCTTTACAATGAGAGGTGGGAGAGACGGACAGAACAAGAAGAACAAGAAACAAAGGTCAGAAACTACAGTTTGACTACAAATGACTTGTTTTACAATGTCCCACTCAGAGAGGTGATGCATTTCATTGATTGTCAAGTTGTGGTTATACTAAACTGGTGAGTTAAAATTGTTCAGCTTCCAGGAGGGTACAGTCAGCAGTTCAGGGAAATCTGATGGTGTAACAGCTAAAGGGAAGACATCATGAATCTCTGAATGTCACAGAAAACCTTTTGCTCATCTCCTCCCACTCCTACATTCAACAGAGCCGCACTTCTCAAAGAGCTGGCCGGGCCTCCTCGGTGCTGACTCAGACTAATAACATGCCACGGCACTTTCCAGAGTCAAACACAAGCACACAGAGCAATCTCCAGTTCACACCAATTATAAGCATTCTGTAGCTTTAGAACACATTCAGCCAACATCTACTTAAGTCCTTTTTTGTGCCTCTATTGTTTACAACCTCTCTTTTATTGTGTTCTATGTATTTTTGGCTCACACGAGCACATACACAGACATATGCAAACTTAAAGTCACAGGTCACAGAGTGAGGAAAAAACGAGAGAAAGAGATAGAAAGAACAATGCCAGTGTGTCCAGGGCCCGTCTGACCTTCAGCCCACCCATCGCTTGCTCCGCGTACTTGCTGCTGCCTGTGGGCGGGTGCTACCCACCGCGCCTGCTTCGACCAACAGGCAAAGACCAACATAGATGCTCTGTGTGTGTGTGTGTGTGTGTGTGTGTGTGTGTGTGTGTGTGTGTGTGTGTGTGTATGTGTGAGTGTGTGCGCGCGTGTTTGTGTGCAAACACTTTCCTCCCACAATGCCAAACTTTGCAGCAAACCAAACTGAGTAGTGTACTACACATTCTTCATTCATTTTTAGCTTTAGTATTTGCCACTGCTGTTTTTTTTTTTTGTTTGCAATCCCTGTACATTTGCTGTTATTTATATATTTCATGATTTCCATAGAGTCCTGCTTAATATGTTTTTGTGTTCATTAACAGCGTCCTTCATCTTCTCCTTTAGCCTTTCCTTGTCATATCATTTTAGGTTAGATTTCATGTATTTACTAAGCACATACTGAACAACCAGATCTTACCTCATACACTGTTAACGACAAAAACACTCAGAGGACAACATGCTCCCAAAATGACAATGCAAATTTATAGGACTGATTCATTGCTTGTCTAAAAATACAGGGTGTCGATGTGAAAAACACCAAGTGGGAAATGAGTGAGTGCCATCCTGGCATCTTTTTTTACCCTAACCCCAACTCTGTGTATTCGTGTTACGGAGCATAACATCTCAAGCTGACTTGTTTTAGTTTTCCTACCACCTTGCTTTGGAAAAATGTCGTCCCTAGAAAAACACTAAGGGTGAGTGTATGCATATGTGTGTGTGGAATGCCTTTAGTGCCCACACAGCCCCGAGGCCAAAAATATTCAGCATCCAAACAACCCTTCTTAGGCCGTAACCACGTCTTGGCTAAAAGGGGGCTCAGTCACAATCATGAATAATAATGATAAACTGTAGACAAAATTAGGAAACATGAAATGCCAAAATGAACCACCACAGCTCTGACTCTGAATAAACAGTCCGTCTTCTGGGTAATGTACGTCTCCGAGGTACAAAAGCATACAAGAGCCACAAGGTAAATAGCTCTAGTTTATCTGCTTCTTACAAATAAAACAAAACAATCAGATACATCAAAATCGTTGAGACCATTATTAGTCTTCTAATAGGCTTGCCTACTATAGTGTTCCTGTATATCTTCACACCATGTTAGCATACCTGTGCTGGATTAGTGCACATGTAGAACATGTGTGTGTGTGCATGACCAGCAGTTTACAATGGGGGAGGGACTGAGCTTTACAAGTCGGTTAATGGGTCACTATAGCCTGTGGTCGTCAAACACTAGGCTTCAGTCTGTCCACGTCTGACCTCATCTCGGCCCAGACGCTGCTTCTAACGTTGCCCTGAGTTCGTTTCTCTCTGTCGGTCTCTCACGCTTTTTGTTTGTATGCCCCTGCATCTCTGCATATATCCTACTGCCTCTTTCGTTATTTTTCGCTGTCTCTTCTCGCTCTCCTTCTTGTGAACAGATCGCTTGTGTTTCCACTGATTTGTGGTCTCCACAGCTGGCTTCTTCATCCTCATGCTGCTCACAGAGCAGCATCTTCCTCTTCCTGCTCTGAGCTGCCTGACTCTCCCCTCCTCTCCTGATCCCCCTCAGGAAAAGAATAAACAGCAAATATGACAGAAAAGCAAACACGTAGCACTATAGAGCAGGTGCAAATACACTCACAAACACACAAAGCAGTGCCTTATATCATTCTCCAAAAAAACAGTCCACCTATTGATTTCTTCCTGGAGCCATTGGCACAATAAAAAAAACAAACTCTGTTCAAACCACAGAAATAAAACGCACACACATACGCACACAAATTCCTGTAAAATTGTTTGGGAGGGGAACAGGTCTTTTTCCTGCTGCAGGTGGAAAACTGCAATCACACTGGGAATAGCTTGTGCTCCGTTGCCATGGTAACACATGGGTCTTTCCAAAACAATACCACGGGCAGGGCAGGGGTGTCAGGGTGTCATGTGACACTGATCTGTCGATGGGACGTCCTATATAATAGAAGACGAAGTTAGATCACTTCAACTTCTGTGCGCTGTACGTGGCACACAGTCAGGGATTCTTAGAGCCTGATACACTTTGAAAAGAATGGATTGTGCATCTGGTTATGTGATTTGCGTGCAACTCTCAAAGAACCTGAACCTCAATACCTACTGAACGAAATGTGCCTGGATCACAGAGTACTGAAACTTTGGCAGTGGGCACAGAATACCACTTAACATGTTAAAACACAACTTTACATCTCATTATCTGGTTTAAGTGTACTAAGTGTAATATGTTTTTAGCACTACCATATAGTACCATATGCAGTAGGTGCCTTATTGTAATCAGTAATTTTGAGAGGCACACTCTCTGTCACTATTCATTCTTTGTCTCATGCTATCCCTAGTTTATTGTCTCTTTATTCTAATACCTCTTCTCTCTGTCTTTTTCTTTGACTATGTCTCTCAGCCATAATGGATACAACACCTACATACACCGTTACAATGCTGAAGTGCAATAGCTTAAAAAGACGTATGAGCTAACCTTCTATTTGCCTCACTCTTTGTCACAAATGCAAGGTATTAAAAGGCTTGTCTGAGTTTAAGTGAGATAAAGAGTTTAAAGAAAGCTGTGGCCAACAGACAAAGGAAACAATTGTTGCCTAAAGCCCTGCAATGCTCTGCGTGGTGCTGCAGAAAAAGGGTGAAAGTACAAAAATTAGGACACAAGCCACCGTTAAGAGGGCAGAAATTATGAAAACTACAATCATAAGGAAAGAAAATGATAAATAATGATAAAGAGAGGGAAGACAATGCGACAGACTGAGAGCCATGAAATTGGAAAGAGAGAGAGGGAGCGACTCTCAAAGGAGGCATAAGATATCCTCAACAGTGAGCGCTGCCTCTCCATCCCCCATCACGCTTTCCACTCAGCATGGCCGTCATAAATCTGCCCCGCCTTTATTGGACTCTGGGAGGAGGCCTGTCACCTCAACACTGCCAATATAACCTCACCTCTGGCTCTTTCTCTCTCACACACACGCACAAATACAAATACATTCACACTTACCTTAAAGCTCCACCCAGTCCCATAGGATCCTAATGTTATGCTAAAACACTCAGATCCCTCTTTTTTAATCCGGCTATTTGATGAGAGGAGAACGTAATCAGAGATCGAATGCTATGTTTTAATAGCTTCCTCAAGCTCCCCCCTCTAAATTTGATTAACATACAGTGTGGTAGTCGGGCACAGTGGATTTGGGAGGGCTAAGCTTATTGAAGAGGCCAAGTCTGGATGCTGGAGATAAAAAAGATGCACCCCTGCCTCTCAAATAGCATTACGATTTCCATTATTGCCCCTCAAAAATAACGTCAAATATATATGCAGTGCTGTACTGTAAACTATGATTGAAAGGGAACTGGGGTGAGAGTTGGAAAAGAAAAAGAGATGGCACCCCTTTCCCTGAGTTCTACCATCCCCTAAATATCTAATTTAGAGACAATTTAACACAGAGGAGAGAGGGGGCTGGTAGTTGAGTGAAAGTGGAAAGCTGTGGAAATTAAAGTGAAGCCTCAGCTACAGCATCACTGGGGGTGGGGGGGTGGGGGGGGACATGCCATCAAATGAACTTGAGCGCAGTGTTTCGCCCGTAATCCTCCTGCGACTGCACTGGCACTTGACGGCAGTTAATTTGATAAATGTTACTATCTTGTCATTAGAGGACAGACGTAGTGCTATAAATTGTATGGCTCCATTCTTAAAGGCCTCAATATGTGCAGTTTCGGTATGCAGATCTGGAGGTGTGGCTCCTTTCACCTCATCGGAAGACACGACTATGGGGACGGTTTAGGGAGGAACTCTATGCTTTCACTTGAGGTCACAGGGGGCACTTTGAATCCCTCATAGAAACCACTCAGTGTAACTAGATTGGGAAGCAAAACGATTCTCACGAGATAAATATGAATCCTAAAGGCATTCTCCACAAAATCGTTGCTGTCTTGGACTCCATGGAACAAGCAAAGTGTGTATTTGGCTACACAAATAACGATCTCTGCAGAGGCAATGTGTCCCTGCAAGCTTGTTTTATTTTATGAAATTATTGTAGTATTTCTATTGCTCCTTTAAGAGCATCAAGAGGACCAATGAGGAAAACACACTCCCTATACGAAGGCAGCGATTTTCCCTATCTCGTTTTTCTCAATTGTAGTGAATTTATCATGGATACTATTTCACCAATCACAGTTGCCTGACGTCTATCTGCCAGTGAACTCCTTGTTCCCGCTTCCTGGCCTTATTAACATTACTCGAGTTGAGAAATCATAATAAACCAATTTGTTTCCTGGAGGTAATCTCTTTGCTTCAGCGTTGATAATTTCTGTGGAAACAGCCCAGCAGCAGCAGCCGGTTTTAGTTATTAAAGCTAGGACGATCGCCAAGTCAGAGATGCCGCTCTCCTTTAAAAACAAAAAGCGCCCCCTGCAGCGATGTAATCATCCTTTTGTCTTAGGATGGAGGGATGAGAGGCAGAACAGGGACAAAAGAAAAAAGTATATAGGAAAGAACATGGCCTGAAATCACACCACCGGAGAAAAAAAAAAAAAAAAAGACGAGCAGAGGAATGAGGATATTTGCGTGTGTGTGTGCATGCAGTGCTGCGGTGTGGCTTCACAATGTACAGTTTGTGCTATGAGCTTTTTTTCTATGTTTATTGGTTTGTGTGGTCTGTGTTTTCCTAAACTACTCATGGGGAGAGATGTAAACTGTTTGTCCATGTTTCCCCACGTCATAAATCTCTGCCCCAGAGAAAGAAACAATGTCAGATATGAGTTAGTCTCACCTGCAGCAGTGCCTGTGGCTGCTTAATATGCTGCTTATGTGATCCAAAAGCTTTTTGATTGATATCTTTAATAATGGGTCTGCTTTGTCCAAGTGTTATGGACAATTTCAGATAAAGATCAGATAAAGTAAAAATAAATATTGTACGTTGAATTAAAGACACTTAAAGGGGAACTCCAATGATTTACACATCAAAGTCTGGACTCAGCGTTGGTTGGGGCTGAAGACCACCAGTTGGAGTATAAAAATCTGGGGGTGTGGAGTTAGAAAGAAGTGAGCTCAGCAGACCTCTGTAGCCCACTCCTTATCTCTGCTTGATGCTCAAGGCTCAAGGCTGCATTCATACTAATAGCCTAACACACCTGAATATCCGACTGAATGGGTAATGTAGGCGCCAGGATTTGACAAGGAAGAAGAATGTGTGGAATAAAAAACACAATCTCTCCGGTCCTGCTGCATTGATTTGTGATCTTAACTGTCAGTCGAGAGTCTGACAATGTTATAGGAGTGCAAAGTTAAATTGGACTCTTTAAAATTCGGCAAGACACTGACTATACTATCGCAACGACAGTACCAATCATTTTTTATTACCCTCAGTCTTTTATGGTAGTTCATCTTCAAAGTAGCAACTGTAAAGTCGGAGACAATCTTCAATAAAGAAAGCATGTATGGTGCCACAATGATTCGTAATCAACTAAAAATTACTTTTAGACAAAGTTTAGTGCAGCAAGTAATGATAACCTTCCCTTACTAACCTGCTGATAATTCTTTTGATTAATCGATGAATTCTCCACTCTACAAATAGTGAAAAATGCTCATTAAAATTTCTCAGAGCACAAGCAGACATCTTCAAATGTCTCGTTTTGTTTGACATACAGTCCTAATTTACAATGAGATACTACAGAGAAAAAGGAACAAATCGTGTGTTTGGCATCAATTTTGTGTTAATTAAACTAATCCATTAATTGACTAATTGATGCAGCACTTAAGATATTTGAATTCTGTGTTTCATGAGCCTCCTCCTTATAGAGTTTACAGGAGTCTGCTGCCTGGGGATACGGCTGTCATAGGTCAGGTATAAAATATGGGAAAGCAGACAGAACAAACGTTGACAGGCAGCCAGGTAGCAAATATACCCAAACACACAAATAAACATAATTACAGTAGATATAGTGACATGGACACAAAGATAATTACACAACCAATCAGACAACCATGAATGACAAACAGTCATTTCTTGTATCTTGTGTGTTGTGTCAGCTTCCCTCGGTGCTGTGTGTACCCTCCACTTCTCTCCCTGTCTCTGATTCAGTCTACATCTTATGTACTCTCTCTCTCTCTCTCCGTCCTTCCGCTGCCTCCTTTGATCATACAAGACTTTCAAGGAGAGCGCTCTCCTGTCTCAGTGGACACATGTTCAACACACACACTCACAGATCGCTCTACCATCATCCTGCAAGACAAAGCTTTTGATTCCACAAGCGCCTGTCGTCTCTTCTCTGTCAACTGCTAAAGTCATTAGGAAAGAGACTCATTACCCCGACCCCTGAAGCATTATGGGGGAAATAAGCGTTCAAATTGCTGCAAAAATCACACAGAGACTCTGATTAATAATACAGCATGCTAAATCACCAGCTCCGCTTTGGAACATGGACGGCTCTCATTAGACTGGGGTTTCTATGGTAAGATGGTAATGTGTGATGAAAAATAGAAGATGCTTGGCTTTTAGGTTGTTAAGTCAGCAAATGGTAGCGTAGAGGGGTGATGATGGGTCTTAAGTGTTACAATATGTGCATCTCATAAAGGTAATCACAATAATAACACATTCTTATCTCCACTCTGCTCTTTACTTTCCATTCACACAGGAGAGCTTTCATTCTTTCTCCAACTTTCTTCCTCTAAATACAGCTTTCCTCCGCATCTCTTGCCCTTTGTTGCGTCTCTCCGCTTTCCTCTCATTTCCTCTCCACGTTGGCCTTTGCAGGAGCCAGTCTGCGATCTCACCACGGCGGTAAATCTTGATGGCAGACCTCAGTCCTCTGACACTCTCTTTAATGCATCATGAGCACCGCAGCGATCGCGTGTGTTCCTGTGTGGGCGGAGAGCACCCTCATTTATTTATCTACACTGAAGCTGGCACTCAAATCTCCATGGCTATCTGCAAAACACTCTGCAGCCCATCATAAGTAATACGTGGGTTTTAAATGCTCTAATGTGCTCGGTAAAAATAGAATGAATGGGTCTGACAGGAATGCATCTTCTTTACCTTTGCAGCAGTTGTTAAACTTGGTTTAAAGATGTTAACAAATACAGCAAGAGGCCAAAGTTTGACAGAAACAATTTATCCTGACTGAATTCAGGTCATGGTTTGGAGAATGTGAACCTTATTTTGTAAACCACAATAAACAAAAAACTCCTTTAACATATGGTGAAGTCTGGATCAACTGTGCAGAGGAAACTTTACTAAACAATTTAAATAGTGGCTGAAACTGACCAGAAAAAAAGTCATACCGTGACATCATGACCTATAGACCTCAGTGGTAAAACGTTTTAAAAGGCTCAAATCTTTCAATAAATTGTACTTTAGCAGCATGTTACGCAGTTCACACTCCACACAGAGATAATGAAACTAGAAGGAAATTAAGAACAATGTTACAGTAATGGATGACAGTTAGCTGTCGGTTAAATGTTTGTCCCGTTACAGCCAGATTGAATTTTTGAGGCTAATAATAATATTGATACTTGAGAGAGAAAAAACATCTGGTAGTGATATAGAATAGTGTCACTGTGTTGAAACATTTGCTTTTTCTGTAATTTCTCGTTGCTTGTCTTCCAATAATAAGGTAACAAAATAACAATAAGGTATAACAAAAATATCATCACACAATCACAGGTGTTAAGTGTTTTCATGTGTCTGTTGCTGGAGGGTGGAGGCACACAAGAACCCAAGAAGAGCAAAGGCCGGAGGTCGGAGGTTAACACACAGGAGGAGTGGGGACAAAGGTCACGTGGGTTTTGTGTTACTATGTGTCTTCATATGTGTGTGTCTGTGTATCCATGCATGCCTCGAGCAGGGGAGCTGAAATCCAATTACCAAACAGTATTACTACCTCAATCAATAAAATCACTAGCTAGGAAAAAGCAACCTGGCCCTTATCAGCTATTGACAACACATACCTCCCCTTAAAAAATACTGTCTTGAAACCATAAAAGAGTCTCTACTCAACGGGACCAAAATGGCTTGAAACAACTGATTGACCCATAAATCAGTTACAAAATGATATAGGTGATTATGTAAATAGAAATGTACAACTAAATCTGTCTGTATCAGTTCTGAAATCTGGAAAGAATGATATAATGTGGTGTCATGCTGCTGTGGCTGTATTATGATTCACGACACGCTGTGATAGGGTGGGTACTATTTGTTTTCCATAAGTGTATCCAGACAGCTACACTGAAAGTCAGTTACTCCTTTCCAGTGGGTAACTTTTTATGAATAGTATTCTTTAATATTAAATATCATCTCTGTATTGATTTCACCCTGAAGTTGTAGCGTTACATTGGGATAATTATCTTCCACATTTCATCTGACTTTGTTTTAGCCCTGTACAGAGAGGACTGAGACGTACACTTTGCTCCTGTTTAATTTAATCCAGTCTGACGGAACAGAAGTAGAATTTGAAAGATTGTTCTACGTCCGACGTGATAGAAAATTTGACACTTTAAAGTTATCATTGTTGAGTGATGAAAGCACTACCACAACTTGCCATTTGGATCTGCTTTGCTGACAGTTGACAAGGACAAATGATTGAGCAATAGTCCATGACAGCACACAATATTCTGCAAATAAAGGTAAATTATCTGTCTGACAGGCTAATGTGCAACAGGGGTCTATTTACTACTGACACATCTTTTCATTTAAAAATTGATGATTGTTCAGTTTTATTTGTACCATATTCTTTTCAGATCCACATACACATGTAATACTTCTGTGACTCCTATTACTACAACTACTACTATCAAGGCCTGCTATTGTACTTCTGTTGGGTTGATTAGATACTTAGAAAATAAGCCTGATACTCAACAATAACTTATACAATGTGCATTTACTCATGTATTAGTATTTCCATTTCATGTAACTTTATACTTCTGGTCCACTACATTTCGGAGGCAAATATTGTTTTACTCCACCAGGTTTATTTGACAGCTTTAGTTAGCCTGCAGATTCAGATTATTACAAAATATAATAAACAAATACATTTTGCAGATTAACTGGCGACTCTAAACTGCCCTGTACGTCTGCATGCGAGTGTGAATGGTTGTCTGTCCCTGTGATTGACTGGCGACCGGCCAGGGTTTACCTCGCCTCTCATCCAATGTCAGCTGGGATTATAGTTTAAGATACCCAGCAGTATATAAAGTAGTTAACGTCAGCACCACATATACCAACTGTAACACTGAAATGATTCTTACATTGCTGTTGAATTATGTAAAAGGAGAACCTTTTGGTACCTTATGTACATTTTGATGCCAATACTTATGTACTTTTACTTGAATAAAATTTGGAATGACTTTTACTTGTAACAGAGTATTTTTATACTGTGGAATTGCTACTTTTACTTAAGTAAAAGGTCTGAGTACTTCTTGTACCACTGCCAGTTGGTTTTCACCATGAAAAAAACTGACCAATTAAAATGCTTTGTTAGTTCCCCAGGAGAAGCAATTCTACAAGAGCTGTGTTGGTTTTGTGTGCTCATGTGTAACACTTTCCACAATGGGCAGTGGTTGTGTGTTTTATGGTTATGGGATTATGGTATATGTACTGTTTAGGTGGAGCAGAGCTGTAAGAGTCCTGCATAATGGAAATACAATCTGGCAGCACATCAGAAGCCAAACTAGCCTCAGCCAGCTGGAGGCTGTGGCTACATCCACACACTGTGAGAAGCTTGGTGATTGTCTAAATGTGAAGCCATGTCAATGCACAAATCACTTATTTGTTAAACTCTGAGGCAGTGTAAACAGGTGGAGTTTCCCACTTGTGTAAAACTCGCCACGCGCCCACCTGAGCACAAATTAAGTGCCACTGCTTTCTCTCCAGTGTAGGACTAAGCTATACAATCCTTGTCAAATAAGTAATGAATTAAAGTGAAAATGACTCATATATTCTTTCAACCATGCTGCTTGAAACCGCATCCAATCATTTTATGTACTTCAGCAGTAGGCCGACATTCAACGAGCGCGTGTTCCCGGAATTATTCCATCTCTAGGGGACATCCCATCATCCTGATTACAATCCCCAGAGTCCTGTAATGCAGGTAATGTTGCATTCCTGCTGGTGCTAAGATTGTCTCTAAGAAACCAGATCAAATCTTCACAACTTGCCTCTCTATACTGCAGTTCGCTTGTATTGCAAATACAACTGGTTTGAATTTAAAATGTGATTGTAAAAAATGTAATACTTGAATATGACATCCGATCATTATTATGGCAAGTGTGACGGTCGGCAGCTTAATTTGCTCATTTGAGACACATTAGGATATAGAATTCTTATTTCTTTAGACTGATGTATTTCCTGTCAAACCAGGATGTGACATTTGTAGGGTGGGATCATTCAAAACTGTTCATCAGTGGGATGTCAGCAGTTTGATGGGAGGGGTGGGATTGTGCAAAACTTGGTAATCATTTTATTGTGTTTATTGTGGGTCGTTTTTTAATAAGCGTACTGGTACAATATCTCTATGAGGTATCCATTGAAGATAAACTTATTTCATATACAGGTATAAACACAAAAAAACGCAAGAAATTTGTACTTTTGGCATTGCATTTTCAAAAGGCCTATGAAAAACTGAAAAACTAATTTCTGATTTCCCTGTGCAATAACCCCCTGCTTTAGAAATGCAACACTGTAACACTTTGAGGCATTAAGAAAATCGCCTTAAAATGCCCAACACAACCTGAACTCAGTTTACCTTAACCTTGTCCCCTCTCCCACAGCTCTCGGCTCAGACATCACGGCCTGCAGCGCTGCTTATCATCTGCAAACAGCAGAACGAGCACAAAAGGTCCCAATCTGCCTAATCTCTGGTCAAACACAAGCCGCAGCATCATCGCTGCTCAGGGCAATAAACTGCTGCTTTATGCCGGAGCCGTTCAGGGGACACACGTTAGGACTTTGCTAAACGGACCGTAGAGATTTGCCAAAGCCCGTCTCCAGGGGAACTGTTGCCTGGGTTACCACAGCCAACAGGAAGAGCATTTCATTTCTGATTAGGTAACCTGTCAGGATACAAAAGTGGCTTTTATTCATGTTACTTAGGAAATGTAACCAGAAGGAATTAAGTATCCCAGGTGAATATCTAATGAATTGTTATTTTTTTGTTCAAATTAACAGTGAACCCCCTTGAAAAACTGATGTTCGGCTCATGGGCACTTCAGAAGCACACTTGGTTGCTTCTGCACATGTGGATCCAACCTATATCCACCTACCTTATCATTCGTTTCTTGATATCTACCGGAGCAGCTCTTTGAAGAACCAGATACGACTGAATCAAGAATATTACGGTACTGTCAGCATGCTACCTTTGAAATACAGAACAGGAGGGAAAAAAGACTGCATTCCACCATAAAGCAAGCTGTCATTTTAATATCATTTAAATGCATTTCTCACCCAATCTGATGGTTGCCATGGAATTTCTGTGGCCTCTATCTCTTCTTTTCTAATCTTCTCCTCCCCTCCCCCTCTTTATACTGGCACGTGGCCAGTCTGACTGTCTGCCAGTTTCAAGCATCCCAGCATCAATTACCTGAACCCAGAACTCACATATTCCCATAATGGCTCTAAACCCCCCCCCCCCCCACCCCCCACACACACACGCACATGCTTATAACATACATGCCTCGCCCCCACAAAATGCCTGAGCATATACCCACTCATGAGGTACTAGAACATATCCACACTTTCAAAAACCTAGACTCCCAGCCTCTCCCTATTCATGTGTACACACACGCACATTTTCACAAAATGAGGACACTGAATAATTAGGGACATGAAAAAAAGAGTCAGTGCCTACACAGACAGTCATTTCAATTATCTCTATTCCTCTGGCTGTCTGGCTGCTGTCTCTTGAAGGTTATGGGCTCAGCTCACCACTGTCTCATATGGGACTTAGTCATAAGGAGCCAGTTTGCTATCTGACTCCCCTCCACACAGGATCCCATGCTAGATCTCGTCACTGTGCTGAAGAACCACTGGGTCTCCGTCCCGCCTTTCCCCCCTATAAGGGACAGCTGTCTGGACCGGGCAAAACAATTCATACTGTATAAACCTTAGAAATGCTTGCCTGACAACGATAAACATTTATCCTCAGGTTTAATGAAGGATGAAGAATCTTTGACAGATTCCGCATTATGCACGGGATGTTAGGACCAACGACGGCTAGCAGCCAAGCCAATTGCATAGCATTCCTGGTCTCTTTACAGCTGCATTGTGATATGATAAACAGGGATGTTCCCACTCCTAAATCCTCCCAGGTATTTATTGGATGTGTTCAGCACAGGTCCAGTCTCCTTGGCAACAGGACCTAGCAGGGAGACACAGGAAGCTCTGGGTAGACCTGTGTATGTGTGTGTGTGCGTGCACGCGTGTGTGCACGTGTGTGTGTGTGTGTGTGTGCACTTTATCTTCTTCCCCTCTGGAAACACACGCAGGACCGCTGCCCTCCATGGCTCTGCCGCAAGGACACGACTCCTAATAACCCAATGTCACACTGATAGTTAACACCTACACATAAACACAAGCTAACACAGGAAATATGTTCAAAACAGGGAAACAAAAGCAAACATAAGTGCTTTCCATCAACCATCCATCCATCCATCCAAGTAATTCAGTTAAGAGATTCATATGAACATGAATCAACACTAAAAATGTTCAAAATAGATTTTTTTTTTTTTAAACACAGTCTCACATCTAGGTGAAAAATGGGCACTTTGGGAATAACTGCTACATCACATATTATCACTGTTTATCCATCAATGTCTCCAGAAAACAACCATGGGCAATATAGATCATGCAGTGTGAAGTATACAAGAGCGTAATTTCCATCTTTTTTCCTAAATCTGACTTTTGTCACCTTACTTTTGTAGCTTTGGGTTGATTTTCTTACTTAAACCTCACTGAAAATTGTCCTCAGACTTTCCAGCCACCATAGGTCAGATGAGAGAAGAGAGGTGTTGATAAAAATGTTGATATGCTCATTAGTGTCATTCACTTATTACATTGAAAAAGCAAGTGAGTAAGTGAGTAAGAGAAGACATGAGAGAGCTGACATGTACCCATGCATACTGTGGGATGTTTTTGGTTAGAGATTGGGGCATTTTTTAATACACATAGCAGCTGCACCTCTCTGAAAAATGTAAAACATGCAGTTTGAGCTTTTCCTCTTCTTTGAAAACCGTGATGAGGCTACAAAGACAGCGGGACAAGTATAGTGTGTTAAAAGGTTAGAAACTGGAGAAGGGGGTTCAAAGTTGGACTTTTTCCCCACAGTGTGTTGTGTGTTGCCTATACGGGAGGGAACGGAACAAGTCTGGCCCCCTAAATAAATCTCCCCAAAAATC
The DNA here is from genome assembly GCA_031216445.1 of Lateolabrax maculatus. Lineage (NCBI taxonomy): Eukaryota > Metazoa > Chordata > Actinopteri > Acropomatiformes > Lateolabracidae > Lateolabrax > Lateolabrax maculatus. The sequence goes on from CM062219.1 coordinate 12,951,685, forward strand.
CACAGAGGATTTTTATAATAAAATCTGTCTTGTGCTAAATTGTGAACACAACTTGAGACAGAAAAAGTGCAAAAAAAAAGGAACGGGGGCTGACAGGAAGTTAGTGAGAGAAAAACAGAGAGAGGAGAGATGAAATGCGATAGGAGCCTCTCAGAAGCATTAACTACTTAGAGAGGGACGGTGAGGGAGGCAGAGAGTCTTTCTTCTCTGGCGCCTCGAGGGAGGAATGATATATTCAATTTGGGTTAAAAGAACGCGTTTAGCAAGGAAACACTGCGTCGGGCCTGGAGTGCATGCAAGACACGGATTGGAGGATTAATGCCTTTTCTGTGTTTCTCTGCCGGATGGTAATTGAGAGATTCGGGAGTGGAGCTTTTACTCAGCCAGATCAAGGCTACAAGCTGTCACTGAGAACTACAAACATGGCCACGAGGGCAGCCGACTGCCACTCAAAACTGAACCTCCCTGGCTTCATCGGGTTCTCTATTTCTTCATCTTCCCCCCTGATTCCTTACCAACCCCGCTCGCTTCTTTCTCCCCTATACCTTTTCAATCACATTTCTCTCTTTCTCAGACCTCCTTCTCCCACATCTCAAACTTTTTCTACTAATCATTTCATTGCTCTCCTCTGCCTCGACACCGCTTTCATCTCTCCCCTATTTCTCTCTGGGGTGATGGCTGATATTGAGGTGCCAGTTACACGGCCTGCTAGGGTAACATTAGTCTGCTTATGTAACAAGACACTACAAGCAGGGGAGATCATGGCACCGCGGGTTGTAGAGCTGCTCATATGTATGCATGGGTGTACGCCCACGGGTGTCACTTAACTACAGTACATTATGAGAGAGCAGTAGAGCATATAAGCACTTTTAAAGCTTCAATTCCTACAGAAAATCAGAAAGCTAATATTGGTTTTGCTTGACTGTGCCAAGCAATTCGACTCAAAGAATTCAAGGCTCTTACTCTGTGAATAGCTGTAACCTGTTAGATTCTGTGTGACCAAACAGAGAGCTGAAGTGAAACCAAGACTCCCAGGTTCTGTTCCACAAGTCGGAAAACCTCGTTCAAAATCAAAATCCTAGTCAGGATTGGCAAATTAAAAACCAAAGATGTGACACTGTTATGTACTTAATATTTCTGTATTGGACAGCATTCAAGCAAGATGTCTACAGCAGACAGCAGAGATCACAGATAAAAGGTTGGAATGAGGAAAATAAAAGAGCGTGGGTGGATACAGATACGGGAGAAACAGTTACAATAATGTGCTATGGCCACTGCTGCGCTGGTTACATTTCATTTGTTGTGTGAGATTTTTAAAGTGATGTAGCGGACACTCAATACGTACATTTATGTACGAATATCGATTGTAAACGGCAGGAAGATCTTTTTAAGAAAGACCGATGAAAGAAATGACAATTGAGTTACAGAAGTAACTGGAAGAAAAGCTAGACCAGAAGTGGTATCAGGACTTCAGCTTTCTCTCTAGATCATGAGTTGTCAAGCCACTACAAACCAGGACCCTGAATTAAAGTCTGCTACCGACCAAGAGAGGTAAAGTACCAGTTCTGCTGTCTGACAAACTTTCCTCTGTATCCCATCTCTCTTTTTGCGCGGTGAGGGTTTCTGAATCTTTTGGTACCAGCAGTTAGACCCTTTTGATGGACGAGCACGAAATATAACTAAAAACTGTACTGGGCTAAATAATACATACATCAGGAGTGTATGAAACATGATGAAAGCACAGCAAGTCCTAGTACTCAGACAAAGGCAGATTTCCCCATGGGCGTCCTGAAACTCTGTGGAAACGACCTCCTTTGGTGCATGTGTGTATGGGTGTGTGTGTGTGTGTGTGTGTTTGTACAAATTGACTGGGAGGGCAGAGCAGGTGGGGGGTGGGGCTGCTGCTGGTGGAAATGGTGCACAGCAGCAGCACTGCACAGTCTCTCGACCGCCAGACAGATGTGCAAAGAGCTGCAGTACCACATGCTTATTACATACCAAGGACACGGCAGGAGAGCCACACGCAGACGCACACTCGCAGGCACACACGCACACGCCTGCGCAAGCATGACCTCATATAGAGCCGAATGCACCACAAGGACACATGAATGCCATCCATCACCACTGACGTGTATTTACGTGCAACTATGCCCACGCGCTCGGGCCAGATGTGCGCGTTTTGTACCTGGAAGACTTCCTCATCGACACACAGACATACAGAAACATTAAACTCCATACGACCCAGAAAAAACAAGACAGACGTACAGGCTTTGTGGAAGAACAAAGGAGTCATTTTTGTCATCATCCCTGTGAGACGTGTGTGTGTGTGACAATGAATCAGACCTGTCTCACCACTCCATGTGTGTGATATGTGATACTGTGAATGTACAGTACAGCAGTGCAGTGGAGCTGAACTGAAAACGGTGCATCTTTAACTAAAGCCCTGACGTCCTGCTGCCCTTGAATCCAAAGATGTTTTGTATGAAAACCTTTGATGTAGCTTTAACGCCCAAAAATGCAGGACAGCTACAAAATGCTGGCCGTGAGTCAGATTCAGACTAAAATGCAGAGAGTAACATTCTTGAATGCAAGATTTATTGCAGGGCTGTTGTATTAGACCGCATTAGTTTTAACAAGGTGTACCTAATGAACTGGAAATTAAGTGTATTTGGTACTTGAGCTCAGAAACAAACTTCTGTGCAGATAATTCCCCACTCATACAAACACACCAACACACACAGGCGGTTTGCGTTTATTTCTGGCTGAATCAGGCTGAGATCCCGTTCATAATACGTCCCAGACTCACTCTGGAGGTGGTCTGGCAGATCTGATCGTAATTCCAACGCAATGGGCGCTGTGTGAAATTACACCTTGCACTATCGTGGGGTTTCTCCTTTTGCAGACACACATCACATTTTAATACTAATGCTTCAATATTTCAATATGCTTTTTGAGCTATTTGGAGTGTTTTAATCTCACCTGAACAGACGTCTCTGTCATTTCCTGAGAGCAGGTAAACACTTGATTTATAACTGAAACTTTTGATCACCACCGAGCCATCTGTTCTCATGTACATCAGAAAGCACAGCCTTAGAAAATGACAGAACTAGGGTAACAGTCATCAGAAGACAAAGAGTTATACAGACTGGTAGAGTGAGCTGAGGGTAAGGAGGGAGAGAAAATGTAACTGCTTAAGTATTAATCCAGACATCTTCCAGTACAAGTTTTCTGACAGTCCTGCCTGTCTGCTGTGTGTGTGTGTGTGTGTGTGTGAGTGTGCGCAGATGAGAGCGAATGTTGATGATGATGATGATGATGATGACGATGGGAAAGTCATTATGCAACCGAAGCACAGCATCACATCACTATGATTAGACCAGCCAGCTGTTAATTAAAGAGAAGCTGGACTCAGCTCAGTCTCATGTTGTTTTCAGCGGCACTGGAGCGAGAGGACGGAGGGGAAAATTGCTGGTTTACATATGAGGAACGGATGGACGGACAGATGCACAAAAGGCTGGATGTTGATGTATACAGTTTAGGAATACAAACAAGGTTAATTGGTGGTGGTGATGGGGGGGTCGACCAAAATGTATAGCATAGGGAAACTCACCCGACTTCTTTGCAAAATATGGGGTCGAAAAGGCTCGGTTATGGAGGGATTTAACCATCTACCTAAAACTGATTTTTATAGAGCTTTTTTGGCTGTTTAAATTCGAACTAAAAGTTAATGAACCCTGAACTCTTCAATCAGTAACATGCAAAGATTAACAAGAGATAACTTAAGTTCATTGTTATTCAACTGTACTTCCTCTTCCAAATGTCAATATAAATCAATCAATCTTTATTTGTGCAGCACCTTTCATACAGGTTACTGCAATTCAAAGTGCTTTACACAGGACGATACTCGGGGCATTAAGCTATGATGAGATCCGAAAACACACAGGCACACATTGAAGTTTTAAGTATACATGCACACAGAGGCAAACGTATGACAGTCACACATCAACACGGGCTGATGCACAAAGATAAACAAACAAGACAGACGAACACACGGGGGAACAGTGCGGAGTGGAGGACAGAGGAGGACACAACACCATTAACATATTTTTAGCTTCTCCTCTGCATAAGTAAAAAAAATATATATTTCTGGGTCTCTGATTTTCAAATCTAACTAGCAAATATTAACTGTACCACTACACAGCAAGGGTACATTTAGTTTCAGCTTACTGCTTTTAGTCGTTTGTTTGTGCTTTTGTTGTACATTTTGGCCTAGCTGTAGAAACCCTCTCTCACAGCTCAATCAGAGATGGATGGACGCCATCAAACAGGCACAACAAGTCTAAAACAGAGCATGTGCATTTTAAACTTAAAAAGATAAACAAGCTTGCAGCCATGTTGTTTTTTTAATTGAAGTTTGTCTAATTGTTTTGCAGCTGTCTGCTTCAGTAAAGTAAAAAAGGCCCATCGAGAAACCACAGAGCAGAGTACAGAGAGGTTAGTCAATCAAAATAATAGTAAGTAAAAAGTAGTTGGCTTGAAACAGAGCTGTGACCTCAAGAACAAAAGTCAAATTAAAGCGTGAGTCTCCCAAAAGGTTCTCAGCTGTACTCTGCAGAACCACAAATACAAATATTCCCCTGTGGGCTTTGTGCACTCCACTAATCTGCCTGCCAGAGCGTCTGATGGAGAGAGGAAGGAGACGAGAGGGGAAGAAGGTAGATAACGAGTGTGAGTGTGCGCATGAATGTCTACATCTTGTTTCTACATATATGCGAAACCTTACCTCTGTGTGTATGACTGTATGTTTGCTGAGATTATTTATGTGCATGTATTTGTTTCCGCGGATCTTTCCTCTGGATTAAACAGACATATTGTCAGCTTGTTGTTCTGTTCAAATGAGTGTTCACATCAGCATGCTGCTGGAAAACACACTGTCAGCACGCGCGCGCACACACACACGCACACACACACACACACACACACAGATGATGCTCACAGGGTGGTAAGCAGAGCAGCAGAGTGTCTCTAGACAATGCAGTGCTGAATGCATGAGGTTATGAATCACATTACATACTCTATCAAGGAACATGCAAACACACAAAAATGTAATAATCGTAAGTGGAAAATCCATTGAAACGGAAAAAACTACAATACATTTCTCTATTGTTGTATATCAGAAGTTAAGAGTTCTGGGGCCAGTGGATCCAAGACGGTAACCAAATAATACATAGTGCTATAGCACGTTTGAATATTACATTCTACTTTTTATTGGACATTTAATTCCTGTGTGTCCTTCTAATGATTTTTTTAATCAGAAAAGACACATGAACACAGTACAAAAAAGAGGATTTGGCCTTAGAGTATTCATCAGATATATCAGTAAATATCAGTCATAAACAACAGCTTCCATCTATAGCTGCATGCTGTTAAACTCTGCTGAAGTAAATAAGATAAACCCTCACCAGACAAACACAATGACTCATAAGATGTACAGTGTCTGAGTAATATTACTCCCCCAAACACACGCACACACACACACACACACACACACACACAAATACAGACCAACAAGAACCACAACTACAGCCGCAGAAACAGAATGGATTTGACACTGTCTGCTTTCTGGGTGTTGAATGTTTAAGTGGAGTTTCATGAAGCTTTTGTCAACTTTCTGTTTTTGTCTGGGTTTGGTTTAAGGTTCAAAAGTAGAATTAAGTCTTTATTTTCCCTGTTATTACATACTGTCTAAAAATCATCAAATGGCCAACTTAATGGACAATGTGGTGGGGGGTTGGAGGGGAGGGCTGAACACACACACACACACACGTACACACACCTTAATCACACAAAGTCACTAAATCAAACTGGCTGTGGTGGCCTGAGACAGACTCTATGTCTCTGCTGTACATGAATATTTCAAGATGGGAAAGCCAAAAAAAAATGAAGGCTTCTGTGTTAAAGTTGCAGGTAAATATTCATCCAGAAATCAGGCTTGTAAACCCCAAACCACATACACTCCTTAATTCTGAGTCCTCAGAATGTCACTTGATTGTGTGCTCCTCTTACCCCCATCTGCACCAACAGAAGCAACCATCATGTAACACAACAGGAGACCTGTCCCACTGACAATAAGCAGAAACAGATAGCGCCGAGCTACTGTGGGATATCAGTGGGATACAAAGGGCAGGGCCCCTAAACACAAGTCAGTGTGTGACAGGAGGTGTCTGACCCCTCTGGGAGGTCAGAAGACGAGGTGTGTGTGTGTTTGTGTGTGTGTGTCTGAGTGTGTGTCATTATTGTCAGAAAGACTGTGTAAGGATACACGCGGGGAAGCACCAGTTCAACTGGTTGCTTGGAAACAATTAACCCGAATTAGTGAGAGGAGTGTAAGGACATGCAGTACTTATAGTCGTGGTTGCGTGAGTAACACGTCTGTCTGCAAATGCTACAAAGAGCAGCTAAACACAACAGTTTCCACTACACCACTACTACACAGCAGGAAAAAAAAAAAGAAAGGTTAAAAGTATAACAAATCATCATCAGCCATGATAGCTTCCATTAGACCAGTTCCCTGAACGGGCATTTGTTTGGTTTCTAGGAACAGTTTATTTAAGAAACAATGTTAATGTTGTTGTTAGGTTATAAATTGCTATTAAAGTCATGGAAATCTGAATGAGTAGTAAGTAAATATGCATTGTGGACACTGGCGCAGAGTTATATCAACAACTTGTTTCCCAGTGTATTCTGACACACAACACACATAGTAAAGTTAACGCTGTATACACTTGCTACTGACATTTGACAGAAAGTAAAGAAGACAGCTTTTGTGTTGTGCTTTAACATATAAAACCTCTTTCTATATAGAAAACCATGCCTATACATTATCCAGTGGTTGGAGAAATATTCAGATCCTACAGAAACAACAACAATAGCAAAATTTTAAAATGCTCCATTACAAGTAAAGGTCATTTAAATCTTGCATTGGTATAAGTACAGAGGCATTAGCTAAATATACTTAAAATAATTATTATTGATAAAAGTGTTAAACGGCTCCTTCACAGCGTTAGAATATTATATATATTATATTATTGGATTACAGTATTATTAGTGATGCATTAAACTGTATGCAGCTATTTAACATTGTAGCAAGTTGAGGTGGAGCTTATTTAAACTACTTATACACTGTTAAATATGGGTGGTTTAATCTATAGTAGTAATAGCTGTCAGATGAATTTAGTGGAGTAAACTGTCAGTGCACTCAGCAAAGCCTTTCAATGATCCCACACCCTCTTCAACCGCGCTGGCCAAAGTAAGTAACCCTTTAGCACCGAGTCGTGAGCCCTTGGCAATGAGCCTGAGGCAATACTGAGTCAACCAGTGGTCAAGGACGGACGGACAGACAGACAGAGGGAGAGAAGGGGTGGCGGGGGGGGAGGTGGGGACCATTATCCATTGAGAAGTGAGACAAAGGACCGCGGGGCCTCGCCACACTCGAGTGACAACAAATAATAGCTCCCAAAAAATGGGGCAAGACCCTCGAGTGACCCACTTTCCCCCCCCAGTGATACTCCCAAACGCACACCAGAACAATCGGCAAGTCACCCATAGCCGTGTGAGGCCGTAGGTGTGTGCGTGCATGGGGAAGGGAGAGAGGAGAGAAAGATGTGTATGTGTTGTCGGCAGAGATAGGGAGGGGCGTGGGAAAGCAGCGTGTGCTCCAGTTCATCTTCACCTCTGCTGGATCTCTGTCGGCTTTGCCCTCTCTCCCCATTTCTATCTCTCTGATCAATGCAAGGCCAGTGCAACGATCGACGTTCAAGTAGAAAGCCAGTAGTCAAACCAGTAGTCACGAAGAGTAAACAATTACCATTTTCACACAGTCCTTTCGGCCAAATCCAGTCTGGTTGTTTTGTTTTTTTTTTTTGCCTCCTCAGCAACATTTTCCATTTATTTATGCACCCTGGGAGCAGCCTGAGCACGGTAGAGAGTATATTACCCATGAGAAAAAAGATGGTGTGGAGAAGTAATGAACAGGTAAGGCAGGGTGCGAGTGCCTTCACTGGGTGATTCGGTCTCTAATTAAAGTCATCAATAACACAGCACACAGGTCTTGCAGCGATATCAGCGGGGCTGACAAGCTATCTGCAGCCCACAAATTCTCTTTTCTCACACGCCCTCTCTTAGGTCTGTTAAATGTATATCTCTGTCAACTCTTTGATAACCTTTTTGCCATCTGAGGCTGACTGTTATCAGCTGCATTTGGCCCATTATGCACTTCAGAAAGCTGATGATAAATTTAGCATGGAGAGGCCTTATTATCCTTATTATTCTCAGATAAAATATATATATTTTAAGGTATCTTCCATGTACTTATTTTATTTATATGCTGAGTTTCTTGTTAATTTTGATAACTGCTTCTGTTGTCTAGTACTTTTCCATTCGACATTATTTTGTGGTCTGAGATGATGACAATTAACTTAACAAAACAGCGTTTTAAGTCAGGATTTGACTGTTGACTGTTAAGTGGAATATGAAAAGGTCCACCATTGCACTCCAACAGATGTGACTGAGATCTAAATGAGTACCTGTTTTAGCCAGATTGTTTCTTTAACAACCATATGTGACCCAGGCTTGTTTCATTTGTCACCGAATGGCACATGTCTTACATATGCTTTAGCAGGCTTTGCCTCTAGAGCAAAATGAACTCTGCTTATGTTGTGTCCCAGTCTGAAAATACTTCACAGCACTTGTCCTTGTGGCGGTCGCTCTTATGACTGCAAGCCTTTTATGGCCCTTTCTTCATTACTCATCCAATGAGTTTATTTAAAAATCTGTTTTGCCCTCTTTTCCTCTGGCAGTTGATGTTCCACGCCTTAAAAATGACCCTACCAGATTGAAAATAGACTCATTCTCATTCAAGCGAACACGGATGAAGACATGCATGTGCGCACACACACCCACACACTCATATGTGATGTCCCACCCCTGTTGTCCCCTCTGTCAGACGTTCCGCCTGAGATCCATGAATCAGCGTCGCGCAGACAAAATGAGTGACTGTGACATCAGTGTCAAAATATAGCAGCGCTGCCTCGATCTGACTTTAAAGCTTTAGAAGAAGCATTACTGCTCATCCAGCCTTGACCGCAAATAGTAATATACAACATAAAAAACGGTAGTGTCAGATGGTAGTGTTGTTGGATTACTTCAAAAGACAAAGGTATTACCTCCATGAAAGTCATTAAATCGATCAAATGATGTCTTACTCCACGAATCCTGCTTTTCACTTTAAAACACTGACATTTTAACTTTGTGGTTCACAGATAGAACAGAGTAAAGTCCCCACAAGATTCTGAAAAAATATGATAAAACTGAATAAATGCATTAGCAAAGTTGGCATTTGCAAAGGGGGAACTCTGGTATTTTTCAAACTGGGTTTTATTCTAACAGTTGTGGCCATATGGCTCATGCTAAATAAGCACTCGCCACCTCAGTTATAAGGATGAAGGGCACACGAATCCAGCAAAAAAAAATATCGATTAGAGCCTCCTAAAGTAAAGCTTTCCAAATAAAGCTGAAACTTACATAAATCATTTCAAATGAAGAGGCCCCCTGGATTAACACACGACTAACCGAGGCAGCTGTTTGGTTAGTCAACAAGAAAACTACTTCTTCATAAAATAGCTGAATCTTCCTTTAATATTGGTTGACACTGTGTGAAAGGTTTCAGGAGTTAATGGAGACCAAAACAGAGCTAAAATCCAATCCTGCCAAGCTTCCACTTTAAAGGGAGTTAAAAATAAGTCGACAGAGTGAGACGGCACTTTTTGTTTTGCGGAGGGAAAAGGAGATAATGGCTTTTTACTGGGAGATAGCTCTTTTTCTCAAGAGGTCTGGCCTTGAGACTAAAACGGCAACAGAAAATGGTCCACCGTCAATACCAATCTATCCACCTGAATAGGATAACACCATTTAACCTGGATATAGCCACTGCATTCAATTGAACCTATGATGCTCTAAAATATACCGGCTAAATCTGATGGATTGACACGTTTCAATAGTAACATTCTGAGTGCTACTGTAAGCGTTTTGTCCTTCAGACCCTCTGAAATACCTTTAAAGTGTCTTTTCAAGTCACACACACACACACACACACACACACACCTGACTGATTTACAGTATCTACGCATTAAGTCTCATAAATATTACTGTCTTAACAAGTAATAGTATTTTCAGTTGTTTTTATCCCAAAGACTTAGACTAAGACAGCACAAGAGAAAAACAGAAGTAACTTCATTAAAAGTAAAAAAGCTTTGCAGATTCATCACAGAATCAGCTGAAGTCTTGTTTAAATCTTTCTCCCCGGCTGGACAGGGATGACATAAGCCAGCTAGTCTCTGATCGCCAACACAGCACATGAAAAATGAAACGCTACATTGCCAGCTAATTCACTTACATAAGAGCCTCAACTGAGACATGAATTTAAAAGTACAGTGACAGAGAGAAATACGAGGAATAAACACAGACAAGCATCTAGGCAGGAGACAGAGAAGACAAGACAAAAACGACTATTACAGGCCTGTGCATTTTAAATGGTCCTTTGTGTTTCAGCCAAAAAAAAAAAAGTACAGTACATTAAAATGACATAACACCTAAACTACACTGCAATTATTCTAATATATACTCTAAGCTTCAGGGCCATTTTTCAGATCACAGTGGATTTCTCAGACGCCCTGTGAAGATTTCTTCTCCCACAAATCATCCTGCAGCTTTTAACCCACACAGACAAACTCACAGGCGGCGGAAATTTAGTGACAATGATCAGCACTCTGCTGACAGAGAAGGGATGTAATTCTCCTGCAGTATTTCTGGAAACATGCCACTTTAGTTTTAATCTTCAGTCGAGACACAACCAGGCTGTTTTGCACTCTTCACATGCAACACAATTGTTTGTCTAGTTTGTTGCGAATATGTAAATGTGTCTGGGTCAGTGTGTGTGCACATGCACGCATGCATGAGATCCGTCAGAGTTTCGGGCCGTCATGCAGACAAAGGCACATGTCGCTAATGAGCTAATGTCAGCCTATGTACGGTTGGTGAAGTTTGTTGCAAATAAACTTGGACCGCACAAAAAGTCCAGCGGTCAGATTACCTGCCATTACATCAGCAAAAAATTAGTTTGCATTCAATCTGAATGCAACTTACAGACAGAGTGAAATAAAAAAATACCATTTCCAACTGTCCGTGTCTTAATCATTGGTCCTTTTTTTATATGTTAAATATAACAAGTTTTCTCTTCTTGTAAAACACTGGAATATTTTAATGGCTCATCTTGAACTCGGGCGTGTATACATACTGTAAATGCATCCAATCAAACATGATTTGGGACGACGAGCTAACCCCACCATCGTATAAAACCGCTTTTGATCGTAGCAGAGAACTATATCACAATCGGAGGTGTGTGTTTGGACGTGATGTGGCTACTCGTTTACATTCCCAAAGAACGACTTTGAGGTTTCATTTATTTATTAATCAGTTGTGCATTTGGGCATCTTGGAAAGACAAGAGAGGGCCGTTTGAGACCTCTGTGTGCCTTGGACTTTACGTATAGTACGTAACAATGTTGACAGTGAAGTTCTAAGTGATACTGTATACAATCATCAGTCACAGAGCTCCTGTTTTCACAGAGTGGGTGAGACAGGAGGGACACCTTTGTGGATTCAGCAGTGTCTCCAGCACAGCTGCATGCTGCTCTTGGACAGTCGCACACACACAACACACTCATACAGACGGACACACATTGGCACACACACATAAACGTTCTGATCCAAAATCTCACTTCAGCTCTCACCCAAACACACACACACACACACACACACACACACACACACACACACACACACACACTTACATAAAACTAACACATCTGTTTCTCCCTGTGAAAGATCAGAGGCCTTGAAGCGAGATGCCACAGTGTGTCTACCAGAGGCGAATCTGATTCTCTCTGTGTTGTGTTTTCCACTGAAGCCATCCCCACCTTGGCAGGCTAATTCAATTCATTACAGCTAATTGTGTCGGTGTAAAACACTGCAAGTTTCCACTGTGTGGAGCATTACGTCTCCTCACACAGTCAAAGCCATCTGTTTGGTTTTCTGGAAGCCTTTTCTCTTCAGGAGACGGAGCAAAGATGGCAGGTAGCTGGATGCTTTTGTTACATGCTTGTGTTGAAAAAAAAAAAAAACAGACAAGAGCCGAATACATGTGCGAGTTATTACTGCACTCTTGCTCCAAGCCCGGGAAGAAATGTGAGGATTTTTTCTTCCATTTTCAACTACCGGAAAGAAAGAACCGATCTGTAGAAAAAAAAAAAAGCAAGGTAACTAGTTGGATGTGAATCTGCTTGCTGACTTGCTTTGTTCAGCTGCAGCAAATTGTAGTTGGAAGATAGTCTTCAACAAGGTGAAGGTCTGTCACCACCAAGCTACATGGCTGCCTCACTGCCACAGAATCACAGTACGGTCGTCTCACACGGACGAGGGTTCAGCCATGTTCTGCCGAGAGATTTATAGAGGTCTTCTAATGGGCGCCCTCACCATGGATTCACTTAAGTAATCAATAGAGTTATGAATATCGCTCGCTGGGTACAACAGTAATAAAATTATTCCACTTTCCTCCGGCTCAGAGAGCAGACTGCGGGCACCACAGGTCCTCGTATGGATCGCTGTTCTCGGTTTTCAATACAAGGTCACTCTCAAGGCAAACGGGCAAAGACGCAGACACACACACACACACACAATTAAAGCAACACATTTGTGCCCACACATTAACAGACAGATTGATACACATCAACAGCAGGGAGTGGCATCCCCCTGTGGCCAATAACACGGTGCACACGAGAGGAGAAGCTTTCAAAGAAACAGGAACAGCATTTCCACTGAGGGACTGGTGTGTTTTGTACATTTTGTGCATTTGCACTACCAAGAAACATAACTAACGGACAGTGTCTTCTTTGCGTTTAAGCCAAATTCACATAACAAGGCTTACAGCAGGAGGAAGTGTGTGTCTACAGTAAACAGTGCTGGGTGTGAGATTTTTCTGCAGTGTGATTATCTTTGTGTGTGTGTGTGTGTGTTATGCCAAAAGCTTCTCTGGTGACACAGGGGTTCCTTGAGATACCTTGTCCTCTGGCCACCGTCCAATCCACTGCAGAGAGGGGGCGGGGACAACACCATGTCAATCATTCGTCACAGCACTGCAGCTGCCGTTTATCCCTCTGAGGACACTCAAACAGTGACTGTGGTGCTTCTGTGGACGTCCAATCAAACCCAGAATCCACTGGTCCATTCTTTCTGTCCAATCAGAAATCAAACTCCCACTGTGGGTGTCCGATAATAAACTGAATCGGAAACTTACCTCCAATCCAGAAAACCTATTTCATTTTTGCACATATCGAAACAGAAACTTTAAGTAAAGAGAAGTCCTATGCAGTAAAACCTAAAGCGCAATCAAGATTTCAAGACACAATAAAAATGGAGGCACAATGTACCAAACGTCCATTTTCTAGTTTATAGCCAATTAGATATTTGCCTCTGTTTCACAAGATGGGGGTCTAACTAATATTTGTTCTGGCAGATGGAGCCACATGACTGAGCATATAGCCAAGCCTACTGTAGTGCTGTTTACACTATACTGTGTATACTGCTCATCATCTGCTGATACTAGACGCTGCTTGTAAGTGACTGTTTAGGGGCGCTGATTGTAAACTACGAGAGCATTTACAGATTAAAGTCAAAGCCAGAGCAAACAGTCCTTAGGCCTAGTTAAATCAAACATCAAAGCTCGATGGACCATTCAATGATAATGGTCAATACCGAGGTAAAACAAAGCACCACAAATACAAAGAAGTCCCACAAAAGCACATTCAGACAGTGGTAGGAAAGTCATTACTGTGTGCTGCACAAAAATTGCTTGGTTGCAGGTATTAGGGATTATGTATCTCATGGCAGTTGCAGCAGGACTTTACTTTTAAGCTTCTGCACTGTTTGGAGCCACAGTTCCTCTCCTACAGTTTGTCTTGCTCTTCAGTTGTACATGTCACGTTCTTAAGACAACACTGGAAGAACAGGATCCCCTGATTGCATGGATAAACATCCCATTTTATAACCTGTGAGACTTAATACATTGTGGGGGTAAGAAAGTCACATACAGACACGATAACATCAATGACCATATCTGTGTCTTCTAATCTGTCTCATGAGCTTTTGGCCAATTAATATATGTATGTATTTAAAACACTTATCAGTTATCAGTAGTTCCCATAGGCTTTATTTGGGGCATCCCCCTAAAATAGATTTGACGTCACCCATTATTGTATTTTGCATTTAATATTCCCTCCTTTCAAATATAGCCATAGCTAAAAATGCTGACTGAATCAAAACATTTTAAAAAATGACGCATCACTGGGTAACTCTAATAACTGGAAAAACTAGTTTCTTTATCTGAAGTTTGCTTGGGAATGTTTGCTGTTTCAAGAGTTTCAGCTACAGCCACAATGTATATATAAACCAGTGAGAAACGCTTCTTTCTAATGTTAAGAAAAAGTAGTTGGCAACACATATTGAATTTGAGTAAATTATAATCCTTGGAATAAGATGAACATCATAAATTCATCATCTCTAACAATGTATAGTCAGCAGATCTGACAGTGGGTGTTTCCTTTCCCATGAGAAAGACTGATATTTTTTTCATAATTTCTTAGCATGTTATACTGTATGTGATTAGTCAGTGAAAACACTGGTTATTTGCAGCCCTGATGCGTTGCTGCCATAGGATCAGACCACGCTGTCCTGCTGAGTAACTCTGGGGGAGCCTGCATTTCTCATGTTACTACCTACATTTACATTATACTGTAGATATTGGATTACCGATCAGATTAGGGTGTGTGTGCGTGTGTGGCCAGGAGCATGTGCACGTTTGTGTGAGTATGTGCGTGGTCATTTGTGTGGTTGAAGGCGTGTGGACATAGTGGGCTGGTATGCTGGTCGGGGAGTGGCGAATATGACACCCTGTGTCATGACAGTCAGTTTCTGGTTTTCCAACAAGTGGGCTACAGCATCAATAATGGATGACAGAGACAGGGATTAGGCAGGGAGGCAGCGCGGTGCGTGCATGAGAGCAAACACACCCTTTTATTTAAAATGAACAGTCAGTTAGTGGATATGCATTCAGCTCTACATGTGTATGAGATGGCATGTTTGTTTCTAAATATCTGTATTTGCATTTTTGTGTATTCAGTGGGGGGGGGGGGCAGAGGAGGAGAAGTGATGTACAACAGAGACCCACAGCACTCAGAGGTAATTACAAATGTTTACTTTGGGGAAATGTCTACATTATTCAAATGTGTATAGGCGAGGAGGCTGACTGCTACAGTTTGAAGTTTAATGTCTAAAACCTTCCTCAGGCTTTATGCCGTTGGATAGAAAACACACACACACACACACACACACACACACTCCCAGCTCAAATTCAACACGGCAAGCTACTGTACGTTCTCCTTACAGATGTGACAGAGAAAATACTTCTTGAGTTGTCACTCCAAGCCGATCACAACCACTTTGCCCTGAGCGGGCTCTGCCATTTATAGGTCTATAAAGTGGGCCAAATGAGCGAGAGGGCTGCAGTGACAATGACACAGGGAGATATGTAAAAACTGGAGCAGTCAGAGAGAAAAAAGAAAGAGCAAGGATCTGACAAAGAATGAGAGAAAGAAGAAGAAAACTGAAAAAACAAAACAAAAAAAAACGCTTCATTACATGAGACGGTTCTGACCATGTGGACACCATGTGAACACTTACAGAGGAAGCTCCAAATCCCACAACAAAGCAGCACACGCGGAAACACTTCATATTCTCTTTCTCCTACATTCACCAACAGCTCTGTCACTCAATTTTGTTCTTTTAAGGCAGAGAAATATATTCAGTAAAGTCAATGTGAACCAAGTTCCCAGTCAGCTGCTGAGATTTTGACATTTTACACACCAGAGTGTCAAATGTTTCTCCCCCAGTGTTCCTGGTCTCATTTTTGATGTGTTAATAACATGACTATGTGTTTATATTTGAGTCAAATTGCCCATTTGGCTTGTAGCCATCTCAAGTATCGGCCCAGAGCAAACATCACACACCTTCAGTATGGCCTAGTTATCTTGCAGTCTGGGTTATTTGCACAAGGTTTCTGTTGAACACTTGCAGATCGCTGGCCAAACCAGAAATTGCATAACTCTGAGAGAAACCATCCAGAGTGGTTGTTAAGCCTCGTTCACCCTGTGCAACATTCGAAAGTTATGCAAATTATCTTTAACTTGAAAATATGTGTTTTAAGTGCTTCGCTGGGGGCGCAGGTTGAGCTGGAAAAGCCAGAAAGTTGGATTTCTCGTCTCCATTTTGCTCCCGGGTAGGTACGTAGGAGGAGAGCTGCTGGCTTGGATTCTGCCGCCTGTCAGAAGAAAAGAGGGCTAACAATGGACTGAAACAGAAAGACAGAAAGGGACAAAGGCCGCGGGGAAAAGGCTCGTACAATCTTGACTGACTGTGAAAAGACTCGGCATCATACATTTAATGACTTCTGGATTTCTGCAGATGAGCGATTTCCATTCACATTTCTTTTCAACCTACTCATGATCACATTCAGATTTATCTAGATCTCAATTCTTACAATGGAACACATTTGATGCGACCATGATTGCTACTGAACTGAGAGGCAACAAATGAAAACTCTAAAGATAACGTGCGCTGGCTCTCCATGGCGACATGTCCTGTATTTCTGCAGACAAGTGCAGTTTATCCAAGAACTTGCAAATCAGTTGTCATGGCCAAATTGGGCCTAAAATCTGCCTTTATATTGTATAATGTGCTGCAGGCCGAATAGCACTGAGTGAAAGAGGCAGGCTGAGAGAGAGCGAGAAATGGGCAGGGGGATAGAGAAAGGGATATTAAGTGACATAAAAGAGATATCACAGAAGGAGGGACGTTACCGAAGGGCATTCAGAGAGGAGATGGAGGAAGGGGAGGGAGGTAGATAGCAACATGAAATCTGATCTTCCCCAGGAGCCTACAGTTATCCAGTCCCTCTGCAACTGGCGGCTCAACAAATAAGAGACAATAAAAGGAGCCAGAGTCGGAGAAAGCCTAATGGAAATCAAATTTCTCTTCACATCTTGTAAAATCCATTTTTTTTTTCCCTACGTGTTTTTTGACATTTAACAAATGCCTGTTCAGTCAGGACAGACTCTGCTCTTCCTCACAATCGATAGGACCACGACACAGTTGGTTTCTTTCTCTCCCACTCCTGTCTCCTCCCTCCATCTGTGCACCACTCCTCCAAACAGCATCTACTGTACATATCCTGAATCCATATGCATTTATTGGTGCCTTCATATATTTACCAGTCAACTTGAATGACTTTTCACAACCCCTTTCTTGTTCCCATTATGACTCTAAAATGCAAAAAACACAAAATTACTGACAATTTCTTTTAAAGCTGTACATGGCAACATCTGGTTTTATCCGGTTGCAAATCACCTAGCAGCTGTTTTCATGACTTAAACCACTTGATTGCCAAACATATTGTATACTTGACCGCTTTCTTTCCCTGGTCCTAGTCTGGTCCACACATATTCTATAAAACACAAAAAGCTTCATCACAATCACTTTCACGGACCATTGCCTTCATTCACACTCCAACAAAAATGTAATTTTTCAACATCTTCTTTGAGCAGGACAATGCATGTGCATTCTTCACACTTTGAACCCAACCCAAAAGTGCAGAAATGTGCTGAGGAGCAACAAAAGATGTGTTGTCTGCTCCTAAATAAATGGATGAACTGGAAAATTAGGTTTAAATCATTTCTGGAGTGTGGTTCTTCGTCTTAACTCCAGCGGTTTCCACTGGCTCTGCTCGACAACACTTACCAGACAGAAGTAGCAGCTGTGACGCTGATCAACAGCCAGCTACTTTCATTTGTTTGATAATGTGTTATTTTTATAGCGTAGCTACCTCATTCTGCAGTCTCTCTCTTGCAAGTTCTCTACCTCTGTGTTTCTCTATAACTCACTCACACAGTAGGTCCCCCCCCAAAACCTCAAACACACACACACACACACACACACACATCTCGACCTTTAATAGCCTGGGCAGCCCGAAACAAGTGCCATTTATCGAGCAAACCCATCCAGCCACCCAGTGCAAACACAGTCCAATAAAAAAGGGCCTGAAGGAAGGGAGAGAGACACACACTCTTAACAGAAAGAGAGAGAGAGAGAGAGAGAGAGAGAGAGAGAGAGAGAGAGAGAGAGAGAGAGAGAGTTGACGGGCCCAAAGGAGGCAGGAGGCCCAGAGTCTAACAGTATAGGCAGGAGAAGGACTGGCTGGCTGTAATGAGTTGCTGTTGTTGTTGTGTACGTGTGTGTGTGTCTAAGATAGGGTTAGGGGTCGGGTTTGGATAGCTGGTTCCATTTTGGATCTGGTTCCAGGTCACTAAAAACACATGAAGTTCGAGGCAAATGATTCTCTTATCAGGTTTCAGGGTTGAAAAGCGGATTCTGTACTGGATCCAGATTTGATAAAATGCTTTTGAACCCAAACTGTGAGCCCAAGCAACGTGTCCGCAGGTAAGTCCGAGAGATGAGTACACTACGTCGGCACCCATGTTTGCTGTGAATGAGTAAGAGACATAGACGGAGAGTCTAAGAGGGAGTATGCGGGTGCATGTGTACCGTCTGGCAAAGAGGAAGAGGAGAAGAAGTCTCACCCTGTAGCTCTTCATCCTCCGTGGCTACAAAAAACTAATAAGGTCTGAAGCGCTTCCTCCCTCTTCTCCAGCCTATCAGTTTCTCCGTGGAAACGACTTCAGGCGTTTTTCTGTCCCCGGGAGTGCACTGATGACTCCTGCGCTTCTCTTCGAGCAAAGGAAAACAAGTGGGAGTCCCCACACTGGATATTACAAGCTCCCGAGTATTTAATGAGGCAGTGTTGTGACCATCAAGGATGTTGCCCTGCATCGGCGGCCGGCTGGGGTTGGATGTGAACACTAGCCACCTTCTCCGTTCTCTTCTGGAAGCCAGGATGCATACAGGGGCGATACAAAGGTGAACTTGCACCAATAATTAACATCTACAAATATGCTAAACAAGTTATCAGTAGTCACTAAAAGACAATCAACTGAGCTATTATTTGCATCCGTGATGCTCTCGATATCTAGGATTTCAAGGACATTTTAAGACGTGAAGGACAGAGAATACTACATCCTTCAGTATGTATAGCTTAACCCTCAGTGATCCACAATCCTTACTACTGACAGTAAGCCGAGGTTAACTCCATTAAAGTCAACTAAACCCATTTTTCGAAGAATCATGGGCTTTTAACTGTAATTCCACACAAACACACTCTAAAGCTACACACATTGAACATACGTGTGTAAGGAGTGCATGATGGACAGACAGACAGACAGAAGAAAGAAACGCCAGACATGTAGACATAAAGAAATAGCTGGAGGAAAAGAGGGAAAACAAAAAGGCAGAGGCTCTAAGAATCACGCAGGGGAATAGACTCTGCAGTCTATCCTGTTCTGTAAGAAGGAGGCCGGCTGCTGACATTTGGCATTGATTGTGTTGTTTTATAGGCATTCGTCAGTTAAACCCCTATTGGACAATTACAGAGAGAGCCTGCTTGCTCCTGCAGGGGGGGTCGTGACTTTGATCTCTCCCTGCTTTCCCCCCTTGCTTTGTGGAAAACCCGCGGAAACACAAAGACGGAAAGGTGATGCGCCTCTAATTGGCTCCAAGCAAAAGGAAACCAGAAGCAGCTGTTTGAATGGGCCAAAGATGGGGAGAAATAGAGAGAGAAGAGAGAAGGAAATGGGAAAAGGTAGGATGAGATGAATAGAAGAGGATTAATAAAGTGAAAGAGGAGAGAAAATAACTTTAGGGAAGAAATTAGGTGGGAAATAAGAGAGAGAATGCCTCATTAAATAAAATTAAAAAAACTAAATTTGATATATGTTCATTTTCTAAAAGCTTGGAATATCCTCACACTGTAGTGCAGGAGTAATAAGTTTTGTATTAGGCAACTCTCATTTCTGTATAACCTGTTATTCATACAGCCAGCGAGTGATGATAATCCCAAATGTAATATATGGGCCATCATGCATAAGTGCTGTATTGAGTGTGGCTGTGTTATATGAGGGGAAATGGTAATCTGATTGTTGGCCAGTTTCTAATGCCCAGACTGTAGAGTAGAGATTAAGGTTTACATGTTTGCATGACTAGACAGGTTTTTGTTGCCCTCTAATCCAGAAAAGAGTATCATTAGGCTTTCAATTGTACGTGTGTGTGACATGTGTGCCACAGGACTACAGGTTACCTGAATTTCATGGATTTCCATTTTATACACCTAAAGTTTGCAACATGTATTCCTTGCATATTTTGCATACACCTGCCTCTTTATATTGCCCTTTGGTGCAATTCTATAGTATACACCTTCGTTATTTACCACTCACCCTAAGGGCTCAGATCATGTCTGAAAATACAGCTGTCAAAAGACTTAACCTTCCCATGTGGCAATGGCTGACTGGTTATTGTCCACAACCTTCAAACTCCACGCCCACAGTTTGTAACACAGGCTTTCTATTCCTGCCCAAGCTGAGATACTCAAGTGACGTGACTTGAGTAATTTTCTCAGACTTGACAGAGCTCCTCCAAAGCCACAGAAGACATTATACATCTGTTTCCGCCGGCTGTGTTGTGCTCCCTGTGACTAGCAAATCGGCTCTGACACATGAAATAGGTGGACTGCTCCTTTAATGTCTAGACTAGAGCACCAGTAAATCCGGACAAATTCCTTTTGGGTCATTCTGATATTAATCTCCACAGACGCCACGTTGCCTTGCGGAGCATAAACCGGGTCTCTTTCTTTCCGTCCCACCTCCCAACCTTAACCCGGTCCCTTAAAGAGCTGGCTGCGATTAACGACCCGCGCAGCGAAGCCGGGATACGTAGAAAAACCAAAAGACACGCACCGGCAAGCGCTTGCACTACATGACCAAAGACCTGTGGTGAGCGGGTTAGCAGTGGATACTAACCAACCCAGTTTCCCTGCACTGGGGCAAATCCAGATGACAAGCTGAGTGACTGCAACAACTCAGGACGTGTTGCAGAGAGCCAAAATGGCCGCTGTTCAAAGGAGCAGTTACACATGGGGGAAACAAGTCACCAGAATTTATGTGAGGGATTTTCCAAGTTTTTTTTTTTTAAGAAGAGCTGTCGGTCACCAGAGGAAAGATTGTGGCTGGATGCTTGGAATGGGAAGTATACAAGTACACTCAAAAAGGAGAAGAAATAAACAGAAGCAGGGGAGGGTAATCACCCTTTGGCGGGCTGTGAGTTTGTGTTTGTGTGTGTTTGTATTCGCATGTCTGTCCGCAGTGGCCAGTTCCGATCATCCAATCTGCTTCCCTTCTCCCGAAGGTTAGCTCGAACGGCTGAAAACTCTCCCCAGGCCTCAAACTAATGGACACACACCATCCTTAAAAGCGTTTTTTTTTTTTCCACACACACACACACACACACACACACACACACACACACACACACACACACACACACACACACACACACACACACACGCGCAGGTCCACGTTTGAGTGTAGGGTGGAAACCGCCAGCTCCAGCCCTACAGACCAAGCCAGGCAGTTTGACTCTCACTGGGTAGCTGCTGGAGCTGCTCCACCCTCCTGCCCACTGCCAACCGAGCAACGCCACGCCAGCCCCCGGTGCCGGGCTGGACTTCTGCTGCAAAAACAAGGGGTGCAACACCACCAGGCAAGACCTATGCCACGCTCTGAAATACACAGTAACAGGCAAACACTCCTGTGGTTGACAGTTGTTTTGAATACAGAATACCGTTCGGAGCTTTGGTTTCTATTTATATGTCTGTGTTTTTCTATTTGTTGTTATTATAAATGAATGCAGTTGAACATATTTTCATGAAAGCACATATTACAGACAAGCACACTAACTCAAACCTTGAATGAGCCAACAGGCTTTTCACTCTCTCTCAGACAGGAAGTTTTCTTCTTCCAAAACTGATCCCAGCAAAGGGAACAAAGGGTCCGTTTTGTGCCTGCATAATTGGTCCGAGCAGGTTGCACCAGCCCAATGAAAGGCTGAGCTGAGCACCCAGCTGGCAAGAAAAGGCCGATCCCCTCTCCACCTCCACCTCCTATCCTCCCGTGTTTCTCCCCCGTCTCCTTCCCACCACTCATGGGCCTGACTGTGAGCCTGCAGCTCCTGCATGTCGGCTGAGGTAACTGAGGCTTTCGCTGCCAAGCTCATTCAATACCACAGACTGAACAAGTCTTTTTTAAGAGCTACAGCCCCCCCCCCGCTCAGTGTGAAAAGGGGGTCATTGTGCCACGCAGGACTACTGTAAAGCATCTGGGGTTGGCCGGAGGTACCACTGACAAAATCTCTCTCAGTGTCTTGTGAGCTGTCTCTACCCATCACCCCTTCTCATCTTCTGACCCCCATACACACATGGAAATACATGCTGAATCACATGGTGTGACAACTGTACGCACGCACGCACACACGCACACAAAGTCTCAGAGAGGAGGACACACACACAGCCTCAGAACCTCTCTGGCATTGCTGCTACAGACCATCAGCTCCACCGATCGCCCGCTTGTTACAGGATTTTCGTTTGCTCAGAAAATCCCCTGAGACGGACGAACACACACACACACACACACACACACACACACACACACACACACACACAACACACTGATTTCCTAGGAAGTAAGTGCGAGTGTATGTTTGACATCATGACGTTAAGCAACAAATATATTTAGCAAAATAACCAGAAACACATACAGAGCGTCACTGCTGACATCACCAGATTTAATCTGCAAAAGGTCCCTCAGGGACACCAAGCCCTTTTCTCAGTGATTGTTACAACACATACAATGACACACACACACACACTCCCCAGTAAGGTTTGATTTGATGATTTTGACATGTAGGTTAAAACCGCTGAACGTGTCCTTTTGGACTTACATGTAACCGTCGTATCAACTGCCTATTTCATATGTGGACTGAGTTGCACCACCTATTTGTAAATCCATTAATAAGACTGTGGGAAATACAGTCCTTCCAAAGCTCTTAGTAACTACTTTTCTAGTTTCAAACTAGTGATGTACTAAATCAAGTTGCACCATTAAAATAAATGTCTTAGCTAGTAAGGAATTTGGTAAGCTTCTCTCCTCCCTGGGTATTCAAAGGGTCATTTTAGCCAAATTACTGCTAAAATCACTTATTTTCCCCCAATAACCTCTAGTGACCTCTAAGCATCCAGAAAGATCTTGCATGTGTGGTGTACACAGCATTAAAAAAAACAGAGAAAAGAAGAGATCTCTTTCCAATGGAGGTGAATAAGTCTCCAATTTTCATGGGAACATGTACTGAAGAAATAGCCCCTTTGAAAACTGTCCACACACCAAACTAAACCAAACTTTTGGCTCAGTTTGAACCTTGACCCCTAGATGTCTTTTCGACCTACAAGTTACCAACACCATGCTTACTGGGATTCCAGAAAATAACCACTCGGGAACAACCCCATGTCCACATTAAATTACATTTGAAAGTAAAAACATACTTCATCCATAAAATGAGGAGATAAATAACCCTGAGACCACAGAGGTTAAAGAAAGAGAGCAAGTATCTGCCTAAAAATATAGTCGCTGACAGGACCCTGCTAAGGGAGGTGGAGGCTGTGGACAATACAACCATTGACGCGTTCTCAGGTCTGTCCTGCTTTGCCGTCCCCGCCCTCACAGACACAAACCCACAGGTATTCCCTGGTTTACAGGCAGATTTCCCCTTCAAATGCATCAATGGAAACAGCATATGAAGAAACATGCCATTTTTGGTTACCACCCATTCCATTACAGAGGGTAGTGAAAGCTCCCTTTCTTTAATGAACTGACCTCACTAAAACTTTCAGCAGCTTACGTGTGTTGGGCTTGGTTTTGGGCTTGGTTTTGGGCTTAATTCACCTTTCCACAAATCTGATACCTCTCCCACCTTTCCCTACGGTCCTGAGTGTGAGAAACATTTTGATTGCTCTGTTGGTCTCCTTTTAATTGCACCTTTTCTGTTTCTTCCACCACAGCCCTGAGTATGACCTTCTGCCTATTTTGAAATCAATTTTCACGTTCTGCACTTAATGAGAATTCTCCTCTCTTCTGCAGAGGTTTGCTTGCAGGAAGAGATGAAAAATGGAGTCACGGTGATGTGAAAGAGACTCGTCAGTCGTCTAACTCAGCATGAATGATCAAATGCTTGATGTAACGCCGCCGCGTTCTCGTGTTTGTTCAATTCAGTTCAAATATGAAAAGTTGGCAGCTGAAGGTTGTGCCTCCAAACATGTTTTGCTGGTTTTTTTCATGAGCCTAGCTTTCACATGCCAAGCGTCTCCGTGTTCCCACTGAATGACACTCGAGGGAGATATCTTTATTTTAATCTTTCGCTCATTTTGTCACTCGGTTTTTCTGCCTGTAGTCACAAGGACCTGCTCATCTCTGCTCGGCATGTAAAACCTTCATCCCCGAAAACCCCAACATTAAATAAACAAAACACACCATGAGGCAATTACTACTGTTGTTGACAAAAGAACAGAGAATAGAAGAGAAATCATTATAGATCAGGACAGCTCTGGCAGATGGTGTGACTCCACAGAGAGACAGTGGCATCTCCAGACCCGGGTCAACCACTGGCAGGAAGCATCCTCCCTCTACGACCCAGTCCGACCCTTATCTCAAGCTGCCACGCATAGAACACATACGTGCACACCTCTCGCGGGAGGGCAAAGCGGCCTCGAGCGTGTGCGCCTTTGTGTGTGAGCCGGAGTCTCTGTGTTTCTGTTACGCAACGGGAGAGTTCTTCCCATCTGTGCCTCTCTGCAGCCCCCGCATCCCTGACCAGTGAAGCGAGAAACGACAGCTCTGCCTTGCACTCTGCCTCCCTCAGTCTTCCTCACAACACCGTCCCACTCTCCATTATTATCATCAGCCGCCCCGCCAAAAACACACTCTGGACTCTTCCTCGCTTACCGTCCTCTCTCTCTACTGTTCCAGTCGGCTAAAAACTGTACGCCACCGGGGCCCCGGAATGATGCAATAGTCATCGTAATCATCACCTTCACTGTCAACATCACGCCTGTCTGCCCTCAGCTTAAACCCCGACGAAAAAAAAAGGGGACCACTCCGCAGGGTGTCTAACCAACATTTCACTTCTTATGCTCAAATTCCAGATTATCCCACTAAATGCAATCGCTGTCTGCTACACATCCCCCCCCCCCCCGGCCACCCCACATTCGCCATCTCCGTCCCCGCTCTTCCGGCTCGCCTCACTCCCCACAGGGCTCATTGTTGTGGAAAAGATGTTAAAACAAAGAGAGCAGACAGCGCAGCGATAATCCTAAACATAGCAGCTGGGGAATTAGCCAGCCATTTGCTGGGGACTCTGTGCATGGTAAGCAGTAAACCCGGATCCAATCTTAATTGCTGAAAGAGCTAAGAATGTTAGCATTGTGCTTCATTGTTGGTGCTGTTTGCCTATTACTTGCCATCAGGGAGAGAACGCTAATTAAAAGGGAAAATGTCTTTCACTTTCACTGCATGTATGTCTGAGGTTTTACTGTACTGGATGAGATTATGTACTTTGATGATCGCGTCCCGTGTCTGGAAAAACATTTTGGTTGATTCATCCAGGGCCGCTGTGTCAGTGGTTCTATTCAAATATATGAATTATAGATGCACAGACCTGTTGTCTGTTCAAGGAATGTACGCAATGAGCAGTGTCGGGTTTCAGACAGTAATGCTACCCAGAATGATGACAGTAATGTCTTTAGCACTGAATCACTTATTACAAACACGACAAAACGCTTTTACGATAAAAAACTTATTGTACACATGTCTCTCGTCCATAAACAAAAAGCCTGGGTTCCGCTTACACACTCTCCCTCCTTCTTTATCTTTCAGTGTTCTCAGTCCCCCTTTTAATACTCCAATTCTCTCTCTGTTATTATCTATCTGACTACCTCTTTCCCTGTTTCCAGTTCATCCTGGCACTGGACGCGTGTGATGCCGGCAGCCTGCTGCCCGTCTGGTCCAGCAGGGCGCCAGTCCCAAATCTGTGACAATGTAGGCCTAGTGGGCGCTAAAACACTACTGACTTCAACTGAGGCAAAAAGCAGGGACAGACAACACGCCAAATACGCACGACTGCAGCAAACCACACCTCGGTACACAACACTCAATGTCTAAAATATTATGTCAAATATTTGAACTACCCGAGCAGTGTTTGGTCTTACTCCGTACACAGCCTCGACAGTGGAAAATGGACTGAGGAATTACAGCAAACTAAGCCCTCCTAATGCACTTCTTTGAGCAACAAACTCCACTGTTGTTGGGCTTGAGCCTGGCAGCCAAGTGAGCCAGTGCCCATGTCTTCAGCTCCAGGCTGCACATCTATCTGCTCGCTGCTGTTCTATTACAGGTGCCACGGCTCAAAGGCTGCAATTTAGCGGTGAGGGATACTGCAGATAATTGTTTGGAAGAGATTACAGTGGATTTCTTTTGTTCTGGTCTGAGCTAAAAGCTGGTGAAGAGTTTCAGCAAGAGAGACAGACAGGCAGGCAGGCAGGCAGACACCTGTGATTGGAATTCCATACTCGGAGCCGCAGGAGTCGTCTGAGACAGGCTAGACCTGCAGTTTCAACCCAGACTGACCGCATTTATTGTTCACCCACCCGACGGACATTCCAGGAAAGAGCAGAGGTGGATCTTTCATCTGTCTCCCACACAAGGCCATCCAAAGGACACTCAGTCCTGCTAGTTTTCATCCATACACACAATCACGCACATACTATCAATCACGTCAACGTTTGGCTGCTTTGTGGTTTGAGGAGGAAAGACATATTACGTCAAGAGGTGGCTAAAAAAAAAGATGCAAAAGAATAGATGCCAACATAATTCCAGCGTGACCAAAGTGCACTCATTCACTCGGGCTTTCATTCATTTTTCCTTCCTCCACACACAACCAGGCATACTAGGTTTCTGTGTGGGCTCTGAAATGTCCTTTGCAAATCCAGCCCACCTACTCTGCACCACAACAAAGATTAGAGACAGCAACCACCACTCACCTAGGTGGTCTCCATGGAAACTGTTGTCATGGGATGTTCTACCATGGGGCACGGGGTCATGGTGGGCAGCAGGCGGCCAGATTTGACCGGTCTTGCGAACGCTCACAATAGTGGCTTCAGACATGACCACGTGGCCTCCCTGCTGCCGGTGGTGGCGCTTCTGGGACTGCGGCGTGGGAGGGCTGCTGCTGTCAAAGGAGTGCTGGGAGTTCTGGGAGTTTTGGGACGGCGAGCGGCTCTTCTCTCTGAAGGGCCGGCGGAAGGCCGTGGTGGGACTGGGCGAGACGTGGCTGGACTGGCCCGAGGAGAAGTCCTCCTCGCTGGACGTCAGGTTCTCGTTGGAGCTGCAGTCCGGCGTGTAGCCGCCGCCTCCACCCACATCCTCAAAGCTCCCCGGGGAGTAGGAACGGCGTGGCCAGGTCAGGAGGTGGTCATCACCTCCGCCAAGGTCTCTCATTGTGACTCCGCTGCCGCCTCCACCGCCACCTCTCCCATCTCCACCGCCGCCTTCACCCATCATCACCCCACCAACATAGACACTGGAGTAGGCCTGGAACTCGGAGGGCTGCCAGGGAGGGGGTGGAGGTTTGCCTCCATTGGCCCTCCCTGAATGTCGCTGGTTGGGCTCCCCGTCTTCATATTCCGCATCATAGCCGCAGGTGCTCTCGGTGGATCGACCTCTATACACTGGCCTGGCGCGGAGCTCCCCTGCCACCGTTGCCAGGTTACCCGGGAGAGAGTGAAGGGACCTCTTGCGCTCCATCTGCATGGCCTGGCTGCCCAGGGTGCTGATCTTGTCAGAGACGTCGCGGTCGTTGACCCTGACCAGACCCCTCTCGTGGTGGAACTCCATGTTGGTGTAGAACGGTGGCGGCGGCGGCGGCAGTTGCTTCTCCTGGCCCTTCGCCACGTCACCCGCAGAGTGAGAGTTGGCCCGTTTGATCCGCTCGAAGTTGGACCTCAGAGCGGCCACGCCAAGTCCCATCCCCAGCTTGTCCTTGGGGTCGGAGGGCAGGTCCTTGTCCGGGGGCGGAAGAACGGGCCTGCGGGGGGACACGGAGATGCCGCCTCTCTGCTTGGACGGCGAGAGGCCGTCTAGGTTGTCGCAGGACGTCGACTCAGCCTGCGGGGGCACCTCAAAGGCTGACTCCAGGCCGTCTCCATGGGAGGCTGACTTCCTGGCTGGCGGAGGCCTGGGCTTGGACCTGCCCGCTCCATCGCCAAGAGGCTGATAACGGCTCCTATCCCCAACACCCCCACTACCACCTCCGTACCCACCACCACCTCCTCCTACTATAACTCCAACTCCACCTGTCTCCTGCATGTGCGGCTGCTGGGACTGGCACTCGGCGCCCTGGGTGGCCGCGGAGTCCACCCCCTCGTTCAGCGGCGTCTTCCTGAAGCCCCACCGCTGCTTGTCGTAGCTCTTCCTCTCCTTGGCCAGGAGGGTCTGCAGGTAGATCATGCGGAAGCGCTCCTTGTTCACCTCCTGCTCCAGGCGCCGGATGGACGCTTTGCACTTCTCCAGCTCCTGCTCGATGCCTCCGACAGACCGCAGCTCCATCTTGGGGGGTTCTGACTCTGGGAACTGCGCCTTCCACGCTTCAATAAAACCCACAGGCTCCACCATATTATGCCCAATTTATTTCTGCGAGCGACCCTGGTCACACAGGGTGAATGACGCCTAGGGTGCACTGTTTGTCCTTTTTTTTTTTTTTTTTTTTTTTTTTTTTAGTCCAGTTCCCCACAGAGTCCTTACCAGCAACAATGGCCCCCCTTCAGTTAGAAAGCAGGGACAGTGATTATAACAGGCCTTCAGGTACCCCGTTCAGAAACACACAGTCTAATTCCTGACACTTGTCGTGGGTTGCGCAGATGCAACAATGCATCCCATTCTGAACAAGAGAAACCGGCTGTTCAGTCAGAGGAAAAAGGAACAAAAAGCTGTCATAGAGCTCGTCTTTCTCATGCATTATTCCAGAAAAGGCCACTTTCAGAAGAATCTTTTTTTGTTTGTTTGTTTGTCTGTCTGTTTGTTTGTTTGTTTTAAACCTCAGCCTCGACACAATGACAGTATCAGTGTTCGCGGGGTGACACGGGCGATCTGGCTCCCGGGGAGGGGGGAAAAAAAAAAAAAGAAAAAAGAAGACAAAAAGTGTTTTAATCCCGCTGGGTTTACTCACTGCCTGTGCCTACGACTCCGGGGTTTTGTAAGTGAGAGCGGGTCCGCTCGCTCCGGCACATTCATGTGGCGGTAATCCCAGGTGCTGCTGATCCGGACCAGGCGCCTTTGTACCAGCGGCGCTCAAGGAGGACGGAGAAAAAGCGCAAAACACGAGCGACGACAACATCTGAGACCCTCGGAAGGACGCGATCAGGCTGCTGGGATCCGGCGTAAGCAGACCAATCGTTTCCTTATCCCATTTTTTTTTTTTTCCTTTCTCAGCGGCACCTATGTGGTACTGTAGTGGGGTTTTTTTTTCTCCCCCAGGTTTATCCCGTGTCTTCGGGCCGCGATGGTGCCGCTGTGTGCGCTCCCATCTCAGGCCAGCGGCGCTGGAGGGCTGCGGGAGAGGGAGGGACCTGAGAGCCAGCGAAGCCTGCTGGTTAAAGAGACAGAGCAGGGATGAAGCACACCCTCCTCCTCCTCCTCCTCCCATCAGTCCTGCTCTCTTCTCTGGTTGGGAAATTGAACTGCTCAAACTTATTTTTTCAGAGTTTTAAAAGAGGCTTTGGCGTGTGTGTCCTCCCAGCCGTCATGCAGGACAGTCCCGGCACATCTGGCCCTCTGCTTTATTTTATTTATTTTTATTTTTTTTACTGCAGATGCATGATTAATGGTTTGTCTGGTTGCACATACAGGCAGCCACACGCAGCCTGCAAATCACATATTACTACAGCCTACACGTTTTTACGCATCCATCCAAATGTCCAAAGAAACAGTAAGATCCCACTACGCCCTTTATTAACAATAATTAATAAAGATAACTCTCATTTCTCTCCATGTGGTTCCTTTAAAAGCTGCTGGCTGTACCTGTGAGGCAGGTGATACACAACACGCAGGACAGCTGTTATATTTAACCCAACGCTGCCACCCAGTGGACACACACACACGCCACACACGTGTATATGATTTTGTTTTCCGACTTTACAGGCAGCTTCACCACTGACAAAAAATATAGAGGTAAAGATCTGTGGAGAGCTGTCAACTGTCAACCCAGTTTTATGGATTTGTTTTTATTCTCATGACTGTAATTGTGTTAAACTGTGGAACAAACCACTGACTGTGCAGAAATGCATCGTAAATAAAAATACTGACACAAATCAAATACTATATTGTTTTATTTACCTGAAACCACAACCTCAGTAATGCATGTACAATCATTATAAGTCATCAATAATGATCGTCTTTTTACATATGGTTAATATTGTTCTTCGACCAGGTGTTGCTGAGGGGACTGCACAGGCCCCCTCACATTAGATCACAGTTTTACAGCAGTTGATAAGGATACATAATAATAATAATAATAATAATAATGCAGAGGCAATAATAAAACAGGAGAACACTGTTGTATTGCAGGATTACCAATGAATCAAAGTTTGTTGTCCTCATTGCAAAGGACAAATTCATCAGAAAGTAAATGGATCAGTGATCGGCCTACAGTAGTTAGAGGGGACAAGTTAAAGTTAAAGAATGTAACTCAAGTACAGCACAGTCAAGTCCAGCATCATTTCTCCATGTCTAGTATTGTGCAAAGAACCCAAACCGTTACAATTAAAAACAGTGATTTCCTAATATCTGCGATATATCCATCTTAGAACCATCTTAATAAGTCATTTGAGTATTATACATTAGAATCTATAAATACAAATTGCAAAGCCTACATACAGCTGAAACTCATGCATGAATGTTTTGTACACTGATGTACAGCTAAGACGATTCAACCAAGTGTCTTAAAGATTCTCTACGTGACGAGCTACCATGGAAGTTGGAAACAAGTTCTTCATGCAAGGAGGAACGTTGAGGGTGTTGAAAACTTCCCCCACACACAAAACTGGAATAGTGTCATATTGATATAGCATCTGCACACAGAGGTATTAAGTGTTAAAACTATGTGTGTACGTAAAGTTGTGTGCTGTCGTAAATGGGGCAAAGGGAACTGTGTTTCCAGCCCAACCACTTTTAAGTATACCCTTAAGTATTTGGTCTTATTACTGTGAAAAACATGTCCTTTTTGTCTGTGCAAAGGGTACACACTGCTGGTCATCATGGAGTCTGAGGTGTGTGAAGTAAGAGTGAGTGCACATGCTGGACGGCAGGATGACTCCAGCCTCTGAGCCCACTCTTACATTTGGCAAAGCTTTTATGAGAGCCAACCTAAAAAAAAAAAAAAAGGAGAAAAAAACTATGTTAGTATAAAACACAAGTGAAAATTCCCGGAACCAATTCACATTTTAAAACTGTACATTTTTCTACCAAGTTTCTATCAAGAGTAGGTATTGGTTTTGTGAATATAAGCAGAGGTGAGAGGGGTGAAAAGAACAGCACAGTGACATTCACAATAGTGGCATGTGGTCAATAAACATTTTCATTTCTATGGATCAGCAAACCATAACCACTTGCACACCTTGAAATAATCCTTTTCTACATGTTACCTGACGAACATTATTTCCCAAAATGCTTCTCAACTTAGGCACTCAATTCTCTATTTCAATTTTCTGCTGTCCTGTTGTTCTATTAGATTCTACTGTAGTGAACTGGTATTTAGTGGAGTGTGAAAAAAGCAAATGGATACTCACTCTAGTGACAGGGGAGCCAATGGAAGGCATTGAGGAAGAAAAGCACACAGTTGTTAAGTGGATCACAAACACACAGTGCGAACAAACCCAGGCTTCTACCCAAAAAACATGCTTTAGTCTGGGTATTTTTTTTCCACATGTGGAGATTTCCATACAAGGTAATGCTTAGATGGTCTCAGATTAGTGTAGTTGACTGTATGGGCTCTGACACAGAATGAAAACACAACCACAACATATGGTAAGTTCAGCACAAACTAAAACCTCTAAATATTAAAGCCTGTAAGAGTCAAACGTACACAAGATCTATTTCTGTGTCATGAGTATATCATTCCTGCCATGTTGTGCCAAGGAAACTGAAGCATTCATGTTTGAAATGAATTGTATTCAAGTATTATATGTACATACAAAAAACACTGGATATGAATAATGCTGATAGCCAATGGTCTCAATCGTATTAAATAAAGACAGAAAACACTTTGATTCAAAGGGTTTATGAGTGTATTTTTCCTTTGAGTAAAAAACAACATTTTGGGTTCTTGTTTGCAATCCAAGTTCATTTAGGGTACTTTCTTATTAGTATTCTCTTAAGATTTTTATATTACTGTCCTTTGAATCAAACGCCATGGAGATGAACATACATCATCCCCACTCAGTTCTGTCTCCAGAGCAAAACACAAATAAAGTTAATGAATGTCAAAAATCAATACAGACAAAATATATCCTTAAAAAAACGTTAGGGAAGGGAAGGAAAATTTTGTTCGGTTTTCTGCACAAGCAAATAGGGGCACACCTCAGATGTCATGCTTTAGCAAGACCTTTCTGGAAAAGCATCTAGAGATGAGCAAAAAAAATATTTTTATCATATTGAGGTAGCTGTGCTCTGCCCGGTACAGAAAAACTGGCTTTTTTCAAATTATTATAGTAAAAAAAACATCCATGAAGTTAATTTATACTCTAACATGGGGGGGGGTATACAATTAAATTAGAAATGAGAAACCACATACAGTTCATGCTTGGTCACAGGACATGCGGCTTTTGTTTTTCATAACTTTTTTTCTCTTTTGTTTAAGCGGAGCATTCAAACGTTCACTCCCAAACCTTTCCCCGTCCTCGTCTGCCACATGGAGCTTGTCCTCTCTGAAAGAGTTCTGAGTTTATACTGAAGACACAATGGTAAACATTAGGAAATAAATCAAGTCGTATGTCTAAGCCACGCTGGTCAAAAAATTTACAAAGCCATAAAAAAAAAAAGTTGCATAAAATTCAATCTCTGTACAGATCAATGGGTTTCTGATATCTTAATTTTTTTTTCATGAAGAGGGAAGGCTTAACAAAACAATGTGCTGTTGTTACTGTAGTGACATAAGACACTGATATTCCCAAAATCATTAAAAATATAAACCCTAAAAGGCAATATTGACATTAAGGAAAAAAAGAATGGCAACAGTATATTTTCTTTCCAACCAGCAACGAAGTCCACAGCTACGGGAGTGATGGTATTCTAACACTCACATTTAAAGCCTCACCCATTCTTAAATCCTATCCCAACTCAACCCGAGTGACTTCTCATTGTTAACATTTTATATTATTTGTTATGTTTCGTGTGTTAAAGTTGGTCCTTGTCATACACACACGCGCACACACACACCCACACACACACCCACACACACACCCACGGTAGGCACGCACAAAAACACACTAACTCTACAAACACGCGCACACACTAGCTATGCACATGTAGGAAGGCAGAGAGGGAAGAGGGGGAGGAAAGAGGGAAGTGACGGTGGTGGTGTGCTGGGGGGGGGTGGGGGATGGAAAAGTCGAGGTTGTGCTCAAGTCAGTCAGGACCAGAACATGTCGGCCATGTTAGTGTCGGAGCTGTAGATCCAGAGGACCAATGGCAGGGAAAGGGCCACAAAGGGCCAGGAGATTCCCTCCATACATGCAGACAGGCAGCAGCCTTTGGAGCCGGCAGGCTTCTCCAGTTCTTTACCCGGCTCCAGGTAGTTCCTGGCGGCAAACTTGAGAAACTCGTCCAGTAGAATGACAGGGAGGGAGATCTTGAGCACCATCAGCCATTGTGTCAGGTTCAGAGGGGTGATCTGGAAGATGATCTGTAAAGAAGCACACAAGAGTCAAACTGCAGTTCAGTCTTCATGGCGACCATCCCAATTTTGAGAGACAGCAGACTGGATCAACATATTAGCTTCATATTTGACAGTAGAATAAATAATTCTCGCATCATGACAACACTTTCGTTCTGTGTGATCCTCATTTCACTCTCCTCATGTGTCAAACTATAAAAAAAGGTTTCTCACAGGAAGAGGTTCCACATAGAGGATGAGGAAGTGAAGGGACATGGAGAGGCAGATGGCTCCCAGCAGCCACACGTTCTCCCAGGGAGGCATCCTCAGCAGGGACTGGTTCTCTGACACACTGAGCAACAATAACAAATATACATGTTTGTTAAAAACTTACTAGCTGACTTAAGAGCCAGTACTTATCAATACTGCAATGCATGTTTATTACCCCATATAAAACACTGTTTGTGTGTGAAAGTGAAAGCGGAGAGAAAGACCAAGATGGACAGTATAGACATTTAAATCTAAATACTAGTCAAACAACAGTTAGGCCTGTTTGGTCATACACAGAATTATCTTGAAAAAATTACAAAACAATCGTGCTGTACATGTTGGACCTGCTAATTTATTAGTAATAACAGCTTGGAGGATGCCTTGCTCAAACTAACCTGTTAAGGGCATTGCACATCTCAATGGTGACCAGCACGGACAGAGCCATGGTCATAGGGTAAGGGGACTCAAACACCTTACAATCCATACCCTGGAAGTCCGGATTCTCTGGTCCGCACTGCAGGAAGTGGCTCTATAAGAAGTGGTAGGGGAAAAAACAGATTAAAACCAACAGCACACTAAGTTTTTGTGTTGAAGTGTTCTTATTTAGCATGAAAGTAGTTGTCTGTAATTTATACCAGCTGGTAAAAGGTGATCCTTGGACCGTCCTCAGCAGCAACAAACCACCAGGCAGCAGCACCAACAGTGGCAGCACCCACATAACCTGGTGATGCATAACCAAAAGACGTCATTCATACATGCACATGACGACGCAGATGCCTGGTTACTTAAATCCAAGACGAAGGCAAATTGTAATTATATTATCATCACAAGTGTGTTTTCTAGTGACTACCTACATGAATTCTACTTTTACAACGTACTAATGTGGTAGTTTTAAGCTGGCTGATTGCTAGATACCAGCTCATATTTGGCGACTTTCCGCCCCATCTTCTTTGCAACAGAAACACTACTCAAGAATGCCACATGCAGCAACCACTTACATCCAATGGCTAGGTATCTGAAGAAGAGCCATCCAGAGATGAGGGGCTCGCGGGCGTTGCGTGGCGGCTTGCTCATGATGTCCAAGTCTGGTGGGTTGAAGCCTAAAGCGGTGGCAGGCAAACCATCAGTCACTAGGTTGACCCAGAGCAGCTGAACAGGGATGAGGGCTTCAGGGAATCCCAGAGCTGCAGTCAAGAAGATGCTACACACAAAAGAAGCATTATTATGAGAGCGTAACTGTAGAGCTATGATGTGTGTGTATAGTTGTACTGGGACTGTGTGTCTTTGTATAAAGCGATCATTCTTACCAGACAACTTCGCCCACATTTGAGGAGATGAGGTATCTGATGAACTGTTTCATGTTGTTATAAATGGCTCTGCCTTCCTCGACTGCAGCTACAATGGTGGAAAAGTTGTCGTCAGCCAGCACCATCTCAGAGGCGGTCTTGGCCACAGCTGTGCCTGAGCCCATGGCAATTCCAATTTCAGCCTTCTTTAGAGCAGGAGCGTCATTTACTCCATCACCAGTCTGAAGGGAGGGTGAAAAGTGAAGAGTTTTGGAGGAAACTGTGCACGGCTGAAGAGCAAGATTAAACTAGAATAAACTCACACATGGTAGGTAGTAATGTTTGATCAGGCCTTTTTTCTTACCATAGCTGTAATCTCATCATAGGACTGCAGATACTCAACAATCTTGGATTTATGTGAAGGTTCAACACGGGCAAAGCAGCGGGCCTTGACCACAGCGTCTCTCTGTGCAGCAGGTGACAGATCATCAAACTCTCGGCCAGTGTATGCCATGCTGGAGACATCATCGTCTTCTCCAAAAATACCAATACGTCTGCAGATAGCCACTGCCGTCCCTAAGATACAAATGAGAGCACATTTACTTGTTAAGTCTTCCTGGAATGCTAATAAGCTTTAACTATACAGTGGTACAATGTTCTTTTGCACATCTGATGTAATTAACATTGAAAAAAAAAAGTTTTAATGATTTGAGCAAGTCAAATTTGATGTGATTTTCTCTGCTTACCCTTGTTGTCTCCAGTGATCATAATAACTCGGATGCCTGCAAGACGGCAGAGTCTAATAGAGGCTGCCACCTCTGCCCTGGGAGGATCCAGCATGCCCACACAGCCAACAAATGTCAGATCAGTCTGGATGATAGAAAGAAAATAGATGCCACATTCTGATTATTTTGCTTTGCTGCAGTTATTAACTGTCAAGATGCTGACAGCCAACAATCCAGGGAGCATATCAACCTGTCCTGGCTCTCACCTCGTACTCAATAAAGCGAGTGGAGTCCTCTAACTTCAGTTCATCTTTGTTCATCTGGCTGTCTCGAGTGGCCAGAGCCAGACAGCGCAGGGTGTCCCTGCCAGTTCCATATTCCCTAATCACAGACATCAGTTTTTCCTTGATGCCAGGGGTCAAGGGCACCTTGTTACTGCCTACACGGATGTGTGTGCACCTGTCAATCACTCCCTCAGGAGCACCCTATGAGCAAACACAGACAGGACAATGATGATCCAAAAGGAAAGGACAAAACAGTGTCCATGAGAAACAATTTCAATAAGCAACAGCTTTTATTTTTGTACATTTTAAGGAAAGGAAACCAATATTAAAAATGTCCATCATCTTTTAATAATAAGACTCACTAACATGATTATAGTACCATCAAGTTAATGAAAAGGATTTATTTTAATAGCATGGACAGACTTCAAGAAAAAAAGATGGTCAACAATATCTACTGACACCAGTTATGTTTTTATGCGTCACTGGGTTGGACAATTCAAATCCTACAATATTCTCAATTTGTCTATTTCTTACCTTCACAAACATCTTGCCAACGGAGGAACGGGCCTTGTTAGGAGTGCAGTACACAGACATGGACTTCCTATCTCGGGAAAATTCCAAGGTAAACTCTTTCTTCATCAGCTGCTTGATCACCTAATGATATCATAAAACACAAATGCAAAAAAAGTTTCATCTTATTTGAATAAAGTATAGAAAAGTGCAAAAACACACAAGGAAATGACTTTAAAGAACTGAAAGTTACATACAGAATTACAGGCGTTGGCTCTCTCAATCTTGGACAGGCCTTTAACATCTGTATCAAACACGTTCATCTTCTCCACCAGGCATGTGAGAGCCGTCTCTGTGGCCTCACCCACCT
Organism: Lateolabrax maculatus; assembly: GCA_031216445.1. NCBI lineage: Eukaryota > Metazoa > Chordata > Actinopteri > Acropomatiformes > Lateolabracidae > Lateolabrax > Lateolabrax maculatus. Next base: position 12,989,266 of record CM062219.1, read on the forward strand.
TCTCATACACACCTTTGGTCTGGAGAGACAAACACACAGAAAAATGAAAAGCCATATGGTAGACCCATTATCAGAAAATGTTTACAGAAAACATGTAACTGAGCCACATTGGTGCTGAAAGGTAATGTGCCAATTAACATGAAAAGATTCACTACCAACCTCATTATAATCCAATGAGGAATCATTACAGAGAGCACAGATAGAGGCCAGCTCCACCAAGCCATCATACTGGGAACATCTGACTGGTTTGCCATCGTGGAACCTAAAAACACAATACAAAAGTAGACAGGAAGCTACAAGTGAGCCAATTGTGCACATTTCATGAAAAACAAGGTGAAACGAGTGTTTGTATTTGTAACATGTTGAGACCCACGTATAAATCAAAGCATTGTACATCAAAAATAAATGTTCACTTTAGCTGAGATGGGTCACTTCTGTGAAATGGATATAGTTTGATAAACATTATTGTCATTTTATAGCACATAAGCGTATGAGACTGAATACTCACACTTCTCCATCTGGGGCATACGTGGAGCCAGTCACAGTGAATTCCTTTAATGAACAGTGATCTCCCTCTGCCTGATCGAGGATAAACATCTAGAAACACAACATTGTAAAGACAAACTATTAGTACTTGATACTCACAGAAAACATCTGTTTGTGCCACATTTTAAGATCTGTATCCATTCCCATTATATATGTAGGTCTAAATACTAAAAAGAAAAGATGGACAGAACAAAGCAGAGATTCTGATGGACTCTGCATCCAGCAGATGGCAGCAGACTACTATCAACAGGAAAGAAACCTTCATATCGTAAGTCCACTTACACATAGAACAGAGTATAATAATGAAATGCTGAGCCAAAGCAGACACTGAGCACTCTGGTGGGGAGGGTCCATAAATGTCATCTTACAGCAAGGCAGACACAGAATTCCTCTGTGTGCAGTCACACTACATGAATACACTGTATAAAAGCGAATCACTCACAAGGCGGAAATAGTTTGACCTTGAGTATCCAAATCTTTGCGTAAGGAGACTGGTTTCAGTGTCTGGTTTATTGAGAATCTTCATAAAATTAATTCAACATGTTCAATTGAAAGTACAAGTTAGGAATTTTAGTAGCCACAAAAAATAGCCACATTACGTAAATATCTTGTTCTCCATCCAAATATAAATATAAATGTAATATAATTTTTCCAAGTCGGGTATTTTGGATACACATCCACTCATACATAACACATTCTTATATAAATAGCACCACATCTGCCCAAAATTGAGAGGGGCAGGACGGAAATACATGCAGGACTAAGACAGAAATATCTGAATAAAATGATGAGATGGCATTATGGCTGCAACCCCTCAGGCACCCACAAGACTACAAAAAGCAGTGACGTCAGTAGCGGTCCAACCCGCAACACAAGAGCAAGTCAGAAATTGAATGGAGAAACGTTCAGTCACTCAGGGCAACAGATTTTAGTACTGCCCTAATCAGACAGGGGTGGTTTGGGTGCTGCTGATGCGTCAAGCACAAGCTTCACTGACTATTAAGTAGCCTGAAATAGCATCCTATGGTTTCCAAAATTAAGCTTTTCAACATAATTTTGACTTTGACATTGTGCAGGGTGAGCAACAGAGGATTGGGGCGGGGGGGGGGGTTTCAACACAAGGTCAGTTATGCAACTCTACTGCTGGTTCTGCTGCAAGTGACTAACTACTGCATACTAATCAGCATGCTGCTTGAACAAGAAGGGGGAGGAGAGTAGAGTGAGAAGGGAAGAAAGGAGGGAAACAGAAGACCTACAAGATAAAGGGTTGAGAATAGAGCTGAGAAAGATGAAGGGCAAGAGCAGGACAGAGATGTAACGAGGGAGCCTAATGGAAACAAATGAGCTGGGAAGCAACACTGAAAAGGGAAAATCATACACATTTTATAAGACTACAATAGACAGTAAATAGATAATAATTCATATAGCCTGGAGTTATACATGCTCATAAGGGATGGGAAAATAAATACATACACAACATGCACTTTTGAATCTTATTTCATCTCCGCCTGTGTAAAACTAAATCCTTCTTTATCTGTTATTCGCCATTCAACGTCAGCAGTGCTTGGTGCTCAATAAATCCCTTTCATCAGCAAAAGGCTGTCAGGGTTGTTTTATTGCTCAGTAAAAAAAACACTTGAAAATTTTGCAAATGTCAGGACAGTAGCTAACCATAGCTATTTCCATGTATGCCAACTGTTTTAAAATTCCATTTATTAATTCAGCCGTACACTGCCATTGGTGACACATGATGCACCATGTGTATGCCATAAGCTGATTCACAGAAAAACCTGAATACTAAGTGCTGGTTTCATGAGAACAGCTCTAAAGAGCCCACTGCGTCTTTTGTTTAAATGTTATGGTGTACTAAAATATTTTCCCTGCAATCCTATTATAAAAAGGTACAAAGATAACACTAATTTCACTCACTTGCACAAACCGCAATTAACTATCAATCAACTCATCCAGTGAGACACATTGAGCAATGACTGTCACTGAGTCTTCAATTATCATACTTTGCTGGCAGAGATTCTAGCTAATATACCTTAGCATGGACTAATTATGAGTGCTCTGTTGCAAAGTGACCTGAAGTAGTCTATACAACATTTACACGTGTATGGAAACCTGGTCTAAGGCAACATAAATGGTTATGATCTTCAGATGACACAACTTCTGTCAGAAACCCCATGTCGCATGTGGTTGCCATCACTGATGGTCAGTTATTTTTGATAATAGATAATTTCTTTCATGACACATAACTTTTGTTATTCTTATATAATGTGAACTATTTACTAGCATAGTCGGGCACTCTCACCTGTTGACATTCTGAAGTACACAACTAATTACATAGTTACGCTGGTTACTATGAGACAAGCATAAATGTCGTTAGATAAGCTTACAATGTCAACATCATTTTTGGTGAACTGAGCGGACTGTTAAAGGTTAATGAGCCGACTATAACTGACTACTTTCAACATCAACAGATAGCCAGTGAGGTAAACAATGGAGTAAAAATAGGATTTCTGATTCACAGTTAAGTCAAATGTATAGAAAAATGTAGACTTAGGCCATTAAATGAGAGAGCCATTTCATTTGGAAACTCTAAACAGCCAGGTACAATTCATTTTAATTGGTTATGAAAAGGCTGAGACACACCTGGTTGGCATGTTTGTTGTTTGAACATTAATCAAGCCATACGGTAATGACAAATGTTTAACATTATATATCTTCTTTTTTTAATGAAAATTTTATCTTACCTTGTTGCAGCTGTGAATTATTGTTTAACATCTTATTATGGTTACCCCACAGACTACAATTGCCAAAGCTAGCAGGCCCCTTCAAAAACCCTTCAATCAAAAATGCAATTCTACTCTGTATCTAGATCATGGTGTGTGATTATATCAGATTTATGATTAAATCCATGAAATTAAGAAAACAATATACTATCAATATTTTGCTGATAGTCGAGGTTTTAGGTTTCTTCACACTGTATCTTCTACTGTTCACTCTTCTCTTACCCTGCACACAGACATCTGATTGGTGGTCAGCGTGCCAGTCTTGTCAGAGCAGATGACAGATGTACAGCCAAGGGTCTCCACAGAGGGCAAACTGCGGACAATGGCATTCTTCTTGGCCATGCGGCGTGTTCCCAAAGCCAGGCAAGTAGTGATGACAGCAGGCAGCCCTAGAGAGAAACAGCAACAGAATCACAGGAGAAAAGAGGAGGATTAAGACATATAGGAGAACAGATAGAAAGAAATGGACAGAAATTTAAATCAATTTATTTATTCAATCAAGTGATGAAAATACTGTCCGTTGTCCCTGGATCATGATTTAAAAAAAAAAAAACATAAAGTAGGATTTCCGGTGTTCCAGCAGTCTGAATAATGGCACAGCATTGGAACCTCTCAGAGCAACAAGCATGTCAATGACATGGCTGCATGTGTGTAGCTCTCCAGCTTACCCTCAGGGATAGCAGCAACTGCCAGAGCCACAGCAATCTTGAAGTAGTAGACAGCCCCTCGGATCCAGGAGCCTCCATGGACAGGATCATTAAAATGTCCAATATTGATGATCCACACAGCAATGCAGATCAGAGTAATAACCTTGAATTATAAAACATTAGTTTAAATTTAAAGATCACATAAATGGAAATACATCTATCATAACTTAGTTTAACAAACTAAAAGGAAAAAACAACAGTGTAAAAAATTACCTTGGATAGTTGCTGTCCAAACTCATCCAGTTTCTGCTGCAGTGGCGTGCGCTCCTGCTCCGTTGCTGCCATCTCATCTCGGATTTTGCCAATCTCAGTGTTGCCACCTGTGGCCACCACCACACCAACAGCCTTACCAGCTGCAATGTTGGTGCCCTGTGGAGTAGTGAGCAGGTGGTAGAAAACAAAACATATTAAGATTCTGGCAATAGGGGTAAAACTAGTTTAACAACTATTAACAGACGTGTGCAACAAAGACACCGAGGGGAGTGTCAATATGCAACAAGTGTCAACATGCAGCAAGAGTTAATACATCACTTTCCTAAACAAATTTTAGAAACAGTGGAGGCTGCCAAATATGAAAGTTTATTTTGTGGATGAACACAATGGAAATGTAGACGAATAGACTAACTGTTCAGACATGCACTGTTGTTGTATATTCTCTTGCATGTACGAGACAGAAAAAAATGTATAAAAAGATAATTCAATCCAAAAGTGCTGTCACTCTCAAATAGAAAATGAATGTAAAGAGGGATGGTAGGATAAAAACAAAAAAAATGAGGAGGATGATGACAGAAGAACACTGTTGCCTTTAATCAGATGCAAAAAAAAACAAAAAGTGTAAAATGATACTTAGACTAGAATAGTTTTGGGAGTCACTCACAGAAAAGAGCATGTTTTTCTTGTCCTGGTTGACAGCACGTGGGTCAGGCACCGGGTCAGTGTGTTTGATCACAGACACAGACTCTCCTGCAGGAAGAGAAAAACAAATAATATTAAAGAGGAAAGCAGTGAGAGAGTTTCTACACAAGAGAGCAAAGTTTTAGTTGCTCGGTTTACATTTGGGCAGATATGCGTGGAAAAGGCTTTGCAGCTGACTGAGCAGGCCTGACAATTATCAAATACTGCACTGCCTTTCAAAACCCATATCTGATGTGTGCTAGCACTGTGTGTATCAGTGCCCTTAATCAACTGTGCAAAGCCTGCGCCATTCTGCTCAGAGTAACGCAGGGAGCATTTGACAAGTGGTATGGCCATGAATGGGGAAGGGAAGAGAAGAAAAAAATAGCTGAAACACTCAAATATCCCATGGAATTTGCTACCAATTAAGGCAGCAGCGCAAGACAAGAGACTTACAGACTTAATTCACATAAAGCTCTTCTCTCGTGTATTATACATCTTTCAATATTATACCCTTCTTATCTTTTCCATCTACATCACTGTCCAATTATCCATCCTGGGATTCATCCATTTGCTATTCCTTTCCTAGACATCACTCGCTTCTTTTTGTTTTGTATTGACTGAGCAGCCATGACAACTGTGTAATGAGGGAATGTGCGTCAAAAGGAGGAAGAAATTGCTTATTCTTGTTCTGTGTCTGGGTTGATCAAAACAGGTAAGTTGGTTGCAGAGGCAGGGTCAAGAAATGATGTACAAGTAATACATGTCTATGCACGTTAGCTATACAGGAAACGTACGAATCGAGTGAAATGGTTGAGGACATAGACACAAATATGAACTGATAAACAATAAAGAAATGATTTTACCTGTTAGAATTGACTGGTCTACCCTCAGTGTGGTTGACTTGATGGAAGACAGCCTGATGTCCGCAGGCACTTTATCACCAACTGTGGACAGAAACAACAAAGAACACGAGACATTTAAGTACCTCTTCACAATTTAATTGCATCTGTAAACAGCACCGACTACAGGTGGATGTACTATATGAGGGATAAAAGCAGATGAGTGGTGTTCAGATTTGATGAAATACTATATCCAGCCATATAAATACCCTACATGTGAAAAGACACCACTAAAGTTAGAGCATTTTATCATGAAAAAAGAAAATACTTTAATTTAAATGCAATAAACAAACAAAAATTACCACACAGACATTAAAGTCTTGAAAATAAAATCAAATGCCTTGTAACCCTCTCATGCTCTTTTGGAGTAATAAAATAATCAAACTCAAGTTAATTGTTTGAGAGAGGTTGAGGGAAAGTCGTACTTTCAAAAATGATTAATGTTCAACTCATCTTCTGCACAGGATGCAAATAGATTGCTGCTCATTCTTTCCACTAACACATGGCTTTAACAATACCCCAGTAAAACAAATGTTAAATGTAAATATACACCAAAAGTGTTTCCTCTGCAGAAAGCAGAAAAGTACCATTAGCCACCGACATTTATTAGCTTTGCCTAAAAGGGTTGCAAACAGTTTGACTTTGTAGGATTTCACATGCAGTTTGGGTCTGACTTTGGCAGAATAGAGTGCTGATAATTAACTTTTCAGCTTTGGGGTTTGATTGAAGAATTAAAGTCCTCAAGTATTCAATCAAAGGTTTCACCTTGTTCTGCATTCAGATGCATATCAGCTTTTAAGTAATATATTTCTTTGAGTTTCCATTACAAAGCATACCTATGGGATGGGACTGGAAATACAAACAATGCAATATATTATCTTTTGAAAGGTCAGAACGATGATGAAGAACGAAAGAATATGAACGAAGAAAGTCTTGTAATACTTATGTTCCCTGCATAATACAGTACTAGTACAGTAGAACTATGGGCCAACTTAGGGGCCAGAACACCAAAAATTGATGGCTGACGTTTTAATGAAATTCTATAGCACAATGGAAGATGCCACTGTTGCACCAAAGTGAAATATTACTCTCAGCTTTAAGGAAGACATCACACAGCTTGAAACGGTGAAGGTAAAAGCAATATAAAGCAATGACCCAGAGCCTCTTAAGAGATCCCTCTGTGGACAGTGGTGACAGACATGTAAACCAACCCTTGGGCCTCTGCAGTGCCCTTCTGAGTACAGAGGAAGAGAGGGGGAAGGAGGAGGAGGAGAGCAGAGAATGGGAAGAGGGATTAGATGAGTCCTGCAAAACACACGTCCAAAAATGGGAAAACTATTTTCATCAGTTGCAAACATGTGCTGCTGGATTTGGGGGAGGGGGAATGATCAAAACTTCTGTTTTAAGCAAGGAGGACCCAATCTGCGTCATAGGAGTTAAAATAGAAACAGTGTGACGTGTCCTTGCATACAGACTTAATTAATTCCCATCATTCTCATGACTTTGTGACAGATTTCACCCACTAATAAGAGACCAAGGTGAGGAAATTCTGCTCAAGAAATAAGTAACCAATAATACAACACGTCACTGCTTCACATATTTCTTATACTATACCAATTCTAAATGTTTTTACTGTAAATGCACTGAAATATGGTGTAACGCTGCGTTGGCGAGTGATAATGCTCCTGGACTGTACCAGCTACAGTACCAAATTTGGTTCTCCACTTGACTAGAGGCTGTCAAAAACACTTCATCATCACCTGCCTGCCTTCAAACTAGATATATCTCAACTGACAAGAGATAGTGAAGGAGATGAACACGCATAGCATGATGAAGGACAAAGGAAAAGACGAACTACAGTCACTGGAAATATTTAAGACAAAGTCCTGCGGCAAGGTTCCTACAAAAAAAATAAAAATAAATTACTAATTAGAAAACCTCCTACCTTGTAGTGATAGTATTAAAAAAAAAAAAAAAAAAAAAAAAAAACTATTTACCACCCAGCGGTGTATACTCAGAATAAGGTCAGAGCAATAGCCCACTTTCACAAGCAGTGAGAATAGTTTGGCAGCAAGAAGACATAAGTCCTATTTATTATTAAGGCCATTAAACCTCATCAATAAAAACACAGTTGTGTTGGTAATCTTGTTGGAATAATTAACCTATAACGTTTCAAAGAGCAAATCATGTATTGGTCAATAATAATTCAATAAGCATACTGTTATTAATGTTGCTACAAGTCATTTTGCACACAACAAATAACAATTATCTACGGAATTGTTTCTGCAGTGACACAAGATCTGCAGCTGTTTCAACTTAACAGTGACATTATCTTTCCTTTCATCTTACATCACACACTCTTTTTAGCTCTTATTTTTTCGGGAAAAGAGTAGACAGCCTCTGGGATAGGGACCTTTCTTTCTCCCATGTGAACAAAGGATTTTATCTGTGTTATCTGTTCCCCAGAGTGAGGGACAAATGTCAGTCTGCATACACTTACTGAAAACACCTCATCATTGTTAAAATCCAAGTTGTTTTCATACCCTATCCAAGGTCTGTATTCCCACCTTTCTTCCCTTAACTAATCATGGTAGACACCCCAGACTACCCCATGTGACTGATTGTATAAGCCTGGACTCTACTCAAATGTTGCAGAAGACCACCATACCACTATAACAAGAAGTCTTTTGGATTTGAGTTATATTACAGAATACACAGCACCCAACTATTCATCATGGGGGGTCCAGTGAAACTTTAAAAGGCCTTAAGGGGGTTGTATATTTTCTCTTCAAGGAACTGGGACTCCCTGATATGCTAGCACGTAGGCTTGCAGCCTTCTGGGACCTTTGATGAGGTCCTTCAGCCCTCAAGGGACTCTTCCAGTCCTCTTATGAATGGGAACAGTCATGAGACCTTAACATACACAAACCCACATGACACATGACATGACATGTGCATTTCACAGAAGTTCTGTGTTCCAATAATGGAACAATACCAACAACAATACTTTTACCATGTCAGATGCAAAGGAAAAAACAAAGCACATGGACAGGTGGAATAGACAGTCAGCAGACGGGTAGAAACAAATAGCTTGGGTGATGACAATAGACAGACTATCCTGCACTCTTAAACACGAAAGGAAATCTGGCCATGCAGCCATCTGGAGCACAAATTATTTGTCAAATTGAATATGTAACCTTTCTAAACGTTACATCCTGTCTTGCTTTCCCCACCAGGGTAGGACAACATTAATGGTGAACGCAGCCCTCAGACTGAGGTTAAGATAAAACCAAAAGCCAGGAAGAACAAAATGATCACTCTCACATAATAAACATCTGAGTTACAAAAAGCAATGAATAAAGAAAGAAAGTCAGTAAGAAAGGATATGCTTTTATTCCTTTTACACAGGATGTTGTTATGATAAGGGTCAAGGCCATCACTTTAGCAACAGACTAAGAACCTCTTCTCCAATAAGGAATTGCAAGGTAAAAACAAAAGAGAGCAAAGAAGCAAAGAATTGAGTTCCGTAAAAAAAAAAAAAACTCTGTTAAAGTTTTTAATGAAACCTTTCAATACTCAAGCGACCAAACAGTGTATCTGTGGATCAACTGAGGGGCAGTGCGTCATACGATGTGGGCAACACAAGCCAGTAACTGAAAGTATAACTGAAGATAACCAAGAAAGCTAAGAACCCTCCCTGTTAAATAAGGTGGATTGAAAAAAAAAAAAAAACAGTCAACTCTAAAATTGAAAAGGAAACTCCTGGCTTTTGTAAGCAACTTCAGAGCTTATGGATGTTGACTGTAACCATAATACCTTACAGTCATACCATTTATCATGGCGGTGCATGGCGTGTTGTGTAAAGCAACCCTTTCTGACATTCAACACTCAGAACTTTTTGAATTGACTAAATGTTTAAAATATGAACACAAGACGAAAGGTGAACTTATCAACCACGGTTCAGGACATTTCATGGTGGTGTACGGCATGTGTTACACCCATAGAGTTTTAGCTGACTCAAGGGTTGACATACTCACAAATGTGAGTTGGCTGGTTTTCAGTGGCTTTACTGGTTCCCAAAGTTTTCTGCCAACTGAAGAACGCAGCACAAGCCCACCGCTTATATATCCGCAGGTGATCTACTGCCTTTTATAGAAATGTATGAAATTAAATGGGAGGGTGTCTGTAAACATGCCAGGTAAAGTGCAAACATATAAAATGACACTTTTAAATAAGTGGGCAATGAAATATAAATAATACTATGTGACACACATACATTACGTAACAAAAAGATAACCTACACCAACAGAGAATTCCATTTAGGTCCATTTAAATTCCAAGATTGTGCATCATTTCTTCCCCTCTCACAGACAAGAGTGCTGCTGCACAGCGATGCACTCAATGCTGCCAATAAAAGTGTACTCCATTGGGTGGACCTCAATTCAGTAGAAGTAGCACACTTCCCTATAAGCAGCTACAGGAAACCCTGCTCTGACAATCTTTCATGACTGCAAGAGCCCTCTGTGTCCTGTACTCACCACAACATTTTTAATCAACAGCAGCAATGTGAGCTATTGCTTTAATATACACTTAATATGTGAATTAGGCTAGGTGTAGATTAGCTATAGCAAAATTTGAAGTCAGCAGGACTACTATTTTACTCAAATTTAGTAGAATCAGAACGCACCAGGGGCCATCTTCTCGGCACTTGGTCAAAAAATATATTCTGAGTGGTAACAGTGATAGGTGACCACTAGCTAGATACTATGCCAATGATGCAAAAGGGGGCAGGTCTGTCACTTGATTCTCTGCCCAGAAAGACAGACAAATGCAAACTGTGGTCAATAATACCCAATTATTACTGCAGCAAAACAAGTCAAAACACTTTACTGTCACAAGTAAGTGAACACTGAAAGAAAACACACGTTTCAGGAGAAAATCTTTGTCTAAAGTATCCAGAAGATAGTTGAGACAGCAGTTGTTTAGATGTGAATTAATCTTCAAGGGAGCGGAAACAGTACATGTGTGACTGGGAGAGGAGGAGTAAAGAAAATACAGAAAAAAGTACATTATGAACACAAAGCAAGACACATAAACATAGTAATTCACACACCCAGCACACAGAGTTCCACTAACCACTTAACAACAATTGCTCTAATGGATCATCTAAGCTTGTGAAAATTATCACAGCTCTAGATCCAAAAGTACTCAAAGGATATAAACCATATGCCTGGTCTGACAAGACACTTTGCAGCCTGGCATTACACTCATACATCATTGCCCCTCACGCTGCAAGTCCCTGGTCAAGTAGTTGGTGTCCCTGCCACTGCTAACACATGCAAACATAGCTCTATAAAAGCAACTATGTTAGCTTTTGTAGATACTGCTCATTTTACTTTGTGACAGATCTATACTGTGCAACTTAAACCTGTTAAATCAACTCCATCCTCATTACTTGTGTAGGACCATATTTATGCGAAAAGCTTGCTACCGTAGACAGTAAATCACATGGCTGTAACTGTGTATATAAAGCATGCAGACCAGCCTATTTGAGTCAGCTACTGTCCTGCTATAACATTTAGGTTGGCAGGTTGAACAATCTATATATGGCACAACAGTTGCAGCAGTGGTTCTACTTTGATTATAACATTACACATTAGAAGTGTTTTCAAGAATGTCAATTAGCCTACAGCAGTCCATGCTGAGATCTACTCCTGTTCAAAAGGAACAAGATGAGGAGGCTTGAGTATAAGTATAGTATAACTGGTAACAATTAAATTAAAAATAAAAGATACTCCCTATTATGCCATGCAGAAGTTAATTGTTTAGTGCTTTACATTTGTTTTTACTTAAGCTGAAAGCGCTCACATTAATTGATTCTAATGCATTATGAAGTATGACTGTCAGTACATCAATGATGCTGCAATGTTATACCATGCTGTAGTAAATGATTTGTCATGTTAGGCAAGGCATTAGATATTGCTATATTATTAAACGTACAGGATTTTGTGATGCTCAACTAAACTCAAGTGCTAGCACCAATATTGCAAACACAACATACAAACACTGATGTTTTGTAACTTAAAAGGCAGACCAAGGCACAGTAGGTCCAACCTTTACTTTCAGTAATCAATAAGCAGCAATTGGTCATACAATTCTATCTCTTGTGTGAGAGTGGCTTTCATTCACTGTCATTTGTCAGAGGCAAGTAATATTTCATATTATTTGTTCCGGAAAACAGACATTCCCTTGCTGTGCAGCAGCTGGAGTAAAAAGCTACAGTCACTATAAGCCATGATGCCATGCCAGACAATTATGTAAGTGCTGATTATAGTTTTGACCCAAATGAGGCTTCTAGTCTTTGTACTATTAAACAAGATAATTTTATCCAAAATGAACAAATAAATTCTGCACTTATGTTCAAAAAACTGATTCATTGTGAAAATTAACAAGATCATTCATAGACTGACATAGTTCATTATTCAAGTGCAAATGTGTGCCACAGATTGCAGTACAGCGTTGAATCTGAAAGGCATTGGAACCACACTGAGTAAATCCACAACACTTTCTTTTAGCTTCTGACAAGATTATAAAACAGACAAGGAGTCTTTCTGCGATCCTACTCCACTAGCCCTTGATTTGGGACAAAGAAAATAAGTCTCTTATGGGAAGTTACACGGTTAGCAGAAACAGAGAGAGAAAAATAACCAAAGAAAGACAAAAAGAAAGATAAAAGACAGAAAGAGGCCATCTGAGGAAGACTGATCTGTAAGAAAACACAGGAAACAAGAGAAACGAGGAGCAGTGACGCAAAAGGAATAAACATATGTGGCCCTTTCCAAGTTGAGGTTAGCCAAGAAAAGAAGATGTTGATGAACAGATTGGACCTCTGATTTGGTATTGCATAACTGCTTTACTTACAACCATTATTCTGAAATTGTCAAGGGGGATGAACAGGTTGAGGAAAACTGCTGTGTGTACATCACATAGAACACTATTGATGTTTACAGAAGTGATGACCAATGTTATTCGTACCGCCCTTACAGCATCTGTGTGTTGAATTACAGTCATTGATTCAACACTTATTTAGCTTTAGATAAAAAAAATAAATAAAAAAGCACATCAGTACCATGCAGATATGATGCACTTCAGTGACTTATCAAATGAAACAAACTGAACATGTTTGGTTAATAATTTGAAAACCCAGCCAAGCTTGACCAAAGAGCAATCTTTGCTGCAAAAGCAAAAGTTTTCTAATCTAATCTAATCACAAATTCAACAACTGGTCGGGTGACCCATTCACAATCAACTTAACTAGACCGAAACTAATACAAACTAACCAATACAAAATGATGTTCTCTTCAGTTAGAAAGCATGGTGGAGAATCAGACTCACAAAAGTCTAAATAATCAAATAATTGCAATAAACTAGATGATACCATGCTAAACGCTTTGACCAACATGCAGATTATCTGTAGTTTGCAACCTATGAATGTTTTGACACCACTTTTTAGGTCAAGAATAAATGTCAAAGACATATTCTAGGCAGAGTTTTATCTTTATTTTAAATGTCTATTAAATGTGAATTCTTCAGTCAATTTAGTTGTTGTTGTGATGGCCAGCCAGAGTTTCATAATGAACTGAAAATATCTGTCTAATAATAACAAAAGATCTCTAAAATTGTGTTTGGCATTATTCACAATTTTTCTGCAGATCATCTCTCACTCTCAGTCAGACTATATACTCAACACAAGAGGCGCAGTGACGTCACGCACCCTCCCGCCAGGGACATGGTGTCAAGCATAAGCAAAGCTTAATATTTTTAATCTTACCTGCCACCTCCACGATGTCCCCAGGCACAATGTCCCTGGCCTTGATTCTCTGGACACTCTTCCTATCCTGGCGGTACACTTTCCCCATCTCTGGCTCATACTCCTTAAGTGCTTCAATGGCATTTTCTGCATTTCGCTCCTGAACAGGAGAAATGGGAGAGAAAAAAAGGTAAAAACAATAACATTTTACACAAGCATGTCACAGGAAGTGGATGAAAGATTTCAGTAGAGCAGAATTATGTAAACACTGGGACATGTTGTAAAAGGCTGAAGTAATGGAAAGAAAGCTTTTGCCTTCGTCTTTTTTCCATATGTGAAAAAAGTCGATTCACACAAGAATCATGATTCTTATCTCCTGCGATCTGGAATCGATTCACCAATGTCAAAAATCGATTTTCTAAATGGAACATGAATGAAAAAGGCAAAACTCAACTGTGAGGGCACTGCAGCACCCGGACAATGTACACACTGGGACATGTACGCTCGAGTTATTTGTAATTTATCTTTAAAAAGCAGTGGTTGCAAGCATTTTTTGATTTAATGACTAAATAATTACCTTTGAGAGACTAACATGAAGTATATTGTGAACTTTCTATGTCGTCTACACAGTCAAGGCCGTGATCAGCAGTAACAAATGAGACCGGCTGACCAACACACACACTGCAGCATTAAAAACAACTTAAACCAACTCCAAGGTGAAGAAAATACGTGGGTGCTATGTCTGTCTCAAAGACCCGCTCAGCATCTTGTCCAAGCACTCCCCCTCATTTAGTTATTCACATACAGGCAGGAGACAGTAGGATGCCATGAAATTAATTAATGCTGATAACTTTTTTAAATGAAATTGCTGTGGATATCTTAATTGCCAGTTATGTTTCATATTGTATTTCAGTGGACTAAGGAGACCAGTGAATGGTTTGGCACACAGTATACGGGAGCAAAAGACCAAAAATAATGCCCCGATCAATTGCAGCTTGACAGATATGTTACTTAATGACTTATTATTGGGATGTTCCACATGAAATATCCCATGTAAATTAAATCTGCCCTGAACAGTTTTTTGGGTGCATTAATCTAGCACTATTAGGAGCCAATGTTCCTATCTATTATTACTGACTCCAGGGTAACATGCTGTTTTCTGGGCCATTCTGAATTTGATCAGAAAGGGTGCCAGCGGGGAAAAAAAAGATAATTAGTTTTTGTGTGTCCAGATGAGTGTCTCCATCCGTGACTATTGCTGCCTTTGCATCTTGCCTATAATTAAAGTGTATGTTGAGAAATCAATACTGCTTCTCAAAGGAACTGACACTGTAAATCCTGGGGGAAAACCAAGACTTGGCAGGCACCTATAAACATAGAGGCATAAAAATACCTCCTCACAAATGACATTTCAAACCGCTTCCCATTAGTTTGCTCATCTGTTTACTCTTGAAGACTAAATGTTGCCCTGTTCAGTCAAAGGGTAACAGCTAGGGTTTTCCTGAAAGGGAAGGTTAATGAATGAGGACCAGAATACATCAAGTGACGGGGAAGTGGAGCAGGCCAGGTATCTGGTGTGACTGAGACAAGAAATGTATGAGATTGGTGTGTTTCTACCCTGAGGGTCCAATAGGATGTGTGCTGTATCCTTGGCCTGAATTGGAAATGTTATATTTCAACGTTCTTTAATGATAAAAATTAAATTGTAAGCTTTTTCATTCCATGTTTCTTTCCATGGCACTAGCTTCAGTAAGACTCCTTCTCAGCTTGTACATTCCCAACACATATTTGGTGACAACCACTACAGTGGAAGAAAATGCTTTTTAGTAAAATCTGTTTGAGTAGTGTCTTCAGCCTTTTTGCTCCAGCCATTGAGCTATTATCATAAAATAAGTTTGCTATGAGTCAGGAAGAAAAATTCCACATCTCCTCATCTTTTCAGCATTAAAGTGACACCATCTGCCATCATTCCTATTTAGTATATGTTGACAAAACCTCCTGCATAAAGTTACTTCCTAAGCAAAGCCCACATAACTATCCACTGATGATCATTTTAAATTGGCAAAAAGAAACCTTTGTCTCCACTTTCAAGAAAAATATTTGAGTATTCATAACAGTACATAAACGTTTTTTGATAATCTATACTAAGGTAGATTTGTAAATGTAATATCTTTACCTGCCAGACTCCTACAATAGCATTTGCTATGAGAATAAGAAGGATAACAAAAGGCTCCACAAAGGCTGTGATGGTTTCTTCTCCTTCTTCAAACCAGGCCAGCGCCTATAAAACAGAGAAAAATGAAATTTACAATTAAATACACCACAAACAATGATTAATACTGAAGTGTGAGATACTGAGACCATTTATGCCCTGACGGGATAACTATAGCTGCACCCCCCCAAAAAACACCAGAAATGAATACTCTTTGTATGTAAAAAAAAACCTATACCTACCTATTGGCAATAAATCTAATTCTAATCTCCAATTCAGATTCATTTTAGTATTTCCTCCCAGTATCTTTTCAACTCACCTTGCTAGTAGGTGAAGTTGTGCCAGAATCCCACTTTGACTTTTACATATTTGGCACAATGATTTTAAGTATCTAACAATCCTTTAATAATTCATAATAAATAGCTTCTGCCAGTATTGCAGAAACTGGGCCAAGTGTGTTAGAAAGTCATGTCAGAGAGACTGAGAGTGTAGTAACCACTTTCTCCTATTTTAGAATCTGTGCCAGGAGTTAAGTGTGTCAAACTGAATGCCAATGGCCATGTATCTTCTACTCAAACCTATTTAAGCATTGCCAGTCAAACATCAAATTCAATTCTAAGGGTCTATCAAACCTTTGCACCTTTCAGTTCATCAGTGACTGAATATAAAGTCTAATGTGTGTGTATTTCTTTATAGTCTAAATGCGGTCATGCTGAAATAAATATAAATCTGTCTGCATGTGCTTGTGTGATTGAGAGTGAGCCACATACTACGGGCGGTTATCTATGAGCTTTGTAAACATAGCTGGCTGTCATCACCATGCCTTGGTAACTGATAATATTGTCAGCCAGTAGGCCAACAGCAAATCCTAGGGCCACAGGATAGTTAACCTAATACTGTGTCATTCATAAACTACACTACTGTTAGTGACAAGAACACAAGCATCACAAGTTTTGTCTGTTAATTTATGGGACTGTCATGTTCTTTTCACAACAATTAACAAAATGAATACGGGCGATCAAAGAAATGTTGAGCGTTTTGGTCGTGGCTAGAGTTTAGTGGCATTTTAAAGCCAGGAAATTCAACCATCAGAGAGCCATATGGACTTCTTAGATGTTGCTTTAACTATTTAACAGTGAAACACAAAGCATGTTACTCATTCAAGTCACATAACAATCAAGTGACATAACCATCTGCACCCAGATTAACAACATGTCAGCGTTTGTTAACGACGGACTTTTTGACTATTGATGCGTTAACATAATCTCTATGAAACAACTGGCTCCAAGTGGCTGCAATAATTTATGATTTGGTTCAGGGGTAAAAGCATGTATGCACTGACATATAATACCATAAAACAGAATCATAAAAAAAAGGTAGTCTGGGTTGTGTCACCAGATGGATTCTGGGCGCCTTTTTTTTTTTCTCCACTTTGAACAGCATTCTTGTTAAGCTCTGATCTGCACTGAATTATTCGGTAAAAGGACTACGTACATTTTGCAGGATGACAGAGCTGTTGTGAAAAAATAAAGAACCCACTGAACTCATCACTGAAATGGTGAAGAGAAAAAAAATGTGGTGGAAATGAACACGGACAATGTTCAACTGGCAGAATGCCATATTTCACTATTTTCTTTTCCCCTAAACACTAAATATTCTGTCTTGGTGGAAGCAAAGCCAGCTCTCTAAGATCAGTATTTAACATCTCAGTGGAAATTACCCTCACTACTCTAGCACTAAAATACCCAATCTTTACTTAACTTATACCTTGAGTTGAGTGTTAAACACAGCCCCTTACAACGAATGTCGCAACCCGCTCAGACTTTTATTACCGCTAATTTTGATAACATAGTAAAGGGAAGTATGGCACTTGGCTCTAGACAAGTGTGCAAGTTATATCTCAGCAATTGAATTTGTGTACTGAGTTGGTCCATTTTGGTTTAATGAATACTGAACAAAACATTTGTGTTATACTTACAAAGGATATGCAGGCAGCAAGTAAAAGGATCCTCACAAGCAAATCTTCAAACTGTTCAACCACTAGTTCCCAAAGGGATTTACCTGAAAAACAAGGGTGTCATTCAATAAAAAAAACAATGCCAGTGTTACCACTTTATTGTAAAATTAGTAATGAGAGATTCTTAACATATACAGGTGCATTTATACACATTGGTCCACTCACCCTCCTCAGCTGGCAATTCTGCAGATCATCAGTCCGACCGCAGACAAAAGAGAGACGAACCAGCAGTTAGTTACATGCAAATATGTGATACACAAGATTAGCACTTTGCTGTAGCAGTAACGAGGCAAAATGACAGACACATTGTTTAATGGGGGATGCTGTGTTGCTCAGTGAGTCACAGAAGTGATGCTCGCCTGCATTTCAACATACAAATCGTGACGTCAACAGCCGTCCTTTCAGTTAGGCACGCCGCCCGTTACAAATACCGGGAGAGTACGGCTACTTGTTTTTTTAATAAAAAAAAAAAAAAAAAAAAAAAAAACTGACGGTAACCGGCTCCTTACCGTTTGGTCCATATCGTTCCCGTTGTTTCTTCACTTGGTCTAAACTCAGACCCGTGCTTTCGTTCACGTTGAAGAAGCTGTAAACTTCTTCAACCGTCTTTGTGTGTGCGTTGTCCATGGTGGTGAACGGCCACTTGAGGACGCCGCTAGTTTCGCCCTGCTGGTCCCGACCGCAACCTGACACGGGTTTTCTCTCCCCGGCACTTTGGACGAAAAAAATACTACTACAGCGAGGCCCTGCGGTTACCGGCGACTTAGCTGTGGCGGGGGTTTGGGGTGGAGGTGAGTGGATGGGGGGGCAGCGCAGGTGCCTGAGTGGACGAGTTAGCGGGTCCGGAGCTAACGGGTGGCTAACAGGCTACGGCTAGCTCAGTGCGGGGCTTTCGCTCGGACTCGCCGGCTGCTCTCCTGCTGGGGTTTTTTTTTTTTTTTTTTCGTTCCTTCTCCCCCCTGAGACCCGCAACTTATACCAACACCGCGGTCTCAGTCTTCTTCTTCTTCTTCTTCTTCTAAAAAAAAAAAAAACGCCTTCCTCCTCTTTCGACGCGGCGGATTCCAGAAACAGAAAGGAGAAAAGCTGCCCGGGTGGACGGTCTAAGCATGTGGCTGAGCTGTGTGCGGCGGCTCGGCTGCGTCTGTTGCGTTGCGGAATCGCTGAGATCACCGAGCGGCGTCCTCGGCTCGGCACCAATCGCGTCTGTCCGCTGCGTGCTCCTCGCGTGCGTCGAATGCGGCGTTCGGTGTCCGCATGTGGAACCACCCGATTGGTTGGAGACACCGGAAGTCCTGCGCTCGCTCTGCTCTGCTCTCTCTCTCCGTTGCTATGAGGATCGCCCCACCGGCCGGGCGACGCGGTTTTGTGTTTCTCGCTACGCAGATTTGCGCACACGAGCCGAGCCGAGCCGGGCCGGGCCGCTTTGCTTTCCCTGGCAATAAAACCGGTCTTGGTTCTGTTTTTCTGGGTGTGATGCTCCCTCCAAAGGTGTCATTCATTTCAAGAACATGATGGTGAATGTACATGCATTTCTGCCGTTTCTGAACAGGCGGACACGTTTGGGGGGAAATGAACAAAATAATAACAGACGCGACAGGGGCAAACTCCAGATTATTTATTGTCCATCATGAAGGTATTTCTGCTCTGCTCTTATCAATGAAATACATAAAAAATACAAATACACAGTCACTGTATACAAACAAAGTCAATTAAGTGTATGTGTGTATGTATGAATGTATGTATACTTTCAAATGTATGTGAATTGTCTACAGTTGTGATTTTTGTGGAGGTGTTAAGGAAGGCTTGTATTCCTTTATTGCATTAGTCCAAGATGTTTTGGACCGATCTGGAGAACTCTGTGACACTGACACTTGGTAATGCTGTTGAGTAATGACTACTACATATTTAATATTAGTTTGAGCACAATAAGAATGGGGAAATATGATATCCTCAAAACAAAATGGCCAAATCCCATTAATTTGCATTTATATTGAATTTAAATGTTACCGCAAATACTGCATGTAAAATTAATAGCCAGAAATCCAGGTAATCCAAACCTCTTAAATTTTAGGAAATCATAAGATTATATTATAACAACCCCTCTTCTATGGTCCATATACTGTTGATAAATTGATATTCCTCTGTAGATTCTGCAATCAAAACAAAGACTGTACATATAAATGTGCTCAGTAACAGACTAAAGAATAATTGTATCACAAATAATGACCAGTTTGATGATGTTATTGACGGAAACCCACTGTTCTATTCCAAAAAGTGAGCCTCTTGTTTTTACAGTGTTCCACTTAATAATTTATACTTTGTTCACTACTGTGAAACATCCCTCAATGTTCTGTTCTAGTTTGAGTGAGAGCGGCAGGTAAATGAGGACACAAGTTTAGATTTATGTTAACGAATCCCTACTTTTTCCCAAGAAATGCTGCCAGCACAAGACCTGGTCATAGGTAACAGATATCAGTTTTCTTATCTTATATGTGTCAGTGTTATTGGAGTCGTCTGAGAGGAATCCCATTCTCTGTCAGACTGACAGAGCAATAGTGGCAGTGACATAACACAGTCCTTATCATTTGCTCTGTGGCCTATGACAGTGTCAGAAAGAATGTAACTGTTAAAGTTGTGACACAAGTAGTGACACATTTTTGCACCGGGACATAGCTTCAAGAAAAATGACAACATTTATGTAGAAAGCAGCCCGAAGTATTTTATCCTACTAGTACAGAGGTTCCTCACTTGGCTATTATGCTGGCCTCATAGTTAACAAAAGGAATCCTTCAAGCTGTTTAAATCAAAATCCCCAAACACAATGAGATAGCTCCAGTGTAAGGTGGTTTTGGTCTTTTGCAGCCTACAGTATCTGCTGTCTATCTGAAAAACAAGTTATTTTCAGACACTGTGATTAATGTGTCCCGCCACAATCTTACTGCTGCTCAATGACAAGGAAGCTGTAGTGACAGCTAGGGACAGTTTGAATAGCCTGATAAAATATAAAATTAAAAAAAAAAAAAGCTTCTTCTTAAAACTTTCAGACATCGAACAGCTTGAGATAATAAAAAAAGTGCGGTAAATGAGAGCCAGGCAGTTTGGACTGTTCAGCTAACATTACTTTAATACAGTTTAACTATATATATATGTATTATTATTATGGGTTATGTTGTTTTGCTTCATTAACAAGATACATTTTTACATTTATTGGAAAGAAAATATCGATGACATATAACAATGAAGAGCATTAAATCTAAATGGAGCCTACTTAAGTTGCTGCTGGTACTGTAGGTAACTATACAGTCCAACCAAAATATAGTCAGGGTCAGGGTGACTTCTCTTGTCACTGCAGCATGATGAATTTTCAGAATTAAACTATAATGTATAATGACAAAATGGATCCATTTTGATAGCAAAGTGGGGTTTCACAATTTCAAGCTCAATAGACACGTAACAGTCAATTTTCACTTCATGCAGTGCTGAAAACTGAACATAATGTCTCAAATAGCAGAAGGATGAAAGTCATCACCAGCCAGACTCACAATGCATCTCCAATTCCTAGTCAATTGTAGCATCAAAATATGCTAAACTCTAAAGATTAAACAAATGTCATGCTTTCGGGCCTGAATTCAGTTATTATTCTGTAGAATTGTAGCATTGTTGCTTGAGTAAATACAAATCATGTTTAAGAGTGACAGTAAATGTACATTTAATTCAAAAACAAATGTTAATGTTAAGTGATTTTCTACCTTTCAGTTTAATTTGTTAACAGCATATTTTATTGTTAGCTGCAAATAACAACTCCATTCCCTTTTCACATTTGACAAATGTGATGTTTGTTTTGTTCAACAGCTTATATAACTCAGCATGCAGGACAACAGCTTTTACAGCTGTGAATGTCTTTGCTGACAATGAGGAGGTGATTTTTTATTATTTATTTATTTTTATTATTATATGTGGGGGCAGTACAAAGGCAGTGGTTTTCAGTCCAATCTGATCAAGGTTCTGCTCTGTCTGTTTGCTTTTGAGAAAACACTGTAGCCAGCTCACACTATGTAGGAGTACAGGTGAGTGTGGGAAATGTTAAGGTCTGTTTTGACAGCATTTAACTCATTTTGCCTCTCTTTGGAGACTGGAGAATCCTGTTTTGCACGCAGATTGGTGGTGCTCATTTTCCCATCAAACTTCAGATGAGACATCTCAGGACACTGAAGATTACAACAATACTGGTTTTGTATATGTCTGACTCCAGGGTGTCACACAAGGTCTTCTTGTTCATCAACAAAATGCATGGTTATTAACTTAAAAGACAATAATTGTTTTTTATCCACCAAGTTAAGAGACTCTTTTGTCATTTGAACCTTATACTTGGGGGTTATTTGAGGACATCAGAGAGGGACAACATAGATTTACAATTAATACTTAGGAATTGAAAGAGACTCTGTCTACACAGTGATTTCACAGCTTTTTTAATTTTGTGATTTAACACTCACTCATTTCCCTGTCTGCTACTGTGTTAGAGAAGGCTAAGTAAAGCAATGACATCATAATTTAACTAAAAATACTTTACTTTAAATACTACTCTGAGCTTTCTCATCCAGAAAAACTGAATCAGCTGTATTACCAGCCTTGAAGAATCCATATTTCACATTTAGAATCACCTGTAAGATCAGCATTTGTTGGAAAAATGGGCAGATGCTTTGTGTGATATGGGATTGTGTCAACAGGGGCCCTTTTCCCATAGCATGCCTATCTTTGGCATTGACTTTTTGTCAGAAAACTAGTTGATCACCTTATAAGGTGCTATGAAAAAGCGCAAGTGTGCATTCTAAGGCCATCCCAGGATGAGAAGTTTAAAGGTTTGGCCTCTCAACAACCACTATCCTTTGTTGTTGTGATGTCCTTGAGAAAGACATAAACACTTCTCAGCTCTGGAAGTGCACGCTGAACCCCTTTGCCACTATAATTTGACTTAAGCATTTACCGACATGCGTCACAGTTACATGAGTCACAGCACATTATGATGAGAGGCTACTGTCAATTAATATAGTAAGACTTCTTTATATGGACTAAAAATGGTGAGGAAAGGCTTATGCTCTGCTTCATGCCTTTGGTTTATACAACAAGCCCATATTTATCATCATGTCTGCTGGCTTCAATTGTAGGAAGAGTTCAGGTGAAGTCTGGAATATGGTCATTTGAGCAAAGACGGAAAATCTTTGTAAACCTCTCGGCACAAGCAGCCAGTCTAAACAACAAGGTATTGATAACACGATAAATTGCAGTCTACCCTATATGAACATGAAAAGAGCAATAAAAGCTCAATTGATCTGAAAAATTTCACTTTGCCAACAATTGTACAAAAGCAACATAAAAAGAGTATAAAAGTATGGGATTTACTATGAGACTCAGGCAAGACTGCAAAACATAGCCTAACCTAAAATCCAATTTGGTGCCATTTGCATCTAAAAACATATTTTTCAAAGCAACTGGACGAAAATTGTGTGATTTTGCTGCACTCAAGTGGACAAAATTATTACTACATGTGTATTTTACTCCAAATTGCCTGTAGCCTTTATTTGGCTGAAAGTGGTGTCACTGGCCTTTTTAAGTTATTCCTCTACTAAATGTCAACACACAGAACCAGTATTAACACACACTGAACCGACTCTCATCACCACGGTTCTCCGAGAGTTGGCTGTATGATGCTGCAAGTTTGTCGGAAGATGAAAGATCACAATAGTGGTCCTGAGGCTCAACCCCTAAATACATGCAAAAGCAGTTTAGATTCACCACTTTCCTACGTCAAGATAATTAATTAATTAATTCATTAATTTCATTTCCGCAGAGCACTGCTGTGACGCGTGCGGGCGAGAGAACGCGTGAAGTCTCGCGATATTTGCGGCAGAGGTCAGAGTTAACGTTGGCCATGTGTGGATGTCGCCGCGTCCACTACCGGACTGTTAGCCACAGCGGCAGTTTGCACTTAACTCACAAACATTCACGCACGCAGCGATTTAACTCGTGTCTTCGGTGAGACTGCGTACCTCGCCAGCGGACTCTTCAGAGTTGGTTTCATCTGAGTAATCCGTCGTGCACCCGCGTTAGCTTCTGGCGCTCGGCTGGCGTGCCAGTGTGCATCCTTTAGCCGGATGATCGCCTCCTGATGTCTTAGCGGGCCATGTTCGCAGTCCGCCCGCTGTTCAGTGCCTTAGTTGACCACAGACCGACGCTGGGGAGGAACGGTAAGCCAGCCTCACGGAAACACAGCGTGAACTGCATGAGCTTATCCCGTCTGCAGGCGGGCTCGTCTCCTTGCAAAAAAAAAAAAAATGCGCCGGAGTCGCCCGTCACAGTCGGACGTGAGCTCGTGGTAGTGTGCTAGGCTGCATCATCACTGTGTCGTGTTCACAGGTGGCCTTTGTAAGTTGCTTCGCATGATGAGTGAAGGATCCACAGATCAGCAGACAGCCAAGCTGCTGAAAAGAGCCAACGAGGAAAATGAAGACTCCGCCGAGAGGGTGCAGGCTACGAAAAGGATAAAAGCAGAGGGGGAACACACTGAAGATGAAAAGAAGTATCCCAAAAAGAAGGTGGTCCTCCTCTTGGCGTACTCTGGGAAGGGGTACTACGGCATGCAGGTAGATACCGTAGCTGGTTTTCCTCTCTCAGCTCTGTATTTTCTTACGTCTTGCTCAGTTCAGATGTTTTCTGTGTTTTTCAGAGAAATCTTGGGACGTCTCAGTTTAGGACCATCGAAGATGATCTGGTCACTGCACTTATCAAATCTGGCTGCATTCCTGAAAACCACGGCAACGACATGAAGAAGATGTCTTTCCAAAGATGTGCCAGAACAGATAAGGTATGAGTTTGTACAGTTGGCACAGTAGGAATTCATTTCACAGCACTAGGCCAACGAGGCAGCTTTGAGGAAGAATCAAATATTCCAGTTTTTTGCTGTAAGTGTAATGCAATGGCTGTGTAATGTAATGGCTGATGTTATTTATTTAACAAGCCATGATATGAGTTTGCATGCATCAATGTTACTGGTGTGTCATTATAACAAACTGTGTTGGTGTTTGTCTGAATTTGTTTAGGGTGTGTCTGCAGCTGGCCAACTGGTGTCTCTAAAACTGCGGTTGATTGAAGACATCGTTGGAAAAATCAATGAACATCTGCCACCACAGATCAGAGTGCTTGGTGAGACATTAGTTCTTGATATCTTTTAGTATTTGCTGAATTACATTTTGGATAACGAAGCCAAGATGTCGGACGAAGAATGCTAAAGAATAGAATCCGCCTGGACCTCCAGTTTTGTTGATTGGAGCTGGGAGGACCAATAAACTTTTACTTTTGTTCCGACAGGTTTTAAACGGGTGACCCAGGGTTTCAATTCCAAAAACAACTGTGATGCTCGTACATACTCCTATATGCTTCCAACAGTGGCCTTTGCTCTAAAAGACTATGATACTGGGAATATAGCAGCCTTTCGCCTTGATCCAGAGACACTTCAGAGGGTGAACTGTCTGTTTGCTCTCTACAAAGGCACCCATAACTTCCACAACTTCACCTCTCAGAAGGCTCCGAATGACCCCAGTGCCCGCCGCTACATCACAGAAATGTCTTGTGCAGAGCCTTTTATCAGCAGCAATACTGAATTTGCAGTGATCACCGTGCGAGGCCAGAGCTTCATGCTGCACCAAATCCGCAAGATGATCGGCCTGGTGATTGCGGTCATCAAGGGCTACGCGAAGGAGGACGTGATAGAGCGGAGCTGGGGACACGGGAAGGTGGATGTGCCCAAAGCTCCAGGGCTGGGGCTGGTCCTGGAAAGGGTCCACTTTGACCGGTACAACAAACGATTCGGAGGGGACGGGCTGCATGAGCGGCTGGAGTGGGACGCCGAGGAGGAGGCGATCAAGGCCTTCAAGGAGGCTCACATCTACCCCACCATTGTTGAGACGGAGTGTCAGGAGCGGTCCATGGTCAGCTGGATGTCCACACTTCCTATCCATGACTTTGAGGCCACAGCTAGTGACACACGAGACAATAAGGACCAGAAACAGGTATCTGGAAATCATAATAGAGTAACAGCATTTATTCAAAACCCTGATGTTTAACATTCAAACTATTTTATTTTAAATATAATTTAATTTCTTGTTGCTCTTCTTTTCCCCCAGGACAATGCAGATGTAGGAAATGACTCTGATTAAGTCACCCTGCCTGCTGAAAGAAGAGACATTTTCTCACCAAAACATTCTCTTTCTTTTGTTGGGAATACGCTTTCTTTTTAGTATATCTTCCAAGATTGACTTTTTTTAGTGGGATTCAATTCTGCTTCTCTTATACAAATGTTATTAAACAAAAAAACAAGATAATAAAAGCCTCTCTGCTCTTTATTCTACCCTGATTGTGTCATACTGTTAATTTCACCCTGTACCAAATGCGAATGCCGTCTGCCAACCTGTTTCTCCCCCTCATTAGCGGTGGTAGCTGTTTGATTTTTTTCATATCCATCCCATATGTACATGGAAGAGTGACTTGGTGATATAATCATTCCTCCCCCCATACTGGCAGTGAAGCGATTGCACCATACCACAAATCCACTGTAGGACAAGAATGCATTTTAAAGTTCAGGTGCAGCTAATATGAGGGTTCCACACTCAGAGATCTCAGTAATCAGTTATTTGTTAAGAATATCCCCCCCCTTTTTTTCTTTAAAATGTACTTGAAGGGGGGTAATGTTCATGCCCAGTGTATTCAACAAATATGCCATTTGTTGAAAATTATATTAGTTTTGGTAGGATCAAACCTTAGATTGTGCTGATTACAAAAACAACATTGTAAATGGAATGAGGAACTTTAAGTAAACCTTTTATTATTAGCCCTTTTTTAATGGCATGCACTAACTAGAGAAGTTAACATTACACAGGACAGTGTATTATACAGTACAGCTACAGTAGTGAAGATCTGACAGAATCTTATTTTATTATATCATACAATGATTATTTTAAATGTATGTTTTGATCTGAAGGTGATGTGTTGACAGAATTCAGCTTAGCAGTGATACTTACAAGTGGTAAGGCCGAGCTAACACTTCACCCTCCAGCCACTAGGAGGCGAAACAACATTGAGTGCTTTGGACTAATGTTGCCTTCAATGTCCTTTGGACTTGTCGTAAAGTTGAACCTCCACGTTTCAAATGACATTGTGGTATTTCCACGGCAGTGAAAGATAATAAGACTCAAAAGCAAATATGCCATGTACGCCCTTATGTGTGTGCAGTGTGCTCTAATCTTAAATTCGTAAACAACATTTATAGGATGCTTGCCCTCCACGATGTTTGTAATCTCTGTTTTTACGTATTCTTGAAATGATACGTGAACGCAGCATCACTCAGTAAAAATGGCGCCGGCCAAGAAACGCAACGTGAGTTCGACAAAAACAACAGAACAAAGTGTAAAAACAGCTAAAATCGACCTAAATAGCAAAGTCGAGAATATACTTGAGAGTAGAAAACACGCCAACGACGTTTTTGACATCCTCGAGGTCCTTCAGGTAAATACACGAAACTACGTGTCACTCACATTGGTTTGAGCACCCCGGCTGAATACATGCTGGTTAGCCAGCTTTACTACCACCGAGGAGGCTGTGAACTTTTCTAGGTCACTAAAACAATATTCTGCATGTGTCTGTATTCTCCATGTCGGATTGCAGTCAGAAAAGGAGAAGGATGTTATCAGTGCTGTCAGTGCGTGTGGCAAACTGTTCAGCGCCTTGTTGGAGAGGAAAGAGCTGTTTATGGGAAAGCTGCCCGGGGAGGAGGAGGCGTTGAGTGGTGAGTATGGGCTGAAAATCCTTTACACTTAACCCCAGTTAAGAGGTGGATGTTAGCCAGTTTGACTCCAGCACTGCTGTACCTTCAGCTCGTGGCACTGCGGGGATATCAAATGACACTTGTGCTGAAAAATGTGTTTATGGCAGGACGTTCAAGCCCTGGCGTAAACCTACACAGTTCATAGATGGAGTCAGTTTCAGCCCTGATTAAATAACGTGTATTAAAGAGGCTGTTTCTGCTTCTCTAGGGTTGATTTCGCTGTACATCACCCAAGAACATGGTTGCAAATCAGATCATCGCTCTGTTTGTCTGTCTGTATCTTTTCTGGTTCAGGAGGTTATAGTGCGGAGGAGAAGTATCGCATGTTCATGCGACACCGTTACAACAGCTGTGTGGAGATTCTGCTGGAGCACCTCAGCCATGAACTTCACGGAGTCAAGGTGAGTCGACTGAAAGTTGGGATGGAAATGGTGCTCACACACACACACACACACACACACACACACACACACACACACTTGAAAAAGCACCACACTGCTCTTAATGGAAAAATTGTGTTTGAACAGGTACTGAGTCAGACTGAGAAAGGGAAATCAAATTATCTGTTTTTTAATAAATACCTGTCCGGATGCAGGAGAGTGCCCTGTGCTGCCTGATGAAGTTTGCTGCAGGAGAAGGAAAGCATCCCCTTGAGGACTTGGACTGGACCGAGCACTACAGCTTCCCAAGAGAACTCATCCAGGTAGGATTTCGTGTCATGCAACCTGGCCGTCAATAGGGGGAAATGGGGGCCAGTTTTTTGGAATGGTTTTGAAAACATTAACCTTTTTGTCATTAGTGGCACGGCACCTTCTGATATTTCTGTTATTATGTTATGGTCAGGCAGTGGTGGACAGACTGCTGTCCAAAACTACAGACAGCTCCCTGCTGATCTCCAGATTCCAGGAGTTCCTTGAGATGGAGGATGTGCGCTATTATGTCATGAGCTCCATCCGTGAGAATGTGGGCAAAGTCATGGCCAAAGGGGTAGGACAACCTGATTTATTGCTCAGCTCATCTGCTCTAGCTGTGTTTGTTTGTTGCTTTCATTGTCACAATGTAGATGCAGTTTTTTTTTATTTAGAGAATGTTACTTGGTTTGCTGAACAGTGTTTGCTTGTCTTGTTCCTTTCAGGTAGAGCTGCCTGTATATCAGGGCAATGCATTCACACTCATGTCTAACATCAGTGTGCCAAGCCAGGAGTCAGAGCTCACCAACTTTATGGTCAAACAGGAAGGTGAGACCTGCTTTTTTTTAATGCCGTAGTGTAAGTTTGTTCTTTGCAATTATGCTGAACTGTCACTGTGTGGAGACAAAAGGCTATTTTGTCATTAAAGTGATAAATTTTTTTTTTCAGCCAAACATGAAGACTGGAAAGCCGCTAAATTGAATGTAAGTAAAATATTCGTAATCATTTCCACTCACAATTTAAATATTTCCTAAATACAATGTTAAATGTTTTACCTCCATTACAGGAACACAAGCGTGTCTTTGAGAAGATGTGGCTATGCTTTCTCAAGTATAAGGTATTATAAAATCTTGATTGTGCAATTGTTTTGATTGATTTTCTACAGTCAGAATCTAATCTCTGTACACATCTATGACACTGTGCCATCAAGGCTATGCTTTGTCTCATTAATTTATCATCTCTCTGTTGTAGTTGCCAAGCAACATGTATAAAAAGGTCTTGGTGATTCTCCATGACTCCATCTTGCCCCACATGAGTAAACCCACACTGATGATTGACTTCTTGACTGCTGCCTATGAAGTTGGTAAGTTGCGGATGTGGCTTAGTAGTGACAGTACTCCCAACAACTTAATGTGAGCTGACAATGACTACTTTAAAATAACCATAGTGGCATTTTTACATTCGGTCTCTGTGATGTATTATTTCTACATATGATGCTGGTAATCATGATATGGCATTTTGTCATGTTTTCGTTGAACAGGTGGGGCTATCAGCCTGCTGGCCCTCAATGGCCTTTTTGTCCTCATACATCAACACAACCTGTGAGTATTATATAAAAAATAAATCAATCGGCCACTTTTCATAGTCACATTATTTACAGTAATATGTACAAAAAAATGTGAACACAAAATGATGCTCCATCTTGAATCTATAAAGGACAACCGTCGAGTGAAAGATATTTTTGAATTACCTAAATACTATAATGTATGTCATGTGTGTTTTTACAGAGATTACCCTGATTTCTACAAGAAACTGTATAATCTGCTTGAGCCTTCTGTTTTCCACGTGAAGTACAGAGCACGCTTTTTCCACCTAGCTAACCTCTTCCTTAGCTCCAGGTAAGATCACTCATGCTTCCCCAAAAGTTATTTTTTTAACCCTCAGTTTGTCCAGCTATAAGTAAAACGTTGGAGTTAATGCCATTTGTGGATATCCTGCAGTATCCGAGCTACAGATTGACAGCTGAATTTCTCAGTATAACCACACCTTTTGATTATTGGCCACTGATAAGCCACACTGATCTAAATAGAAGTCAAGTGATACTGCAGCAGTAGTTGCTGGGGAGAAGGTGTTTTTAAATAACCTAATGATTTTCTTACCACTATACAAGATAGTAAGGATAAAAACTCATAATGCATATATACATTAGTAACATATATGCTGTGTATGTGTTTGTGCTTGCCTCCAGTCATTTGCCAGTATACCTAGTGGCTGCGTTTGCCAAACGCCTGGCTCGTTTGGCTCTCACAGCACCATCTACAGCCCTCCTCATAGTGCTACCCTTCATCTACAACCTGATCCGTCGCCACCCGTCCTGCAGAGTCCTCATTCACAAGCCCAGCACAGAAGATGGTGAGTGTCAGTCGCTGATGTGTTTATGGTGGCAATGTCTCAACATTTGGAATTTCATCAGTTTATATCCATTCAAAATGTCAGGGGTTCTTCCCAGGCTGATGCATTATAATATTTAAGACTTTACTGTGATGTACAGTCTGCTTCTACAATCCAATAAAATATTTTTGGATATATGTAAATGTTTGTTTGTATTCATAATGATAGAGCCAGTGGAGGACCCGTATCTAGTGGATGAAGAGGATCCTGCTCAGTGCCGTGCCTTGGAGAGCAGCTTGTGGGAGATTAAGGTGTGTACAGTATGTGATGGTTTTGCATTCACAAATGAGTCATCCATGACACTGACTACAGCTGAGCTACGACTTGTGTCAGCTAAGGTTTTCTGTCACGTTGACTGCAAAACAAGATGGACATTATATATACAGTATTTAGGAGTCTAACTTAATAGAAGCATACTTCATTCATTTCTGCAGACACTGCAGAAGCATTACCATCCAGATGTGGCCAAGGCTGCTATGTTGATCAACACACCACTGCCAGAACAAGAGGATGACATCAGCGAGGTGCTGGAGATAACAACATATGAGGTAATGTGTGAGTTTAGATAACAATTACATAATGTTGTCTGTTAGTGTGTAGAAACTAAATGCAGGTTAACACTAATAACACAAATACTCACCTTAAACCCACAGTTATCTGAATTGCATGAATAATTTCTCCCATGTTCTTATCCCCAGCTGATGGAGAGAGACCTGAAGCAGTCTCAGATCAAGAGCATCCCACTGGAGTTTGAAACTGCCACACAGTTACTGAAAGGAGGGGGAAATGTGTTAGGACAACACTTCTGTCTGGATTAAAACAAGTAAAAATAAGGAACTGCATACACAGTGTGGTATCAATATTTGGGACCAGTTCACCTGTCAAGGTGAACGTTCACAGCAGTTTGGCCTGAACAGGAAGTTTGGACAGACTGGAAAATCTCTTTGAGACCAGCACCAGCTAGTGCAGCATCAGCAGCAAGAACAACAGAAATGCATTTGATCTGGAGTTGTTATTATGTTTCTCTCATGACCATTGTTGTCTTTGATGTATTACTATTGTACATCATTAAAAACTTTTTCCAAAGCTCATGGTGAATAAATCTCTGTTTCTATTAGGCACATTTTTGGGACTGTTAAATGAAATTGCAAATGAATGTAATTTATATTAAGATAAAGGTTTTACTCCATTTAAAATTCTGTGTGGCCAAAATGGTCTGTGAAGATCACACAGAGACTTTACCATCAAACTATGCAGCTCTGCAGCGCTTAGTACCTTGTTGTAGATCATTTTTATGGCACTTTTACTGTTACAGCTAGAACCACATTTTCTTTATCAGTATTACATTTCTATGTATGAAGTGGCAGTAAACGAATGGCTCATCTGGGCCTGCTAAATGTGTAAAAACTCGTGACGTCATCAGATTCCACGCACTAATTAAAACATTAAAGGTTTTCCCGCCACGACAGACACAACAAAATTAATGGGAGAATCGAGAAGAGGTCAAGTGCTGCGTGAACACGGCCACACAGCACCGAGAGGAGCTGGTCAGGCAAAGTTAAAAACCCGCATGGATGGACCAAGAGTGTGCGGGCGTGTAGGGGCTTTAAGTTTTCGTTTGGCACAGGTCAAGGGGTCAGGGTTATGCTGACATTCCAAGGCATGACGGATGTTGACAGTTGACACCCACCATGAGTCCACTTCTCCCCTCGCACTGAGATAACAGGCAAGAGGTTAGCCTTAAATCATCTCTTCCATCTCCTGTTTATATGTCTTCCTCTTGTTAAGTGTGCCATATGGCCACACAGCAGGCAGCTCGGGCGCATGAACGCCGTGAGATAAATGTCTGAATCATAACTGTTTGAAAAAGAGCAAGTCGTATCAGGGAGAAACATGCTTCGAGACAGACAAGCCAAGGACCACGGTCATGTAGTGCAGTAATATATGCAGCAGCCGTGCAAGTTTTAGTGTTTGTGCATTTCTATGTTTTGTTATTGAA
The DNA here is from genome assembly GCA_031216445.1 of Lateolabrax maculatus. NCBI lineage: Eukaryota > Metazoa > Chordata > Actinopteri > Acropomatiformes > Lateolabracidae > Lateolabrax > Lateolabrax maculatus. The sequence continues at coordinate 13,021,889 of CM062219.1, forward strand.
GATTACGTTAAAATACCAGGAAAGTGGCAAGCCAGAAAAACAGAAGATCACTGAGGAGGATGAGAAAAACCGAAGTGCACTTGGACAGGTAATAATCTCTTAGTTTAATTATTCGCACTATGTACAAGTTAAGGATTTTTATTGATATTTAAGTTTTCCAGGCGCAACACCATATCCTTATTTACTTTTTATAACCCCCTCCCCTTTAAGGATATGCAACCTGCAGTTTTGCAAAGTTATTCCCCAGTTGCTGAAACTCTTCTACTGCAGACAAAGTGCATGCACTGGAAACCATTCACAGCTACTTTTGTAAATATTTTGTAATATTTTCATGTGGCGACCCCGTTACTGAACTCCACTTGTTCCTGTCACATTTAAACTGATCTGCTGTTTGGATTGGGTACGACTATGTGCTCAAGTGTAAACAGTGCAACTATGTTGGATGCACTAAATTCTGCTTCAGAGGGAGATGACATACTCCAAAAGAAAACAGCGATATCATGAAATCAATCGTAGTAATGAGTTGATAGATTAATTAATAGGTAGATAGCAAATGAAAACCCCCGTTCAGGCCTGGATAATGACGTAGGCACAGCTCTCTCCTCTCACTTTGATAAATCTGTGAGAGAGATGCTTAGCACGGCAGGTTCATAGAGGGCTTGGCGGGATGGGACATTTCTGCATAAATCTACAGGACTCCTGAGCTTTGTGTGTTATTGTTGTGTCTGTCCTCCTCCAGTCCCCCGCGAGGAAATAGAAGCTGTCCAAGGTGAGTCAGCACAGAGAAGCTGTTTGAGCATTTGGCTGAGGCTCTAAGACAGATAGGAGAAGAGGGAGCTTATTAAACCTACAGTTTTTCTCCCTCTTACCTCTGAGAGATAGCAGGTATAAAACAAATCACTACTTTTCCCTCTTTGTCAATTAATTATTGACACTGTGTTATTGATAGTATCCAAAAAGGCACGTCATTTTAGAATTGAAGTGGTTCATTTCAATTATTTTTAAAATGTGATCTTGTTCTGCAATTGTTTTTGTTTATTATGAAAGAAATGCATTAGTCTAAATGACAGAAAACAAATCAGCTGTTTGAGTATTTATTATGATGCAGCGGTAGAGTCAGATACGTCAAATCTCCTGAAGTACAAGCAGCATTAACCTTCTTAACCTTCCATGTGTCTGTATAGTAGTTACTGTGAATATGGTATTCGTGTTCGTGTGTGTGTGTGTGTGTGTGCGTGCAAAGGTACAAAACAGGGCAACATAGATGAGGATTTAGCGCCGACTGATAAAAGCTGATGCTTTTTCCACGCTCCCCCCCCCCCCGTCATTGTGTTGCTGTGATACAATAATCCTCTCTTATGTAACTGAGTGGAGTCTCTCTCTCTCTGTCTCACTCTGTCTCTCTCTCTCTTACTGAACGCACTCATACACATGCACATGGACACACACATGTATATATCAATCATACCAGTAAGCACCTACAAATACATGTAGACGAACTGATGCAGGGGGCAGCAGTGTTAAATTGGAAATGTTTGCTGTCAGGGATTGATTAAGTACTTACAGTAACAATCAAGTTATGTGATTTTAATGAAAGAAGATGAAGGAGTTGTACAGTAAGTGCCAAGAACTCTTTGCTAGATTCGTAAGTGCTGTGTACATGCAATATGCCATGTGTTCTTTCTCTATGTGTTTGTATGGTTTTAAGTGCAGTTGCAAATGTTTGTTTGCTACATTGTTTCAGGTCAACTTAGTATGGACAGAGTTTGTGCTGATAATGTAAAATAAAACCACAAACATTTTACTGAAATTATTTTCAACATGGTCTACTTCATCTTTGCCTTTTAATAACGGTCAGTAATTCAGTAGTTTTGCAGAAGTGGAATTCAGTGGAACTTGAGTACAAATTTTTAACCCCCCCCAAAAAAACAACTGGATTTGGTTACCTTTCCGGGTTCTGTGTATACATCTGCTTACAGTACAATTATAATGTACACATTCAGATGCATGTTTTGGTTTGCGTGCGTTTGCTGTTCAGTAAGCGTATGCATGTATGTTGAGAGGAGAGTGTGAGATTTGAAGTGTGGCTTCCGTGTGTGTAATGTCTGGTTGTGTTGGTTTTGCAGGTGATAATGCGGGATCACACGTCCAGTGCTCATGTGGAGGAGCTGCTGAGGCAGTCTCAGGTGGAGTTACAGTGGATCCAGAGACAGCTGGCCATGATCGCTGCCAGAAACATACACCATCACCACCTGCATGCCAAGGGCAAGGTATTGTGGTACCACATACTGTAGGCCTGTTACTACTACTGCAGCTATGATAAAACTTATTTATAAGAGTTTATATTCCCACTGGCCATGATAAAATTATCCTTTTACTAACATAAAACAGACGTCCTGTGTTCACTTCCACTTCAGAGGGAGGAAATCTGGGGATAAAGCACCAAATTTATGGACTGTTCATAGAGAAAAGGAACATCTGCTCAACCTAATCTGACAGATCTTCATTACTCATCATTATGACGTAACATTAGAGAACTGTTTTTAGAGTTATGACGATGGAGTTGCTTTTGTGGTTTGTCAACCACCTTCTCCAATACATTCTTTACAACACAGAAATAGATCTGTCCAGTGCCATTAATTGTGACGTGTACCCCCCTTTTTAAAAATGTATTCAGCAATTCAAACTTCGACCCAATATTTAGTCCTGCATATGTAGTGAAAAGTGAGATTTACAGAACATTTCAATATCTTATCACTGGGAAAATCTATTTGCTGTATTTACTGATCTATGGAGCACACAAGCAGAGCAAGTCCATCAAAGATTTTTCCAAACCATGCTATGACAAAGAGCAACAAAATTCTGATGTGATCTCAACATCCATTAATCTCATTCCAGCTCCTCCAGTCTTAACATTGTTAAGGGGGAAGGTTTTGTGTTTTTGACCACAAATCCGTTGTTCTCAATAATCTTTTACCTTATCCAACCCGAGCAAATGTGCATCCGTCTGCTGTTGTGTTTTTGAGAGCTTTGATAAATTCTTCTATAATAAGGAATGATAAGTGTATTTATTGGGATAAAAACACAAAAACAGAAGCACCACGATTGGTCAGTTTTTTAAAGTAAAATACGAAACAGCCTTTTTATGTTGTTGGCTAATTTCCTATTGTGTAATATACTCATATTTAACAATACATCCCCATTTGTATTTGTATTGCAAAATCAAATTTGTTAGCTGCCTGGAAAAACAATATATCATTTTATGTCACCAGATGTAAAGAAAGCGTTCAATCAATAACGTCATGTGTCCACCAATATTTTGATTTTTTATGACACTACTTTAAGTCCAGTCCAAGCGTTTTACATATATGGCCAGAAGAGGACAGCATTCTTCTGAAAACACACATCAGACTTAAAAATCCACCAAGTTGAGAAAGAGGCCAGGCCACGATGTTGTAGCAGCTTATTTAAGTAGTTAAATGACACATTGTCTTCAGCTATTTTTTTTTTATATTTAAAAGGGTAATTTCTTATTTCTGCCTAATTAATTTCCATCTGTTCCTCAACCTTGGTCTCACAGGGCTTCATGTCACGCCTGAAAACCAATTCACTACGAGAGTAATACTTCTACAGTAAGGATGGGAACAGGCAGCGAGCAACTGTTGCTAGGCAACAGAGTGGAACAGAGCGTACGTTCTGTTTTCTCTTCTCACTCACGCACACTTAGTGTCCCTTTCTTTCTGTCCTCTCCTCTGTCCTGTGCCTCCGTCCCAGTGTTAAAACAGAGAACCACTATCGACAGAATACATCGAGGGCCTGCTGCTGATGTAACCTTATGAAAACCACCACACTGATTTAATTTAGGTCCCCTGATCAGGGATTTAGAGGAGGTGAAGAGAGCAAAGGGACGGTTGTATCCGAGGTCTGTCCAGGAACATGACAGTGTAGATTGGATTTGATGCTAGAGGAAAGTTATAAGTAGTCATACCAAGAAAACACTATGTGACTAAAATACAGTGAGATCTATGTGATGATGTAGGGACCATTGCTTCTGTCAGCAAAACAGAAAATCATTATCTCCTGTCGGTTAGAAAGTAAGACACAGAGGAGACGCTATGGATGCTAGACCATGGTCTGCTCTGCTTGGGAAATGTATTCAGAGGGGGAAATTGCTCATCTATGATGTAATGATTTACACATCACTGCTCAAAGATTTACACAGTCCATTTAAATGAAAGCTGCCACGCATGTTGGATTGTTTCCCCCCTTATCTTTGCTTTTGTGACGTTGTTTTTGGTCAGTTGAACAGGGCGTGCACATGTCTGCATGTGAGCGAGACAGAGAGAAAAAGAAGGGAGGTTTTTTTTTTTCCTTTAAGCGCAACTGGAGGAAGGAGCAGAGGGCGCGAGAGGAGGCGTTAACAGATTCAGGGGTGGGATTGAGGGAGGGAGTGTGTGTGTGTGTGTGTGTGTGTGTGTCTGGGTGTGTGTGAGAGAGTGCCAAGCCACTGTAGCTGCTTTCGCTTCCACTGATAGGGTGAGACATCCAGCATGTTACAGGGGCGAGCAGACTAGGCGAGCTATTAAAGCTGCAGATTGGAAACGCTCGTTGCAACTGCACACACAGGCACTCAAACACCGGCGTACACGTGCACACACGGACGTGTCACCTCCACCTTCACCGCCAGCTTGTGATGTGACGGGAAGGGAAGAGAGTCATTTTGGGACAAAGGGGGTGCTGCCTTTAAGGTAGGGACATTGTCATTATCTGTAGCAGCAAAAACATACATGTCTGTACACGCTGCTGTCCCAGTCCCCCTTTTTTTTTAACATTGTTTAATAGTGTTGATTTTTTTTTATCCCAAAACACACAAATGATACAGTGGATGCTGCTCTGATTCTCAGATTTAATGCATTCTGGGAAACATAGGATAACACGTATTCCCTTTATGAGGAACAGTGTTCGTGAATGGTAGTGAATTATTTCTCTCCATATATTTCTCCTGAGTTGTTGACTCTAGATTTATAGCAGTCTGTCTAAATCCCCCTCCATGTGAAACACATTCATAACAACACTTATGCTGGAAAAGGGCAGCTTGATAGGCTTGAAAAAGACTGATTTTCATTTTATCGAAAATGTGTTGAATGGTAGGTCCATAGATGTACATCCACGGCTGACTGCATGCAGGCAGCACTGATGCAGGTATTTAACTCACACACCAGATGGCGATATGACAATCTATTTAAATCACCCCCAGTCAAAATAAGATTACCTTGGGGTATCCTGGTGGCTCGGTTGGCTGAGCACACACCACTTAGCCACAATGCCCTTGGTTCAAATCCAGCCACCACATGCTGCTCTCCAAATCCATTGTACTGTGTTCCTCCACCATAAGTCATCCAACAAAGCAGAAATGCCATAAAAATCTGAGAAATTTATGGTTTTATTAAGTGAACCACTAAATGAATACACACATACCATTCCTTGGTGTCATGATGAATTAAAATCGGTGGCTATTAATTATTGCAAAAGTGGACGAAAGCCTAACTGTGCACAGCATAAAGTAGTAAAAAGCCCCAGTTGCATAATTATATGCTGTAACGTCTTAATAGCTACCCACATTATCTGCTTTGCTTAATAAACAGTTACCCCAGCCTCCAGTTGTTGTTGAGCTGATGTTGCTTTTATAGGAATAAATAATCTGGCATAGAAAATTGTCCTTAGTTCTTTTCCAGTTCTTTTTCTGGGAATATGTCCATTAACTTCTCTTTGAATCACTGGTTTGTACAGTGTGCTGTCCCTGTGTTTGAAATAAATATGAGTCTCAGAAGGCTTTGTGAAATGTATCATAGGACTCCATTAAGGGCTCCAACCTGTTAACCTGTTAAGTCCTTTTGACATTTGTGTTCTGCTGACAAGCCTTTGACCATGGACCATTTTTTGGTGCTGTTTCAGAACTTTGACCTTTTTGTATTGTGGCTGGTAAACACAAAAATAATTTCTCTCTTTGGAAAAAGGGGGAAAAAAAATACTGTGCCTATAATATAACATCTGAAGTGGTTAAAACCTCTTACATTGTATTTCACAGAAAGCAACAATGACATGCAGTACAATCAAACCTCGCAAACTGAACCGGGTTAGGGTTAGGATCATAAAGTGATCCTAGGAAAAGAGATACCCCTTTTACCAGTAGTTGCTTAGCTAGTATCAATAGATTTATCGAGCAACATGTAGTCGCATTTCTATTATTGTAGACTTCTTATGAGCGCTGTATGGCCGAATCGCTAGGTAGGACAGAGGGGGGTATATACTGTTGAGCAGAGATTATCTCAAACGTTTTTCACATGGCTTAATTTGTGAGCAGTAGTAGGGCTTCCATAAGAGCCTGGTTTTGGTATTTCCTAAATGTCTCAGCGCTGTCTTGCCTCCAGTCAAAACTTCATTTAATTTCACTTCATTTTATTCATTCTAGTGATCCTTTACCTTTGACTGACCCCTTGGGATGGAGTCTTACTAACTGACACTAGTTTTGTTCAACACGACTGAAAGAAATAAAAGAGGAAACAAGCTGTTTTTAATTAAGTGCTTGACAACACTGGATAAGAGCAACTTATGAGATATTGTAACAGATGTACACAAAAACTTGGAATAATTATAATTTTTTGTTTGTGTGTGCTTGTCCCACTGTCATGAATACAAAAAGGAAGAAAAAAAAAACTAATATTAAACGCATACACAAAGGAAAATGCTTTGTTTGATGTTAAGAGTCTCAAGGTGACTTCTCTCTTTCCTTCTTTCTGAGACTGCCTGTCCCTGGTGTGCAGTTTTTCTGAACTAATGATGATGCTTTGTTCCTTTCTCAAATTCTCAATCTGATTATTCATGCAGTATTTCTAATCTTGGCATCTATCTTACATTCATCCACGGTGTAATGTTGTGGACCTTCTTACCAAACACCATAAAGCCTATGGAGAACAAGCAGAAAATACAGATAAGCACTGGATATATCTGTAACATATTTCATCCACACTGAATTAAAAGGCTGGCATTCCGAAAGTGTGTGAGATGACACACCTTCGGGAGTGGATGCGTGGCCCACAATGCTTCTCGGCACCTTTCGCTGTGTCCTTTTTAATTCCTCCCCTCCCGGCTCACATTTAGCAGGAGATGTTGTCAGTATTTCCTGTGGCCCCAGAGTGAATGAATGCGTCACGATTCCCAACTCTGACGCAGCTCCTGTCAGAGCAGCTTTGGCAGCTCCCTCGGTACAAGGATGATGTCTCCCAAGTGGATGGCACAATTGGGCCCTGCGCGACACGGCACTGGTCCAGTCACAGCCTCTGTTGTCTGCATGAACGACTGATTTGGGGACTTAACTTATCATGTCTTAATTAGATGCCTCAACCTGGCATTAATAAGAGTGATGTGTAGCATTAATTTGCTCCGGAGCCAAGTCACCCAGATGGAATAATTCATTTCATAATTTTCTTATTATGCCTCAGTGCCGGCGACAGCTAATTATGACAGAATTTCACACAAATGCCTAATGGGATAAAACGATGAAGTGATGACATTTTATATCCAAAATGTCATAGGTCAACTTCACTGTGACATCATAATGTTCTGCAAAAACACTTCTGGCCATTATTTAACAGCATAACTCAGGAACAGAAGGACTGTATTTCACATTTGGTCAGATACTGAATTGGTGAAACTAATCTTGGAGATCTGTAGATCTTCTGTGCTGCAGGGTTGCAGATGTGTGTGAAGCATCCACTTGTCAGAATTTGTAGCTTCTTGCAGCCACATCCATATTTAAAGCATTGTCTAGTGTCATAGCTACAACTTTGTGGTCAATATAGTGATAACTTTTATTTCACCAAAAAATACACTTAATACCTTTTTATTATATTCCTTTAAGTCTTTACTGGTTGTTGGAGGCATACAACCACAAGGTGGTAATTCTAGTTTTGTATGGAATAAAAAGTGACTAAAAGGTTAAAAATGGGAAATGTTGAGAACCAGTTTCATTGTCATCCTATATTTCTTTCTTCTCTGTTCTGACCACATGTTGTCAGGTTACTAAAGTGATGTTTTGAGTGCGCATTCAATTTTTGCACCAGTGGTTTTCTGGTCTAAATGACTAAATCAGTTCTCGCATGGATGTCCATATGGCCTAATATCTCGTTCTAAATAGGCTGACTGAATGTCTTATTCTGTTTGGAAAACCCACAGCACTGGTTGGCAGGTCTATATATCTCTCTGTCTGTTCTTGGAAAGTCCACCATATTACACTGGTGGGTTTATCTGTAGGCTTGTCTGCTTGGCAGGTCTGCTGTATTAGCAGGTGGATCTGGCTGTCTTTCTGTCTACTTGGCAGGTCTATCACACTGGCTTTGGTAGCTCTGGCTCTCCGTGTAAACTGACATATTGCCTGCAACTTTGTTTTTAGTATTTGTTTTGTGGAGGATGATAGTCTTGGCTTGCAGTCAGGGAATCTGGTTGTTGTGTATGTGTGTGTGTGTGTGAGTTCTTTTGTGCGCCTGACAAGATACCACATTCTCTGGTAACATGCTAATTGATATATTAGAATAGTATAAACTGATATTAGAACCATCTGTTGGTTGGTCTGTCAGGGGGTTACTACAAGTAAAAAGTGTTTGAAGAGAACAATGGGCTGACATTTTCACCTTATCCTTAATTTTCCCCCCAAATGGAAAAAGGTAATTTAAAATTTGAAGAGAAAGCAGAGATTGAAGGTATGAAAAAAGAGAAAAGGAAACAGGCTTTGGATTAATGCGGGATAGGTTTCTTTTGTCTAGGGTGGTAATGTTTTCTTTTTATAGCTGTGGTAATATTGGAGTGGCTAAGCTGGCTAAGTGTGCTTTTTCAGGAGGCAAATGGGAAGACTACACCCCATTTGTGATTTCAGATTGTAGCTCTCCAAAATGTTCCTATTTCATACATTTATATTACTCCGACAGGAGCGAAGCATCAAATCCAATTTTAGATTAACTTATAGGGAAGAGTTCTTTCCTCTGACAAACCAGAGCTGAGGGCATCCTCACATTCTTGGAGGGTGGTTAATTTCAGGAGGCACAGGCTGAGTTTATATCCACTGATCCTAAATCGGCTTCCCCCTTACCTCCGCCAAACAGCTGCTCAGGTCCTCTATCATCTGCAACCCCTCTGGTGGTCTCAAAGTGATTGGAAATATTGAATAGTACAAGATTGACAGCAGAGCAGTTCTATTCCAAAAAAAAAAAAAAAAAAACCCAGACAACTGTGAACTCAAAAAAGTGCCATCAAATTGTACAAATTGATGTCTGGCCTGAAGGAAAACTGACTGAGCAACACAAAAAAAACTATTCACAGAGCTCAAGAGAAGCTTCCATCCTGACTATTACAGATATGCAGTGTATTTCCATGGAGGGTTCAGTCCCATCAAGAAAACTTCTAAGCAGAAAAACACTGACTGGCAAATCCTGCTGAGGCTCAGAACCTGTTGCAGTAGCAGCTTCATTTTCAGGCCTGTTAATCCTTTTCCTGTGACTGACCCCATGGGATGAAACTAAAGCCTGAGTATATCACTGTAAGCAAGAGTGACAGTGGCCCTATGTCCTTTTTCATGACTTATATTAATCAAGTGCTTGTTTCCTCCATATGTATCATTTTTATACCAACTAGTCTGTCTCTCGGTCCACCACTTTGGTCCAGACTGAATTATCTCCACAACTATTGGATGGATTGCCATACAATTTGGTACTGACATCCATGGTGCCCAGACGACGAATGCTAATGATTTTGGTAATCTGAGTTTTGATTTATCCAGTGAAATGTTGTTTGTTTATTTTCTGCAGGCAAGATATGAAGTTACATCCCAGCAAGCTACAGGATACTCAGTCTACAATGTGAACCGCTTTCGATTACTGGAGGAGAGAAACCGAGCTCTGAAGCTTGAAGTAGCCACGCTTCGCCAAGAGAAACAGCAGTACAGGAAACTGGTAAACTTCCCACTCCCACCACCCCGGTTTTGTCTTTTTGTTCCTCACACGGACACACGCATAATCTCTGTCTTCTTTATTCACTCTGCGCTGTTCGCACCCTCATTATTCGAGATGAAAGGTTTTTTGTTTGTCTGCAAATGAGTACAATACAGGCCTACATATTTACTGATAACTCCTGTGGTGGTTGTCGTCGTGGTACTTGCTGCATCTATGTAGAGAGTAAGTGAGTGAACTGCATGCTAGTCCATGTTGTAGCTTTTATTCTTCAAGGACACAGCTGTGTACAGCGGGGAGACTCGCATGGCCCTGTGCACATATACTCCCTCTGTTTGGTCTTTGTTATGCAGACATGTTGGCATGTGTAATGCAGTGTAAAAAAGATAAGGAAGGGCATGTGGTTTGGTGTGTATTGTGCACGGGAGGGTGTGTGTGCGCGGGGCCGTGTGTATTTTTGTTTGCACTGTATGTTCATGCATGCGTTTGTGTATTTAGCGAATTTGTCCTGTGGAGGCCTCCCCCAGGTGGTCTCGGATGGTAAGGTGTGTGTGAGCCGTCGTCTTGGCAACACGCCCATTTGCAGGCGTGTGGACAGACTGTCAGAAGGGAACTGACAGAGCATAATGGCTGCTTCTGTTATAAGCCTCAATGGCTTGAAATTAGTTTCAGTAAAATGGAGCAAAACCTGCATGCTCCAGTCTGCATTTACAAACGTTTTATTGACAATGTTTCAGTACAGTTTAGCTCCCAGGCTAAAATAGTTTGTCACACCACTCATTTGGTTTTCTGATTGAGAGCATCGTCTTCTTCTCCCCATTGATGTTATATAGAAGCATACATGAGTTCATATTTGAAAAAACTAGTTTAGGCCAAAACAAAAATAATTTGCTACAATCTTCCATTTGTTGCCTCCCTATATGAAAACTAAATACAGTGTAAATGAAGAATTAACCATACTCCCTGCCGTCACTCTTTCTACCACTGAGAAGAACCATCATGTGAGAAAATCACAAGACAGCAAAATGTTAACTTTTCTAGCCTTTCTTTTCGAAATGAATGGCAACCTGCCCAGTCGGTGCCAAACCCTTGGAACAAACCCTGTCCTGTTGTCTGTCACCATAGCTAACATGCAGTAGTCAGCAACATAACTCAATAATGTTATCTAATTACGTGTGTGTGTGTGTGTGTGTGTTCATGTGCTTTTTATATACGGTTAGATACTGTTGGAGGTAGTCCAGCCTGGCAGTCTTTTTGCTGTCACTGCTGACAGCTACACTATCACAGACTGCATCATGGTCATTCATGCAAAGACAGACTCAGCTATGGATCAGTTGGACTAAAAGAAGCTCAGTCATGAGAGCGGGTTCACTCTTGCATGTTTGCTCATGCAGATATGCTGTGGGCTTACACATAGTGAGGGTATTGATAGAATAGAAAAGATGACGGAGTACCACATCCAATTTTGACTTTAATGCTAAATTTATTTTGGTTCTATTTATTTTTTATTAGGTGAAGGAAAATGTGTCCAAAAAATAATCTATACAGTATTTTATAAACAGCTCTTGATTATCATATTCACAGCTTGGCTAAATGTAAATGGGGGTGGTCAAAAGATGCCGTGTAAAAGATCTAGACAAAACCCTCTCTATGGCTGATTAGTTAGTTATGGTTTAAATGGATGGCTTCACCAACAAAGGCAACTTTCCGGCTTTCAAAGCTCTTTAATGTAAACTCTATTCTATGCTATTACTACATAATGTATCAGTTTTCATTGTAAAACAAATCACATATTTGATCACTTAGTTAGCAGCAGGGGATAATGGGTGCATACAATGTAGCTATTTCTAAATGTACTAGCAGCTATAGAAATGCTAGAAGTTACTATGAGATTATAATACCTTTTTAAAATAGTTCTGATGTCGTGAGTTCTGGTAACATGTTCAACATATAGTTGATAATATGTCAGTGTTGTGTCCACAGCTTGTTTCTGAAGCACCCAGTGGCCCAAAAAAGATCTTATAGGTTTAAGTAATGTTACGTTTCATATGTAACCCAAATCGTAACATCCCAGTTTGTGTACGGTGCCCAACAGGCACATTCTGGTTGAGTGTACATGGTTTTCATTCTAGTACAGACAGTGTAGTTGAATATTAGTAGTAAATCCAATGTGGTATCAGCAACCTGGGCATCTACACATCTTTCAACTGTTGATGCTGGCTATCTCTCGAGAATTGCCACATTTGGCGTGGTGAACACTTTCCGTGCCCATTTTGTGCCCAGTAGTGTTGAGTCGAGGGGCTGGACTAAGGACGACTCTATGAATCGGCATGTTTGGGGAAAGAGAGACCACACTCAGATCAGAAAACTGGGGGCCTCCTTTTCACTTTATTCCCTTTTTGTATAGTTAGGTAAGGGTGGTCAGCTGAATGCCCAAAACCCACCATCTGTTGCATTTAATCCTTGTTGTATCGTTGAGAGTGTATTTAATTTTAGCATTTCATCTAGATTCTTGTGTCTCTGTCTGTTCTTCCAATTCATTTGCTATTTTGCTACCTAAATGGCAAGAAAAAAATCCTGAGAAGGTGGACTGCTTCGTAGGAAAAAAAACAAAACAAAAAGCTTTAGACCGGTTGCCTGGAAACAATCTGTGATGGACAGTCGGAGAAAGGTACCTTAGGTGAGGAATGACCTTCTGTGTGCTGTGTGGCTGCTGCTAAAAGGCCACAGCTGTCTCCCTGGACACCGTCCCTATGGCAACGATTGTGTACTGCTAGCAGCTGGCCCACTCAGATGATAGTCCTCACGATGATATGGGCTGTCCCAGAGTGAAGAGGAACAACGTCTAATCAATAATCCTTAATAGCCGTGTTGTCTTTGCTGACCCAGTAATCTCCATTTTAACTCCCTCTAATCAAATGTGCCCAGACAAACCATGGTTAATAAGCAGTCCAGTGCAATGTAACACACATCAGCTGGGATAACACTACCACCACCCACGGGGATATTCAGAAAACTCACACTGTTTTGACTCACAACGCTGTTTTAACAACTGATATTAGACAGGGCGTGTTTAGGCTGAGGTTTCTATTCTCATGCTTAATTGAGTTTATCTCAGACGGTGTTCTTTCAGACGGCTCAAGTTGTCTCCTACATAACTACATTATCCTCTTTTCCCAGTCCATTTCCCACTCCATTCCTTGTCTTGCTTCTTAGGTAAAACTACTGAGAGCTAAAGAACAGCAGGTTTTACCCTTTTAGAAGACATTTTTCTTCTCTTTGTTTCTTTCTTACCGTACCACTCACTGTGCATAATGTGAACAAAGCTATGAAATGAATGGGTCATGCTTTGTAGATTTTGTTTGCTCAACAAACATGTATACTGTATCTATCCCTATTCTCATGAGGGAAGACTTTCTACACACAGCTACAGCCTGCAGGGCAAGGGCTGTCACTTGAAAAATGTGTAATACTGGTAAATGTAAACAGCTGGTTTGTTAGTCAACTTGCATCAGTTTTGGCATATCGTGATTTGAACAATGCAAACATTTTAAAATATAAAAAACGAGGACCATGAGGGAAACAAACTCAAGACTTGTAGCAAGCTAATCTTCTTCCAAAATATGACATTTTATCGATTATGAATACTTGTTCAAACATCCTAGTTAATAAGACAATAATAATGTCTTTATGACATTTCTATTAACACAGAATTATCCCTCAAAATTCTTTCCCCACCTCTGTTCATAATGTCTAGAGAAATATAAGATAATGAAGATGGCACAGCTCAATGCCATTGTAATTATTAGACCGCAAATGTAATTTTCAATAATCACTTCTCTATCACTATCTCTAAAAAAAAATAAAAACTCATAAAACAACAGTTAAACCCCACGGTCAGTGGTCTAACTCACACAGCCAGCAGTAAAACATGTGGGCAGATTGTCTTTCTAACGGTTGTGCGAGCTTGGCTACCTAAGGTCACGTGATCCTCGCCTTTCAGGTTATAGCAGTCTGTTCAGAGTCTCCCGATCTGTGAGCTTCTCTCTTGCTTTTTATATATCTCCCACAACTCCTCGGTTTTCTCACCCCTCACTCTTCCAAAATTATATAGGCTAAATAAAGTTTTTTTTCCCCTCACTCCATTCTGTCTCCATCATTCTTCCTTCGCCCCTCCTACTTCCTGCACTAACCTCCTTAGTGCATAGACAGAGGGGTTGACTGAGGCCACTGGCCTGTGCAGTTTCATGCCTGCAGTAATTTAAGCAGATTTGATGTATATCAGGGAGAGCCATGCCAGCCCATAATCAAATTTCGGACATTTTCATTCCAGACACAAATTTTGAAATGAGTTATACTTTCTTCCTGGTAGTGAGTGGATCATACTTACATGATAACACCAATGTCATTTAAGTTTTCCCTTATATTTATTATTACTAAGGAAACATCCAAAACCCACAGTCACAATCAGAGGCTGCTCAGTTTCCTCACTGATCCTGAAAGGCCTAGACTTGTTTTTTAAAAAATATTTCCACTTCTACCATACCTGTAGGGTTGGGTACCGTTCACATTTCAATTGAAGAAATAGCAGAAAAGAAACCTGTGAATATTCAGACGGATAGTTACGTCAATGTCCAGCATTGGCTTCAGAGCATACACTGAAACAAGTGTACGAAACAAATTTGTGGTCCATCTTGTGGGAGCACTGAGTCATATTAGCCTTGAAAGTGGAGGGGAAAATATATTGTGTCGCATCAGAATGAAACTGGGCTAAAAATATGGCACTGTCAAAATGTAGGGCCCTCCTGGATTAATTGAAAATCCCTTTAACCGGATTAAATCATTTTAGGGGCTAACTGTGGTGTACCCACACTCACGCTCACACGTACACATGCATAGACACGCATGAGCCCCCACACATAAGCTGATGTCAATATGATATAATTACTCATTGTGACAAGGCAGTGTAGGCAGTGTGATAGCAAGTGTGTTCTGTGTTGTAGTTAAAGACTAAAAGCTGTGAAACTGTGAGGATTAGAGTTGGAACAGACCAAAAATGGAATAATTGGTCATATGGGGATAAAAATTCACCCTTACATTTTATGCATCTTGAATTTAACACAAAAAAAGGGTTGGGGTTGTGCTTTTTATTAAGTAACCTTTACATAAAAGCACAATAAAATGGCGTGGCTCTGTGGATGGCAGTGCTGGCCTGTTGGTCTGTCGCTCGGTCAGTCGGACCACCACTTTGGTCCGAGCTGAAATATCTCAACAACAAGCAGATGGATTGTCATGTAATTCAATATAGACATTCATGATTACCTCGGGGTGATTTGTAATAACGTAGTGATTCCTTAACTTTCCATCTAGTGCCATCACCAGGTCAAAATGTTGGCATACTGATGTCAACAATTATTAATTAGCATATTCCCCTTCTCCACTGTCCATCTGTATGCTCAGTACGTCCCAAACAGGCATATCTTCGCAAATATATGGATAAACTGCTGTTGTTTCCACCCTTACCCTAACCCAACCTTTACTGTTCTGCTATCAAACTGTATGTTTGTAATTTAATGCCCAAGCAAACTTAAAATTGCACTGTAGATTTTGACCGTTTTGATCTTACAATCTTCTTCTGCTATCAAATCTTGCTTCTTGTTCCATGCCGAAAACGCTTGTTTACAGAGCACTTGGGAGAAAATATTAAGCCGTGGTTAAATAGAAGTTTCTTAATGTGTGTCGCCTCTGCTGAAAAACAGAGTTACGCAACAGAATAAAAAAAAAAAGTTTACTCATCAAATGTTGTACTGTGACTACTGCAATGCAATATACAGCAGTTTAAAGGAATGGAAATAATTTACGTGTCACTCCCCCTCTAACCAACCATACAGTAAAGTGTATTAAATGTGCAAGCAAACATCATACTCCAACTGCAGACATGTACCTTGTTCCATTTAGAGCCACTTTAAGAGTTGTGAGATGCATTAACAGTTTATTAATACCATCATCATTATTATTATTAGATGTATGTATGTATGTTAGGAAAAAAAGAGATAAAGTGGAATCGATCAAGACCCTGTTCAATTAGTGTCATGGTTTAAGACATGAATTAGGGAGCAGAGGAGAGGAGAGGAGGGTCTATCCAGCAGCAGCCAGCATCATGCAGGCTGCTGTCATTTCAGTCAATTTGGCAGACAGGCAAGAAGGTCCAGACTGTGGTTGTACAGGGCAGCTTTCCAATAAACCATCCTTATTTGTATCCCAGACTCCAAGATGTCTGCTCCCTATTGCCAACGATACCTCTCCTCCTAACAGTAGCTTCTGATGTAACTGATGGTTGTAGCAGTGAAGCTGGCTGATTAATTCAACAGAGTGGATTTCCGCAGCTCGCTGCACACGCGTACAGCGCGAGAGAGAAACAGGGAAATTGAGCAGAGGAAGAGAGAGAGAGAGAGAGAGTGCGGAAGAGAAAAGGAGAAAATGATGGAGGAAGGGTGTTAAGGAGGAGGGTCTTCGGGGGTGGGGAGAGAGTGTGAGGAGAAGGAGAATAGGAAAGAGAGAGTGTGTGGAGAGGGGGCGGAGGAAAGAGAGGAAGAGAGAGAGAGAGAGAGAGAGAGAGAGAGAGGGAGAGAGAGAGAGAGAGAGACACACACACAGGCCCTGGAGCTGCTACTGATGCTGCTGCTGCTGCTGCTGCTGCTGCTGCAGCCGTTTGACAATTCCCCACCCAGAGAGAGCAGGGAAGAAGGGAGGAGATCAGAGCAAGGAGGAGGAAGGAGTAAGCGACACCTCCAGTCAAGATGCTCCTGTGCTAGCCGGCACACACGGTAAATACCAATCCTTTATCACCCCTCTGCTTCTTCTTTACTGCTGCTGTCTACCGCTGTGTGTGCATCATTGGCCCGAGTGTGTTTGTGTTGGATTCAGCTCTGTTGAGTCCTATATATAGTGCACAGGGTTAGCATAGCCAAGCAGCTGGGGAAAACCTGTCTGTGCAGCTGCTGCAGGAGGAGACAGACAGAAAGGAGAGGGGGGGGGGGGGGGGGATTTGTACATTTTGTCTCTTGTGGAACTTAACGAGGGAAAAAGCAACACCCCCCCTGTCTCTGTTTCTTGACTGTAGCAGAGCCACCTGTTTGGAGATGTGTGGGTGTGTGCAGTGTGTGTTGAGGGGTGGGGGGGGGGGTGGGCTTACGGCGAAAGGGTCTAATGATGTGTTTGTGGCTTGGAAAGGTTAGAGTGTGCATGTGAGGATCGGTGTGTGTGTGTGTGTGCGTGTGTGTGTACGCGCATTGGATTTTTTTAAGAGAGTAAAGGCTAGGGCTGCCTTCTCCCTGCTGTCAAATCATGAATATCATCTATTCATGGTACATGTGCACATGCAAGCGTTATTACTACCACAACGTATGTGGACACATGTTCACATGATCACCAAGACACACTGGAAGAGAGACAAACGTGTGGTGCTTTGTCAAACAAATTGATTTTGTGTGCGCGTGTGTGTGTGCTTTGACGTTATCGGCGTCAGTAACCTGAGCTTTTCCTGGTTCCTGCCTGCTGAGGGGTTGCCAGGTGTTGGTGATGGATATTAACCCGCTCGTGGCTGATAGACACTTTCCACCAGTTATTTATCCTTAATGAAGTCTCTCGCTAAATGTGTTTTGTGTGTGTGTGTGTGTGTGTGTGCGTGTGTGGCAAGATGGTAGACTGGACACTCAGTTGCCAGCTTATTAGGTTCACGTACTGGAGCTAAAACTAACGCAGTCTAATACAACCACCATGCAATTACTACCTTCATGTTCCCTTTTTGTTGAATCTGTTTTAGAGAGATATTGATTCAACTTTATGGTCCATATGGAGGCTGTAGTTTGTGATGCCATTGAATTTTAACGTGTAACACTAAAAGGTGTTTCTAATATTTTAGCAAGCAATTTTTTAATACATATGGGAACATGTGTGTTAGCCAGGTTTTTAGAGCTGCAAACCTGTTAAAGGGCTGAGTACTTGTATCGATAAACATTTATTTCGGTGAAAAAGTTTGAAAAGATTTGGGCAGGGTATAAGCAAGTAAAACTTCTACCTAATGTTGAACAACTCGGAAAGGTTATGCAAAAGTTTTGGTCACAGTATAAAAAACTTTTGCAACAAAAGAACAGTTTCACTGACAGTAGTACGTTACATTTCATGTCTTTCTGTAATCCTTTCATGGTAAGAAAACGTAGTCCTATCACGTTTTGTGCACGGAGCATGTGGGAAATTTGTCTCCTCGATGAGTAGAATGGAAGTTGGTTTTATCAAGTCAGTTGTTGAAACGAGAGAATTTAAAGCTATCCCTATACTGCCAGCCAGCCAGCAATTGTTTTAATTCATCTATTGGATGTGGCTGTGTTACATGCGTTGTGTGAAGGTTAGAATATACATGGTTAATATGCCTGCACCATGCATATGTTGGAATATATGGTTGTGTGGGTGGGTGACAGACCAAGGAGAAATACGGCAGAGAAGAGAGAAAGAATTGGTGCTTCGAGAGCTCTGCTTAAGTCTTTTTTGCAGTATTTTTTGTATGAGTGGTGTAACTTTCTCTTTCTGTCTCTCTGCCTACCATATCTTGACTCTCCCTTTCTTTTTTCTTTTTTTTTTTAACGACATCAAGGTATAAAAATCAGGTAGTAGAGACGATGGAGAAAATCTTTTGTACCTCCCTAATCGCGCTCCTCTTGCAGCATTCTCCCATTTCTCCTTCCACTTCTTCATCTCCATGCGGCAGACAGCTAGGCTGTGCCAGCTGACGTTCAGTTGGATGCCAGAGGGCGCGAAGGGGAGAGGGAGGAAAGAAGATAGGGGAAATGAAACTTGTGTTTTTCGGTCTCGTGGCTGATTTCCTTGCTCCTCTCCTGAGATTATCAGCGAGTCTGGCAGCCAAAAGACAGCCTTCTTGACTAATCAAAATGTTCCTCAGGACACACAGGCACTGCAATAATCCCTCAACAGTAACAGCCTCGTAGGGGTGTGGCAGCACATATCAATACACACACACACTGTATGTACACATGTACTGACATGTGGAGACAGAGAGCATGCCTTTGCGTACTTTACACGCACGCAGACAATCACACATTTACTCCGGATTACACGCCCTCATACACACTCCCACATATTTTCACCGTATTAACAGTGTATCCAAGCATGCTTACACTTACTGTACTGTTAAGCTCTACTACACGTCCATATCGTATAGAGACGATCCTATGCTGTTACATGTGCTGCTTCTTTGGCGCACTAACAGTTCATTCATCCCGCAGGTTTAAAAAAGCAAATAAATTGGCTCTTGTTTGCGATAGTTGTGTGCAGGCTCACATTCACGCAACTCAAAGAGCATCAGATATGTTGGACGTGATACCTCATTGCTACTTTTTATCATCCAGACACTCCATACCTGAAAGAGAACAGTTTCTATAGCAACCCCATCATCCCCTCCCCTCACCCCCACCCCTGCTGTGTGTGTGTGTGTGTGTGTGTGTGTGTGTGTGTGTGTGTGTGTGTGAGCGCGCGCGCGCAAACACATGCCCGAATATGACTGAGTGCTGTATTGATTGGTAGCATACACGCCATAAGTGTTGATGTCATTTAGCCAGCGGGGGAAGCAGAGAGGGAAACAATAAAGGAACATTTCCTCCACACATTTCCTGGCAGCTTTTCAAGATACACAGAAGTTATATTAAAAGAAAGACACAGAGCACTGCAGAGGGATGGAGCGAAAGGAGGAAGGGTGGGGCAAAGAAGCAAAGTGAGGTGTGAGAGGAGGAAGAGAGGGAACGTCAGTAGTAAATGTAGTAGTAAATCTGATGGGAGTCTAAATACAAATACAGTTTAATAAAAAAATGATATGAGTAGCACTTGATTTATCTTCTCATGCAGGTGTTTTTGTTGGTATTTAAACACATGAGTTTTTTTTTTAATTCTATGTATATAAAACAAGTGTATTTTTAGATATTTTTCCAGGCTGTCTGGCTTCACCACATGTGTTTCTGCTTCATCTGCCATCTACATCCGTTTACTGAGTACCAATTAAGGACACGTGTACAGAGTCCTCTGGATGACATCCTTAAAAGCCTCTATGACCCTCAGCGGAGTTATACGATGTTGTTTATAGTTTTGTCATACGTCTAGGACAGAGTAGCAGAAAGTGCTCTTTCAAAAACATTTTGTGGCCTATGTGGTTTCGTATCGCTACGTAATGTCACTATGGCACCGCCAGGCTAGGTGAGCCATTTAGCGAAGGGTCATGCTGATAGAAGGCCTGTTAATTCCGCAGCACTAATTGTCTCCCACTGTCTTTTTTAGTTTGTCTTCTGTCTCTCTTTCCCCCTTTTTTCTCCTTCTCCTTAGGCTCCTTTCTGTCATGATCACACTATTTCTCTGTCTCTGTTCCTCTAAATAACTTCTTGATTACTTTCCCTAAACCTACATTGTACCTGTCGTGTGCCTCTGTCTTTCTTAACATTTTCCTTCAGTCAACCCTTCCGTTCTCTTCTCTTCTCTTCTCTTCTCTTCCAGTCCCCGGTGTTTTGTGTCTGGAAGGGCTTGAATGATTAAACGTAGGACAGAAACCTTTGGTGGACTGAACACCAAGGGCAACTAGATGGTGCGAGGGAGAGGGGGAGTACACAATGTCAGATAGACCAGCCTGTTCGGATACAGATGACATGACAGGCCCTGTGCTGCTGTAACCGTCACCTATTGCTCTGTGCCACTGAGTCCTGCTCACTTGAGACCTAAAACTCGGTCACATGCATCTGCCGTGCAGTGTTGCGGGAGCCATTATAGAATTCTCCATATTTGTATCATTGAATCCTGAACAAAAAATTCAAGCACGAATACAGGGTACCAAATAGTAGATACAAATTGATCTGTTATATACAGTAGAATTAAATCCTGGGAGAACTTCTTTTATACCCAGATGATGTGAACCAGATGTTCTGTTTCTCCTCCGTTAGTGAGTGTTTTTAAATTCCAAGGTCTCATTATCCAATTTTGTTTGATGAGACACTGTCCAGACATCTGTGAGCTCGACGAGGCGGAAGTCTATGAGAGATTTAACTGGTGCTTTGCATGTTTTGGTCAAAGGTAGCGGTGTAGTCATGGTAGCAGTCCCAGTTCTTTTTTTCTCATGTTGCACTATGGCTGTATTTTTGCTCTGCTCACAGTAGGAACCATATAGTTGCGTGTGCACTAATAATGTAGAAGAAAGAAATTAAATATGTAAAGTAAGCAATGATTTAGTGTGAAGTGCTTAGCAACAAAAGTATTTAGTGCAGAATGAAATGAAAATGAAATAACATGTAGAAAAGCAATACATATGTTAAAAGCAAGGGAATATAAGTGACTTATATTCATGATTTACTGTAATAGTGAGAGCAGAAACAACTCCAAAGTTTAGCAAATGCTCGATCTTCATTTTGTGCAGAGCTCTGGGAACATCCAGTAGACACTGCTTAGCCGACCTGAGAGACTCTAAGTCAATTAAGAAATGTACTCAAGGACTTCAATGTCTAGTGACTGATAGATAAAAAAAATAAATACATTATAATGAATTCAAAACTCTACTGGCAGCCAATGGAAAGATGCCAACACTAGCATAATGCTCTCCCAGAGCTTTGTCTTTGTTAGAAGATGGTCTGCAGCATTTTAAAGCATCTGCTGATGAGTATAAAATGCAAATTTTGTACTGTGTACCATTGCAGAAGTACCTTAGTTTGTCCTTATATGCCTTTTTTGTAATGGGATATCCATACAGTAGGTGAGATTTTTTTTAATTTATGGATCTAGATTGTAAACCCCCATAAAAACCAGTAGGGAGGAAACCTCCACCAAGGCCCTGTCAGTGTATTTCTAGCATACTGTACATTTTAGCAACTGTGCAATGGGGTCAGATGTAAATTATTTAGCACTTGTGCAGTATGTTTTGCTGCAGATTGGGGTCATGTGAGCGCGTATTTGTGGGTATTGTGTGTGTGTGTGTGTGTGTGTCTGTGTATGCACATATCGAAACGTGTGGGGGCAAAGTGTGTGCATCCCTGGCCGGGTGTCGTTTGTGTGTGTGCGTGCGAGTTTTATGGATATGTGTGTGCTTGAGCATTTATATGCAGGCTTGTGCGTGTGTGTGTGTGTGCGCACTTGTGTATTCTGAGCATGAAGGCCCATCCAAGCATTATGTGAGCATGAAGGCCCATCGAAGCACATGTAATCCCTAACCAGCTCTTGGGCTCCTCATTAGCATTACACTGATCTTCCTCAGAACTTATTTTCCAGCCCTCTGATATTCTCTGTGTGGCCTGAGGGAACAATAGGTCCTGTTCACATCAAATGTGTTATGTCATCGATGTGACTGGAAGCGTCGCTGCCCACGTCATGGGAGCCCTATTTCACTCTCACTGCCTTCTCCCACAGTATGTACATACAGCACAAACACACTTATATGCACACTTCCATGCCCTAATATCCCCGTCGGGCATGTGAATTCTCAAGAGAAGCCAATGTTTTCCCCGGAGGGCCCTGCGTATACAGTACAGCTGGAGCTCCTCTTCATACCACATGTACAAAGTGCACAGTCAAAGTTAACATGTTCACATGGGCTCCCTCTTCCTCTCTAACCCTGTTTAGACCACTTTCAGATTGGATTTAGATCAAGTCGGGACAAATTGCAGTTCTCATCTGTTGGACAGAAGTTGGCGATCACGAAAGAAACACAGAGAAGTCTTTAGACGTCAATCAAAAACGGTGGTCTTGGATCTTATTGTCCACCACATGACGATCTATAGCTTTGGTGACCAAAGCAGGCTGTCAAAATCTAAGACCAAAATCCAGCAATGTGACAGCTGTGATCCATGCATAGAAACAAACAAGTCATCATAGCTTGCATCTGTTTTTATTTTTTATTTGCATTGTAGAGCTATGACCCACCAGGCATTCATTGCACCATCTGACATGCCTAAAAATGACATTGAACACTCTGACACAGATCAGGATCAAGACTTTATTAGATCCATCTTGCACAGTATACATGCTATGAACTTCTAAGAGTGTTGTGATTACACAGTTTATATATGACTTAAGACTGCAACTAAAATAATTTCCATTATTGCTCAATCCTCCCATTATTTTTTATTTTTAATAAGTTACTTCTTTAGTCTGTAAAATGGCTGAAAATAGTGAATAATTCCCACCACAAGTTTCCATAACAAATGTGACATCTTCAGCATTCTGGGTTTGTCTGACATACAGTACAGTCTCCCTTGTTTCCTATCATTTATCCACTATCTCTAGCTAGTAAAAGCATAAAACCAAACCCCACTGTGCTTGCAAATTGTAGATTTTTGAGTCCTACAGGCCTCGCACATGCCCATGCATTGGTCGCAATTATGCTGTTTGTTTTGATTGGTGAAAAGTGTCAAAATAAATGGGAGAGGAAATTTTCTCATGTTGCAAATTGCAGCTTTGCTGTTGCAAATTTGGTGAAACAGGCCCCTGCTTGAGAAAATAGCTATTTGGTCACTTGCCTCAGATACGGGCCTAAAACTGTTAACAAACAAAGCTGTTCACGAACAAAAAAATTGTTTGACATGTGAATCAGCTCTGCTTTGTTACTATCTGGTCCCATGCCTCCCTGGGCATCTGTGGAGACTCGGAGGCAAACACTGTATAAACTGTATATACGTATACAACACGTACACAAGCACAGACATTACAGAAACCAAGCACAGCTCAGATGAGTAACAAGAGAAGCGACAGAGGAGGTCGAAGAGGGAGGTGAATGAGGATGTGTGTTACGTGGAGGAGAAGTTAATCTCTCCTGACGGTAGCGCCGGCCTCTCCCTGCCTCTCCTCTGTCTTCTCTTTTCCATAAAACTCTGGATTGTCTCCTGCTCTGTGAGAGGCAGGCAGTGGAGTTCACATGCACGGACACACACACACACACACACACACACACACACACACACTACAGCACACACTAACACACACAGTAACATGCAGAGAAACCAGGGCATTTAAACAAAACACTAGCTGTTAAATCTTTGCTCAAGAGAGGAGGTGAGCAAAAATTCTAAACTACAAATCCCAGAAGGCTCTGTATTTGTACACAGATTTGAGTCTATGAACACTTCTTGATAAAATCTTGAAGCGTGTGCTTTCACTGAGCACAAGAGACTCTTCTGTACATTGATTTATTCTGTGAAAGACGATTTTGTATGTGCATAAATTCTTCATTGCCACATTGACCTGAGTCTTTTAGGCTCGGGACTTTGTTAATATTAAACGTCTGTGACTGCATAGGCCGGGCTTCCATTCAAGCTCCAGTTGATCCACATTATCTGCCGGACATTATCAAACCATTATTTACACATGCACTAACAATCGGGGTTTCCCTCAATTTATTAGGGTATTTTACCTCATGAGAACTTACAGTTTTAACTTGATAGAGTGTGTATGTGTGTTTATTATGTGAGGTGATTCTTGCCACATGAATAATTTTTAAGGATTTTGAATCCTCAGGATTCAGAGGAGGGGTCTGGAACACTGGATGCACAAGAGCTTAAGGCTAATGTATGCCTGAAGATGGTAGTTACGCAACTCATTCATGCTTGCACACACACGCACTCCAACTCACACGTCACTATAGCGGCATTATCCGCTGCCATCTGCGTCAACAGTTTACGCTTATTTGAAATGGCCTCTTGGTATTGTGTCTGTGACATACTGCGGCTGTGTGCTCACACATGTACATCATCACAAGTGTACACACGCGCGCACACACACACACACACACGCACGCACACAATAGCATCATAACTAGGTTAGCCACACATTTATGTTTTATGAATAAGGCACCTGTAGAGACACATTAGTGGGATAGTTTAGAGGAATTGCAGCTGATAATGCTTTGAAACTGACACATGAAGGGGAATATTTTGATAGCATGTTGATGAATTAACTATTGATGACATTATGGTAACTGTCACCCTGAACTGCACTTTATGAGAAGCACAAAGAAACGACAAGTAATACGAAAGGTTGCAGTCTAAAACGGAAAGATGGATTTTTCAAACAAAATGGTACACATAAACAGTATGTGACTTAAAGGTTAAAGAAAGCCACTATTTGTGAGTGTACTGCACAGCTGTTATAAAGAAGTTATTCAGGTGTCATGCACATGTTGTTTACCAGCGGTAATGCACAGCATTAACAGCATTATAACCGATTGATCTCACAATGCTCCTGAGACTTGCGACAGTCTGCCATAGTATCTGATGTTTTGCTGAAGATTAAGTGGGATAGAAGTCGCACACTCTCTTGTGAATAGGCAGACACCTGCTTAGCCCTTCAGAGGACAAAGTCTGTGTTATATATCATCTTTAATGCTGCGGTGAAGACCTTGCTAATGCTACATAATAAATCTCCAAAATGTCCCTCATTTTCATAACCAATTCCTTAAGTGGGGATGTACAGTGCCAGTGTACATTTTCCTTAAAGTTAACATCAACCTTGAAAGTGTGTCCTCTTTTGGGTACATTATATTGTTGTTAAGTGGTTTACAAACTACAGTAAAGGATCATACTGATGGTTTTGTATGTTTTAGTCCATTAACATATTTTTATATAAGGGTGCAAGAAGGGATGCTCTGACCCCCAAACAAAATGGGGGTCCACTCTAAAAAACCTTGCCCCATAGTACTACTAGTGGTGAAAAACTCAACAGGGTAGATGCTATAAAGGCTTCTCTTTCCCAATAGTAACATTGGTCTGAAAAAACTGATCCATGGTGAAAAAAAAGCAAATTCTTTTTCATCTATGATTCATACTCCTTAATTATGTATGTAAATATACTTCAAATGTAGAAGTATATGTAAATGTTTATACCCTAGCTTTTGATATTTCAGGCTTTAATGTGACACAAAATGCAAAACCACAAGTGCTGTTGTGTTGAATCATAGCCTGGGAGTTCAGATTCTGTTGTCCTCTGCCCAGTTTTTACAGCATTTGTCCAGATGCACAGTAGTTTAAGAGGCCCCAGTAAAGGAGCTGTCCGTGGTCCTGGCTGCTCCACAAATTAGACAGTGCTGAACAGACAGCTGATGTTTCAGCAGCTATTAGTGGTCATTGCTCTGACTCCATTTGCCCATTCTCCAACCACAAAAGTGCAGAACAATCTTTGACACAGATACATGGTTGTTGCTATGCACACACATTAACTGTTGTTGTCCTGTTAAAATACTCTGCACGGTGGATAGCAGTGGAGGGAGTTATGTGTTTATAGTATCATAATATTTATAGTGAAATGATCGGATACAGTAGCGTGAAGTCTTTTTGTTTGAGGATTGGTTTAATTTTTAATATAAAATTATAAAAGAAAACCGAGAGGAGATTATGCTTTATCTTTGGGTTGAGAATGAGGTGAGAATGTGGTCTTTGTACAGAAAGTAAATTTGTCTCATATGATCTCTTCTCCAAACTCATGAACTCCAGTTTAACTTTCACCTGGAGTTGCTATAATCTATTATATAATATGTTTGAATGCAAAAAACTCTGTAATGGTTATTTATTTATTTCTATATATATTCAAATTTAATGGACACGTGCTTCATCTTTGTTTGTCTGTGACTTTACTGTTGCTCCCGCTGAAGACAGCACATGTCGTGAATGTCTTTTCCACTGCGTTCAAGTGGAACAAAGTGTTTTTGCCGTGCCATCTTATTAATGACAATCCCCTTGGGAGTTAAGGCAGAAAAGTAACAATCCTTTATCCACACAAATCCCAATTTAGAATCAGCAGTACCCATTGAAGAAATATCTGCACCCATGATTTCGTCCTTAATCTATTCTCCCTTAAAACTTCTCCCTAAAAATTTCTCCATTATAACTGCAGCAGCTACTGGCTTATTCTTACTCAAACACTTTATTGCAATATTTAATATTACCAATATGATCCAAAACCTGTATTTCTAAATTAAGCTAATCCAAGATCCTGTCCGTGTAATGTTCTGTTGGCTTTCAAAATGCAGGATTTGGATGTTGCAAATAATTCTCATTAACAGCTGCTTTATTCTTAAGTGGTACATCCACAATTTGAAAGCATTAGCACTTCCTTAAATACATCTGAAGCCCACATCACTGTTAAATACAGCATGTTCAGAATGTAAAGCCTTTGCAGCTAAAAACAGCTATGGGGACTTAAGTTAAAAGCATTAAAGTAAAAACATTTGATTAAATGAAGCAGACTGTGCTCTGTCATGAAGAGAGGGAATCATTTTAAGAGTCTTCCCATTCATATCTAACCCAGTTTGGATCAGTGTGAATACATGTCGGTAGATCCAAGTAAGTACATTAAATGGAATCATTTCAATGACTTTCTGCTCCATTCCTCATCAGGTACAGTAATCAGCACCCAGTGGGAAATGCCTGGAACAACATAAGCGTTTTATATACTGACATCTCGTTGGCCAAATCAAAGCTGGAAGGAAACAAAGTCCATATGTCGGTAAAAAACGTGACGTTGCTATTTTTTCACAGACTTGCTGATGCACTGACGCATGACATTACAATAACCAGGAGCACTGACTAAATCCAAATTTTTTTTTATTGTGTTATTTATGGTACAACTCAGCTCCTTACGTTCAACAATATTGTTTTGGTTTAAAACAAATGATGGAGATTATCATAACTACAGTCATGCTTCACCCAATATGTATCTTTTGAGTATCAAACACGTGGCTGTGAAACGTTTGAAGAACAGAGGCGGTAATTATTTCATAATTATAATGGATCCAAATGTTGTTATGTCTTCATGGGAAAAAAATTTATAGACATTTCTCAAATCACTGTTGCAGCGTCTCCACAATCTTTGCAATACAACCTTGTCGAGCTTGTGAGCAGGGGCTGCTGCTGCTCTTCTATTGTCTGTTGTTTGGAGAACTGCTCTGTTCAGCTTTGTCAATTGATCTAAGTAGACTCCAGTCAACATTTGTGGAAGCATCAGCATCTCATTGTGAGCGGTGCTTTATGTGCCTACGTTTGCTCTCAAAGGCATTTTGATACATGAGCTGATACAGTAAGGCCCAGTGCTAACCTTTGTCGTCTTTATAAGATGATCAAAAACACTTGTTAAATGTTAACTAAAAATGTGTTTGTTTGCTTTTGAAGTAAGTGTAAAGATGACAGGGCTAAAACAAAAACTGAAACAACATTTACTGTTTTAAGACATGACAGGAAGACACACGGAGCAAACAAACTGTAATCAGGCATCAAGTTGTCTTTAATATTGTATACCACTTTACATCTACCACAACACATTCTAGAGACAATGATACAATATGACACCAAAGGTAAGACTATAAAGGTAAGATGGACATTCAGCACAGGCATGACGAGGGCTATGATTTATCTTCAGCTTTTAGCTGCACGGTACATCACTGCGTTCCGCCATAAAGGAGTAATTTCATTATGGGATGTTGGGACATAAGATTATTCCCTTTCTTGCTGATAGTTAGATGAGAAGATTGATAGGACTCTCATATCGGTCCCTTCAATACAGAGGTATAACCAAGAGATTTAAGTTCAACATGAAAACTAAAAGCAGGGGGGAAACAGCTTGCCTGTCCAAAGGTAACATTGGACAGGCTGATTTCGCCTTTATTTTGAAAGGGTCTCTCTTTTCTACTTTCCGTTTTAACTGAAATCCTCTCATACAACATACTGAAATTCTTTCATACAAAACTTTTAGTTTTTCCATAGTTTTTATGAAAGTTTATACTATATGAGAACATTTTAACAGTATATATGCACATTTTACTAGTATCTGTGAGAGCTTTTCAGTGTTGTGTTTGTGTGTGTGTGTGTGTGTTTGTGTGTGTGTGTGTGTGTGTGTGTGTGTGTGTGTGTGAAGTTCTCAGTATAGTATGTGAATGAGTTTGGTTTCATATGTGTATGTGAGAGGAAAGCTACATGTGGATATGCATGGTCATTTTCAATAATGTCCTTCATATTATTGATTTGCTCATACAGAAAATGATATAAACTAGCTAATTCCTGATGCAGACACGTATTTAAGTTGAGTCGCTCATATGGATGCACAGTAGATTCTGGGACTTAAGATGCTCAGTGAGAGACTGGCCACAGTGAGCACAGCAGATTTAGGGCCAGCAGCTAAATTAGTGGGTTTCGGGGGAGAATGATAATCATGGTGGTGATGGAAGGGAAAGTGCATGCATCAGTGTGTGTGTGTGTGTAAGAGACAGAGATAGATGGAGAAAAAAGACAGAAGAGGAAGGAAGAAAGAAGTTGTCAGAGTGAATTAGTCATTAGTGGTGTTGAGGTCTCTCCCGCTAGCCTGTCCACCCTTTCTGCACGCACATATGGATCTCAAATTTCACAACCGTGCACAGATTCACACATACATACACACACATGCCACACTTTCAAACACAAACACAGATCTGCACAGATGTCCTCGGAGTGCTGTTAATCCCCTGTTAAGTTGTTTTTCCTTAAGAGAATACCTAATTATCATATCCTTTATATATTCAAACCAGATTTCACTGTTTATCTGTACATATTGAAGGTTTAAATTGGCACAGAAATGTGTGTGTGTCCCTTGGCTTTGCAGCATAGCACTGTGTTTACAAGATGTTACAGAGTGTTAAGCAGAGCTGTGAATGTGTGATTCACTGGAAGTGGGAGGAAGTGGAGAAGCAGACATCATTCCTGAGGCCCATATAGAGGAACCTTTTAAAAGGTTATTCTTTTTTACTTTTCTATGTTTCTTTCTTTTTCCTTTTGTTAACATACACCACGCTCTAAACTTTCTTTTGCCTGACTTGTCTTCCTGTCAGTGTCCGTCAGATTTCAACAAATTTCAACACAACCCTTCTTTCCAGTCATCTTTACGTCCCTTCCAACCCCCACCTCACTTCCTTATGGTGTCAACTACAAGGCCATGTCCTGGGGTTCCAGCGCAGAGGACGACTTGGTTGACACCTCATGATGTGCCATGTCTCCATAATTACCAGTCGGGGGCAGAAGAACAAGATAATTTCTGGCTGCTACAGTATCTAGGTGTGGCCCAGTACTCTAACTGCTCTGTAGTCTGCAGCGATGTGCTGTGGCGACAGCGTTACACAATAAGAGCAGCAAGTGAACTCACTCACCAGTCTCTGTGTCTTCCTGTCCTTGTCTGTTCTCTATCGGTGTCTTGGTTTGATCGTGTCTTCCTCTGACAGCCCTGGCTGTCTCTCTGCCTGCACACAAGGAGATGGATGAACCTGGCTGGCCCTTCACTGTGTCTGTGTTTCTCTCTTCTCTTCTTGGCTTGGGTTTTTTTAGTTCCTCCATTTGTACTGATAAATTTGATCATAATCCTCTGAGCCGCACAATCTTTTCTTGTGCTGAACCTGGCACATAAGGCTTGAACTCCTCTTTCGCTCGCGAATGTCATAGGAATCAGACATGCGATCACAGAGCATGTATGTAGTGTGTATCACAGTGTTATAAGCATTTACGTGGTGCAGCTCATCCGTGTAGAATAAAACAATACAGACAGCTGTGCCTTTTGGAGCTAGAATGCATCTTTTGCCAGTCAGATTGTGTTTCAGTCATTTGAAATCTACATTTTACTTTAAAACATACACACATTTAGAGGGTAATTGAATTAAGGCCTTTGGGGACTATAAAATTTGGGGGCAATGTTTTTTACAACAACAAGACATGTTGAAACAAAACACTACTGGTCTTGAAGCCACCATTTTATCCCGCTAGACGTACAATGCCAGCAGAAGCTGCGATCGACTCCTGTTGCATTTTGTTTAAAGACAAAGCTGAATAGAGGAAAAAAAAGGCCCGACGGCTATTATAAATTACTTATCCACGTATTACAGTCAGAATGCTGAGAATGACAATCAACAGTATGAGCTCAGTGCACTAGCATGAAGTGGTATTATGTGCCAGGATATGACCAGTCGCCGTGAAATCACTCTTGAATGCTCAGAGCTGTGATAGGAGGAGAGCACTGCCCTAGTTTGAGTCTGGCGTAATTATGTAATGCTTGAGTACCTGCAGCACCAGCGGCATGACAACTTCTGAATGTGAATCTGGGCAGTGGAGAGTGCAGAGAGGAACTGCACACCTCTTTTCAATCCTTTTACGTGGTTTGCAACTTAATCTCATCTTGAGCTCACTGGGTGTGACTGACATTACGCACTCATTTGCTTATTTAGCATGCAACTGACACATTCAGCGCTCAGCTCCCTCCCTCCATCTTTCATCTCCGCAGTTTGTTTCTTTTTCCCCAAATATTTCTCCCTCAAACCTTTTCCCACTTCATATTCCCCTTTCCTACCATCCCTCCATCCCAATTTCCTTCCTCTAACCCTCCATCCCTCTGTCTCTTCCTGTGCCCCCCTCTTTTTCACCCCCCCCCCCCCCCCCGCCCCCCGTTCTTAATGCCACATACCAAATGGAGGGTGACAGTATGCAGCTGTGGGTTTTGTCCTCCAGACAGCATCTTAGAGAAAAGCTTAGCCCCACACACATGCATACAGACGGAGGGAGGGATCGGCACTAACCTGAGTCTTTCATCTGTCGCTTATATAATAGTTTTAAGATGAAGTTACGCTGTGTGGCTTGCATACATGATGTCAGGCACAACATCTTTTTAAAATCGTCATGTCATAATGTAAACACACTAAACTTTTCTTTCCCTTGTTTGTTCTTCAGAAAGCAAAGCTCCATGCTGCCTTGCAGGAGAAGAATCGTGTGAACCTTGAGCTGATCAACCACCACTTGAAGGCATCCAAGTATGACCAGGTATGGCATTCACCCATGCAGGGTACAGGCATGTATTGCAAAGACATACACACAATGATGATCAATGGTCAACCAGGTCATGATCAATGGTAAAATCTATTGTATTCTGCACTACTGGTGATATAGGGACTACGTATCTCATGCACAATGTCTTATAAATGGCTGTTCGATTAGTCATGTTGGAATCTGTGATCCATCTCTACCGATCAATACACTTGCAGCCTGTTTATCATCATCACATGTTATCATGTGTTGCCTCATCATATTCCTTCTACACGCGCAGAATACATGTGGTATTAATGTCATGTCTTCCTTCTTACATCCTTTCTGCGTTTGCTTTCCTTTCCTTGCGTCTTTACTGGCACAGTCAGCCAGAGTCTCTCACTTCACACCAGCATACCTAAACACCAACACAGACCCAGACGGAGACAGTCTGATGGTAGACGATTAGCTGCTCCGGTGCTAATAGTGATTCTCACAGAGGGGGCAGTTTTGACACGTGTCCAGGGACTCAGCTCTGAGCTTTTGCTCCACCGTGCCACACAAAAAGAGGCCATCTGTGCACTGACAAGGTGGGCACAGACATGAAGAGAAAGTGGGGCAGTCCCGCCAGATGTACAGTATGAATGAGTGGGACTGACTTTTAAGGGCGATCGTGTCAAAGACACGGGAAGCATGTAGTGGACTGTGCATAGAGAGAGAATGAAGGAATGAATGAGGGAATAGAGAAAAACTGAACCTGAGAGTGAGAAAGGAAGAGAAGGAAAAAACAAAAAAGTGGTGATATCATTAGAGATTTAGAAGTATCACAGAAAATAAATTATACTTTCTCTGGAGGCTATTTGTCGTTTAGGAGAACTAACTTTGTATCTCTGACAGTTTCAAAAGAAAATTAATATATTATGACTCAAAATCATTGTATTTATTGAAGGACTGGACTGGACTCAGTGTTCATGTTATTGTGTCCACCCCAAGTCAGGGTGTTATGTTAGCCTTGACAGTGATTTAAATTTCAAAGAAATATTTGAATATTACTGAAACGTCCCTTTACTGATTAAATAGCCCAGCTAACAAAATAATATTTATCTTTAAGAGACACTGAAATACTAACACATGGTTTTATTACCAGACCACTGTTTTTAATGTTTGATTGTATGTCTTGCTCTATTCTGCATTTATATTAGAGGTTTCTTTTACTTACCTAATTTAATTTATCATCAAAAGTATCTTTGTGTATCTAGATAAGCACTCCAGCTCCAGTCGTAAACTCCATAATATGAATTAACTAATTTCCTTTGCAACAGTATAGTTTTGTGCACATCGGGTAAGCAAGCTTATCTATTGTGAGCTCATCTGTTTTGCTAGTTAATGAGATGATTGGTGTATGGCTGAGGGATGGTTCTGCTCGATCCTACGAGGCCACCTTTAGAGGAACCAGCTTAGCTCAAGGCCTCTGACTGATGAAGAAACGAGAGGCAGAGCGCTCAAGTCAGCAGCTCTGTCTCATCAAGGCTAAATGGAAATGTGCTGATTAATTTCTCTTCAGACTGTGAACTCTCAATCAACCCTCCCACCAAAAATAAAAAAACCCAGCCTCTATTCATGAATATAAAAAGTAGGTCTACTGCAAACCTCATAAAAATTGCATGCTTGTTTTCCTCTTTAAAAACAGAATAATGGGTACATTTAGAAACTCTTCAAGCAAAACAGAGGGAGTGTGTTCCCTTACTTTGTTGTGTTTCTCTTTTTTTCTGCCTTTTATATGCATGTCATAATCCTCTTATTCTCCTCTTGCTCTTTTTTTTATCTTTTTCCTTGTCCTTCCCTTCCTTGCGCCTGCACTGTTTCTGTTCTTGTAGGTCCGATCAGACTATGACCAGCTGAGACAGACCTTTGCTGTAGTGAGCCAGGAGAGAGACGTGGCCCAGCAGCAGAGGAGCCAACTCCAAGGCAAAGTGGAGAACCTGGAACAGGTTGTAAAGGTGAGACGCCCCTCCATTTAAGTTTACTCTCACCCCGTGTAACCCTAAATACATATATCACTGTAGTCTTCCTTTAATGTTAAGGGAAATCTCAGACTATAATTTCAAGGTTGATGAAGTTTTCATTTTGTGACCAATCATACTTACAGTATGCTTCGATAACTTCTTTAAATTTTGGCAAATTCTTGAGGGAGAACTCAG
Source organism: Lateolabrax maculatus (assembly GCA_031216445.1). Classification (NCBI taxonomy): domain Eukaryota; kingdom Metazoa; phylum Chordata; class Actinopteri; order Acropomatiformes; family Lateolabracidae; genus Lateolabrax; species Lateolabrax maculatus. The sequence goes on from CM062219.1 coordinate 13,055,927, forward strand.
AAATCCTGTCAGTAAGTGCATCAGTACTGAGTTTTACCTGAAGAAACTAAACTCTTGGATTACTTGATCAAAGGATTTCAATTTGAAAGAGTTCAATTCAGCATTTTTCATTTACCCACCCCAAGGAACAAATTTCCTTTCTCTACCCACAGAAGGTTGATTTAATTATCTGCAGTTATGGAATAAGTTATATAAATGAATACTTGACACCATAAATCTGGAATAGTTTATTCTTTCCCGTTCTTTGGTGGAAAAGACCACTCAACAGTATGTCTCTAAGGTAAACCCTGAATGTGTCATACTGCTGAGTAGACAAAGCAAACTCATTTAGGAAGACCCAAGGCTAAACCCTTTATCCTTCTTCCCTACCGTCACTCATTCATCGTTCACTTCAGTGGTTCTGTTTGGCTCGCACCATTCATCAGGTCTTTAGATTTTTCAAGCCTGATTTTTCACTGCCTCTTTTGGAAATGTTCCCAACTCCCATGTGTTTGTTTTCTAAGAAAACTTTAGAAAGAAAATGGCGCAACTCATAAGGTGAAGTGTCATTGGTTTCATGGAGAGGCTCTTTTTTCATCGTGTTATGGTCTGCCAATAGTAATCAGACACAGTCTCACTGCGCCGTGAGAGACACTCTCATTACAAATCCTCGCCTCCCTGCATCTCCTATCGATTGTCTGTTTGTCAGGATATTTGAGAGAGAAATGTACCCATCTGAGAAAAACTGACCCGCTCCCTAATACAGCAAAGAAAGGTTTGTCACTTTCTCATTGTGTATTGATTATGAAGACAAAGAGACTATTTAGAGAAAATTACACAGGGCGATGTGGGTGGAGAAAAGCAGAGATGAAGGAAACACAACATGAAAAAAAAACAGAAAAAAGAAAGACCCTCTAGACTTTTAAAAGGGTTGTTCAGTCAAAACTAATTAAGGAACAGCACTGTCAATCATGGTTTTAAAGTTATATCATCTGGAAACAAAAAAAGTTCATTGTTACATTTCTATGGGGAAATTAAGACATGAGTCAGCATGACTACATCTTATTCTGGGCCTTTCTATCATACAAGAAGGTGTAAAGGGGGAATATCATGCAAGACGAATGTATAGTGGCTCTTAAATAAAGTGCTCTGTTATAATTATCACTGAAGAGGGCAATCGATCTAACTCAGCAGTACTAGTACCAGCTAATGTAGCCTCGAGCCATAAGCCTCAAGCAGAGATGAGGAGCGGGCTGCAGAGGTCTGGTAAGCTCACGTCTTTCTAATTGCACACCCCCAGATTCTTTTTCATTTTCAAACTTGTAGTCTTCAGCCAAGCGATATCACTTTGGGCAATTTATATTATTTTGCACAGCTCCCTTTGGAGCCACAAAAGGCTAAATACAACATCACATGTGCCTCGGTGTTCCCCTAGACCTGCAAACTGACTTGGATGTGTAAAATCAGTTTGAGTTCCCCTTTAAGTCTGATTCAAGTCCGAATCTCAGGTTTCAGATCTTAAGTCTTAAAGTTCTGCTTGGCAGTAAACATCACCTCTCTCAAATATCTCTGTCTTTACAGTGTTGTGTACCACACAAATACCCCTTTTCACCACATTCAGGAGCATCTCCTCTTGCATTGAGGCTTCAGTAATAGGAAGTAATAGTAATAGTTCAGGGGTTGGAGCAGCAGGCTTGTGTAAGGCAGGTTGTTGTCTGTTTTAACATGACATCACAGGGTGTTTGCTGAAAATGTAGGTAAGTTCACCAAGCCCTCCCTCAATATCTAAGGTTTGAAAAAAATAGTTTTCACTAAGGCTCCAGTGACAGCCTCTCAGCCAGCCCAGTCCTCTGCAGCTTAGAGCTTCTCCCTGATTATGCAAAGCAGTGGCTGCCTGCTCAGGACACCTCGAAGCCACTCCGGGAGGTAAAGAGGCTTTTCTGTTTTTTTCAAGAGAGAGAGAACACAGAGAGAAAAATGATGAATGTCAGAGCTTTCTAAGCTGTCTTTTCTTCTTAAGCCTGCAGAAACATCTTATGGCCTTAACTCTGTTTCTGCAAGATGTGGCAGCTGGTCATGACTCAGTGGATAGATACTATATAGTCATGACTTGGCTAATTTGGGAAAGGGTAGATTTGGGATCAGTGTGGGTGACAATGCTTGACAGCTTTGTATGATTCAGTTTGGAGTATATAGTGGGGTTGTATCTGATAGATATACATTGCAAATTATATATAGCTCATTCTATATAACACTCTTTATACTTGCTTTACTTCCACAGTGAACTCAACACTTTGCAAAATTTGACTCTAAAGGAACAGTTTATTTTAGAAATCAAATAAGGAGCGTTTCCCAAAACGTCAAATTATTCCTTGAATTTAATTACTTAACCTGCACTGCTTTGGTGAATATTTGATTTTTTTAAATTTTGTTTGCCATATTTTTGACAATCCTGATATTATAAACTGTGTGCATTTTGCCCCTACAGACATCACAATGCAGAGTTGCCTGCAGTTAATTGCCATTCAGGTGCATTGGGTTCAATTTCCTCAAAGGCTCACTGCCATGGTGGTAACCAGTCTACTGCAGAATACACCCCGCTTTCAGTACCAGGGATAGCAACAGCAATATTCTAATAATTGTTCAGGCTTTCAATGTCTACCTGTATTGGATCTGTCACCATCAATAAACAAGTAAAGATTGTAGTTTGGAAAATCTTTTAGGATACTGTCGGAAATCTTCTCTAAGTAATAACATTCAAAGTAACCACATCCTCTTACTCTCTCTGTCCCAGCATATGCACGAGGCTGTAGAGCTGAAGCAGCAGCTGCAGATAGAGCATGAGCAAGCCTTGGTGGCCCTTCACACCAAGCAGAAGGAGATCAATCAACTGCAAAAGGTATGGCCATATGAATAAAGACAAAAATAGAAAATTGGTCATTGAAAGCTTAATTTCTGTACTTTTGATGTAACCCTCCTGGGTCATGGGTTTTGTGATCAGAGCGGTGAAGAACTGAAGCTCCTTGTTCAGCAATTGATGTGTCAGTAACCAGTTTGTGCTGAATCACTGTCATTGAATCACTGCTGCTTAATCAGAAAATATATACACCTCAGCCTGTCCAGAAATCAGCAGATTTTATTAGAAATGCAGTTTCAGTTTGCAACGCCTTTCATATTGTTTGATAGTGTGATGAAGAGCTCTCTGCTAAAAAATGTTGCCTTTCTAGTTGTTGATAAATTTATACACCTTGTGAACATCTTTCAGTGTGCAGACATTACTTTTTTCTAGGTGTTGTCTGATAATATACCTTTTAAGATTGGGATAAGTATCTTAAAATATGAAAAAAACTAAATAGAAATATAAAAAATATCACAAGGGACACATGGATTGAAATTACAAGTGCTTTGGATACTTCTGAGGCTGTTCAAATGTCTAGAGTGTTAAATAATCTGCCTTACTTTTCACCAAGTCTTTTTTTTTTTTTTTTTTGCTTACATGGACCTTGTATTGGATTCTTTGTTGTGGTGGATGCCAGTGTAGGTACCCGATGTACTCAGCCTGCCAGATCTGCTCGAGGTTCTGCGTGTATAGAAAGAGATCTATAAAAATAATATATATTATAACTATAACAAAATGTAAATGCCAAACTTTACTTTTGGGGGCGGATTTCGTGCCCGTGCTCTTTAACTTTGTTATTTTTTAAGTAACCTTATAATCCACTCACATATTGGCTAAACAAAGTGATTAATACATACAAATTTTTACATATAGTACCTTTTAAATACACTCAGTCACACTGATGTTCAACATATTTGAGTCTAGATTTGTAATTGTTAATTGTTTACACACTATACAGAGATAAAACAAAAAGCCCCAAATCTTCTTATTCTAATGATTGATTCTCATAATACCTACTGGATTATTCAAATCAGGCTTTGATATGGTCATAAAAGAGCTGAATAGTGACAGCGTCCTCAGAAATCTGTGAGGTTTTTCTGTTGGTTGTCTGCCTGCTTATTGTCATGTATTTGCGTTGGTGTTAACAGAGAAACAATAAGTCATTGACAACCAGACACAAAACAGAGGCTACGTAGTTTGTACAGTCACACAAAGAGGTTGTTAGTATTGCCAGCTGTGCTTTTACTTCTGTGAACAGCCACTAGTTAGATACTAACATACCCCAAAATAAATCTGTTACTGTTCATCAAAACTGTGCCATCAGGAGTAGGCATCTCTTCAAGTACCAGTGCTGTGATCAACTAGAGCCTCTGCCAGGCTATTGGGTTGACAGTATGTCAGCTGTGTGTTGTCTGTTCTGCCTCATGGACTGTGATCACAGTGTCAGCTGTCACTGTGTGTTTCTGTGTGTTCTCTGCAAGCTCGGTTTCAAGCTGACCGAGAGCATGAGGACGCAGTACACCTGTTAGAGGTACAGTAACATGAACAAACACAGATCTGTACCACAGTGATACCTTTCTTAAATATAGTTTTGATCTGTTTTCTAGCTGAGGAAACAAAACAATAAACCCTCAGGATGTTTGGTGTAGTATTAGACACATATGGAACAAAGGGGTCCTACAATGTCAACTGTGTAAAACAATGCATATAATATGAAAATGTGTCCCTGATTTCAGATAGAGGAGATAAAAATCCATGTAAATAAAGAAACAACATTGTTCTTGAGAGCTAGTTAGTCCTAAACATTATAAGTATGCTGTGGAAAAATGTAAGATCAGACTTAATAAATCAGATTTCATTCAAAAATTTAACCCTGTTTGGCTGCTTAGTTAACATGCTTATTTGTCTTTTCACACCATACTTTGAACATCACTAGAGTAATGGCTTTTTGGATGAGGATTAACCAGTGTGAGTTGCAGACATTACGCTATGTCAGGTAGGAAGTTTGGCTGGGTTTGCTGGAGTGTAAACTTTCCCAAATCCAGTAAAGAGCAGGACAGCGCCACTAACATTGGCCTAAACTCTGATAGCACACAGGACCAGTTACAGCACAGTGGGGACATACTACACAGTGTCATTTTCATTGTAACCCACTGCATTAAAAAAACATTATTAGTTAATAATGTGGTCTTTGGGTTTGGAAGTAATGCTCGATTACTGTCGGTGGTAAGCTAGTTTACTGGGCTTATGTTTGCAGCTTATGTAAGCATAGATAAACGCACAGTTTAAACTACACCGTACACCTTTGCTCCCAGAATTTTTGTTTAATTTTCGGCTTAAGAAGGACACCACCCTTCAAAACTGTGGCGATGAGAGTGCTGAATATCACTCTTACTCCAGCCCCATACACATGCTTCAACAACAAGAAATCCAATGCTTGACAGGCTGGCTGCGCCAATTTTCCTTGATTACCTATGTTTGGATAATCATCAATAAATCAATAAATACCTGTGTAAAGTTACTGAAATCCATGTGGTAATAAGAATGATAAAGATGTGAGTTGTCCCGTCCTAACAGGAACAACAAAACTAACAGAAGATTGAGATGGATGTCAAACAAGGGCTGTGTCTGAAATCACTCCCTATTTGCTATATTGCACACTTTATTTACTCTCTGTCATTTTAGTTTCCAAACTCTGAGTATGAAAAGTACTATATGCACCATATAGTTCCCTCAAAATATCCGGAATGGAATGAATAAAGTAGTGTCTACGACCTGTAACGTATTTAAAAAGCACCTTCAAACCCATTTGTTTTCTCTGGCTTTCCCTTAATTGTATGCTTTTTATTTTGTGGGTTGTGCACTTGCTTTTATTTACTGTTTTATTTGTTTCTTATCTCCCTCTTTCCCCTTTTCTTCTTCCTGTAAAGCACTTGGGAACGTCTGTTTTGAAAGGTGCTCTATTAAAGTAGTTTTCTTGCTTGCCTTAACAATCCTACAATGCAGTGACTTGCATTTTAAAGATGTGAAAATTACTAATGATTCACAAGCGTCGAAAATGTCAAATTGCTGCTCAACTATCGAGTGTCTAATGTATCGCGGGTAGGGAAGCAGGGATTGATTTCAGCTCTAATAAGAATGATACAGGCGTGAACAGGTGCAACAACAGTAGCAAGAAGTTAAAGAAATGATGAAGCACAGTCTGCACACAGCCCAGAGAAGAGTCAGTAATAAGTGAAAACACCTGTGTGGAAGGACAGTGAGTGTGTAGGGGCTTTTATGTTGAGCAAGATGAGGCAAACCTTAAGCCTGACCCTGTGCAGAACCTGTTGGGAAAACACAGAGACTCAAACCTCCGACTCATTCCTTCTGTCATGTTTCTGGATCCTCCTTTAACGCAAGTTCCACAAGAGGCTTCATTCGTTCTGAATGTCAGTGAGATGTACAATGTCGGAACATCGTCAGGCGGCTGGCCGATGCACTCTGCCCTGAGGCAGGTGGTGTGGCATAAATTATCCCTTGAAATTTGAATTCCGCATACAATATGCTGGCTTTTCTTCCTGCCCAGAAGTAGTTGTGAACAAATGCTGTAATACACTGTACTTTATTCAATACTCCACACCAGTTTGTGACTCATACATGAGAGAGTTTAAAGCAAACAGTAGCTCAGCTTCTCTGTTTGCAGTTGTATTCCTACCTCTTCCTTTCCCTTCCTGTAGGTTTTCTGTACTGTTGTTGTATAAGATATTACAAACTTTTATATCACAATAGTTGCAGACTCCCACATCCCGTTAATCCTGCATCCAGGCTGACCTTGAATACTTTATAAATTTCCCCATGATCAAATCACTGACCTGCTGTGTTTCATCACAGTCTTTAAGATGCTTGTCACCGGCTCATCTACTCTAAATTATTTTCTCATTTCACTCTAAATCCTTTTGTCACGACAATAGGCTGCAGACTCCTTTGAGTGTAGTTCAAGTGAGGTCATGTTATTATCCATCTGAAGCACTTTAATAAGATTTTACTGAGCAAGCGGCCTGAGTCTGGCTCAAACAAACATCAAGAGTTTGGTTGGAGAAATGGAAACTCCACTGTCAAGGAGTTACTTCTCTTTTCCAATGACTCAATTTATAGTGTCATTCACGGACCTGTTTCTCTACACTAATAGACAAACACACACGTTTAGCTCCACTGACCGTAGGGTCAAACAAACAAACAATTCTGTTTTCTGTGAAACCAGCCTCCTCAATCATTTTGTGCCTTTCAGGCTTTTTCAGTTTGACAAAAATATATATATTTATCCATCTTTTTAGTTAGTTTTACTTTAATTTGCGTTGCTTCGCTATATTTATCTGCACTGATAAATATATTATTGTTTCATATTTTCCTCCTTTGCATTGATTACAATGGCATTTATTGGTGTTTGGTTCTATCTTCAGTATGTTTTTTTCTTTAAATTTTTCTTCTTTCTTTACTTTTTTCTGTTTCCCTCCTTTTTGTCTGAACAGAACAATAAGGACAGAATGTTTCAGGTATTTATTTTCCTCCCTGATTAGTTTCATCTCCTTTCAGTCAAATGTGCGAATTTTCAGCAAATCACTAAAGCTTTGAAAGCCTTTAGTGGGTATTTTGTGCAAATTGAGAATCTATATGTGCAGCGGATGAGATTGAGTACCACTATACTCACTATACACCCTATCCATCGTCATTGACTTCCTCTGATATGATATCTATGATTTGACATCCTTAATGACTATGCTGTGAGTTTTATAATCCTCTTAACTCTTTGCAGTACTCAGGCTTTGTTATCAGTGTTAGGCAGTGTTATGTATCAGCTGTGACAGCAGTGCAGATGATTCTACACTTCCATATGCTTTGGTTAGACTGCATTGGCGTCAGTATAACATGCCGTATGGGCTCAAAAATGGATTTTTTGGGATTCTTGTCTAATTAGTTCTGTGTTTGATCAGCATCAACAGATATAAAGTTGGCCATTCTTCAGAGAATTCATATCTGAACATTACATGTGATGAAGTACACTCCATGCTTTGTATGTTCCCTCATGATTCACTCTTTACCTCCTGCTCTCTCGTTTTTTTTCACTCCCTCCTCTTGGCCATTTCCATCCTCTCTGCTCTCTTCGTCATTTATCAAAGGTCAAGGTTCGTGACCTGGAGCAGAAATGCAGGTCACAGAGTGAACACTTCCACCAGCTGTCCGAAGAGCTGTTGAATTTCCGCTTGCAATCAGATACTGTTGACATCCTTAAAAGAAATCCCACTTCCACATCACAGATCCCCCTCTCACCAGAGAAGAAACTCTCGCAAGTCCTCGTTGGATTTGAAGCCCAGCCAGAGACAGGTGGGTTAGTGGCCTCAGCACATACCCAGACTTTCTGTTCATTCAAACATTGGTGACATATTTCACATTTTACATTTTCTGCAAATCACTATAATTATTATTGTTATTATTTTTAGAAGTAGTTGTAGTAGTAGTGTTTATGATGCTGGTTTATTATGGTTTAATCATGATTTTATATCTTTACTTAATGCTGAGTGTGGCACTGTGTGCTTTAAAGGGGAACTCCACTGATTCAACACACACCAAAGTCTGTTTACAAGTATCGGGGAGTACTACTGTATCTGTGTATAGCCTTTTGTAACTCTCGAGGGAGCTGCGTGAAATCTGATAAATCGGTTGGGGCTGTAGCCGCTCCTCATCTCTGCTTGAGGCTAAATTACCTCCACCACTAACATAACACACCCAGATTCATCCCCGAACTGTTTGCGGTCAGGTTGCCTTGTGGTTAATATGGGTGCTAGGTTTTGACAAGGAAGAAAAATGAGAGGAATAAAAGAAGTCTGTATTTGTGCATCGATTTTTGATAATTCATTTTTTCAAACTGACTGTCCATTGTGAAGAGTGCAATACTAAATTGGTGGAGTACTCTTTTATTAGTTAGAGAATGTTATTTAGACTATCAGGGTTAAATGGTCGAGTCCACCCACTCTAAAAAATGATGCACTCTAGACACTCTAGATAAAAGCATCCACCAAATTACATGTGATCAAAAGGCTTATGATCAGAAAGAGTAATTTAAGCACCAGACAGCTCTCATAACAGCTGGATCAACTCACTCCTGACCAGAGGTAGACACCATTACTGGCAATACTGCTTATTCATGATCAGTATCCACCCTAATTGATCACCAGCCCTGATGTATAACACGCATGCAGTTTAACACATTAGTATTCAGATGAGCCATGGTGAAACCCGCAGAGCCAGCAGATACAGCCATATCGGCGATGTAGATTAATACCGTCTGGCACAGACCAAAGGTCTTTGAAGTGCTGGAAATCCTTTTTATCTTTCTCTTCACTTGAAAACAGAGGAGGGACTCACTGATGCCTTTGTGCTAATGCATAAAATTACTCACTCACAAACCACAAGAACCCACTGATACAGTGGATCCGTGTTGTTAACTTACTTTAATTTCCTCAAGGAATTCAACTATTCACACTCTTAGACTGCAGTTTTCTATTTTGTATTTACTGCATTTTTTCAAGTGTGTTTTTTTCCCCCGAGGACTTGAGTGGTATTTAAGGACAAATGCATTGCAGATGTGAGGTGTTGATGGAATAGCCTTTGCCATAAAGAGTGTTTCCTGTACACTCGCTTCAACAGGAGATCAATAGCTGTGCAAGAGCAGCAAATGGGTGCAGAAGGAATGACAGTTGCTCTTTATTTGCTATGGAAATCAATGTCTCCCAGGCGATGAGAGCGCGGCAAACACGCCGCTACTGATCTCCCAGTTCTTGCCCTGCACAACACAGACTGGAGACAGAGAAAGACCCGAACTGCTGTCTGTCAAATCCAGCGCCGTGACAACGGACCACCCCAGCAGCCCTCGACAGCTGACCTCCTCAGCGGTGGGTCTGAGTGACACCACAACATTAAATTTCATCACATTAATGCATGTATAACTTCTCTTCAAGATAGTCCCAAGTTTTACTCTGTTCTCAACATTACCCTAGTTATGTTGACTTATACAGTCATATATTGAAACTTAATGATTTGCTTTGCTTACTCCTGCGTTGAATCTTAATTATGAACAGTACATGTTAATGTGAATGACTTTTATCTTTGGTTCTCTTGTCAATCTATAGATGGAGGATGAGGCCAGCCCATCACCCAGGTCCAAGCCTCGCTACACAGGCCAGGTCCGCCTTTGCACTGCCCGTTACAGGTGAATGAGACCAGCTTCAGGAGTCTATTGATTTTATTGCACATAATATTTTTAACTTTAGTAACTAACAGCTCCTTTATAAATAAATGAAAAGGGTGGTGTCATAAAAACTAAAAAGGTGAACATTTCCCCTTTCAGTTATAACCCTTACGATGGACCAAATGAGCATCCTGAAGCAGAACTCCCCCTTGTGGCTGGAAAGTATCTGTATGTGTATGGAAACATGGATGACGATGGCTTCTACGAAGGTGAGGAGTAAAACAAGACTCCAAAATGACATGGAATATAATATTAGCATTAACTGGCAAGTCAAGCTTTGGCAGGTATTTAAAGGACAAATATCCTAAAAAAGATTGCAGTCAAACATCATACAGCAGGAGGTGTCCTTTGTTGCTTTTCAAGTCTGTGATTGTGCCTGGTTCTCTGTCTACTGCTGTAGCAGAGAATACTTGACAGTCACAACAAGCGTGTGCATCATCATGTATTAATTATCTCACAAAGTGCTCACAGTTATCCATCTGTGAATTTTGTTCTATTAACAGTGTTCGACTTGGCATCTAAATCCCCTCAACATCCTTTTAAAATCACCACATTTGAGGAGCATTGACTGTTATAGCACATACTTTAATGTACATTGTGGGTATATGTATAGTTGTTATAGTATATGTAAAAAGACATGTATTATAAGCTGTCCATGTTGTACGTTGCATCCTTTCAAGTCACTCTACAGTATGTCTTGATAACTTTGTACTGCATGTGTAGATATGCCAATACAACAAAATTTAATGTAAAAAGACTATAATGCTGATGCAATAATCATTGTAAACACTGTTGCCATGAGTCTGTTCCCTTTGATATATCAATCATTTTGTCAAATTTTGCACTGAAAGCTCAGATATTTAAATTGCCAGACCTCTTTTATAGATAACAAATTATCCCGCTGACCTCAAACCTACCATTGTACCAGTGTTTGTACTTGTTTATTAGTTACTTTAAAACGTTTAAAAGCCATTTTTTCCACCAGGTGACTACATTATTTTGGCTTCGTCTATCTGCAAGTTTACTCTGTGTCACTGCACCATTGTCACGAGGAACATTTCTTGTACACTTTTTATAACCAGTGATTGGAGTGATTCTCCGTCTAATCTCTATAGAATTATGAAGGCTTCTCCATCAGAGGCAATCCTAATCCCCCTAGCTAACAATCCTGCTCACAGCGCAGCCCGCCACAGACACAGTAGTACTCAGCTGCAGTGATTCATCGGCTGTGGGCGGTGATATGCATGGCATCGTGGAGGAGCCTTGTATTTACCAAGCGGGAGGGAGACTCGGGCCTCAGACCAAGCTGTTGTCAAGATGGGACCTCGGCCCCTTTTAGCTTGATGACTAATCCAGCGGGGCTCAGCTTAATCATCAGCGCACACAAACAACACACACACTCACCCGCACACAAATGCGCCGGCACACACAGATGGTCTTAAGGTCTCCCAGGCCTCTGTGGAAAAAGGGATTGAAGGACAAGATGATAGGGAGCTTTTTTTGGAGACAAACTTCTTCCCTTTGGGGAAAAAAAAAAACTACAGTGTTTTTTTCTCTGCCTTGACCACAGCATCTACATGCTCAGGGGTGTTCCTGGAAATGTTCAAAAGTAGTGAACTAAAGTTCAGGTTCTTCGAAATGTTGAAAAGGTGTGTTTTCTCAGTTCTGTGTTAACTGGAGAGAGTATAAAAGATAGCATCTGAGAACCAGTGGTAAATCTTACATCTTAGGGAATAGTACATACTGTATGTTTACATATCTCCCACCTCTCACTCACTGAGTCATTCCCACCCCGCAAGGAAAATAGCTGTCACTGATGATTATGTGAATTCAAGTTGCAGCACTCCTTTTGTCTTTGTCTTGTAAGGAGCCATTAGTGAAGCCTAATTTTAACATTTAAGTGTTTTCAGGCAGATGGCATTAGGCTTTTTGTTGAGTTATGTATCTTCTACACCGGCCTCTCTACTTCTTTCTGTGTCACAGGGGAGCTGCTGGATGGCCAGCGAGGACTTGTTCCTTCCAACTTTGTGGAGTTTGTCCAGGACAAGGAAAAACCAGCGATTCAGTCCGGGGAGGGAGGGGACGACCTGGGCCTACTGGACCATACACCCCTGGCCTTGATGGCAGTGGACGGAGGTGCCTCCCAGGATGGCCTCCTGGGCTCAGCCAACGCCTTGGTCCCCTGTAGCAATGGGACAGGTGGGCCCCCGGACCCCGAGGACTTGGCTGAAGACGTTGTGCCTTACCCCCGAAAGATCTCCTTGATCAAGCAGCTGGCACGGAGCGTCATCGTGGCCTGGGAGCCTCCACTAGTGCCTTTGGGCTGGGGGAACATCTCTGGCTACAACGTGTTGATAGACGGGGAGTCTCGCGCCAGCATAGTGTACGGCGGCCGGACCAAGTGCTTGCTGGAGAAGCTGGACCTGGACGGCTGCGTCCACCGCGTGTCGGTACAGAGTGTCACGGACCGGGGGCTGTCAGACGAGCTGCGCTGCACGCTGCTGGTGGGAGCCAACGTGGTGGTGGCGCCATGTGGCCTGCGGGTGGATGACATCCAGCGTGACACTGCCGAGCTCTCGTGGTTGCCCAGCAACAGTAACTATGGCCACACCGTGTTCTTGGACGGGGTAGAGCACGCAGTGGTGAAGCCAGGGAGGTATAGGCTGCGCTTCCTCAACCTGAAGCCCCTGACGGTGTACAAGGTGACGGTGGTGGCACAGCCGCACCAGGTGCCATGGCAACTGCCGCTGGAGCAGAGAGAGAGGAAAGAGGCGGGCGTGGAGTTCTGCACTCAGGCTGCAGGTCAGCAAAGCTCATTACACAGCTATACATAGAGATACAGCATCAATAATGTATGCAGAGCTGCATAGCAGGCGATTGTCAGTAGTTTTTCTATGCTTGCTTTTTCCATGTTTTAAACAATCTTGTAGTCGGTATGAAGGACAGATGGAGATGACAAACTGCTACTACTCTGTTTATTTCAGTTGACTGTAAGCCACCTCTAATGTGTAACATAATGCCTTATCGAGTTTGAGGTTATTGTACTGTGCTGTAGAATAGTACATGCTTGCCTTACCATGCCGTTGTTGTGTATTGTATTTTGTCTAGGTCCAACACCATATTGCAGAACAGGTCAGAATGAAACATCAGTCCTGGGCTGGGTTTCCCTTATATCTTAGCACTAAATGATTTTCCTTCTATTGAAAACCAATGGGCAGAGATAATATTAATGCTATGGTAGTTTTGGAAGAGGGTTATAGTCATAGAACTGAGGATGATTACGACATATTGTTCAATATGACCAATCAATTAAGGAATCTGGGCAAAATGGCATTTTTTTATGGTTCTGAGATAATACAAAAAAAATGTTTTCATCAACATTGTTGTTATTCATATATCTATTGAAATTTTAGTTCTTTAAAACCAAATTCAAATGCAATTTTGCCCAAGTTTGCTTACTGCACTGAGCACATCATTAATTAAAGAACAACCACGCATCACAAGATATGATCAGTTATTATTCTGATGAGTCATTTCCTCAGCCTATAGCCTAGCCTGTAGTAACCAGTGCTATATAAAGCAGGGCCTGTCCACTGCTCACATGACCATTTTTGTATGAGTGTGCATTTGCTTCTGTTTGAATGCTGTGCATGTTTTATCCAGTGATCCAGGAGAGTGGAAGACAAAGAATGAGCTGTAGTTAGCCTCTCTGGATGTGTCCTGCATGCGAGGCAACAGTGCTTCTCTCGGGAGGCACATAAGCAGACATTGTTTAATTTTGCCTAATTTTTCTCATAAAGAGTAATATTAGTGTTAATAGTAATGGTACAATACTAGACCAGAGGAATACAGAGTGAAAATATAGTTCTGAAAATATTTGGTAAAAATAGTACTACACTAAGAGGGTTTTATTTCACATCTCAGTTGTATATGGAGCATTTTATGTTAGTGTAGCGCCATAATAACTTCATCATATTTTTAAATTACATTTTACAAACACAGCACGATTTTTGAATGTCCCCCACTAGCAATGTCACATTATCACAAGTATCCGCATGATTTGTGTATCTCTAATGTCTAAGTCTATAAAGAGTTATGTAATTCTTTCACAGATTTAAACGTGAAGGACAAATTATAGATGAACCCAGTTTGTTGTTTCCTGAATCCTCCCACCACCTCACACCCTCTCTTGTATGTGGCCATTTCTGTGCATGTTTGTGCCAATTTGTGCATTTAAAGAATGCTTCACACCCTTTCCACTTTGTTTGTACGTTTGTATTTTTAAAACAGTGAATTATTACAAACATTTCTTTTCTCACACATGTTCTCTCCCCCCCAAGGCCCTCCCCAGCCTCCCCAGGATGTACAGGTGCTCTGTGGGCAGGCTCCAGGAGTCCTACAAGTTCGCTGGAAGCCCCCTTCCCTCTCTCCTACAGGCACATCTAATGGGGCAAATGTTGTTGGCTACGCAGTCTGCACTAAAGGACAGAGGGTAAGATAACAAATATTATCCTTATTTTAGCTCACATTGTAAAAAGGTATGATGAGTATTGGTGAGGAGCTCATCTTGGGTTAAAGGCATCACTGGCTAGAGGGAAAATAAGTGACTTTGTACAGTATCATGCATAGTAGCAAGGGACTGGTTTGTGGGGAATTCACAAGCATATGGGATTTATATTACATGCAGTACACAGATACAGTATGTAAAACACTGTGTGAGTTAGTTAATCATATTTAATCCAGTAAAAACATGAGAACATACATCACAGATGGGGTGGTAATAGCCCTCTGTTCTTGAGTTTGCATTATGTCATCAGTGTCCTCAATGCACACAGTAGTGCCACCTACTTGTGGTTCATGTTCAGTGCAAGACTCTCAATCTGAGACCTGTTAATGTCTTGGAAAGGTCTCTCACTCCCTCTGGTGACTGCCAAAGTAAATCAACACAGTATTTTATAACTTTGACAGCACAATATTTTCTGCCTTATTATGTGCTTCACATACTAGAGCACGATTGAACAGTGTGAGGGTTTTTTACTCGGAACAAAGGAGGATACTAACCAATTTTTTATCTTCTTCCTAGTCTAACTAGTAGGGTGGCACAAGAGAAAAGAGCATGGGATGTGGGGATTCACTTCAGATGTACTGATTATAACAGTGATGTGAAGTTGTTGTAAAACATGATTATACAGCTTTTGTTGATGTTAACATTTATTGTTATATTTTTAAATCCAGATAGCTGAGGTGTTGTACCCAATGGCAGACTATGTTACTGTCGAGCTGACAAGGATTCAGTGCCTGGAGGCCAGGGAAGTCATCGTCAGGACGCTGTCAGTACAGGGAGAATCCCAGGACTCCCAAGTCGCCGTCATTCCAAACAACCTGCTCGTGCCTCTACCTGCGCTTCCCCTGCCACCGCCAATGCACCCCCACGCAGGCCCCCCTCAACACCCCCATGCTCAACACCACCTCCAATCCCCTCACCTTCCCCATGCCACGCCCCAACTCCCTGCTCCACCCCAGGCACATGGACAACCACTACCACCCCATCCTCCGCACCCTCAACCCCATCCCAGACTTCCCCATCCAGGTGGACCCCCGCAACCCCAGCATCGACTCCCACATCCTCAGCCCCAGCCCCTACATCTACAGCCTCGCCTGCCTCACCAAGGTCCCAGGCCCCAGCACCAACTTCCTCTGCTACCCCACCCCCAACACCACCCTATACCTCAGAGACCAGTATGTGCCAGAGACCTGGATGCCAAAGAGCATGCGGCTCACCATGGGGGAGCTAATCCACCTGGCCAGCCTGGCTGGGACCCCACACGCTCTCCCTCTTCCCAGCCGCTTGTGCCCATGCAAGGCCACACCCTTGAGGCTCCTCCCCCCGCCAATCCACGCTCCCCGTCCCCCCAGAGGATTCTCCCGCAGCCCAGAGGCACGCTTATCCCAGACACCGTGGCCAAAGCCATCGCCCGAGAAGCAGCGCAGAGGGTGGCAGCAGAAAGTGGCAAGGTCTGACGAAAGTTGAAATGCTAAATTCAATCACGCCATATTAATAGATGCTTTATGCTTAATGAAAATGGAATCATACAGTCAAAAAAGAAAAGAAACCCACAGCATGGCAATGAACAGTACATTTAACTGAATAACTAAAAACTTTTGCTTAAAAACACCTGTAAATGAAAGGCTATTGATTGTGTACAAAAGGATATTTAGCTTTCTATGACTGTCAGTATATTACACCATAAAGACCAAGTTAAAGATCAAGTTACCATCAAAATGCTGCAAAGTACAATAACAAAATACCACTGTCATCCCCCTGTCTCTGTTACTGACTTTCCTCACTTTTAATGCTTGTTTCAGGGGGACAGGAGGCAGGGCAAATACGGCGAGCAGGGTCATTCCTTTCACCAGCATCACTCTGATGAGGAAGAGGAAGATGAAGAAGGCTTTGCGCGTGGCCGCCGGAGAGGACCCTCAGTTGATGAGTTCCTCAGAGGTTCTGAGCTGGGAAGGCCGGTAAGAACATGATAAGTGTTGAAGCCTCTGCCTCCTTTTGAACTTCAGCCCCAATGTGTTTTTTCAGTAGAAAACCTCTTACATGTGTGTGTGTTTGGATGTGTGTGTGCATGCATGACTGAGTGGTTGCATGCATACACTCCTTTGCCCGTGTCTCTGTGTGTGTTCATGTGCGTGCGTTCGCCCATCCATGTGTGTTTGGTGTGTGCATGTATGTATGTATGTGGACTTAAACAATTGCGTCTGTGTGTTTGTGTTTGTGTGTGTGACTGCCAAAAGCCTCACTATAGTCACAATGAAGATTATCACAGCGAGAGCAGCCGGGGCTCTGACCTGTCTGACATCATGGAAGAGGATGAGGAGGAGCTGTACTCTGAGATGCAGCTGGAAGAGGGACGCCGACGCAACTCGCACAACACACCCAAGGTGCAGTTCTTTGCACTTATTCTAAACCCAAGACTCATAACCAGCCAAATTTATTATTATTTAGTGAACTGCACAGGCACAGATACTTCAACTGAGACTGCTGCCTTGACTTGCATTTGATATGTGTTGTTAGTCTGTGTGCTGAGTTTACTTCAAATTTCGAGAAAACAAGAGTAAAAAAACTGGGTTTGAATGCTTCAGCACCATGGAGAGAAACAGAGAGAGAGAGAGACAGACTGGGTTTTAACTCTTTCAGGCAGCATACCAACATATCAATAAGGAGAAACGGTTCTGGAGAAACATCTTCGCAGTCTGATTCACCAGCCTGGACCAATATTTCTAAAATTAGTTAGCAAAACTTTAAATTATGTCATATTGGTAACCATTTCCTCTATTTAAAGTTGCAGTCCTCTCTATTTAGTTATGTGATGATTATACTATAAAGCAGAAGCCTGGGGTGTATGGGACAGACTATTAGTAGGATCTGAGGTGGCCTGGGGCTGCGGCGGCTGCCACAAATTCCAAATACTGAACACTGATGTCAGAAGGCTGCAGTCACTGCAGCACCATCTTGCTATGAGCTTTACTGTAGTCTCGCATAGCCAAACCTACAGATGGGTGACAAATAAAGGAAAAACCAACATGAAGTGTCTTACTATGGAGTCAGGCCACCACAAACGCCTCTAGAACAGCTTCAGTGCTCCTTGCCAAGTCTGTGAAACTCTATTTTAGGGATGAACACCATTGCCCACATGATTTTCTCTCATTTACATGGTATATACAACCTTAGTCAGGTAATCTCATTGAGATCAAGTTCTCTTCTGCAAGAGGGACCTGAACTGAGCAGATAGAAAGAAAAACAAACATAGCCAGACATAACAAAAGGACATATAGCATCAGAGACAGTCACATACATCACTAGATAGATTGTAAGATGAAAGTTAATATTAAATCATTTGGTTTTATGGAGATCGTGGTGGAGAGCATTGCCTTACACGTTGGTCAGAAATCTTCCATAAGTGTTCTGCTCAGTTGACATCAGGTGACTGTAAAGTCCCTCGCATTTTATTTACATCATTTTCATACTCACCAAACCATTCAGCAAGCCCTGGTGCATAGAAGCATCTGCATTTGAAATGTTTCTCCACTGAGGTTTTTCCTTTAATTTGTCCATCCGTCATTATCTCCACACTTCGTTTTAGACATAACCTTCAGCCTTTCTGGAGAAAGGTCTGGCTGAACCCATTATCATTCTGGTATAGGGGAAAAACGCCCTGGCTTGTTTGTATTTCTTTTAATCAATCACAGTCGTCTCGGGCGGCGCTAAGCCCAGGATGCAGCAACTGTGCCCTAGCAATACAGTGTCGGTGGGGGTGGACTTGTTTTGGTGGAATATGTGCATGTGGGTAGGCGAGCCTGGCATTGAAATGGCTAAATCCATGCAGAAGTCACATAAAACAGTAAAATACTGACTATGTGACACATCTTCTACTGATATAAATGAACAAACGTAACCGGTTATCGGTGCCGTAGAGGTGAAGCCTGTCTATACTTTAGCTCTGGAGGAGCTCACCGGACTCGTTGAAACCCACAGGCGATTTAATAGCTTTATGTAGCTCTTGCATAACGTTTTTAAACCGTTATTGCCAAAGTTTGTGTGAAGCGGAACGGATCGGTTCATTGAAGTCAATGTCAGTGGCGTATGCTGCGGCCAGAGTTAAAAGACGTGCCAAATCAACTCCGACTGACTGACGGGGTCTGAAAACGGATCAACATCGGGCACTGGACGCTGAAAACGGTAACATGCAGATAGCAGAAGGGGAGGAGAATCAGCCAATGGCAGGCTTATACCCACAGCCTACTTCCTGTGAGTCAGACTAGCTTCACTGTTTCGGCACTGTGGAGAGAAAGAAACCAGGTTTGAAGGTTTTCAGCACCTTGGAGAGAGACACAGGGGGAGACTGAGTTTGACCAGTTCCGTGCTGTGAAGGAGGCAACACAGTAACATAGACACTGCCTACCTATAGCTTTGACACAGTTTTTTCTTTTTTTTTTTTTTTTTCTCACACATTTGAAATTCAGTTGTGTGTTATCAGTATCTGCTTAATTTTGGAATGTTAAAATTTCCCGTGGGCTTGTGTGTGTTTGAGTGCGTGTCTATGCGTCTGTGTTTCAGTGTGCCTGCCTGTGAGTGCTGCATGATTTTGTTTACATACAATTTGTACGACTACGTCGATGTGCTTTTTTCACAAACTGTTTGCAAGTACGTCCGTGTGTCTGTGAGCAACTCATGAATGTTTAATGTTTGTGAATGTTTTCTGTCTTTATGTCCATTTCAGACAAACACTCCTTCTGGAGGCCGTCATGACCGGGAGACTGGGAGAAGAATTCATCATGGCGGTCCCCAGCCTCAGAGACGACCTCTAATGGTCCCCTCCATTGGTCAGTATAGGCAGCTGGCTAGAGAGAACGGAAGGGAGAATCTTTGATTTTATAATTTCTTTGTTTTCTTTGCCATAGAATAGGTTTGTTGTGTTAAAACCTTCATGAGCTTCTCTGTGTCTCCAGATCACCTCTGTGTCTGTGAACCATGCTCATGCCCTTCACTACCTGAACATAAGTTTGATCTTGCAGAGATTAAGATGCAACAGTGCGCACAGTTGCCCTACATGTTAATGCATTAATCTACTCTGATAAAGAATCTGACAGTTGTGTCAGTTTTGCCATAGTAGTTTTCCATAGTTGCTTTCCTGTGTGTATTTTTTTGTTATCTTGTGACCAAGCAGTAGGAAGTTTTAGGTGGCAACACAACTAGTTAACCTTTTGGGAGGGGAATGTTGAGATTTGCTTTGTAACCCCATCACCCTCTAATTGGTGTTTCCTGTAGAGGTAACCTCTGAGAATAACAGTGAGGGAAACCTCTCCCCCATCACCGAGGATGTTTACTGTGGCAGAGTAGCTCGGCACAGGACGTGGTCATCCCGCAGGCACATGGGCGGCACCAGGTCTCCCCATGGTATGTGCGTGCAGTCCTGTTTTTACCGCCACAGCATGGCAACAAAAATGCCACCAGCAACCGGCAAATGGCAAGAAGTAGCTGTGGACACTTGCAAGTGCCTGTTTCTCTGTCTTAAATAATAATAGTTATTATTATGCTTCCAGTTGAACAGCATGACTGCACTGCACTGAAATGGTGGACCCACTGGCAAGCCATACCTGGGGTCCAGGATGAACGTTTCCACAGTTGCAGATGATAAATGATTGATTGACTGCTCAGAGAATGCCTCACTCACTGCACTGAACTCCAGATGCCTGCTAAACCCCTTCCCTTTGTGGTACAACCACACCTACTACACTTATAACGGGAGCGGTCATGCATGACATTTTGAAGAAATATTCGTGGTAGACATTAAAGAATGACTACACATTCACTGCCTTCTTGTTTTCTTTAGATGTTTAAGTTTCTTTGGTTATTTGGGTTCGAAATAGCTGTTGGAAATGCAGTTGTCCCTTACATTTCTTTCCTCGTACCACATAAATACAATTACCATATCGTCACCTGGGAGCAATGCATTTCACATCATGCTTATATTTTCAAGCATCAAAATAAAGCCTTGGCCCAACAGCATCACACTTTGCTAACTGGTGCATTTTCCCAAATATTATAATGCCAAATTCAAATAAATGACAGGCTTCCACAACAGCTCTGCCACCTCTGAGATAAACCTCTTGCTACAAGGGTTGGCAATGTGTGGGATGTTTCAGAGTTTTGCTTTATATAAGAATTTCACTTAACATTTTGTTTTTATGTGAAGTGAAAATAGACATATGGAGTTGGATATCTTTATCTTTAGATGCATTTTTTTATTTAGGCTTTTCGTAGCATGCGTGTCAGAGTCTTTTGTGTTTCTGGTGTTGTGTCCTGTCCATGAATCACATTCTGTCTGTGTATTGCACCATGGTTTGTCTTGCTCCCCATTTGTCTCTCACTGCATATTTAACCATGAAAATAGACAAAAACATAAAATGACATGTAGTGTGTGTGTGCGTGTGTGTCTGTGGGTGCATGCGTGCGTGCTCCTGTAAATTATTTGAATAGTTGACCGACCAGAGATTTCTTTCTGCATGCTGACAGGCACAAATATGGCTACACAAGAAAATCGAATCTGTGATGCAGTGCTGCCTGATGAAATTAATAAGACTTATTAAAACTTGGAAGGAAAGAAATTGCTTTGATTGAAGCATGGCTCAGATACATCCACATGTAAACATATGGACTTGATCATCATAGTAGTGGTAAACACTGTATGCAGCAATAAGATTCGTTGCCAAGCACAAACAGGCTTAAATTTTACAGGAGACAAAAATAAAAAATGGTACAAAAACTACAAAGTCTCCTCCAAAGTTCCTGTTTTGTGTGTTGGATCACATCCATTGGTTGCTCAATCTAGTGATGCACGATGACGTAATTTTTCTTGTCGTCAATGTGTTTAAGATGGCTACAGGGACCGGGATCGCCGCTCTCCCACGTACTATGATGAGTCGGAGCCCGAGGAGTCCTTCCGGATCTTTGTGGCCCTCTTTGACTACGATCCTCTGTCCATGTCCCCCAACCCAGATGCAGCTGATGAGGAGCTGCCCTTCAAAGAGGGGCAGATCATTAGGGTGGGGGTTTATGTTTAAGATGGTCAGATACTTTGATGTACTGCATTCCTGATTATTATGTCTGCCTTTGTGTATTTATTTGTCTTTAAGGTGAATCCAAACTATAAGGTACCAGTTGTTTGGGCCATTTTGGCCATAAAGAAACACTAAAATCCTAAACTATCGGGTGTCATAAGTGGTTATTATAGTGTGCATTAACTGCAGAGAGCATGTCTTCATTCTTTACAAACAGTTCTCACACAGTTCTTTCAGATTGACCTTCACTATTGTTTGTTTTTCATGCAACATTAATATTAATTGCTTCTCTGAAATCCAACATGCTGCCCACAAATTGAAGTGTTGAATCTCTATTCATCCTTCAAGCTCTATTTTACAGTCAAAGTAAAAAACACACTTTTTGTTGTAGCTGACAAATTTTGGTCCGTGGTGAATCATAGTCATGGAAAATTATATCATTTTGTACAAAATAGGTTTTGTGAACCATCTGCATTGGAAAATAAAATTGCATATGCCACAGAGTATCTTTTGTGTAAGGCCTCTGCCTAAACTAGAGCATATCTGAAAAGAATCACTGACATGACCGCAGTCTTCTGTAGAGAGTTTTCTTTTCTCGATGGACCTCCGATCACTCTTTCACTCTCTTGTCTAACAGGTGTACGGTGATAAAGATACAGATGGGTTTTACAGAGGTGAAGTGAGGGGCAGGATGGGGCTGATCCCCTGTAACATGGTGTCAGAGATACGAGCGGAGGACGAGGAGACCTTGGACCAGCTCATCAAACAGGGCTTCCTGCCACTCAGCACCCCTGTAGACAAAATAGGTACTATGCACGCACGTGAATAAGTAAAAATCTGTGGGTTTGAATGCTGTGGGGTTGAACAGTTTGAAAAACATTGTGAATGAAAACACAAAATGAAATACTCTCTGTTAAAATGCCATCCATTATTGATTCCAGAGCAGAACAGAAGAGGCCTCCGTCGAGATCAGGCCTCGAGGAGGATGGTGGCTCTGTACGACTACGACCCCCGAGAGAGCTCCCCTAATGTTGATGTCGAGGTATCACTCACTGCGGTATCACTAACCCTTGCAGAACACACTTACTTACAAATCCAAGAAAGTGCTGTATCAGAGGATAACCACATAAACAAATAAGGGGATAACACATATACTTTACTTGGATGGCATTCCTTGTATATCCCTTTCTGTATCTCTGTCTCCTGATAGGCTGAGCTTACCTTCTGTGCTGGTGACATCATGGCTGTGTTTGGAGATATTGATGAAGACGGCTTTTATTATGTGAGTGCTGCTTTGCTGCCTTTGTTTCTCTACTCAACACTTTATAGTGTGTTTGTTTAGTCAGGCTAGCTGTTTCCCCCTGTTTCCAGTCTTTGTGCTAAGCTAAGCTAACTGGCTGCTGATTATATGAGAGTGGCAATCTTCTCATCTAACTGTCAGCAAGAAAGCGTATAAGCATATCTCACAAAATGTGAGAACTACTCCTTTACTGTACAGGCCTTTTAGAAGATTAACATCACTGTGTAAAGTGTAGAGTCCAGATTTTTGCACATTGATTGATTACAGGCAGGGTGGTCGGTGTCAAACAAACTTCATTTAACAAATCAAAAGGTTGGAAGGATGATGAATCTGCAAATTAATAGTTCTGAAACAGATAAAACGGTCTGGGGAGTGGCAGTGTCAATTAGTTTCACATGCTCTAATTTTAGAGAACAAAGAGATAAATTAAATGGAAAGTGACCCGATTCCGCCCTGAGGGGATTAAGAGGAACATCACGGACACATCACTTTGCCACTCCTGGCTCTGACTGAAATGTCTCATCTCCTCTCCTCATTTCCGCGCGCAGGGTGAGATCAACGGCCACCGTGGTCTGGTTCCCTCTAACTTCCTGGAAGAAGTGCCTGATGACGTGGAGGTATATCTGACCGATACTCCGTCCCACTACCCCCAGGAAGAGCCAGCCAGCCGGCCCCCTGCCAACTCTGCCGCCACCGTCTCAGAGGGCAAACGGGTACATCATCATCGCCGCTCTCAGCGCTAGGCCCTGTGTTCATCCATCCTCCGTCCTCTCTCTTGATTTCCGTCTCTCGCTTCCTCCACTTGCCGTCTGTGTGCTGTTCATTGTGTGTGTTTGTCCATGTGGTGACAGTGGTGACTCTTTACAAACTAACAACCCCCGCCCGCCCCCCCACCCCCCCCGCTCCGCCGCCCTCCCCTCGACCTTTGGAAAAGGGGACAAAAATCCAATGTTAACACCTTTCTGAGTCTCAGAGAAAGGAAGAAGCAAAGCCTGACATGGACAGAGAGAGGATAGACTGTGGGAGCTCTGCGGGTGATTTATGCATGTAGCACTGGTTAAGGAGGACTTGAAAAAGGCTCAACTCATTCCTTACACAAGATAATTTGGTACCTCTTTGCACTGAAACACAAAATCAAATTGTGGTTATTGTGTATAATATTAATGATAATAATAAGTGCTTTATTAACACATAACCTACCCAATGAAACTGAAGGAAATGATTTGGGAAGAAAACTTTAAAGATGAAAAAGAGAGAAAAGCATGCCTTTTTCAAACTTGATACATTTTATAACAATTTTCTTGGCTCAACTGCTGTATTTCCTTAAAGAGGCTTTGTTTCTTTATGTATATTGCACACACATCAAATCTATTTTTCAGCCCTGTTGACAGTGGATATGCCATGTTTGCTCTGAGCTCGAGAGACAAAACTAATCGCAGCACTGATACATCCAAACTGTGTTGTTACAATGGAACAATAAAAGAAAAAATTGGATATTAAAACATTCTTTTTTGCGCTCTGTGTTCATGTTTGTTGGTGTTGTTGTTGTTGTTTTCAGTTTTCATAGTGGTGTGGGTTTTAGCAACGGTGACAATGCTGCCACATCTGATTTCTTTTTTGTTTTTCCTCACCCGCTTGGCTAAACAAAACAAACAAACAGAAGAAGATTGTTCATTTCACACCATAAATGGCTCTGTCTGCCTTGTACAGTAAGTCGGCAACTTGAGATACCAAACTCGCGGATCTAATGCACACAGCTTGTGGTCACAGCAGAGGCCTTTTAAATGCTACTTTGCATAATGGAAGCACCTTTCAAGTGTTTCTGTAATGCTTTTTTTCATTGAGATATCAGAATAGTAAAATGTGTCAGTTTGCCTGGTTTGATGTTTCAGAGATATACATACTAATTTTGAAATGTAAAAATATTTGGAATATTTGCCTCACAATACTAAAAAGCATCATTTTTGTCACCCAAGGCGGTATCTTCATGATACATCATGGACAATATGGACCAGAGTCTGAGCTCTGAACTCAGACCTCCCTTAGATCAGAAATTTCATGATATCAAAATACACACCATCATATTACTGATGATCTACGGATGCATAACTGTGCATCTAGCTGCTGCATTAGATGAGAAGTCTGGTATCTACAGTTGTGTCCCTGGGTGTTGTACTGTATATGATTGTACTATATGTTCCCTCATGGCCTAACTGATGGTGGACTTCTCCAGCTCTGTGGTGTGCTGATGTCGTGCTCAACATTTGATGGCTTCCTCCTCAGTGTTTCTTCTACATATGTGTGTGTGTGTGTGTGTGTGTGTCTGTGTTTGAGTGTGTGGAAACATATCGTCAATTTAACACAGATTAAGGCGCAGACTGATTTTAATACAGTATGTAGAGAATATTAAAGTTATATTCAGTGTGGATATGATCATCAAGTTACTAATTTCAAATGCTGCTTTTCTATTCCTGAAAATTTGTTAGACAATCTGGGCCCTGGTATGTTATGTTTCATATCTACATATGCTATGACCTTTCTTTTTCATTTGTATTGTTTGAAAAATATTACATTTTTAATTATATTAAATTCAATTTCATGAATTAAATTAATTGTAAAACTTGAACGCAGATGAATAGACTCTAAATCTATAGGTATATAATTAGTTTGCCTATTAATATTCTGTAAGTGGTTAGTAAAGTTAGAAAAAGAAGTTCTTACTTCTTTAATAATAGAACATTTTCAGTTTTAAAATTAGCATCCGTATCCAGATCTGCATCAAAATACACATTGTGCCAGACAACCATTTGATATATATGCCATTTGCCAATGTTAAGAAAGAAAAAAACATTATTTCTTGACTCATGGCCTTAACCTTCCATCAGATTGAATTGAAATTTCAAGAAATAGATTTGAGAGTTCCTGCCAACCAGAAACATTCAAAGAAACAGGACAAACAGGACAAACAGGAAAAGCAAATTTCCATCATTTTACAGGATAAAACCAATCAGTTGTGTTTCTCAGCAAGTACAATCAAGCAGCAAACAAGCGAGTAAGACATTTGTTCATTATGTGTTGAGGTTTTAGGTGCACAGATCACTCAAACTCACAGGGCTGACTGATAAAAACAGATAGATAGATGGATAGATAGATAGAAGGATAGATAGAGGCCTAGTCTGCAGTGTGAAAGTGTTGCTTCTTTAGTAATACGCTGCCCCATGCCTCCATACCTCCCCGTCGCTTCTCTCCTCAGGTTACCACAGAAACGACCAACACGGTCGACAACGACGCCACGCCTGTCCGAGCGCCATCCCCGATTGTTCGTCCGCTCCTCCCGGGCACCATGAGACCTCTGAGCCCATCAAGGGGCCCCCACCTGCCGCTGGACCCCCGGGACCCTCGGGACTCCCAGGATCTGGCAAACAAGAAGAAGAAAGGACTACTTTCCAAGGGGAAGAAGCTGCTGAAGAGACTCTCCCCTGTGAAATAAAAAAAAAAAGCATACATGTACAATACGTGCACATGCTGGGCTCTGTATATTGCATCCATACAATTAACTCTGATCCAACAACACATGACAGAGAGGATGTGAGCGTTGTCTCCTGGACTGTATGAGCCTATTTGAATATAACCAGTGATACAATTATTCATGTTTGGTGATGGATACAAATCAACTAAGTTATGTACAGTGCAGTGCCAAAATCAAGAGAGGGGTCACCTGCAGACACAAAAAAATATTACTGTGATGTATTTTAAATCAACGGATGACTAAAAAAAGGAAACAAAAAAAAAAAAAACTAGGATTTTCATGACATATTTTTCTCTTTTCTTTATCAGTAATCAAAGGAACTATACCTTTATTAGAAAAGCAGGGTAGCTGGGAAAACAAACCATCTGGTTACATCTAACAGACTTTTTCTCAGCAAAAAAACATACATTTTTGTGGAGTATTGATGTCACAAGGAAACAGACCATACTCCTCTAAGAACATCTCAAATAGACTACACTGTTATTGAGGCATTCCGTGAAGTAATGCTGGCTGCTAACACAAAGGCTTTATTCAGTGCAATATCATAGAGGGGTGGTAGCATATGTGGGAAGAAAATAAACATTTCCACTTGTACCTGTGATTCAGCAGAGAGTTTTCTGTGATTAAAGGAATGAAAAAGAAAAATAAGAGCGAGATTGGCAACAGGGCATTAACGTCAGCAACACCGGGCGAGCTTAGCTGTCTCAGTGGCCTTTATAAAAAACATTATGAGCGTGGAATTCCTCATTTGATTACAAGGTTGATTTACACCAGATTTCTGTGTTATGACAGGTCGCTTGTGCTCTGTCATTTTTGGAAATTAAATAAGAGCAAAAGTGTTTGTTGTCCTTGCTGTCAAACTGTCATGAAACGCCTAGTTCAAGACAAAATTTTGTGTCTGTCTTCCTATTGCACAAAGGTGGGTGTTTAGTCTGACGACTGGTAAAAGACATGTTTTGTGTGCCTGTGTGTGTGTGTGTGTGTGTGTGGGTGTGTGTATGTGTGCGTGCGTGTGCGCGTGTGTGTATGTAAGACAGTATGTGATGCGTTCATGTTTTGCACCTTTCATGTTTCTTGTTCACTTATGTTGTTTTGTTTTGTTTTTCTGAAGGAGAGGCCATGTAGTTATTGGTCCTGTGAACTCGTGATGTGCTGCTACCTCCATTGCCTGTGCACTGTTTAGTTTTGTTGTGTCATGATGATATAGAGGGCCACGTTAAAACATCATAGAAATTACAAATCAAAGTGTCAAAGTGTGCATTGGTTCTGTTTCATCTACCTGGGATCTGTGGAGAGAAATACAAAGTTATTTAACTTTTTGTATCAGGCTGCATTTACGCTCTACATGACTTGTAAAGAGAATCTGGTACGGACCTATAATCTTTAATTGAACAATTTATAAAATAAGCAGATGTACTCCAAGCCTGGAGTCTGGAGAGCGCAGACACTAATCAGTAATGCCAATATCCTGTTGTTGCTCCAGTTTGTTTTTTCGAGTCTTCAAAAACAAACAAACATATTTGCATAATGCTACTAAAATATTTGCACCAGAAAATGCAGAGATCACTGGAATTACTTAATTTCCTGCAGGCTGCCAAACTGACTTTATTAAATCAGTTTCAATGTACAAAAAAAATGTGTCTTGATTACAAGACAGATTAGGCTGCATGGAGTGAGAAATTACAGCTGAATCTGAATTAAGTGCTCTGTGTGGTTAGTGAAATTGAATGTCAGCATTTCAGTCTAAATTTTTCCAAATGTAATTAGTTTTTACTTGTTTCAAAGACTTTTTTTCCTTCAATATTCAGTTTCAATTTAATTCATACATTTTATTTGGCCTTCTGCGGCCAGAATTTCAAATTCAACTCTTGAAAAGCTTTTTGATGCTTTTCATTTCCAGTTAAATTGGAAAACCTGTTGCTTGGAGAGCTAATCAAATTGTAAATGGGAGTCCTAAAATGTGACCCCCCCAAAAAAAAGGAGCACAAAGAAGACAAAGAAAGAAAACCATTGACCATTGAAACCATCCATGAAACCATTCAAACTGCAATGCTAACCTTTCATCTCACTGAACACATATAGTCACAGCACATAATTTATCTGGTGGCCCAACACAAGTTAAACCACTGTCCTACCTCAGTTTCTGGCTCTCTGGGAGACGGTCAAGTTGGAATTCCATTTTTGAAAGCAAATATTCACTTGGATTACTAAGAGGAGGGACCTGTACACTGTACCGTCATTCTGTGTGCTGTGGAGGTGACGTCAAAGTGCTCAAGAACTCAGTTACTAACCGGAGGAATAGTATGTCTCATAGCTTTAATAATTTAAAAACTTCTATTCTCTCTGTTATATCCATTCTGCCCTATTTATCTCCAGTTGTCCCTTGCACTTGAAAGATGAGTCAGATATGAGTTTTATGTGTGAAACAGGGTTCCCCTCCTCATTATTTATTAATATTATTGATTAAATGCAAGGACGAGAGAGGGTTTGCCAAAATGGAATGTAAAAAACGTTTGGCTGGCAATAGGTTAACATCTGATTCTTTTTGTTCCAAAGCTGTTAATGTATAGTTTCTCATTCGGTCTGTCACAAATTAAATACTGTAATATGGTGTCCCAATACCAAATCATTCACTTGTGAATGGGTGTAGTGTCTCTAAACGCTGTAGCTCTTTTGTACTTTGATCCATTTGTAGATAATTTATAAATGTTTCTACTTGATTTTACGACAGCCTTTTTGTTAGTGCACTGAGATTTCCTCTCCCTGTAAAAGACTGCAAGCATTCTCCATAGTGTCCTTTGAAATCAGATGTATCAGTCCACCGTATGTGCTTGCTTTGTGAATCAAAGTTAAAAAAGAAAAAAATGAAAAAGAGAAATCGTTGGACAGTATTTATGGTGATTAATTATGTGTGGGTGTGCATGTGAAAAACTTTTATAACCAAATTAAATTTGATATTTTTTAGAAAAATCATTGTTTATTTTCATTTGTGTGTGTTTTCACTGAAGGTGAAAGATCTAGACCTGTCGCATTTAATACAGCAGGAAATACTCAACCCTTTGTGACTTTGGGCTTATGACATATACATAACACATGTTAATAAGCGATACTAATATACTGATCATCTGGGGACCAACTATACTGACAAATCACAGGCTCCAACCGCTCTGAAAGGTTTCAGCCAATAAGAAAAGAGATGAAGATTCATTATATGGACCAACACAGTTTTACATTATCAAGATAATGTTTAAGGCTGCATAATTAATCCATAACAAATGATGAATTATGAAGTCAAAATTCCCAATCATATTTTCATATCCTGGACTGACGGACCTGACAGATGGCTATCCTGGATCTTTAATTTTCACAGTGTCACTCAACATAATGAGAAATGATCAAAAATTGCACTGAAATGTCTGTAGGAGGGTGGGCGCGTAGCAGCAGACATTAGAACGATGTATGAAGCTGAATTCAACATGTAGATACATCATCTGATGAGCACATTTCAGTGATATAACCATGGGTTTGTATTTCAGCATCAAAAATCAAACAACATCACCAAAAAAAGCTACTAACAGCCATGTGCAGAGTAATATAGGCTACTTACACTCTTCTCAGATGAATGAACCGAGGGACTTGATAGACTATTAGTGGCTCTTACTGTAAGTAAAATGCTGTGTCCTAATGGATGCTGTCAAATGTATTATAGAGGTTTCTCTGTGGATCTGCTGGTAATTACGGCACACAGTATGCTCTGTTAGACTGAGCCTAAAAATAGATCATTATTTTAGCTGTTCTTCCAGTGGCCAGTACACTTTGGAAAGGTGTACACCACAACCGCTTGCTATGTCACGGGTTGATTAATGGCACATCCACTGACTGTCTGATTTAATCATGACCCCAGGTTGTAATCAGCTGCAACAAGTAATTGTTTGGAGAGAAAATCCCTAAATCAGCTTTAGAAAATTCTCCGTGACGCCTCGCGCTCATTAACAAATGACAATAACAGGATTACAGTGACAAATTATATGATCAATAAATTAATTCATGCAACGTTTATTATACTACCGACCGAATAACATTTGTATCCAAATTTAATATTCTTTCTACCAGCAGTCTAGTGGTAGACTGTCAATCAGCCCAGAAGATCACAGCAAATCATATCCTGCCTGTCATTACATCAGTGACAAAAAGCTGAAGGGGTGGTGACAATGCTGTGTTTACACACACCTACTTGGCAGTTCATTAACAACAACAAGGCTGTCTGTAAAAATTAGATTTCCAATTAACAAGGCATTGGAAAGACATGGTTTCAGTGCAACAACAAGAAGAAATAACTGAAGTGCTGTTGAATGAGATCTGAAGCATAACAGATGTCAGACTCTTTCAGTAAGATCTGTCCCTGGAACATTTTAAATGTATCGTATTATGGTACCCCTTTTTGTATTCTAGTTTTTCATATCAGTCACACATTAGCGCGTGTACAACTGCCCGGACTGTGGCTGTTTTCATGCTATTACACCACAATCCTCAGGAGGGCAGCAGTGCTTTTCAGTCGGGCAGTGATAGCATGCGATTGTGCAGACTGCAGTTTTACAAGGAGGGATGTAATACATAAGGCTACAAACCTAGGTGTCATCAATGTATTTAATTGTCTGATTAAACATTTGCTGGTGTCAACACAGTTACAATAAACACAGAGACGGAGATTTCACATCAGAAAAAGGCCTTCAGCCCCCTCCTCCTCCTCCTCCTCCTCCCTATACTCTCTTCTACATGCATATTTGCTTTTACCATTTGCTTAATTTTAATGTGGATTCAAGCAGGAAAAGAACCTCAAAGACTGAGAAAATACTGCAGTGTTTCAACAGGGTTATGCTGAAACACCCATTCTGTTCTCTCGGAAGTCAGAAAGAAAGGAGATTGAATTTGTAAATCAATTCATCTTTGTTTTGTTGCCGCTAATATATTTGCCCTAAACTCTCCTCTCTCCCTGTCCTTCCCCTCCTCTCCCTTCCCTTCCTTTTTTCTCCTCCTCCATCCACCTTCTCTCCTCTCCTCCTCTTCATCTCGCTCTTGCCCTTATTTTCCCTCACTATCCAACAGATCTATATTGAGCTGTAAGTCTCTGGAGTCCCTGAGGGCTTGGATGTTTAAAATTCTTGCCAGTTGTAACCTCTCTATCAGCTGCTTTCGTCCCGCCTGCCACGCCACCAGAGGGGGGCATAAGGAGACATCCATCTTCTGCTTGCCTTTTCTGAATATTTCACAAAACCTCAGAGTGCCAGTTAAACACTCAACGTCCATTTGACCCTCCTGCCCCAAAATCACAGCAGGGATCTCCCAGGTAAAATGTTTTAATTTGACTTTGATATAACGGGAGGCCTTTTGTCATGTGGAGAGTTGGAGATTTCTTTTGAAGTCTCTGGGCCTGAACAGTTTTTAAAACTTCAGAAGGATCATGCAGTAGGTGTGTGGTAAAGAGGTTTGAGGGGGTTGGGTGTGTGTGTGGTACTATAACTTGCTTTGCTGTATGCTTTCATGTTATGTATATCCTTCTATGGATACATACAGGGTCAATTTAACCAGCTGGATGGCCCAGGGGCAAAAATGACCTTTGGGTCCCTATTTACCCCCCTTTTCTCCCACTTTGTGTACATTAATATATGTATTCTCTTACGATTAACCAACACAGCAGGCATATCTTTCCTATATACCACATGCCAGCCAATTCTCCCATGCTGGATTACCAACCTGTCCCCAGGTTCATTTTGCAGTAATACGAAGTTAATTTAGTTACCAAAAAATATCGCACATGAAATACATTTCATATTCCACCACACAACTTTCCTTCACTAATGCAAAGCAGCACTGTGAGGGCTATCTACGGAAACTCGGCAGGTACATTAAGATCAATCTGCAGTGACTTAATTACCACAGGAAACTTCTGTAAATAAAAATTGCTAAGGCTGCTTAAAATTCACAAATGCTAAACAACATTATTAAATGCTAATTAAAATTAACAAAAATTACCAAACTCCAATTAACATAAACCAGTTCCCACACAAGGAACCTGCCTGAGCTGCCTGTCTGCTTTGCCTGGTTGGTAATCCAGTCCTGCAACACACACAATAGAAATCATTCACTGCATGCTTAAAATGACCATTATGACACACTCATACCTATTTATGCAAACATTAGCAATAAAACATGAGCTGATGCTGTGATATGACCTGGAGCTGTGTACAGTGAGTTTAACATAATACCTTTTTCAGCTCAGGTGAGAAAAAGTCTCGAAAAAAAAAGCTAGATCACGCAGAATAGTGCACCTGTGTCTCCATCCATCCACTCAAACATTTATGTGTTTCCCAGCAGGGTGGTATGATGCCTGTCTCTTACCTGTCCATCACGGTGCTCAGAGGGCAGGCTGTCGGTGGCAGAATATACCACCTGGCTGGTAACTCATTCGATGCATCCCGCAGGCGTGGACAACTGATGTTTATGGCAGCCATGCTCCGAGAAGAGCATTCACTCGTCATCAGCGGAAGAATGTTGGCTGACAACAACGAAGGGAAGAAGCCGGGGCGCGAGGCCTCTCCTTGGTGATTCATCTTCGGCTGAGACTCCTTGGAGTGGGAGATGTCCACAGGGCACAACTTGGCTGGAGAGCCCTCAGAGCCCTAGCACCATGAGCGCTGAAAAGACTGGCTGGTTGCCCCTTGGCAGGCTGTTGTGCTAAGTGTTATTACACAGGTGTAATGGCAGCTTTATGTTCAGAGACTGGACTCCAGCACTCCCTGGAGATCAGGGTAGAGATCACAGAAGCAGGGCCATATAAATGCTTATGACTCAAACTGTCCTGGATATTCATGAGCAACTTTTTCAGTTATAACCCTATTCATGTGTTCCCATGCCAACTGGATGCAACGGATACTGAGCTGAGCTGATCTGACCCTTGTTTGATGGATTAAAGAAAGTTAAAACAATACTGTGGGATTATTAAAATGGAACATTGCTGTAGTTCAATATCCATCACTGAGCTGGATTACTGTCGGTAAAGGTTAATAGAGCCACTAATCAGATGATGAACCTAGAGTGTACTGAGGAGTCACAGGCTGGTCATAGTTCACCTAGATGTCAATTTCCATGTGAAGGGCTCTTCAGCTGAACTTTGATATAACCTGTCTATATATGTATATTGTGTCAGCTGTAATTTTGTACATTTGTTGTTTGGAAGTCGTTTTCCTCTGAACAGAGTTAAGCTGTGAGTTGTTTTTCTATATTTTTCAGTAGAACATTTTGTTTTTTGCTGTTGTCTTTTTTGTAGGCTTTTTCTTTTTTCTTTTTTTTTTTTACTTGCACTTGAATCATCTGTGTCATCATGTTTTGATGTTTAATGGAGGGAGGTAAACACTTCCAAAAACACTCTTCAACAGGCAGGGAGCAAGAAAACAGTGTGCGGATTAGTTTTCTCTGCCATCTGCCGTTTTGATATGAAGCTGGCAAATCAGTCCAATTTTGAAAATACAAATACAGCGGTGAGATGCATTATTTCAATAATTATTACCAAGATTCTGTCAGTGGCATCGGGGATACGAATGACACGTGAGTGACAAAGCAAACGCTGGAGCCAATAACACAACAAACACATGTTAATAGATGGATTTCATTCTGGTGGACGAGGAGAGTAGTGGGTTAGCAGACATGGTACTTCTAAACTTACAATTTATTTTATGCAGCCTTGATACATCAGCCGGAATCTGGATATGTATTTCAGACTAATGTCACACGTTCAATTTGTAATAGGTTGGCTTGGTAGCAGATCCAACAAGACTAAAAGAGTCTACGGCCATCTCAGCAGCACTGTGAGGCTGCACTTAGGCACAGTGGAGCTTTAAGGTAAATGCTAACATGCTCACAATAAACACCAGTAGTGCTGAGGATGATTTGCTTTTCAGGTATTCTGTCATAAACCAAAGTACTGGACATACTAATATTTTGATCTGATGATGGCGCTGGATGAAAAGTAAAAGGATCACCAAAGTGATTACAATTCATCCTGAGGGAGACATGGACAGCTGCACCCGATTTCATGGTAATCCATCCAATAGTTCGGCATTGCCATCCTTAGAGTCACACCGCTATTGTGATTAAAAAAGAGGCAAATGTTTATTTCCTGAATGCCTGACTAAGCTATCCGTTTCAACATCTCAATGAGGCCGTTTCCAGTTTAAAGAAATGAACACATCTATGGGAATTTAGGTCTTGACCCCTGATGCTCCAAATCAAATGACCTCCAAAAACCTTTGAGCCACCTGGCAGCAGCTTTATATCCAGTATTGGAGTCACACGCGGAGCATCAGACCACCTCTCTGTCATTTCTAATAGCACCAACAGCAGGTTGCATGTCTGGAACAACAACTGAGATCTGGAGACGTTCCCAGACTCAATAGTCGGTGGCCTCTGCCACTGTCAGCATTAATAATCACATCCTGCCAAAAACACAGACGAAACTGCTCAAATTAAAGCTCAGTGGCTTCAAAATGCAATGCATTTACTAACCTGGCACAGTAAACACTACAGCAATGTGTACAGTAAAATCAAGCTCCTCTCCTGAGATGATACGCACTCCATTAGCTCTTCAACGTTTTATTGGAATTTAGAGATTCCTCAGAGTCTCTCCAAGGCACATATTTATTTTAATCAGCCTCTGCTGTCAGGAGGGAAAATGTTTATTCGCCAGTGATGCCTGCGTGCATAATACTGTCACCTTGGCACTGGTGCCACCCTGCAATAAAACAGGCACGGCGGGTTCAGTTGGCAGACATATTCTGCCAGTAAAGCACATTTGTTAGAGAGAACAGGTATTTAGGGAGATGTTGGAGGGCGGAGAAGTGAAGACTACCCTGACCAAGCTCATTATAGCCACTAGGTGTTCTTTACCATAAATCTGATGTCAGCACTAAGTCTGATGTCTCTGTTCAAAACCAGAGTGGATGCAAGCCACAATGATTGAGGTGCACAACCCCCACCGGCTCGCTCTTAAGACACAAAACGGCTCATATTATCATCTCCCTGGTTGCAGGGCACACTGCAACAAGACACCATGCTATTTCAGTGCAGGCTTTGAACTCACACTGATACTCAGTGTACCTAATTTTAATGAGTGTATGGAATTGTAGGTCAAGGCAGATGAAGTGATTCACATACAAAGAGAAGAAACAATACCCAGACTGTTAAGAAGCTAAATGTGGCCTGGAGGCCTGCGGTGGCACAGAAAAAAATAAAAATAAAATACAATTGTACTTTTTTGACAGTGAGCACACTAACCCCGAAATATGTAGTGTATGTGAGGTAGTCTCAGATTCTCAATAAACAATTATGTAGGTCTCATACAGGACTATAAGTGTTGTTTGCAGGAGTGTTTGCTGAGCCTTTGCACCATGTGGCTGAATGTATAGTGTGCTGTGACACCACAAGGCTTTAGATACAGTGCCTGCATCCATCTGCTCCATCCTAAGCAGTGTGATCCCGTGTGACGCTGCGGACCGAGAGTATGCAGCTGACAGCTGGTAAAACCTGCAACCCCCCCCACCCCAACCCAAAAAAAAGAAGAAGTGGTTTAAGTAATGTTTTGATTAATACAAGGCCTTCTGAATGTGATGTGAACATCTGTGAGGCACAGAACTTTAAATATAGTTACAGACTTAGTCAACAGTAAAAAAAAAAAAACATGTAGATAAGAGACGAAGGAACGGTTTTGTCACTGGGAATTTATTTGGGAACAATGGGAAGAAAAAAAACCTGAATCCGATCCCATCACTTCGCCCCCCCCCCGCGATCACCCACGTGGGTCCCGTTAATCTGACGGCCGGCACATGTTTACTGACTCGTGGGACGGGCAGGAGACGAGCCTGTCGTCGGACGAAGAGCGTCCCTCTCCTTTCACTCGGAGGAGCCGGACGACAAAAAGAGGGGGGGCAGATCCAACCAGTCCGGGCGTCAGACGATGTAGTGGTTCTGGTTTTGCAGCCCTCTCTCTCTCCCTCTCTCTCTCTCTCTCTCTCTCTCTCTGCACTGACGGGCGGCAACTTTGCTGAAATGATGCTCAACTTTCCCCGCCGTTCACTGCTCCCCGTGGTCGCAGTGGCTGTTCTCACAGCTGTTAAAGGTGAGATTTATTATTATGATGATTTTATTTATTTTTTTTATTATTATTGGTGTTGGAGCCGACCCAAGGAACCTTCTCACACACAAATGAACACCACTGGGTTGGAAGTAGTTTAGAGGCTGCAGCTGCCTGTACCAGGGAGCATTAATGAAGATGAAATGAGTATACATGCTCTTGTATACGCTTTGATGATCTAAAAACCCTCATGAATTGGATGCAACAGGTTTGCTTTAATGTACCCCTGTTTGAAGTTATGATTCTGGCATAATCTCGTATATGCAGAAGATGGGACAATAAGCTGCTCTTTTCTGTAGTCCAGTAGGCCCACTAAAAGACTATGCAGTTGTTGTGTGCAGGAGGAGGAGGTCTTTGTTTTAAGGAGATAGAAAACCATTGTGTTGCATGTGTGTGTGTGTGCGGTGTGTTTATGTGACTGGCTTTATAAGGAAGTAAGGCTGTGTTTTTACAATTTTTTTAGGGGTTTTATGGTTTCTACCCAGACTCTCTGCCCATTTCATTGTCCCTCGGCCTAAATGAAAGTGGCAGCATGCTGTCCAGTGTACATCGGGAAGCCTCATCTGTGGGATTAAAGAGGCCTGTAACTGAGGCTGCACAACTGTTTCTCTGGTTGTTTAAAGATAACCTGCGTTGGGAGCTATGAAGGGGCTTTAAGCCGACTGTCTCTCCGTGACACCAATATCATGCGAAAGACTACTTTCTGAGATTGCCTGGGTTTACATCTTCACATGACATCTGTGTGAATTCATTGTACATATGTGGGACTGCTGTATTTCTGCTAGTGCTGGACTCAGCTGTGTTCTTAATGCGTGTCTAAGTGATAGACTTCAGCCTTTGATATATTCTCTGCTTGGGAACCATAAATATGCATGGCAGCCTTATCTTTCAGTCCAGTCACAGATGTGCTGCCTGTTGTGTCAGCAAGCCTATCTGAAGTTGAACTAACATTTATAATAGTAATTTGAATATTTCTCATTTTTCAAACTTTTTTCTTCTGTCACGAGTCAAGATACTTACTTAACCAAATTAATATCTGATCATTAAAAAAACATCAGTAATGGACTTGTTTTTGCAACTACATATTTACCAAGAAGGCTTCAGACACTTTTATTATAATGTTTGCCTCACAGAGAACTGTTTTTACTGGCAACATGTGAGTATGTTAGCATTACCTATAATCATCATGTCAGTGTGAACTATGTCCTTTCCCAGTCAGACTAGTTGCAGACTTGTTTTGAAGCAGACTGAGGATTATTTTCCTCTTTGTGTTTCCTTCATTCCAATAAATTGCTTTGACCTGCCGTAAATATTTTCCCCTTTGATACAGATATATTTTAACAAGATTGATTTACAACCTTAACACAGTACAGGTCGACCTGTTACGTAGGCTCTTTATAACAGTCAACATGTCTTATTTTAAAATAAAGTATTGAGACGTCGCTTGCTTGTTGGAGTAGAATACTGATGATAAAATAAACTGGAGAGCATCTGCCAAAGAATAACTTAAACCCAAAGTCAACATTTATAAAAAATAAAAAATAAAACTATTAAAAGTTTATTCAGATAGTCCCAGGTAGACATATTTACAGTATCAAACAGGAAATAAACACAGGTGTACAATTGGATCACCTTTGCAGTGAGTCATTTTTCTTTTGGTTTGCCTTAGTTCTACAGATATCATGCAAACATGATGTGTACCTGCCAATATCTATTTTGGCCTTTAATGTGAAACTCCCTAAAACACTAGTCTAATCTCTGAAATCTGTAGAGACAGTTTCCTGTGTGCTTTTCCTAAATACTGCATTTTTAATATCAACTCTGACACCTATGTTTTTCATAGATTTTCCATTGTCTTCTGAAAGAAGATTGATTTACATAAAGATGTATTCATGAAATATGGTTTGAAATCAGAAATGAATGATACATCACTTCTAAGACCTTTGGGGAAAAGGGATGTTCTGTTTTGCTTATGTTTGCCTTTAGTGAAGTTATTTTTGTGAAGAAGGGAAAGTCAAACTCACACATCAATTTTGGAGCACTTCAACACGAAGGATGGCAAATTACCAAATGTCTTTGGCAGGAGCAAGTGGGAGCTGTCACATACAGCATCCTGTTGGGACCTTATCATCTAACGGAAGTTACAAAGAGATGCTTTTTACCACTCAGACATTTGCCATTCCCTTTGTTGCATCTCAAAGACGTGGTAAGTGGATAGTTGAAAAACGCAATTTCTGTTGAAGGACAAGTATAACTGAGACCTTTGGTGCACAAAACCTCACACAGGATCCATTATACAATCAGTATTCTTGTGTGTTTTAGTGCTGGAAATTATAGCTAAGATGAAGAATGTCATGTGTATAATTCCCTGAAATAGAGCCATTTAGCAGTAGTGACAATGTCGCAACTAGTTTCCTTTGGCTGAACGTTTAATCTGCGACCTATGGATTTATCACAATTATTAGCATCTAGTTACATTGTATGCAATAGAAATGACACTGTATGGCCTTTTCCCATTAGTCTTCATACTCAACTCTGCTCCATCACTTTGGAGCAGATTTGTGTCGGTTTTTACAGCATTTTTGCCCATGGTCATGTGAATAGTCTTTTCAACTTTAGCCAAGGTTTTCAGTCGCTTGAAAGGCAGTGTGAGTGAAAATGTGCTTAGCATAATTGTTCAAAAATCACTTCATGTACTCTGTTACACAGAAGTTATGATGGTCCTAATAATGATGAATTATGACTTTTGAAAGATTTTTTTCACCTACTTTTGACTGTCAAAAGTGGATCACAGTGATCAATCCGTCACTGCTTTTCTCAATCGCCCTAGCACCCAACTCACCCCTGTCTTGACCCTTTTCCTTGTTTCTCCAGCCGTGATCCCTTTGTCAACCCTTCAGCTTCCTGCCATCCTCACCAAATGTTCTCAATTACAGTAGCTGACTGATGTTGTAAGTGCCAACTGTGTGTATCTCAATAGCAGATTTGAAACCCTACACTGAAATGTTGAGTTTAAGCGGCAGGAGAGTAGTTATTGTACTAATATGTCTTTTCAAATCCTCCCTTCCCAGTTGCTGAAAGTCAGAAGTTTGCTGAAGACATTGGGGCGTTCTCTGCCCCATCTCCAGTTTATCCAACGGTCAACTTTAAGGTCCTCAATGTGGACCACGTGTTCCTGAGGCAAGACAGTCCGGAGCCATCAGGGAACTCCAGCCTGAAGGCTCAGACTTTTCTCATCACTGGTTTAGGTGTTGAGCCCCTCCAGCCAGCTGTCAAGGCTTCATATGGCCCCCTGACAGTAGATGCCCCGATTCCTCCGGACCAGCTCCTCAGTGGGAGCCGGATCCTGCCAGTCATTTTGGTCCGACAGGTTCGTTCCTCATCCCCTGTTGTCAAGATCCTCTTCCACATGCCCACAGAAAGTGACATCACTGTTGGGCAAGAAAGGCTGGGGTCTGGAGAAGATAAAGGGAGGAAAAGCGCTGGAGCCAAGGTCTCGGATGGAGCCCACTGTGTGACGGCCTATGCTTTCTGGGAGACGAGGGAAGTTCGCGGGGCATGCCTGGTGTCTCCAGGTGGATTCTGTGTGGCACAGCTGAAGCCAGAACCCGCCTGGTTCAGCTCAGGCAGCCGATCGGGCAGCTCTAGCAGGGAAGCAGGAAGACACGAAGGATTTAAGGGGCTTAAGGGGAACCTTGTGGAGGTCTACTTCCAGAGTCGGAGGGATCAGACAGGCCAGTGTACCCCGCAGGATAGCCTGCAACGTGTAGGCGTGGGAAGAGGAAGAGACTCTGGGGGATCGGGGACACCGATGAGGCGGATAGGAAGTGTCAATCTGCTCAGAACTCCACCAGGGAACCCCACCTTTCTTCGACTTAGGCTGGGAGGCGCCGTGGTGATCCAGACCTCTTCCAAGCCCCTGAAGGCCTCAGACGTCGCAACTTTGTATGTCTTCCTGGCTAGCACATCTACCTTGGAAAATTTCACTCTCAGGTGAGAGATCATCACTGTTTGTCTTTATCAGACTGCTCCAAAAATAATTTCTTGACATTTTGGGAAATATGCTTATTTGCTTTCTTGCCAAGATAGATAAGCATTAGCAGTTTATGTGCCTTGATCAGTGACTTCCTGAAGTCTCCACTGAGCCTCACGGTGATGACAAGACTCAAGACCATGAAATAGTCTTGCACATAACCCTGAGCTTCAGAGGTGAGGATGCAGTGTAGCTGGATTTGTGGCCTTCAGACAAAGCCAGTCCAGCTGTCTCCCCCATTTCCAGTCGTTACGTGCATCATTAATAATACAAGAAAATTGGCTGCTGGCTATAGTTTCATGTTACCGGACGGACAAGAGAGTGGTATCGATCATCTTATCTGTATCTCAGCAAAAAAATAAATACAAGTATTTCCCAAAATGTCAAACTATTCCTTTAATGGTGAACACCACTCCACAAATCCTGCGGGAGCTTTGTAAACACACAGTGTGTAACATATTTACTTGTTCATTGCTCTTTAGGCATTTAAACAAATTTTAATGAACTGCACAGTTTGGATAAGGACGTGTCCTCTAGTGTCCAAGTCAGGTTTTTTTATACTTGTGTTTGAATCACTTTAAATAAATTCTGCTGGTTGTTTTGCATGCCTACTTGTGGTGTTATTGCCAGATTTAGACAGCTGTTTAGCTAGTCCGTAAGACACAGATGTCAGTTGCTATAGTGTATCTGTTGTTTGGTAGAGAATAATCTAATATTACACTCAACCACACACTGTAGTACGCCAACATCTCATCTTGGCCCTTCATAATTAACTAAAGCAAGAGGGTATATTGCTTAAAATGTCATTCCCCAGAAAACATTATAATTATTCAGCTATGTTGCTGAGTTTGCAGAGGACAAGAGTTTAGGAGGAGTCACATAAAATTTAATTATCGCTGAAACACGTGAAGCAGAAAAAGAGAGACGGATACCAAGTTGAATCATCATGATGTACAGTATATTTGAGCATCTTCATGAAGGATAAGCTCCATGCATTTAAATGGTTACTTAAGGCACTTGAATACTGATGGGGCTTGACATCAAGGCCATTCAGTAAAATGCTTGAGCGCCAACATGACTTGTGTTGTCTGCCACTTTTGCTGGCTTCATAAATTACCGACATGTTATATTCTGTCTCCCTCAACTTCTCAGTGGGTGGGGGAGTTATGGAGAGCACTCTTCCATAAACAGGAAAATAATTGGCAAATGATTCACCGGTTTTCATATCTCAACATCCCACTAACATTTCAACAAGGTTTTCTGGGTATTTGACTTCATAAATAATGCATCTATTTAATGGAGCAGGAAAACAAATAACTAAAATCTTCCCGACTCCCTTGGGTAAAAGTGAACTTAATATAAAAGCAGCCCTGTCACACTGAAACACACAGTTCAATCTGTTTCAAAGTTTCGACTTGCTGCCTTTTGATGCACGTCACTGAGTGGAGTAAAAGTTTTTATCAGAATGCTTCAGATCAGTAAAGTGTAGAGCCATCGCAGTGAGGTTTGCCTTTCCAGTCTTTACTCAGCTTAATGGTTTTGTTTGAAATGCAAGACAAATTTCTCTCTAATCCCATGATTTACTGATATCATGCTGCAAACAACATACCAACCCTGCAGTAATCTGCAGCGGGATGCGGGCAAATGGAGGGAAATGTTAAGATATGTGTATTAATCCATAGGGCACATACAGTAGTTTAACCTGTTGCTGTGTGTCACTCAATCTGAGTGCTCTTCTCAAATATCAGACTTAGCGTCCACAAACAAGCCGGCACACACACAAACACACAGGCCCAGTGACCTGAATGTAACTCTGCTAGCATTGCTGAAATTACGTGAATAAGATTCGGTAGAGAGACGCCGACCCCTTAACATCTGCTGTCGTTTTGACTATTTGGAAGGATTTATAGCCTCTCCACCTGAAATTCCGCAAACTCTGACTCACAGACCGTGCCGGTGAAGTTCCTCCAGTCAGGTCAGTGATTTCAGTCCATGTATTTCTGACCTACTGCCACATCCAGAATGAGATTGGACAAGGAGAGGGGACTGGGTCCAACAGTTAAGTCCAAGTGAAGGCTAGCACTGAGAAGCTTGGCAAAGTGATTGATTCCTCCTGGGAGAAATCCCTGCTCTACTTCACTCTTTGGCCCAAGATTGAGTCCACTCCAGCAGGGTTAGGCCAGATAATCTGTGGCCCTGATTGAAAATGAATCAAGAGGTTAACCCTTTGGGGTAGAGATGATCTGGGCTGACTGCCAGGATTAATGATGTACATCTGTGTGTGTGTGTGTGGTTTGCAAGGCCACCATACCCACCTGTTAAGCACGTAGGGAGCTTGTAAACACAACATTTATTATTAAAAATCATCTTTTTTTCAAAATTGTCATCACATGGCATTACAAACATTTCATCAGATTGAATATTATACATTTTGTGGGCTTGGATTTAGGTATAAAAAAGAACAGCAAGAAGAGTTCAACATCAAAAAGTGAAAATATACAATTTTGAAATATCAGCAGAATTGTTTTAATTCCATCTGAGAGAAACACAAAATACCATTAACAGAAAAAAAACCCTCCTTTTCTTCTAATAAAATTAACAGTCAAACAACAGCATTGTGAGCTTCCCAGCTTTCACATTTTTAAACAAAGAGATTGGGTTGCCTGACTTTGGTAAAACAGCAGTGAAGAGGTGTTCAGTTTACAGGTCGATATCCATTCTGTCCCCCACCTGTGGTCATGAACTGTAGGTAGTGACTGACAAAGACAAAGAGCGAGGATAGAATTGGCCAAAATGAGGTTTCTCTGCAGGGAGGCTTATGTCTGCTTGTGGGCGAGAAACTCAGTGATCCAGGACAATCCTGGCATTGAGTTACTGCTCCTCCACACTCAACAGGAGCCAGTTGAAGTGGTTTGTACCCCAGGGAAGGATGGTCATCAGGTGCTGTTGTCACTGTGACGCTCCGCTGGACAAGCAGCAAGACAATGAGTTAATGGATGTGGGCAGTTTAGTTGAATTGTGACATGCAAAAAATTAAGGC
Source organism: Lateolabrax maculatus (assembly GCA_031216445.1). Taxonomy (NCBI): domain Eukaryota; kingdom Metazoa; phylum Chordata; class Actinopteri; order Acropomatiformes; family Lateolabracidae; genus Lateolabrax; species Lateolabrax maculatus. The sequence continues at coordinate 13,099,809 of CM062219.1, forward strand.
AAAACATCTCCACTGTGATCAGAATAACAAATGATCACCTCTCTTTTACTAGAAGAGTAAGAAAACAGATCTAACATTTTTGAGGTCTTGCTTTTTGATTGATCTGTAATAAATCACTGTTTAATTTATTGTATTTCAAAGATTGAAACATTTTTGCCAAGATAAGTCTTCATCTAGCATTTGTTAAATTATCAGCTTGTCAATTTGCTTTACTGAAGCAAATTGACACACACATTGTGTGTGTGTGTGTGAATGCTTGCATACTGTATTTTGTCAGCCAAACAAGTTTGACCTTGACCCTGTCTCAATAGTTATTGATTAGTCTGGTTGCTGTTTGATTGCAAATCCGTATTTGTAAGTGTGTGTATTTGGACGTGTGTGTGGGTACTGTATTAGTGCATGCTTACTGACCCCTATTTTAGCAGGAAATAGATTTTGTGTTTGTGTGTGTCTTTCCAGCTGTCAGTTTTAATGCTCTTCAACTATGAAGTCATGAGACTATTTGTTTTGTTGCTGAAATGATTAACAACAGGTGGTTAAAGCAGAGATAGAATTGTTTGCTTTAAAATAGCGTGGGTGCCTCTCCAAATTATTACTGGTGTTTTTACAGAGATTTGCATGTATATGATGCATGTATCTACTGTAGATTAACCCTCTTACTATCAAACCATGTGGATGGGTTAGAGAGACAATTCTAGAAAGTAGAAAAGTGAAACTTCTAATAAATTCTTAATTTGTGTATTTTTGAAGCTGCGAGTTTCAGCAATTTCGCCGTCGCCATCTTGGTTTTTTGGAGCCAGAAGTTACCTTATTTGGATGAGAGGGTAGCACTGCCTCTATCCTGATTGGCGGCGGTAACGACTTGTCAATCACGCAGTTCCCGCTGGGTAGACATAATGAAAGTGTAGATTTGTCCTTCATGGTATCAACAGAGACTGTTCTTTTTTTTTGCTTTTTGTTTTGTTCGGGCCTTAAGCATCCTTTCATGGCCAGTCACACATCATCTTAAGACTGTTTCGGTGACTTTAACCCGGCGGCATTCGCAGTTGGCAGACTTAAAGCGCACGTTATTGAGGTTGAAGTTTTTCAAATTATCCTCAGCATGAATATCCTGCTGATAAAACTGCAAGAGCTGAACGATGCTCTTGAGTAAGCATGGGGCTGAATTCCCTCTGGAACGTTTCCAGCACCTCGTTGAATCCCTGCCATGAGGGAACTGGCCTGTTTTGGAAACGCACAAGGCTCCCACCCTGTAGCTAGCTGTCTGTGTGAGCGCAGATTAGTGAGTCATTGCATTTTAAATGTAGATCAGAAGCGTTTTGTGTCCCTGCGATCACTTTTCAGTCTGTGACTCAAATAGCTGCTCTATGACCCTGTCCAATGATATTTGGCGCAGCGATTTAGCAGAGGGACATCTGCTTTTAAAAAACAAAGGGTTGCTGATTGTTGGACCCCCAGGACTGTCTGATGCATTCACATTATTTATAATAAGCCTTCTATCTCTCCTAGCAGAGTGATGTGTGTGCCTGCATCAGACATCTGATTAACTGATTCCCAGCTCTCCCAGGGGCTAATGGGAATAAATACCCCTGCTAATTCTCAGTCTGCCCGCAGCCTGTGACACACCAGTCTGTCAGTGACTCACCTCGTTAGGCACAACATGAACAACTGAATACGCAAAGGAACACACACAAAACCCGCACATGCATACACAGAAAAAATACCTGCACACAATGTTTAGTACCCTGCCACACACTTATATATTTCAGTATACAGTCAACAGATACAAAGACACAGAGCATCGCCATTCAAGTATTTCTGTTCAATGTTAGAGCATTATTACACTGTATTGTACAGTGTCCTACGTAGCACACATTATACAATATGTGCTTGTGGTGATAAAACTTCTATTGGTAGTAAAAAGATTCAGAAGTAAGTACAGCACTTTTACTTTAGGGAAGTTAATGAGACATCCCCCAAAGAGAATATGCATAGTAAAATTCCTGCTTTGCACTACTAACTGGACTATGTATGTGTCTTTATTTACTGCAGGGCAATGGTAAAAACGGGCCTGTTATTCAGTGCAGCGCGACCCAGTGACTCTGCGCTGTGGGACATCGTAGTGGAGCCTGGCAGAGGAGCGACTCCCAACACTGTCTCTGTTGTCTGTCAGAGAAAGGTTGCTGTCACTTCAAAGAGGTGAGTCCACTGCATGTGCACAGTGTTAGAGGTATAGTGAGTGTTTTCACCAGCCCCTTACAATGTACTTTCTCTACTCATAAAAAAAAAATCTTTTAAATATCTTTTATCGATTATTGTCTCTCATGGCCTTTGATTGACTTGTTTGATTTAATGCAACTCTGCTCAACTCCTTTGTATTTCTTTATATTTTCTTCAGATAGAACCATTTATTACAATGATAACTTTACAAAGGAATCAGAGAAAATCACAATAATGCCTGCCACCACCCATCATCCCTGCACCCCACAGAAAAACACATTTTCACACAATACACCTGTTTATAATACACAAGAAAGAAATACATGCCCATGTCTTATCTTATCTGATCTTTAATTACTTCAAAAATTAATTAACAGAAGTCCTTGTCCTATTTGTTATCATCTCCATTCTGTAGGATCACCAGTTTTACTTTCTAAATTGCTTTGATGTGACTAAAAGACATTTGAGAAAATTATGAAAAATGAGAAACCGTAGCAGTAAATATATCAAAGTGCTGTTGAAGTGCTTTTATTGATTTAATAGTAAATTAATACAAATTTCAGTTCACTGCTTGATTTACCTGATACATACCAGTTGATTATAACAGTTTAGCCTGATGCTGGAGGTGGTACAAACCAACAGCCACCTCTGCCCAGCAACCTCCCGCCCACACACACACACACACACACACACACACCACCCGCCGTCCGTCCGACCCACTTATCTGTAATCATCCATAATCACGACTACGTTATCCAGGCTTAAGCGCTTGCACGTTCAGAAGGGGAGATTAGGAAGGAGAGATATTCCAAGTCGTGTCCCTTGTACTGAGCTCACACACACACATAGCCTACAACACATGCAAGCACGCACACACACACTCCCACCACTGTGCTTTCAAGTGATGATACGTCCAGGGGTTTAAAGTCCCCCCCAATAGATGGATTTCCAGGAAATAGGGGCATTAACCCCTTCAGTGTTTCTCTGCTTTGCTCTCACCCAGCCTCTGGCAGTATTTTCAATGTGAATCCTTTCAATTTGTCTCAGTCTGTTTGAGTCCATTTGTTTGACAGAATACAGGAGGACAAGAACGATATGACAGAAATTAAGTAGACATTTTAATCAAAACAAGTTTTGCATGCATTCATTTTGCATGCTTTCAGGCAGTAGGTGATTTGAAGGGGGATGCGGACTTGCATCTGCGACACACAAAGATGGAAAAATTGATGAGGGTACAGGCAGCAGCTGGTTAGCTACAGGGGAAAACATCTAGCCTGGCTCGATGATTCATAGTTTTACAGTCTAGCTGTGTACCCAGTTTGACATGAGAACATGAGAGTGGTATCATAGAACTCTAGTTAAGAAATGACATTTCCCAAAATGTCAAACTTTTAGCCTGGCACCACCACCCCTCAGTTCAGTTTCGATTCCCAAGGAGCGTTATTGACAGGCCGAGACAACCGTCCTTTCAGAAGTACATACAAACACATATTTCTTGTCAAAATAATGTTTAAGTGCAGTTGTTTGTTCTTCTTTTAGAGAAAAACTTACCGTCCAGCCTGTTTATTATGGCCGCTGTAGCCGGCCGCTGAACGTTCCGTATTGGCAGCCGCCGTCTTGGATATTTACAAGGATGCCTCTCTGGCGCTCCTCTGTCAGTCATCATATTTAACCCGCCTCAAACTAGATAAACGCTTGTGATTGGTTCGCCGACACAACGGCGCTTCCAGTACAGAGGAAATCAGTCTGAATGGGAGAGGGGCCAGACGTATCTGCCAGAGCAAATAAAACATGAGCTCGTAGATTCGTCTGGTTCCCAGGCTACGTCACAACTGCTAGGTTGGTTTGACATCTCATACTGTACAATGTAACCAAGACTTGTTTTCATCTTTGTTGTGCTTTGAAAAGAAATATTCCTTATGGTCTCCATTTTATGCTTGTCGGGTCTTTTTGTGAGGTCAGTGAAATCACTCAGCAGAGGTTTCTCTTAATGGAGCTTCAATCTGGTATCACTGAGCCTCTGTGAGCAGCTCCATGTTGTTCAGGAGACTCTCACCCTCAGAGATGAGAAACATGGGAAACAGACGTTCAGTGGAATGTTTTTCATCAGCCGGATGAAAAAGTCCTAATTGAACTCTTGAAATGCAAGTCTACTGCCTGGAGCGTCAACTGTAGAATAACCGATCTCTACAGGTTTTTTTGATTTTATAATATCTGTTGTCGGTACTTTTAATCTTTTACCACACAGTCCAAAGCATATGGATGCACCCAAGAAAAAAAAGAGAAAAAAGTGTCTTTTGCTTTTTTCATGTGCCTTTTCGTTAGTGACCTAGAGTGCTACACATAATGTAGCACTCATAATGAAATAATAACAACTCATAACAACCTCATAATGCCCCGTCTTTAATTTCATTTACAATACTTTTCATTCCTTAACGCACAGCGACCTGTCCTTGACCTTGATCCTTGATCCTTTTGATAGAGCATGACTATTTTTATTTGTTCACACGAGTATATACTGTATGTTTGTGTTTGGCTTTGTTGCTGCTCATTTTAAAATATTTTTGACCTTTTATAAATTTGGGTTTTAGCTACACACTGTAGAGGTTCATTGTTTTGCTTTATGCAAAGTTTTGCTGCACTTCAAAGTGCCACAGCTCAACTCACATTCTGCTATATTTTCCCTTTGATCTGTTCCTTCTGGCAGCTATGCCTACACACTCTCTCCGGCATCAAATAACTTCACATGCCATTTCTTTGACAATCCTTTGACCAGAATACCTGGCTCAAGTCTCTGCCAGCTCACTTAATCTTCCTTCCACACTCTCACCTTATTCTTCCATCTGCTGATGGAAATGAGTCCTCTTGTGTATTGTGTTCACTTCTGGTTCAAACTCTGCGGTTTGTTTTTTTCACAAATTTCAGAGTAATTTCTATCTTTTATTCTTTCATAGGCAGCGTCTCTCCGAGGAACACGAGAGAGTGCACACCCTATCTCAGCTCTTTTCACTGAAGCCTCTTTGTCTCTTGACACCAGACAAAGTCAAATATTACAGTTTCCACAGGTTTATTAACAAATATTCAACAGGAAATAAGGTTTCTGTTGGATTTCTTAGTGAAGTGACACATGTTTGTCTTGATTATATAACTGCATCACTTCTAGTAATTTTACAGTGGATTGAACAAAATAATTATAGAAGGAATAGAAATATATGTACTGTTTCTGTTCCTGCTATAATTATTTATATATATATACACACACACGCATATATATGTTTATATGTATCTATGTATGTATATATATGTATTTGTATATATATATATAAAATTATCCCTAACATTACACTAAGGTTTAGTGTAACTCTAACTTTGGATATTAACAATATATGAACATTTACCATAACTACCCTCCAAATGAACACCACAATTGAACTTATTTAGTGGTGAATGTGATAAAATGTGAACTGTATGTGGGCAGAGACTAAGTGCTAGTTCATGCTTCATTACTCACCACAATTAAACCCTTGATTGCAATACCATTTAGTTTAATTTCATTATTCATTTTCCTATAATTTAAACAGTATAGCCACGGTTTTCCTATTTACAAGTCTGAATGAATAGTAAATGTGAAACTCTTGGAATAGCATGGGTTTTTTTTTTTTTTTTTTTTTTTTACAATATCCAGCATGTCCACTGTCCAGCATGTCAGGCTCTACACTTGACCTTATGAATGCTGTTTGTGTTGTTTCAGTAAATGTGTAACCCAACAAATAATATAGTTTTGATCTAAAAATGTGTAGTACCTTCAAGTAATACTATGTAACTTTTGATGAAATGAAACAATCTTCATCAAACAAATGAAACACTGAATTCAAAAGCATTAAATCCACTCTCACTCAACTAGATATGCTGATATATTTGATTTTGTTGCTACAGCTCTACTTGATCTCTTTTTTTACTGCCGTTACACTATGTTTGAGCATTTGCAATTATCCCGTAATAACTACGTTTGGCCATATTGGCCGCTGTTCCACAAAGGCTTGGCTTGCTTTAACTTGACTAACCATATTGTTTTTTAAAATTGTATCTCTAAACAGGGGTCTTCTGGAAATTTTTCAACTGGACTTTGTGCCAAAAGATGTTTCAGAGCAGGCTGAGAGTCAGACGATCTCATGGCGTCTGGAGTTGCCGGGGAACATCAAGGATGTGGGCATAATGCGGATTTACACAACTCAGAGAGACTATGTGGGGCTGGCACCCCTGGTCATGGTGAGGACAATATCTGTATTAATTTCTGTACTATTTAAAATTATACTTTATAATAAATATTTCTGCTTCTAACATATTCATTACACATAGAAATACTGCACTTCATGCATAGTGCACAGTAAATGATTTATTGTATCTACTGTAGTCTTATTAATCCTGATGTATGAGGAGGTCGAGCTATAAAGGCTCTATAAAGTATGTAAAGGATAGGGAGGAACTATTAATTGTTAACCGGCCCCACACCAGGTCACTTGGCTCCATCATAGGTGGAACATTAAGGCGAGGCATGCAAGGGTCTCCCACTACCTCACTCTGTCTTAATTATATTGATGCTCATTGCCTGGATAAAAGACTGTTTCACACACTAAACTTTCTCACGATTCCCCAGATGTAAAAACAAGGAGAGACGATATAAGTTGGAGTTTAAATCATAAATATGCAGTTTTCGTGTGATTTCAACCGGAAGAAAATGTCAATAGTGCACTCGCAGTTGTAGAGAAAAGTGCTACATCCATTGTCCTTACTTGCACTGATGTTCTCGTCTTTGTTGTGCCACCTGGATGTGTTCGTCAGACAATCCACACAATAATTACTGTTTTCATATGATCTGTTCTGTCATTATATCATTAGTACAGTAGTGATATAAAAAAAGCAAACGTCTCAAGTCTTTAGAAAATAATGTTTTGATATTCAACTTACACAACTTGTTGCTTTTGAAAAGAATGAAGTTCATGTGTAGTCAGATACTCACTTTTGTTTCCAGTCGATTCTTTAATTTAGTTTTTCCACCATGTCAAATTATTGTAGGTTCTGCACTGCAGAGTATGATAAGTTTCAAATCACCTCTGCCTGTTTGCAAAAGACACACTGTGATCGCAGAATTATCTATAATGCATTAATATTATTTTTGAGGCTTGGACTGATTCCCTGCTGTTTTGTGTACTTGTATCAGAAACCTTTACATTATGAGACGACCACCAGAAGTTACAAGGTAGATACATGTCTGTCTTCAGTAGGTTTTTTCATGGTACAGAACAGTCAACATGAATCAAACAAGGATTTACTTGAGTAAAAAAAAACGTGGAGTGAATAGACGTGTTTCATAAGTAGGCTGTGGCTCTTTTCCTTCACAGTAAAATTGGTGTTGGTTTATATTTATAGCAGAACAAATTACTGTTACAACCACGTCAACCTCCCAACTACTATTGACACAAATAAATTAAAACTCCAAAACACCAGAAAATATACATTAATTACAACCCTATACCCCATTTCCATATAACCGTATAAGGATTTAGCACTTAAACTCACTGAATAAACAAGAAAATGACAGAAATGAACGGACAATACCAGGGCTTACCACACAGTGTAAATATAACTCTGTTTTCAGAAAAGAAGCAGATTTAAAACAGAGCTGAACTACTTGTGCTGAACTTGATCACTGCAATCCAGATTATTACAGAGCTTGGAGAAACATGGGACATCAAGATCTCTCAGCGTGGCACTGCCAGCGCCACAGGGCACTGATATTGCTTTCTGATTTTGTGCTACCCCTGATCCAGTGGCTTATGTTTGGGTCAGTGTCGCAGACTGAACTAGAGCATGTCCTTTTGGAATTGCGGTCAGCAGCTGTCAAGCTGACAGAGTTCAGAAGCTGCCGGGGAACATCTGCCGAGTGTTGCCTGATGGTTTAGTCCACAAGCATCAGAAGGAAAATAAAAACACTCATCACTTGATCTTTTACTTAAGTAAAAGTAGTAATACCACACTGTAGAAATGCTCTGTCACAAGTAGAAGTCCTGCAATGAAAATGTTACTTAAGTTAAAGAACAAATGTATTAACATCAAAATATACTTAAAGTACCTAAAGTAAAAGCTGTCATTATACAGAATGGCCCATTTCAGAATGATATATATTATATTATTGGCTTATAATTAGTGATGCATGAATGTGTTTGTTCCTTTAATGTTGCAGCTGGTAAATGTGGAGCTAATTTGAATTTATGTATATATACTTTATGTATTACTTTCAGTAAGATAAATGTAGTGGAGTAAAAAGTACAATATTTTTTTCTGAAATATAGTGGAGTAGAAGTATAAAGTAGCAGAAAATACAAATACTCAAGTAAAATATAAGTACCTCAAATTTGTTCTTAAGTACAGTACTTAAGTAAATGTACTTAGTTACATTCCACTACTGCACACACACTGCCACTACCTATAATAGATTAAAAAGGTGTTATTAGTGATCTTATAAACTGAAAGTAGTTGTAAATCCATTTTGAAGGAGGAGTGCAAAAACAAAGCTAAATCAGGCTTGATGACAACTTGCGGGATGAAAAAGTGCTAAGCTGCTGCTAAGCATTGACCAAGATGTACAGTACAAGGTGGGAAAAATGGGTTGGAAGATTAGAAATGTAATCAGGTTAAGGTGTTTGAGTGGTGATCTACACTATGGATAATACAGTACAGTAGAGGATTTATTTTTATCCAGGTGTGTGAGTTTGTGAGAGAAGACAGGCATGTACTGTATATTATCATCATAGAGATATTATTTTTTATTTTTTAGCGCATCTGTCCAGTTTTTGTGTGAGTGTTGCATCAATGTGATTTAAATGAATCAACTTTGTGAGCCTGTGAGTGTTTTAATCCTTGCTAACACCCTCTGCCTGTCATCCCTGCCCCCATACAAATAGGGATGATGGTATTGTATAATGTACTAGTCCAGCAAGATATTCAAACAAGTCTATCATGTTAGGTGTGTCAAAAGCCTGCTTTCTTTCTATACACGGTACTATACACCGTTATAACAAAGCAGTAGGCTGGTAGTAGTAGTTTGGGTTTTGGTTGGGTGGATTATTTTTCTTAGTGTAATTTGAAGTTAAACTGAACTTGCCGAATGATAAAATCAAGTGAACCTATAGTTAAGCTCAATTACTGGATGCCTATGGGATCAAGTAGCAGCTCCTCTCAAAGGTATAATACATCTTCTTCAGCATCAAGGCGACCTAGTATTCAAATGACATCCAAGACTCTATATTACTGCTTTGAACTATCTTACTATATCTTATATCTGCTGCTTTGGCTGCTCTGGTGTGAAGGAGAAGAAGTGAACTGGGTATTGGATAAACTCAATTCCTTTTTATTTTATAACCGCATGTGGTTTAATTAGAGCAGCCATTTATCTTTGGAAAGGTTTGATGTATTTCCCTGTCTTTCATCTGACATCCAGCAATTAAGCTAAAATAGGCTAATCTCAGCCTTCAACCTTCACTCAAAAACATAAAAATGCATCCGCAAGTTTCTCCTATTCTAATTCATTTTTCCCCAAAACATTTCCCCCTGCTCTTTATCTATATTCTTTCTGCACAGAACACTGATATCTTGAATACTGCGGTGCTGACGGGTGAAATGGTGTCGGTCCCTGTGAAAACTCTGGCTGTGGAGGCTGATGGCTCAGTCACAGATGTGACCAACTACACCAGCTGCAGGTCTACAGAGGTGGATGTGCTCAAGGTAAGCCATTACAACAGGCTTAATCAATTTGAATTAAAATACTTACTGTAATCCTTTTCATGTTGCTTGTAAATGTATTTGCACAATATGGAAAAATACATAAGAAATATTTTAGTGGATTGTAGCATTTGTGATCAGGCTCGGGAATATACCTTATTTTAGCTATGGAGCAATTGGCACTGCCAGATTTGTGGAAACGCATGAATGCTCTGTTTCATACAGTATTAATGAAGATTTGTTTCTGAATTCCAACCAATATTTCAAACTGTGTAAACCAAAAAACGTAAAGTTAATCAAAAATAATGTGACTTTGGGTAACTTTATCATTCAGTATTCACTGTGTATGCACGCTTTACAGTATGCATGCACAATATTATCAATTGACTGTGTTTTTTGTATTTAAAAAAAACCTGTTACAGCCTTTGTTTCTCTCATATTTAATTCCAGTATGACTTGAATATATCCCCCAGGTCTAATTTGCATACAAAGTAAGTTTGCTGAATGTTTGACAGTAATTAAACTGAATTTGAAAACATTGAAAGACAAGATTCATTCTGGTATATAACTCCAAGACATCCACTGTCACGGTGCCATCATACTCAGCAGGTCCAGCTCTGGCCTGTGTGTGTCTGAAAGCAGCCTCTTCCATATGGCATTAGAGACTGAGCTCATGATCCCACCACTCAGTCCATAAGCACAGCGATTTGACCGTTGTGTAATGGATCCATGTTACTGGGACAGTAGCAGCAGAGAGAGAGAGACAGAGAAGAGAATACCAGAAAAGAAGAAAGGGAATTATATTTTTTTTCCCATTTAACAACACGGCAACCATTGGCTTTGCGAGTGTGAAGCAGAGTGTTAAAGTGTGTAAGCTTAAGAGAGTGAGAAAGAGCCAAAGAGAGTGTGTTTGTAATGATTTTCTGTATCTGTAGAGGAACTTAATCCAGTTATTATTGTGTCTCTGAATGGTCTCTTGCGCTTACTGCGGTCACTGACCCCTCTTAGAGCAATGCCACCGACCAAATGAAACTTGAAACCACAAACCTTTTTTTTTTTTTTTTACGTTTTATACTATAACTGGCACAACGGTGAATCTCTATTAAAGACTGATTCACATCAGAGTACAGAAACTCTTACATTTAGATACATGCTAACGTGAGACCGGTTGTGTGTGCGTGGAGAAAAGAAGTTAAAGAATGATAGTGTGGTTGAATGATTGATGGTCATTCATTGATTTTCCTAGGGGGCAGCGGAACAAGCTGACACATTGACGTATTATCACATTATAAAGTTGTTATGGGGAATAACCAAGCAGCTGCCTACATATTTACACTTTCAGCAAACGTAGTCCAACATCTTTTGGAGTCATGTTTCTGGCCACGTGGCGAATGCAAGTTCAATATTCACTCTCTTTTTAGCTCTGGTTTGGCCTCCACCAACTCCTAAACAAAATATCTGGGTCTTTAGCTGCTAAATGCCAGCTTAACAGCTGCCTAAACAAACTAAAACAATGAGCTTTGACAAAAAAAAAAAAGGATCACGGACATGTTTACTATTGTGGATTCACAATCTAGCAAGTTTCACGAGTCTGCTTATAGATTTTCATATTGGCCGGAAATTAATGGAAAACACATGTGTAAAGGGTTCACAGACTTTATTTTCCAAGTGTCTGTTGACCGTAGAGTATATTCAGTTGCATTGGCGAGCTGCACAAGACATCTGAGATTTTGGTTCGGACCAGTCGGCATGAAGAGAAAGGGACTTCACAGACTGGTCTCCCTCAACATTTTCACAGGGGTTCAAGTTGACTTACTTTGGAAGTCATTCCTCCCTCTGCTTTCTCCTCACTTTTCTCCGCCTCCCCCTTTTTTACCTCCCTCTCTCCAGTGCCGCACTCTATTCTCCAGTCTGGTGCCCTCCAATTACCTCTGTGGAGTCACTGGTTTGTTAAGATAAGTGAGGCGGCAGTGGAGATAGGCCTCCAATCTTAAATAAAACACACCAACCGCTGTGTCTCACCTCATTGCTCTCACTGGTTGGGACTGCAACGCTCCCACCTACAGTAACTACAGGAACAGTCGTAAGGCAGAGCTCATTTATATTCAGTAACCGTTTCATGGAGACCGCGGCCGTGAATTTACATGACATAAACAGAAACATTGTGCGATTCCCTGGCCAGACTTTGGAAGTAGTGCAAAATGAATAAAAATCTGTGTGTCTGTGTGGCGGTAGCTTATTTGTATTGGTGCCCCCGTTCCCCATCTCCTCTCTTTGTCAGTTCTTACTAAAACTTTCTTATTCATTTTCCATTGGGCTTTACATGGACTATCTTCCGCTCGTGCATGTCTGGAGAAAGTTGAATCTAAATCACTAGACGACAGTTCAGTCCCAACTCTAGTTCAGTGATTCTAATGTGATTCTGAACTTTATAAAATCCCTTTCTTGCCCAATATCAAGAGATTCTTATAGTGACAGCTGGCAGAAAGAAAGGAATGCCATCTGGCAGTCTATGTTTTTTGGGCCAGATTCAAACCCAGGACATTGCCCAACACCTTCCCTCTTTCTTTTTTTTTCCTTGTCTGTCTTGTCCAGGTGTCAGAGCGATGTGACTATGTTTACGTAAACGGGAAAGAGACAAGGGGGAGAAGCAGGGTGATGCTCAACTTCACTTACAGTTTCCTGAGTGCCCAGCTGGAGATGAGTGTATGGATGCCCCGGCTGCCCTTGGTCATCAATGTGGCCGACCCCGAGCTCAGCCAGATCAAAGGCTGGAGGGTCCCTGTTAGTACGGGCAACAGGAGGTAAGGCTGGACCAGTTCTGGGATTCTGAGGATGCCATGTGAAAATTTTTTATTTCAAACTGTTAATTCTGATATAAATATACTCTAATGTAATGTATAATAAGCACTGGGGGGCTTGTTTTTAAAAGTTCTTCAATATATTTGTACCAAAAGTGGTACAAAGTCATTGTTTTGTAAGCTTGGGTATGAAATTTTGAGTCAAGTCCTAATTCAAGACCATGTTTTGTTTCTAGTCCTAAACAATTCATTATGGACCAGCAGCAACGTTTGATTTTAAAAGAAGACAACAATTAAGACAACACAATCTTTGATATGACGACTCTGTTGCCACACTGACTGTGATTTGGGCTTATTGATTTCATGTTTGCAAAGGTGACTCCTCTGCTCTTTGCTAACATTAGGCCAAGCTATAGCTGGCCAAAGAACATTAACATCAGCGTACTGTAGTCCTTTTACTGTTCTTTGTGAAACAAAGAGGTTTGCATCTCCACCTGTGATTTTTAAGCCAAATGTTTTGCATGTTTTTTCTTGAACACAGTCTTGTGATAATCATCCGTCATTTGTGTGCTGGTCTGTGCCAACAGAAGCACCTTTCCTTGTCAGATTCATTCCAAGTTCACCAGTTGTCAGGAAAATGAAGAGTTAATTAGCTGCGCTATTTTTAGAATATCATTTTCAATCTTTAGGCATTAACTCATTCTGAGTGACAGAAAGTTGTGAGGTGTAAACAGTACAGGGACGACTTTTGTAAGTCATGTAGTGTGACCAAGGCATTATAATGAATATGAGAGACTCATATACTTGCATGCATGTCAAATTAAATGTGTTTAGGTTGGGTATTCACACGGCACTGGATTATGCAATTGACCCTGTAGAGATATTTAAAAGGGGAAAGCATCAGCAGCAACAGATGTACACCGAGTTAGCCATACAAGTAATCTTACTGTGTCTGTGAAGTTTATGATCTGTTTTTGTTGACACAGTGTCAGAGAGATGTGGATTCAGCTGTATGGTAATTTTTTGAGTCAGTCATTAGTGGTGGTGTTGAACTGGATTACAGCATATGGAGAGACATCTTTCTAATATCTGTCCGTATACTGTATTTATCATAAAAACATCACATCTGTGTTTGGTGCATTAGTGAGACACTGTAGAGGCAACTCAGTTGCCCTGGAGACAAAGGTTCGTGAAATTTCACTCAATACTTACAGTAAAGTCGTTATTTTTCACTCAATAGTAATGACGATGGCCAACTGATGGGCTTTTAGTTTTCTCCAGGGTAAAAACTCTTTGGGGCTTTCATTTCCCAAAACATTCAATACCCGGCTTCAAACACAAACATATACTAGGTCAGAAATGTGCAGTTTCTGTGGTGAATCCTAATTGCTAGTCTCAGTCTCATAAAAAAGTGTTGAATTTTCTGTGCCGTGCCTGTGTTACTGCATGCTGCTGTGTCTGAGAAGTGCATATATGTAGAAGAAAAGCAACTGGAATTTCTGTCGAATTGGTAGCGACTGAAGAGACTTTCACAACTTTTACAAAAAACTTAATTTCTGTTTACTTACTTAAAAACAGTCTGGATTCATGAAACATCATCACCCCTTCGTTTCTTTCTTTGTGTGTGTGTGTGTGTGTGTGTGTGTGTACCTTTTTAAGTAAACAGATTACGATCCACAGTAAAGTTCTCACTGTGGTTTCAAAAAGGATTGAAATGAATACTTGCAATCAGTTCAAACTCGCAGAGTTTAATTAACAATAATTGTGAAACTGTACTTGCTGATAATAATTAGCAGCCTGGCAACACCATAGATGGCATGATGGCTCAAGGGTCATCAAAGAAGTAATAGAAATGTTGAGTAACCATGGCAACGACACTAAAAACTTCAAACATTTGTGTTAAAGTGTTTTTGGAATCAGGAAGTCAGATTTAGAAAAAAAAACATTGTATTAGAAAAACACAATTAAACTTATTACTGATGCTATACATGCTGTAATGCTGTAAGACTCAAATTTAGAATCAAATCAAGGACGAATCGAAATAAATATAAGACTAATATATGGATATAACTTGAAATAAGTACAGTTTAGAGTATTAATAACCCCCATGAGTTTAAAAAAAAGGATTGAGGAAAGAGTTAGTTTGCTGTCAGGTGTTGACTCACACTTATTTAATTCAAACAGCATCTGCATGGCATGTTAAGCTCTGGCCTTAGGCTATATAATAATGATGTTTATTTGGACTGTAGCTCTTGACAGTAGCTTTCTGCCCGCAGTGTGAAAGCGTATCCACCAGCCCTCCAGCACACCTGTGGTGCAGTGTGTGGCAGACCAGCTGCGCTTATGATAATCATATGATCATCGGTGAGGGGTTTGAGGATGGTTCACAGCTTAACCTCTGTCACCTACGAACAAGCACGATCCTGGTTGATTTAACTTAAATTAATTTAGAAGTAAAGGTCAGTTAGCAAATGTTTTGTGCCAGCAAAAAAACTCACTGATGGTCTCCAGTATGAGCTCATCCTCTGGCCAGTAGAAACAACATTTAGGAGTTTATATCACGGATTAACTGCATGATTGTGTAGTGTCATTGTTTAAAATTTAAATCAGGAGAGACACAAGACTCATAATATGCATATTTTTGTGAATGAGTCTGCTCAATAATTAAGACATCTGGTTAACGCTTTGTTAAAAATTGCAGTTTCTTAAAATTGACATCACAGAAAATGTACACTTTCTGTGAAAAATATCTGCATATCTGTAAATAATTGTGTAGGACAGTGCATGCAATAACTGATAATTCATCATTTTGTGCTTAATCGAATAGCTGTTTATGGAAATGTTTCGCTTTCTTGAAGAAGATTTATCCCACTTTAGTACAGCTTACCTAAGCATAAAGACTGAATGCAAGGGGAGATAACCAGCCTGGATCTGTCCCAAGGCAAAAAACAGGGTTATGTGCTGGACTATTTCTTGGAGTCACTGCGCCTGGCCAAGAAATAATTCACCACCACTTGTCAGGTATATAATGTGTTAATTAGTGAGCTTTAGAGGTGCTGGTAGGTGGATTTTGTTACATTTGGACAGAGCCAGGCCAGCTGTTGCCCCCCGCTTCCAGTCTCTGTGCTAAGCTAAGCTAACGGCCCACTGACTGTAGCTTCATATTTTGCAGACAGGCATGAACCACGATATCGATCGTTGATCTGCAAGAAAGCAAAAAAAACTTGTTTCCTAAACTATTCCTTTGGACGCGTTGTAAAGCATGTGACTCATTGTGTCTGATTACCTTTTGTGTATCAGGTCGACATGGGACAGCGAGGAGGAGGAGGAGATGAGGAAGGGCAGGGGTTGCATGCTGCAGTACCAGCACTCCACACTCAGCGTGCTAACACACTTCATCGCCCAGTCTGATGCTGAGGTGCTGCCTGACCCGCTCACCGGGCCAGAGCCTATTGAGTACTTCCTGGGTCCTGATTGGCAGGTAAAATAATTAACAGTCCTAACCGAAGCTGTCATGCCAGCGCTTACTTACAGGATTTAGGTTATCCAGTTTTAACTAGATTTGTCAGACAATAAATAGAAATGTCATGTTCCAACAGTTACAACAGCTAGTTGGACATTAGTGGAATGATAATAATCATGCATTATTGCAGTAAAAACAAAGGGATTCAAAGTAAAGTTTTCTCTCTTTTGATTGACAGGTGGATGTGACCAATCTTGTACGCTCTTCTCTAAAAGTGGCAGATCCTGATGTAGCCCGGGTGCAGGATGGCGTGGTGCTGCAGGGACGGGCTGTGGGCACTACTACTGTGCAGGTGAGCCATGATGTGTGCGTGTTTAGCAGCTGCCGTGCGTGCTATAATCATGTACTGTATGTCCATCTGCAGTTTGGTTGAGGTTTCACTTGTTGCAGGTGCTGTCCCCCCTGACGTCCTCGGTCCTGGCCGAGAGGAGCATCAGGGTGGTGGATGACAAAGTGAGTGTGACAGAGCTCAGGGTGCAGTTGGTTTCTGGGCTCTCTCTGTCCCTGCAGCTCAGCCCAGGGAGCAACAGGGCCATCGTCGCCTCTGCAACCACACGGGAGATGATCACGCAGCCCAAACAGGTAAGCAACACACAAAGCATAAAGGTGTGGGGCACAGCTCAGCTGTTCCTGATGGTGCTTGTCTCTTTTTATGTAGTTTTGCAGCTTATTTTTATGCCCATTCACTGTGAAAATCATATGGGACTAGAAATAAACAAATTCATTGTATAATGTATGAAATACTAAACTATACATTTATTGTGAGATTATAAAAGTGTGTTTGTTTATTGTGGGATTATTTATAATTAAGAGTAAATCACAGATTTTTTCTTTTATTCAGATTTTGAAACATGGAAAGATAGCATTGAAAACTTGTTCTAAAATATTCTAAACAGCCCTTATTTTCTTCAATGGAAAATACACTAAACAATGCCAACATTCTTCAAATCTCTAACTATTTATTGGATCTTTAACAAGTAAGCTTTTTCCTTCTTGTAGTGAGCTTCTAGCACTGCAGCTATGCTTTTGCTTATGTGTGCAAAGTCTGAAAACATCCCTTTTTTCTTGTCTTTTTTAAAAAATGTGGGCATTTAACAAGCAAGCCCCTGGCATTCATCAGTGGCTTCCACTGACAAGGTTCCTCCTTTTTATTACGCACAGCAGCCTAGAAACACACTCACAGATGCATGTATAATAAAGCAACAGCATAAATAATATCACCATCCTCATAGACCTGCAATTTAAAACTATCATGCTTCTTGCAGATTGGAAAAAAAATGATTTGTGTTGCTGCTCTTTGATTTCCTACACGCAAATCAAAGCTTGTACATAAGACTAAAGTATTGATCTTAGTGTTTAGATTTACTATTTAATACTTAATCACAGTCTGGCTGAAGCCAAAGGAATTGACTACATTGCAGGTGTAGTTAACCCTGTTGAACTGGTTAATTGATTTGATTTTAATTTTGATTTAATTTGATTAGATTTTAAATCTGCTGGGTTATATACATATGCCTGGAGAGTGGATTGTTAGGACCACTGTGACCAGCAGGGAGACAACTTGCTTGCATCATACCATATATAGGCAGCAGTACTTGCTCTACAGTGTGTTATGTGTAAGGATGGAATAGTTGGAAAGCACTATGTTCAATGACACATTTAATTTTATATATAGGGGTACAGTAGATACAAGTAATAGGAAGTGACTGAAATGAATCGAATGGTTCTGAATAGAAAGGGGAAAGGATCCCTCCCCGTTGTTCAGGGAGGTGGTTGGAGGGAATCAAAAACTCTACATTTTGGAGTGGTGGCAGTGGAAACTTAGGTGGATGACAGGGAATTCTATTGGGATGGACGACAGGGGAGGAAAGTGGCATCTTGTCTGAATAAAGGAAGAAAAATACATTCTGTTTCTTTGAAGGAAAATGGAGGGATATTTTGGCATCTCATAGTTGGAGATGGAAGTAGGCTTGATTTCTGTTGGAGTAATATGTAAAATATGCCACTTTTCCTTGAGGAAAATCATAGGGGAGTTTTTGCTTGCAAGACAGATTATCTGTAGGAGGAACGATTTCTTCTCATGTTTGAGAAACACTGCCCGCTATACCAGGGCCATAACCACCTATTTAACATTATGGGGGGACTTTTTTACGCATTCTGCAACCCACTCCTTCTGGGGTGTTTAGGTGGAATTACCCCCAAGAGAAATCTTTAGAAACTTCATTGCTAAACTGACCATTTTAAAGCTTTAAAAAAAAGAAAATTCTCTTAGGTCTTAAGCTTCAACTGATCTACTGTATACAATGTCGCCAAAAAGAGTAATGATGGACTTTTACTCCAATGTATTCTGTCATAGTTTCCCAAAAAAATGTACACTATTCTCACTCATTTTCTGACTCAAGTCACCTATCCCAGTTCACTCTATTTTGTGGTTTTCCAAAGAAAAAGCCTAATGTCACTTCCTTTTCAGGATGATTATGACGTCAAACACAGGTCAAATGGCCAAAGTGCAAATATTGGGGGTTGTGGCTAAAACGAATACGAGTTTTGTTGAGACTGCGAATTTCTCACTCGAGTTTGAGACAGCTGGACGTTATCAAGTGAGAGTTTGACAGACCGCTAGAGACTAGCATCAGCTGTTTACTTCTATTAGTAAGGTGTAGACCCTGCTCTGCCCCACGCTCACAGTTCACAGTTCAGCTTTTAAATATTACAAAAATAAGGTCACGGGTTATGTTTCCTATGCATTAAAGTCTCGACAAAACTAGTATCTGTCACGGTGGGGGCACAAAGACAGCACGGGGAAAGGACCCGATTGCAGACATAACACTGCCGTCAATGTGGTTTATTAACAAAAACGTACAAAAATCCAAAAGAAGAGCCAGGAAACAGGGAAAACACTCAGGAACAGGGAAACTCTCCCCAAACAACAAGGACCAAACAGAGAACAAAAGAAAACCAGGAACATATATACACAGATAACTAATCAGGAACAACACACAGCTGGGATGGGCAGGTAGGCTTCTGGAGAAGGAGGGAAACACAAGGGCTGTGCAAACCAGACCTAAACACAAGAAAGGTGCGCAGGGGAAACTGAGACACAAGAGAAACACTGGGAAACACAGGGAACACAACAGGAGACACAGCCAGGCCGTGACAGTACCTGGTCTCGCCACGACCCGAGCCAGCTGTGATTCTCTCCTTTGAACCCAAATTTGGAACGTCAGTGTGTTCTCATGAAATGCGGCTGAGGTCAACTGTGCTGGAAATGAACGAACATAATGAAAAAAAAGACCATTGGATAGTTGAAATCAATACATTATTGGATGGAACGACTTGTTACTTGATACAGTAATTTACAGTTGCTAGTGTTATTTTGCTTGGTACACTTTAGATATTCTTTGGGAAATCTGAAGATCTGTTGGGGAAATTTGGCATTAATCCGCAGTCTTAGTTATTATTTTGTGAAACAGGGTCAGTGTCTCTTGCACCAAGATTTTCAACTGCTTAAAGCTTTATAAGCAGATGAAAAAATGTCCTATTTTAAGTGACAACAACACTATTCCACATTCATTTTTTATTTTCTCCTTTGAGGTTCAATTGTTCCTACACAGGGAGCAGAAGCGGTGTATGCACCACAAGCAATATCATTCAAAACAACTTTATTGTAAACCTTCTGTGAAGGGGAGCTTAAAAATACACTTTAAACTTTCTGTGATACAATAGTGTGTTATTAATGTATCCTAAATGTTCATTCTCCAACAACGATATGATGGGCTCGTACAGAGAGGATTTGAATTATAAGAATTGCCACAACAGTGCAGATTTCCACAACAACAACCTTAAGGGTGTAATAACATTTGTGTTTTCTCTTTGCCTCTCCGGATGTGAACTCATTGTGTTCACGGCCCCGACCATCATCTGCAGTTGCCATGCTGTGTGAGAGAGCGGAAGAGGTAGACAGAGTGCACAGAAGATCATTTTAAAAGCTCACTCACACATTAGGCCATGGCAGCGTGCCCATTTTAAACCAGCTCCCCGACACAGGCATGAGGCAGCAATTAGGCGGTCCATAGCTCACTATACCTACAGTACACTGTCACTGTGGCTGGCCTGCTCCTGTCAATAACAAACTATTAGAATCATGCCAGTGCAGATGGCCAGTCAATTGTTTCTGTGATGGCAAGCTGTTAATGTTCTGCTCAGGGTGATTCATAATGTATTCAAACCCAAAATATAGGTTAGGTCTGTGGCGACCCAGTGGCTCACATTAACAACAGGAAATAGGTCACCGTGTAATAATGTGATTGGATTGGCTAATTCTGGTCTTAAAAGGGCCGTTGTTGCTGTACTTTTTTGTCCCTGTTTAATTGACTATTATACTCTCTTTATCCACTTTGGTTAAATTATAATTCATACTATGACTTCATAGGACTATAATCTATGGTACAAAAACGCCCTACTGAGTATAATCATAAAGTGATTAGCACAGGCAATTTAGTTGTATTAACAATCATGGGAAAATAGCTCTGACTGAAGGCAGGGGGGGGATATTGATTTGCTGCATGTTTTTCTGACTTGCTTTTCTACATATGAACTCTGTATTGCTGTTGTCACAGTCTGTTCTTTCTTTCTTTCAGGAAGCAGTGGTCAGCTGCTGGGTCCAGTTCAGTGATGGTGCAGTCGCTCCACTGGAGCTGTTTGACCGCAGTATCTACTCTCTGACCGTCTCTACCCCAGATGAGGGGGTGGCGACAGTACGCCGCACCCCGCAGTCCACATTTGTCGTAGCACAGGGTGAAGGTGAAGGCCGGGGGGCGCTGGTGAGAGTGGAGCTGAGGATCTGTGAGGAATGCCAGAAGTCCAAGAGGAAGAGCAAGTTGGCAGTGGGCACGGGGCTCCTCAGGATCAACTTCCAGAGTAGCAGCAGAGTAGTAGTAGCAGGAGGTGGTGGGGCTGGCACTGACGGAAATGAAGATTTTGATGGTGGTGCATCAGAACTGGTAGGTGAGCTTAAAACGACAGTTACATCACAGCGTGCTGTCACAGATGCGGCTAGATGGCTGTTCAGAAGCACAGTACCTGACCAGAAAGACTCCACCCTGGCAGAAACTACAACCTCAACCACGTTTTCAACAAGATATACGCAGCCACATGTCGTGTGGATTGCAACTACAACCAGAGCCACAAGAGGTAACACATATACTGTCATTCCCACAACTGCCACTACAACTATGAGCAAACCGAGCTCAGACACACCAATGAGCACTGCCAGACCTGTAGAAACAACAGTGGGGTTAGTTAGTAAAGGAGAAGGGCAGAAGAGAAGCTATGGAAACATGCTCGACAACCCCAATTCACCGTCCAACAAAGACATTCCTAAAGCAGAATCAACACCCAAGAAGGAGCCTCCTAAATCTAAAACTCCAAAAGTAATCGAGAGCGACCTCATTAGGACATTCAGAGCAATGTCGGACTTGGAAATCGGCATGTATGCCTTGGTGGGGGTCTCCAGTGTAGCTGTCTTGGCTTTTTTCCTCAACTGTGCTAGGTATAACCTCTGTTTCCGGAATCACAAGACCCCCATACAAGCAGGTCCGGTTCCCGGTGGGGACCCGAAGGATCACAAGCACGACTGGGTGTGGCTGGGGAGCAACAATCATAGCGCTCCTGCCCCAGGCGCCCCAACTCAAGTATCCACGCTAAAGCGTGAGGCTCATCGCCCTCTGGACTCCCGTCATTCCTTAGACTCCATCGGCCACCGCAGCCTGGAGAACGCCCTGCCCACTGTGAGCGCCCCCGCTGTCCCTGAAAGAACTGCCACCCTGGGCCGCAGCCGGACCAGCTCCCAGCAGCAGCAGTTTCAGGGAAAAGCAATCGACCCCATGGCGAACCGATCAGCCACCTTGCTGGCCCGGCCACATCGCAGCGAGCCACTTCATTCGCCCACCAGCAAGCGGAACCAGGTCCAGTTTACCACCTTCACCACGCTGGACATCAAGCACTTGGCTGCACTGAAGAAGAATGGTGTGGACTTAAACTGGGCCAACCAGCAGATGCAGCAACACCAGGCCCCTGCCGAACCCCAGACACCTTTACCTGACATGCCTTGGCCTGTAGTCAAACCTCTAGGAGAGCCCCAGTGAGTTTGTTAGGGTGTATTTATATGTGAGTATGAGAGAGAGAGAGAGAGAGAGAGAGAGAGAGAGAGAACAAAAAAGTGTACATACACAGCATGTTCTGGTGTAGAATGTCTATAAGAGAAAGAAGCTGGCTTTTGTTTTTTGATAAAAGATAAATCACTTTAGGTGATGTATTTATTGAGATTAGATAAAGGACATTTTATATTGAAAAGGTGTGTGCTCAATGAAAAAGCCTGTAAATACATTATGTAATGGTGTCCCCATGAAGGGCAACATAAGGGATAATGTGTTAATTTTTTAAAGAGTCAAAGCTGTTAGCATGATTTTATCCTCTAAATGCAAGATTCTTGTATTTGAAAAAGATGTGCTCTCCCGATCTGATGTTGTAAATATACATATATCTATACTATTACTTAAATCTACATTTCTAACTCAAGACAAATGGATTTTCATTTCCTTTTACTTTTGTACAATTCTGTTGCCCCCGTAACAACGGCTCCAGATATTGCCAGTTGTCAGGGTGAATGCAGTACTGGGAGGATTATTTCTTGTAAGTAAATCTATTCTTTTCCAGCCTTTTGTACTTTTTTCTAGGATTCCTCCAGAGAGTACCTGAAGAGTCTGTGCAATTTGTCAGAGAATATGCAACATTTATCAAGTTATTTTGAGCAATCTGTCACTGTAGTCTTCACTGGATATTTATTCAAATCAAATGCATGCTATGCAAATATAGTCTGTGCAGAGTTTGAAGTGGACATTGTTTCTGAATTTTTTAACAAAGTTACCTTGGGCTTCAGGCTTCTCCTAGGGGCCTGGTTCCACAATTTGTAAAAATGTCTAATCTTGGTCTCTTGACACAGAGCAATACATATTCAACTCATGTGTGAATGAAAAATGATGATGCCTTTTCTATGTAACATCCTCTTATTTTTAAAACAAAATGTGACGTGTATTACCTATGAGATCCTATCAATAAAGAACAGATGAACACATTTGTAATTGTTAAAATTCTATTTAATTCAATCACTGTTTTTAAAGCCTTTAAAATAGCAAAGTGTCATTCATAGAAAAAAAATACAATGAAAGATTTGGATTATAGGCTAAAGCTCTGCTATGAATCAGTAGGATTTAAATATGTTTAATCACTATTGAATGTGATTTAAGGCTGATGTCATTCAGCAAAATGTCATACTGACAGCAATGTATTTGATGTGCCTGCCAATATATCTGATTCTGCACAAAATAACTGTTTCACAGAGAGTAAGAGAACAATTGGAGCAGAGAAAGCGATTTTGTGTATTGTTACCGTGTCCCCAAAGAATTACAGGTATTTTATCAATGGTGGAGACTTTCATATGATAACTCATGGCTCATTTGTCTCTTTTTCTCCATCCTTCTTCCTGTGTCTCTGAGGTGACCACAGCTACAGTCCTCAAAATTACATTCTTGGAGCTGTGATGCATAAACAGCGTCCCCAGTTTAAAGATGCCCAGATAATCTGATGCCCTGCACCTCAGGAATTGGCAGCTGTGGATATGACAGCAAGCGCCGTAACTCCCTGCTGCACAACAGCATCGGGTGGATTTAGAGTGCTGATAAAAGCAGTTTTAATAACTTTCTCCCAAATTCTCTACCTACAGGCTCCGCGTTTTTGTATGTGTATAAACTCTTTCCCCTTTCCAGTCAATTTATCTGTCCAGCTGCGGCGGGAAAAGTAAACAAACTCCCCTCTGAGATAAGCAGTGATTCAAAGCTGTCTCTGCGGTGCATCATGGCACAGCATCTTTGATTGCGGACCTGCTCAATCATACAGGACGCTGAATTCAGAACTCAAAAGTTTTGACACAGTAATGATTAAGAAATAAAAGCTGCACAGTTTGTATGACAACAATGGAGGAACAAAATATGTCTGTAGGTGGTTTTCTGTCGCCTTTTGGATTCCTCAGACATTTTTTTTTTCACTCAGGTCCATCCCTTGGTCTCCCGATGTTTAGACTGAACACAATTCAAATGGTCTACGCTGTCTATGTGATTTTGGCTGCACCACAGTTCGGGGTTAGGCAATTCAGTTCATCATATTCATCATACAAGCTTTGGCTGCAATAGGAGTTTGTCTTGAGTGGTTGGGAAACCTCATAATGAAGTGTAATTCCAGCTACATTATTTTGGCAATAATCCATTGAGATACGTAAAATTGCATTTATCAAGTCCACAGACATAGCAGGCCTTTGCATAAAATGAAATATGTGAATCATGAACCGTGTGATTTTGTCTTGCAAACAACAAGACGAGAGTAGAGTCCCTCAGTATCATAACAGCGCGATCTCTAATCTGGAGCATCAGCTTTCCTATTGACAGATTTAAAGGATTGGGGTCATTGTGTTGGAGGATTAGTGTGCATTAGTGGACCCTCTCCATGGCACACTCCTGATAATGTGGGCCATGGAGAGACAAGGTCACTTATTTCACAAGGCTGCTTTCCCACAGGTTGGGCACATGGTCACAGATGGAGACAGGTGTTTGTGGGAAGGTGTAGCTGCAAATGGAAAAACTCACAAACTGAGATGCTATATGAAACTATTGTGCGGTCTGTTCAACTGAATGGATATAAAAGTGTGTGTATTGGGATTTTTTCAAAAGAGAGACAAAGAGAGACATAGGAAGACAGACACACGCAGACCTAAGATGAATAAGGAGATGAGAGAAGTAACTCTCATATCACAGGTGGAGGGGAACTCAGACGGTATGGCAGCTCATTAAGACAAAGTACCTCGTGCTTCCCCGCTACACTCGTCGCTGTCATTACTTGTCAGCACAGTGTCAGCGCTCAGTGTGCATCATAAGATAATGTCACCAATTTTACGAAGAAGATGACAAAAAGTAGAGGAGAAGTTCTTTGTGTTAATGAGACAGATTGAAGAAGAAAACAGCTTTGAAGAAGAAGAAGGGACAGCCTTAATTGACAAAAGAGGAATCTCAGCTAGATGAAGCCGTGCATAGACAGCAGGTAATTGATTGTGGTTACTGTAATTGTTAACATTACTTATAAACATATAATGTTTATAAGTAAGTGTGCAAGTATAATGAAACTGCAAAATGGGAGGGGAGGATGTGGGTGGGAGGAAAAGAGAGAACTAAAGAGACAGGGTGAACCATCACTGCATGACTGCTTGCTCCTCAGAAAGTGTTTGAATTTTTAAATGATCCCAGGAACTGTATGATCTTTTTCTGGTGCTTGGTGAAGGAATTGTACAGATTTATTATTTATTTTTTCCAAAGTAAGTTTTGTGCTAAGGCACTTTCTAATTGCCCACAGACACAGAGCCAGATCCTTAGGAGCCCGGTCATGTAGGCATTTATAAATATGTTAATGGGTGGAAATGGTAATTTTGTTAAACATGACGATGGTGAAATCTGACTGGATTTGTGAAACCACATTTAACAAGAGTGTATAGCCATGCTAACTGCTCTGTAAGGCTGTACTTAGACATAGCAGTGCTTTGAGCTAAATGCTAATGTAAAGTTAGAGGTGAGGGTGGTAGGATCATTTGTTTTTAAGGTATTCTATCATAAATCAATGTATTATTCAAATACAATATTGTGAAGGCATCACTTAAGTTATTATAATCTATCCTGAGGAGACCTTGAATGTCTGTACTAAATTTCATGCCATTCCATCCCATAGTGGTTGAAACATTTCATGTCCCCATCCTCCGGGGAATTTGAATATCTGCAGTTCAGTCAGACAACTCACGTTTGAAATGTTTATTACAGCGGCAGACATAGTTAGAGTTTGGCGTCCATCCAAATAGTCGAAATTTCACTGAAAACCAAAAATGTACTAGATGGTGTAAGAGGAAATGTCAGCCGATAGTCCAAGTCAAAGGGTATCCTCTGGGGACTATGAATGTACAAAATTCCATGGCAGTCCATCTGATAGTTGTTGAGATACATCAGTCTGGACAACCTGTAGTGGACTGATGAACATATACTACTAAAAAGATCACTGATCTATACAGTACCAAATTCTGCAGCATAGAATGGTGAAAATTTTAACATTAATCTAATGTAATTGTTGATTTTTATTAAAGTTTCGAGAGAAGTTGATGAGCATAGTGAATAAATGTCCTTACTGCGTTTTACAATTTTAATTTACAATTTACAATTTTAGTGTTCAGTTTAAGGAAATCAGAGCTTTTAATGGAATATCAATTAAAAAAAAACGCAAAAATCTTCCACAATCTTCACTTTAGATTGCATAGCTGTGGCTGGCAGATTAAAATAGTCTACGGGAACGAGGAGTGTTGCATCTTTAGTAATCCTGCCACCACAGATGTCACAAGTCTTTCACACATCACAGCAGAATTGGTTTCTTTCACCTCCAGCACCCTGCTTCTGTAATCTGAGTTTAGTTTCTAAGGTTGTTAATGTGTTGCACACAACTGAACCCAGTTTGGGAAAGCAATGGAATACTTTTTTATGCCTTCTCATTAAGAAAACGAATTGGTTGATTGCTGTTTTGCCCTTTTTATGAGTTGTACACTTCAAAGTTGCAACCAGAAATAACAGTGTTGGTACCTTCAAGAAAAATGAAATGATGGGCCTGCATAGTGAGTCAGACGTACCATGCCGACAATAAAGGTGTTTGTAATGGAATAGTTGTATTCATCCCTGAGATAGCTGCAGGCGCCAGTCTGGCTTCGCAGTTACTTTTCCACCTCATTTCAGATCTGAAGAGCAGGGTGTGTTTGTGTGTGTGTGTGTGTGAGAGAACTATACACATACTCATGCTTGCACACAGAAAGTGTGACTGTGCATGTGTGTGTAGGTGTGGGTTAAGGAAGAAGGTAAAGGAGACAGATATGGTCTGTCAGATGCAGCAGAAATAAGGAAAACATATGACAGGTTGCGGGGTTGGTCTGGTAGAGTTTCTTGAAGCTCACACAGATGTTTGAAATATTTCTTTTTTTAGCTGACGAATGTTTTGAAGCAACAGTGAGCATCAATGTTTCATATACAGTATGCCAATTTGTTTTGGAAATGTGGTCTTGTATACAGTAGACAGTTCTCTATATCCATTTAATCCTAGACAACCATTATTTTCCACAATTTGCTCTTTGTCTCTCTGTCTTTTCTTCTTGATTCCTCACTAGCTTCACACTTTATACACATGCTGCATTCTTCTTGCCTACAGCCTTTAAACAAAGACTGCCTGTCTTGCTGTTTTTCCTCACTCAGTTTCCTTCCCTCACACCTGCCACTCTCACTGTATCCTCTTGATATTTGTTTCCCCTCAAGTTTTTTGCTGACACTGTGTTTTCCTCTGTCTGGATTATCCCAGTGTCAGACACAAGGTGAAACTACAAGAAGTACAGGATTTAAGATTCATTCCAATCTGAATCTTCAATAGATCCTCAATTAGATTTCTTGGATTTTGTCTTAAATAAAAATAGAAAAAAAATCAAATTTTTTTAGTAAGTTAGCACGGAATTTTAAACAAAATGAATAATAAATTAAACATAACAGAAAACCAATATAAGGCATCTTCATAAGATGCTGGGAAACTTCAAAGTCATTGGCATAGATCCCACAAGTCCCTGGAACTCTGGGAATGAACACAATTCTTCCAGAAGATATTCACTCATTTGGTGACTTGATGTAAAGTCAATTTTATAAATGTAATTCTGTTAATTAGTATTTGATGATGATGGTGGAGAGTGCAGTCTCTCTCTCATATAGTAGGTGTGCATTTTTGTTGAGATCTGGTGGCTGTAAAGGCCATAGCATGTTATTCACATAGGTGTCATACTCACAAAACCATGCAGTTACCCCTTGTATTGTTTATAGTAGCATCTGTATTTGCTATTTTTCTCTTCTTATTTATTACAGGTTTTTCCTTAATTTGCCATTTCTCTGAATCTCATCTGTTTTGCAAGTGAGAGTTTGTTTTGACAGGCTTATTGTAGGATTTTTTTCATCCCCGACTCAATAATTAGATTCTTAATCATGAAAATCATATTAATAATTGATTTCTTATGAAAAACCAAAAGCTTACAGAAAAATGGAGACCCCCAAAGTGTTGGCTGTTTGCCCAAACAAAGGACATATAAACATGGTTAAAATTAAATGATAATTATTTCATAATAATAGATAATAGATCCCCCCCCCGCCACAATATCACGGCTATATTAAGTAATTTGTTTACGTTTAATGATATTATATTAAATCTAAAAAAAATTCTTATTTATTTAGGTAATATTGTGAACTTTGGGCCCCCACATTTCCGTTCAGGCAGAAAACTGGAGCCTCACGTTTGACATAAACTGCTGGAGTTGCTGCAAAAATATAAATCAAACGCACCTTAATCAAACAGCGGGCTATTCAAACTGCCACGGCCCTGCCCGCTCCCGCCATGCTGTTGTTGCTGTTGGTGTACACGACGTTATATAAAAGTTATCTTCTCCACCGCTGGAGACAGCTGTTTTTGACACCGGCGCCTCCCATGCAGCGTCTGGTGTGCAGGTAAACTCTGCGGCCGTGGCATCGTGTTACTTCCGGTCGTGTCTGGTGAGGAATTATCCTGATTTGGCGCCGTTTCCTGCTCCTTCTCTGGGCCTCGTGCGTGCTCTCCATAATCAGCTGTGGCGTCAAACTTCAAGCCTCCAGTGGAGTTTCCGGTCCCGGACTCCCAGGACAAGATGTCAGGGGCCCCGGCTAACTTCGCCAAGTTAACAACATGCTGCTTTTTTACGATGTCTTGGCTCTCTGTGTCCAGCTGCTGTGTGTGTGTGTCTGGCTGATGTTGCTCTGATGTTACCAGATGTTTTGTGTCTGCTGCCTGCTAATTTCCACTCTGAGGCCGCTGTCATTCCTACTGCACGTATGTGCAGTCTTTCTCTTTGTGCTGGTAGTTTGGCATGAATCCAATTCTTGCAGGGCTTGAGTTTATTTTCACCAGCTTTTTGTTTGGCAGGTGTGCTTGTGATGCTTTCGATCTCTGTCTGTTGAGTGTCAGTGTGTGTTTGATTGGTTTTATGGCATGTTTTACTCTTGGTTGTTATGATTGTTGGGGAATTTTTATTGTACATTTGATCCAAGGATGACTCACATAGCCTCATTGTTTCCCTGTAATAGAAGCTTAATGCAAATCTCAACATGTTTCTGAACAGGAGAGCTACTCACGTTCACACACCTCCTTCACTACTCTCCTTCACACACTTGATAAAATCTATAGGTATTATAGCGAAATTTTATAACTCGAAACAATAGGTTCATTTGACATTTTTTCCACTAAGCTGACCTCAATGCTGATGTGTGCTGCTAATCATACATGTGAGGAGACTGTCTGCTCCACTTTTGTGATTTTTAATTTGCTGTTAATTATGATCTGCTGCAGAGCTGATGGGTTTTAGCTGCTGCTGCTGCTGCAATGCAGGTGAATTGCTGTGGTCTGAGGTGCCGAGCAGTGGTTGGTCTCAAATACTCCGTATCTAATGCAGTTTAGGGGCGAAGGTTTACCATTGTACTGAGCTTGTTGTGAGCTTGTGGGTCGTGATGATGTCAGAGCCTACATGCCAAATCATTCCCACACTTTGTGTGTTTACTGTACTGTGTTTTCACATACGGTAATACATCCATTCCATGTAAATTGGCTGACTGAAATGAGCTTTTTCCCTGCAGAATCGAGCAACGCTGGGAACATGTCTTATTCATATTCAGGCATTATGCATCTGAAGTTGTTGTGTGCCACTAACTAGGAGGCATGAATGCTTAAAGTTGATTTGTAGGTTTATTGCAGCTCTGTCTCTCTTTCTCTCATGCTTTATACTTTATCACACATTCAGCTGCAGGCCACTATGTTAATTGTGCCTTGGTGCTTAACTTGTCTTATCCAGGCCAAGGAAAAAAAGACGATTCTATTTAGATAATACTAATTCAGCAGTAGTCTGTTTACCGCAGCAGTTGTCTTGATTCATTTTCCTGCTGCATTGTGGTTGGCAGTACAGCTCCAATGGGGGAAAGGCGGCGAGTGTCGGGCCACACCTGTGGTGGGGAGCTCCATCAGCTCAGTTCATGTTCATTATTTGCTGTAGTGAGAGGGAAAGATTTTGAAGCAATGTTGACAACTTACTTTGCGTCATTTTGATAGCAGGTGCATCACTAATCTTGTTTTGACTGACCCAATTTCTCATCAAAATTACATATGCAAACACATACAGTAAAAGAACACAGTCTCAATGACATTCATACAGTACGTCTATACACACATACTTTACCTGCACAGTAAACAATGAAGTCTCTTGGACACGTGTGACAGCTTGTTTACTCTCTAAATCATTTTTCCTCATTTTTACCTGTGTTGGATACTGAGAGTGGAATATAAGTGAACATAAGTGACCTGCACTGGGTGTGGGAAAGCAGCCACAATGGTGGACAGCAGCTAAATGTACCTTAACCACAACAATCCCATACCTAAACTTAATCACTGTATCTCTGATCTTTGAATATATAATCTAATGCCTATATTTAAACATTTACTGTACATAAACATAACAGAGCTCGACCGACTCAGGATATTTCTAGGGCCGATATCGATTTTAAAGGGGAAAAATTAACTGGCATCTAAGATAAGTGATCTGCAGCCTTATTTTGAAAAGTTAACAACATTCATTTATCAATTTAATAAAATGTACAGTCTCCTGCCTGTATGTGAATTACCAAGAAGAAAAAGAGGAGGAGTGCTCCGGTGTGTTATTTACGATTTATCTCCAGCAGTGGAGAGCAGCCTCTCTGCTGCACCGTTAGCTCCGGGGAAACAAATCGTTGAACAAGACGCTTTTTTGAGGTGGCACAGACTGAGCACCGACGTATTTTCTTCACCTCAGAGTTGGTTTAAATTGTTCAGTGCTGCAGTGTGTGTTGGTCAGCCGGTCTCGTCAGCCTAGTCCTAGTAACATCGTAGCGTTGAGTCAACAACACTCAACGGACTCAAACCGCTGCACTATCATCTGCTGGACCTGCTACATTATTGACTTTACGGACAAACTGTATCTGGGTAACTGCCTCTCCAACCTGGTAGTAAAGAGATGCAATAAGCATGAGTGACATGTCGGTTGTCAGGGATAGGGTAATATTGAAAAGGGAAAACGATGGGATCATTGTTTATTAACCTTCCAACAATTTATTTCACAAACTACTTAGCAATTTACCTTGTAGACACCGCCGTCTGCTCAGCTCTCATGCTCTCTGCAGCAGTGCAACCATTAGTGAGGTGGTTGTTAAATTTCTTGTATTTCGCTACAAAGCCATAGTTATCAGCGCACTGCTGGATAAAATCCGCTGACCAATAAATTGGTTTGGCTCTAAAACATAACTATTAGTCCCATAACTGTCCCATTTTGGGATTCAAACTTCAGGATCACTACTAGAGCCCAACCAATTTCATCTTATCACAGGCATAACAGTAGAGGGATATATGTCAGTCACAACAAGAAACTGCAGTGCAATAATGTAAATCTTGTGTTTAAGGTAATTTAGAAAGTGTCGCCATTAAAGAGTTTGTCCACCAGAGAGCCCTTGGAAGTATATTTTTCAACTGTAAAACTTTACTCTTAGTACATAAGAGACATGAGGGTAAAGTTTAATTGGTTAAGAGAAGGATAGAAAAAAAAGGCCACAAAGCCAATAGCCACAAAGTTATTTAATATCAGCACATAAGGCCAAAAACTAAATCAATGTGACTTGGGCAGGTGCAATCTTTGGACTTGGTAACTGCCGGGTTCTAAAAGTACAGTAGTCAACACTTTACCGCTTGTCAGTATGCAGGGTTCAACATGGTTTTTTCTCACTTGCCAAGTCAATTTTTACTCCATACAAATTGTTGTATTTATTAGCGGTTATATCACATAACAAAAGACAAATGTTAATTGTTTGTGTTTATAACAGTTGTAAAACTCAGTGGCACTGGTAAAAACATCTTCAGAAGAAGAGTTTATTTGGAAGCCCACATGTTCGCCTCAGGCTTCCATGTGGCAGTACCTGCCTCAGTGCACTTGCCACCGAAACCGATCGGTGCGCCGTCTGTGACAGCTTTTAGCTTTTTTAGACTTTGATTGTCGTTATTAGTACTTGTCTGAAATTGTGCGGGCTTGGTTTTGCCGATCAAGCGGCGTCGTGCGGGGGTGCACCCAGCAGGTGGTTGACTTCCACAGCCGTCTGATGTCTTGACACCCACAAGACGTCTGTTGGCTAGGTGTGTCAGTATCAAACGTCGCTACCCTGGATTCAGTGGCATGGAGATGTAATTACATTGTGTTGCATGAAAAATGAAACGAGTGAGACAGGAATAGGGGGTGAGAGAGAGAGAGGCAGGAAGGCAAAGAGAGAAATAGAAAGTTATTACCTTTGCAGTGACAACTCACTAGCAGAGATGGACGGCCTTTGATCGTGGGCCTAGTGTGTATCTTTGTGATGTCAAATTGGGAATCTGAGGATCATTTATTCATGAGTCTACATCTCTAATGCTCACTGGCTGGCTAAGTTGTTTGTATTGCTTGCCTCAGGCCTCTGTAGTGGTTAAATTGCTGCTGAATAATTTCTTTTATTCACCATTGTTTCAGGTCTATTTGGTTGCAGAGGAAAAAGTCAGTCACATTAATTTGCTCTCTGTTCTCTCTTTGACTTTCCCTTGTGTGTTGTTGCTCTTCCACCAAAGGTTGAATTCCTGACCACTTGTTCTCCACACACACACACACATTTGTGAGTTCTCTTTTTGATCTTGATAGTAAAGATGAGATGGGCATGATGTTCAATTACGATTTCCCCTAAAGCCAAGGGCATCAAAAGTTCACAGAATCTTATATTATGTAAGCATAAATCGTTACACAAACACAAACAGCAAAGGTGGAAAACAAAAATTCACATTTAAATTGCTGTTAACTCAGGAATCTACATTGAATCAAGCGTATGTAAATTTCAGCAGCAGCATCCGAATAAGACAAACTAGCCTACTTTGATTTAGTAGTAGTTTGGTGAAGTTACAAGTATTACTGTTAAGACCTGTTTTTAGGGTTAGTAGGTTTAAACTCAAATGCAGACACAGACAAGGGTGGTAAGATATGGAGGAAGATTTATTGCAGGGACACAATGGGAGATGAAAATGGCGACAGGTTGAAGGTGAACAGACCAAACCAGGAAAGGCAGGGCAGTGTGTGAGCATGGCATGTTGCGGAATGGGTTGGCGAGGCAGGCAGGCAGGCTGGGGGACCAGAGAGTATCATCCTGGAGGCACAGAGAAACAGGGTAAGGGTGAGTAAAAACAAAGAAACTGCGTGGAATAAACAAACAAGAAAGACTAACTACCACTGAGAAAGTAACAATGATCCGACAAAGAATGGTTGAAGAGCCGGGGTAGATATACAGCGAGCTGCTGAGAGGCAGGTGAGCAGACTGGGAAAGGTGATGAACCGATTGCAGACAGGTGTGCAGGATGAGCAGCGCCGGGAGCCAGGAGCACGGGGAAGGGAGACCAAGACACACACACACACACACACACACACAGGGGAGTCCTTTGTTTTGGTTGTATTTTTATTTTTTAACTTACATTTGAATCATGGATTGTGCCTTTTAAAATGTACTTTTCATACAATTTATTTCAGATCGGAAAAGAAATGAAACAATTATAAAATATAGCGTACCACCATTTTAATGAACTGTTTTCAGTAACACAATATTATAAAAGCAAAATAGTGAACAGATATTCTAGCACTTCTAACTGTTCTGTTTGTTGATCAGAAGTGTATGAATGTACTTGGCAGGTCTCATCATATGTAAAGTCATTCATGAGCATTTTTGACTTTCCCCATCTGCTCATGTCTAATCGTAAAGAGCTTGGTGTGTTCAGCTAATTGACTTGGTAGAAAAACCAACCATGGACATCGTTTGAAACTTCCTGACATAAAATAGAGTCTGATGTCTAACGGCTTAAACAGTTTTTTTCCCCCTCCAATAATTCCTTATTAGAAACTCTTAGTATATAACTGACAATTCATTCAAGTGTAAAATGTGTTTGTGTGTGTATACTGAACGTATATCTATTATGTTTGCTTGTGCTGTTTTTTTCCACTGATTGTTCCTCTAAGCATCGGACAACATTATGGAAAGAATTCTTACAGACATAGACCTTTTTAGTTAAAGAGTAAAATAAAGAAAGAGCTGTTATATTGCTCTTTTCAGAGTAACCAGACTCCATTGCAAGAAGGCAGCCATGGAGGAACGTTCTCGTATGATGGACGGCAACTAGCTTTTATGGTGCATGAGTGCCCCCCTCTCCCGGTGTATTGATAGTTAAATTTTATTGGACATTTAATATTGGACATTATATTGAGTTAATTATCGTTTTTGTTTCATGCCCCAGCTTTACCTACAGAGCACACTCTCCTGTTCTCTCGTAGGACACTAAAAGTGCCAAATATGCCAGTTCAGTAGGCATCGCCCAGCCCTACTTCGGGATATACAAGTCTTTTTCTATGAAACAGTCTGAAATTGAACAGGCTTACATGATGTGTCAGTATGTTCTTTAATCCTCTGGGATTCATAATGGAACATGACAAGTGGGAGCAGCTTGTCTGTGATGGGTGTCAAAAATCATGCTGACTTTAGTCATGTAGCCTAACTACTCTGCCTGTTTAAGTGGGCAACGCTGGCTTTTTCTCTTGCTAAAAATATGAGGATCACATATCAAGCTGAGTTGAGAATACAGAAACGCCACTTTAATTGCTGCTGTTCTTTGTAGTCTTTGCAGAATTTCCATGCAGCAAAGATGCCTTCTAATTCACCATATCTTTGTGATAATTGAGCCAAGCTGAACGTACATTGGATGCAGATTTCAAAGGATGAGGTGGGCTTCATGTCACAACAGCAATGGTCTTGATTTCACACTGTGGTTTCAATTGAAACTGAAATTTTATTTTTTGTATCCATATACAACTGTGGATAAAGATTAAAATACAGGCTTGTGTTGTCACTTTCGGGGTTATAGAGTCAATTTGTATATTGATCAGAATAATTCCTCAGTGTTCAGCATAAACAAACCATTTGGTTTCTTGTTGAGTTGAACCATAGACTGTATATAGAGATGGACAGCATACCAGCTCCCCAAAAGTGAAGCCAAAACATCTTGATGGCCCCCTGGTGGCTTGCTCCAAGATAGTTCATAAACTCTGCCCCCTCACTAAAAACTGAAAGTACACGTAAAATAAAATTTCCCCCATACACCATTTCGAAGTTTTACAGTCCACTACCTCTCCTCAGACTGGCAGAGCAACGAAATGCAGTCCTATCGTACGGTACGTCTTTTAAGAAGTACGGTAAACACATAGTGCAGTTGTTTGTTCTTCTTTTAGAGAAAATTTACCGTCCAGTCCGTTAAATACTACCGCGATAGCCGGATGTGGAACATTCTGCATCACGAATTACAGTTCATTTATTTCTAAAGAAAGATTACTTTATATAAAGTTCCTGCTCAGTCATTCCTCCTTATTTATTTTGTTCATACAGGAGATGTACAGCTTGCTTATAAAAAAAGTTGAATGTCTGTAATGACATGTAGTTTTGTGATATTTGTAGTTAAATGTTTGTTCAACCAAAAACACCCTTCTGTTTTCATTCTTAAGAGGGTTATTGTACTGATATTAATAATTGTTGAATGAAACCGTGACATTTCTGAGATGATACATTTGTTTTTTAATTAGATATTTGATGTTATAAAAACATCAACGTCTGACATCATGATTGACAGCCGTCAATCACAGCTGCTCTGAGTGAAGTAGTCACGGAGGCACCTAGGAACATCAAGCGGGGAGTAACTTAAGCTAACTAACTTTCAATAACAGTGATTACAGATAACCTTCTCTCCTCGAGCATTACTGTGTAGGTCCCTAATGACGTCCCTAGTGCAAGATGGCAGCGCTCGTAGCCGGGATATTTTGGCTTCAATTTTGTACAGCTTCATCTTTATATGCAGTTGAGTCTATGGCTTGAACATGGTGTAGCTGCTCTGTTGTATTTTCAGATCCGGGGGCTCATCTCCATCACAAATACAGTTTTTGGCTGTGTTATTTCTCCTTTACCATGTGTATTGTCATAGCAACTTATGCCACATGGCTTTTGTTATTTCCTCTGCCCTCTTAATTTTACTTGCATCTAATCGTCCATACCATCCTGCTGTCTGGACTTCCGTGAGAAAATTGAAGGCAATTTTTAATAATAGCTTTATAATAGTAGCTTTTTGTATAACACTTTTTAACAAAGTGCTTCACAACAGTCAACATAAAACACACAACACAGCACAACACACACACAAATTGGTAAATGGTAAAATAAAATAAAAATATAAAATAAGGAATAAAAACACAAAATAGCGTGAAAAATAAGAGGGAAATGACTCTGCAAGCCCGATCTCCTCTGACAGATTGTTTCAAAGTCTAGGGGCCCTGACAGGAAAAGCCCTGTCTCCTTTGGTTTTCAGCCTAGCCCTTGGAATGGCAACAATATCAACAGCCTACCAGAGGATCTGTGTCCTGGCTCATAGAGGGGTAGAAGCTCATAGAAATAGGGAGGGCCAGCTCATGCCTGGCCTAAAAAGTAATTAAAATATATATATATATATATATATATATATATATATTTTAAATTTATCTAAAATAAACAGGCATCATTTTGAACTAACTGTAGGTGGTAGATTAATTTCTGACTGAGACAGGTATATAGGGAGTTAAAATAGTTGAGGAAATAAATGCCAAGATTTGAGTTCTGTGGGGGGC
Source organism: Lateolabrax maculatus (assembly GCA_031216445.1). Taxonomy (NCBI): domain Eukaryota; kingdom Metazoa; phylum Chordata; class Actinopteri; order Acropomatiformes; family Lateolabracidae; genus Lateolabrax; species Lateolabrax maculatus. The sequence continues at coordinate 13,137,100 of CM062219.1, forward strand.
CATGTACAATGATGTCAGATTTTGTATGTTTTTGTTTTTTTTTAATTGAAGAAAGACTGACATCCAGTGTTTTATTTCAACAAGCGGTTTGTGGTACGGCTGCTATATTAGACTGGTCAGCTGGTCTGATTGGAATATAGAGCTGTGTGTCGTGAAACTGGACATTATATCTGTAGATGATGTCACCAAGAGGGAGCATATAGATGGGGAATAAAACGGGACCCAGAATCGAAGAGTTTATTCGTTGGGGGAGAAACTGAGCCAACCATTGTCAAATAGAAACATCTGTTAGATAGGTAGGACCTGAACCATTTTAAGGCCACATTAGTGATACATGCCCTCCAGTCCAGTCTATCAATCAGAATGTTATGATCAACTGTGTCGAAAGCAGCGCTGAGGACCAAAATAACTAAAATGGAGCACTCACCAGCATCTTCAGCCAACAGAAGGTTATTACAGACTTTGAGACGAGCAGTCTCAGTACTGTGGACAGATTGGAAGCCAGACTGGAATGTTTCAAATAAATCTTTCCAATGTACTACTAGTTGTTTGAACACAGCTTTTCTAGGATCTTGGTTAGGAATGAAAGTTTGTACAGGTCTGTAGTGTTTCAGAATAAAAGGATCTAAATTGGGCTTTTTAAGGAGATGTTCAACTACTACAGTTTGAAAATGGATGGGGACAAAGCCATGGGTCAAACAGCTATTTACAATAGATTAAATGACGGGACCAACAGTAGGCATAGTCTCCTTCAGTAGACTGGTAGAGATCACATCCAAGGGGCAAGCAGATGACTTAATGTGCTTAACCATATCATTGAGTGCAGATAAAGGCACTGATGTAAAAGAATTGAACGATAAAACATCAAATGACAAGTGTTCTGATTCTGATTGGGGCAACTGTATCCAATGTTGCCTTGAGGAGATCATTAAAGGCCAGTACGTCAGTGTCAGGGAAGAGAGGCTGCTTGGAAAAGAGGGACGAAAATGCATATAAAAATTATTAGCTGTTGGGTTAATGATGTGAGAGTGACTGGGGGCCAATGTAACTTTAGCAGGCGGAGAAGAATACAAATTAAACACAATACTAAGATGATCAGATAAACAGATATTCATAAGTTCCATACTATCAATCTTCAGGCCATTTGATAGAACAAGATCGAGAATATGGCCCTTATCATGGCTACAAAATTAAAAGACTCTAAAAGGTTAAGAAATTCCCCCACGAGTGTATCACTACGACAACATATATGAATATTAAAACCACCAATAATACAGACCAGGTCATAATTAGGTAAAAGCAGAGAGAGCATGTCTGAGAATTCAGAGATAAAGAAGACCCATGTAGGGCTTTCAGCTTCTGGTCAGTTGGTCGATATGCTATTATCAGACCAAATTGACATTGGTTGGACAATCTTCTTTCAACAGTTAAGAGCGCTTCGTAATTCATTATTTTTCAGTGGTATGGAAGGACATTTAGTGTTTCCCATATTGAAGAGTAGGTAACATTTCAAGTTGACCAAGATTTTCTTTGTTGTTACTGCTGCCCGAACCCCATGGCCCCGGGATTGAACATGATCAGGGAATTGGATTGAGCTCCTAGGCTAGGCCACACCTCCTCAGGGCCGTCGGATGGGACCGGTTCTATTCCAGTTGTGATGAAGCCCGACAACAGTAAGGTCTAATCAGATTTGGAGATGACAGCAGAGGGGTAGAGGGCGAGGGAGCAGCCCCGTCACAAATGCTGAGCCGTGGGCCGAGGATGTGCTTAGCCTGGGGGTTGGCAAAGGTGGAGAAGCCCAGGAGAAGCTTGTCCTTTTTTCTTAAGACCTCTTGCAACCGACAAATGTCATCCCTGAGCTGTGAGAAATCATTTTTTGATGCCTTCTGTAACTTCAATGCTTTACACAGTGTGGCATACATGTGATGTGTCTTTCCAGATGGATCTATTCCATTTGAGCTTTCTTGAAAATCTTCTTTAGTTGTAATTTATCATGGGCCTCTCACCAGTTGGCACAATTATATGTATTTATCTGTCGTTCACTATGAAACAGTCTATTTTTGTTATCAGCTTTTATTTGTTTTAAAAAGTCCAAAGGGGCATTTTGGCAGTCGTTTTTGTTGCTAGGTAGCCACCAGTGTAACAGCAGCAACATGATGTTTCTGTACAGTACATGGAACAGCTTTGGCTGCATATGGCAAAATTTAACAAATATGACTGAATTTGAAGGAATAAGTAGGTGAGGAGTAGGCTGGAGAGGGTTATATTATTAAGTATGTTTTTTTTTCTGAATTGTTCATAAATTAATCAGTGTTACCACAGATACAATTAATTTGGGCATGATTTTTTTGGATAATGTTTGATATCATGTTGTTATTTGGTTGCATTTCAAGGTGTTAGATAAGCTTTTGTCAAATATCTTCCACATGTAGTTTCATCGATCCATGGCAAGCTGTATTTATGAGATTCTTCCAGTGAACCTTCTGGTGAAAGTCTTGCTATTATTTTTTATGTTTATAAAATAGCATGGTACCCAGTATCCATTTATTTCTGTCAACAGTAGTCAGATGAAGACAGGAGACTTGGAGGAGATGTGGTAAAACAATAGGACTGGCCCCTAAATGCTGATTATTCAAATCATTACTTTCATGTCATATTGGAGGTATCATAATTACCAGCATTAATGTCAAAGTTGTAATTACAATTGAGAAACAATTTGTCCAACTGGGTGCCTAAAGGTCCTGAAAACTGAACAAACATGGACGCCTTACGTCTAGGGTTGGGTACTAAACTTGGTACTTTAAGGGTACCAACTGAAGTACATTGCTACTGCCGAGTACCGATTCACGTTAAATCAATCGTCCATATCAAATGTCGGTACCTGAGAGTGCATCTGGGTAAGAGAGTAGGCTAAGCTAGAGTAAAACTGGGCCTTTTTTTACGTCTTGGTTGACATTCGTGTTTTTACCAGCCACTGGCTGGTTCCGAAATACCTTCCTCCTGCACTACAGCAGAGCCGTTTGAACTGGACTACTAAACTCTGGACTACAGGAAGTAATTCCAGAGTTGACAGAGAATCACTAAGCTTGTCTTTTAGATGCCAGAGGTGTCACTTGGCTTTATTTTTGTTGGCAAACTGTGTATTGTGTCTCAAATTGAGTATTTTTGTTTGCTTCCTGGGATCAAACGATCCTGATCTGATTCATTTACATAATAAAGATTAGTAAACTCTTTGTTGTTTGATAACTGCTAATAAATCAAACAATTTATATAGATACAAGAACATTTTTTTATTTTGGGCAAGTAGATTTCTGAACCACTTCCCCAACTAGGTAAGCCCCATTGCAGGTTGTGCACTGTTCCTCTACCAGAGAACCAGAGTGAAGACGGGAGGTCGCAGTGGTCCCTGCCCACGTCTGAGTGTCCCCCTGTCGGCTTTCCCCAGTGTCCACACATCCCTGGATCCAGAGCTGTGGACCTTTTTGTTGTTTTTGGTTTCAATTTCGTGCCCCGGCTCTCTAACTTGATACCTGATCTATATACACATAGTGAACTTACACTCTACACAAAAATATATATAATAATTACATGCAGCATGTGAACTGAAACTTTCAGTTTGACCTACTCTTGTTGAAACACTACACGTTGTTCTGCTGCTGTATGCGTTGTGTGTCTGTCGACTCTACTATCGCCCAATGCTCACACTAACACAGATATGTAGTTTAGTTACCAAACCCACATATTTTGTTCATTTAAAATCCAGCAGTCGTCGAATTAGTCGTGGAAGCGTTCCAACAGTAGAAACACTATAGACTCCTATATAAGATTCCTCTGTATTTATGTCAATTGTTGGGCTCATTGTTATTACATCAACGTCTTCTTAAGCCTCATTTATATTAATGTAAATTATGAATAGGTTAATTGAATATAACTCATAACTTTATAACAAATTTTAATGTTAATGCACATTTGATTTGGTTTTGTGTGTATCAGTACTTTTTGGACCTTTTCAGGCCAATTAACAATACATTGATTATTTTGGTCACTGTAATTGTGATATGCACAACTGTGCTTTTTATGCAACACATTTTTTTCAATGAGGACCTTTTACACACATCAACTAACTCCAGTCAACTTTCACCCTTTACTAGTTAGTATTCTACAGTTATACTTTGGCTTTGATCATTGTGAATTTTGGTCCTTCTATTTTCAACATGGTGAAATAGCCTTGGTGTGACCATATGAAATGATTTTATTACTATTGAGCCTGTTACTTTTAAGTCCTCAATATTATTGACTCACTGATTTAAAAATTCCATCCAACATCTTTCTTTACAGCTTTGGTTAGAGAGCTTTTGTGTTTTCAGTACAGTTTTCATAATGGGTTTACATTTCTGAATAGGGAATTCAGGGAGTAATGTTGGTGGTATTTTGCAATACTGCAGGAGGTTGACCATTTTGTAGCAGGTGTACATCCTCTGAGTCATAATTCCAGGACCAAAACAGAAATCTGCTGTTGTTGTTGCACTTTGACATTGTATAAAGGCTCAAACAAAAATTGCCTGTTATGTATTGTGTCAGTCCAGAACATCTGGCACAGTCCTGTTGTTTGGTTGTACAATAATGAGGTTGAAGACTGTTCTGTTCAGTATTAATTATTTGCGTGTATACTGCAACACATATGAGCCACCCACCAAAATTATATTACTCAGACATATTTTTTATTTTTTATCAGTATAAGCTGACCTCTACTGAGATGTACCCAGACACTCAGCAGGGTGATTGGAACCACCAGAGTATTACAAGTTTTATATGGAAAACAGTAGGACCCCCTACTCAAGAACAATCTCAAGTTGAAACAAACACACATGCACAGCCCATCTCTCTGTAGAGTCTGTATTCATGCATGCAGGCCCCATGGTCTGTATCATGCAGGCTTCATCCTCCATCGCAGCCTCCAAATGTCCTGCTGAGATCTCCGATCAGCTTGTCTAGGGTTCCGAATTCTGCTAGCCAAGCAAGAGGAGCCATGGTGAGAAAGCAGACACTGCTTAAATAAGAAATGAGGGACCACACATACTCATACACTGTACACAAATACTAATACTACAGAAGAAATGAGGAACCTAGGGAGTTACAGTAAAAACTGCTAACTTTTAAGTTGGATATTTGGCATTTCACAGTGATGATTTTTTTCTTGACATTACCAGGGCTTTGTTTTTTCATTAGTGGTAAACTATTTAATTTCTTTGTGTACCGCTTCAGTAATGTCTACTCAGTAGCCACCAGCTGGTTCTCTTTATCCCACTTGTACTGACAGTACCCTACTTGTGGAACTCCGGCATCTGGTTTGATGTAGGGAGGAGGAAAAGGAAAGGAAGAAGGGAGACAGTTTGCTCCTGTAATGGGTCTATTGTGTCTGCACATGCTCTTTTCCTTCTCTCTAGTCACTAGAGGAGGCATGTGTTGCGCTTGGAGACAGATGGTTTGAAGCCGATTTCTTTTGGAACCAGGAGGGAGACGCATGGAGCTAGCGGGAAATGAATAAGAATTGTTGGAGGGCAGTGGGAGAGAAATAGAAAGAAGTGAAGAGATTATTTTCTATATCCAGAGCTCACTGTTAGAAATCCTTTGATTTAAAGTCAAACAGCTGTTCCAGTAAATCTTCTGTATTTTAGACAGGATGAAGAAACAAAAACTTGTTTGAATTGTTAGAGACAGGAGATTTTTTTTAATCATCGACAATGATGTTCATTCTTTCCCGATTATGTTATGTTGAGTATCCTTAGGACTTACATTCACATTGGACAGTAGCGCATGACTGATTTTCAATGCCACAGTTTTAGTACAAAGCAGGGAGTAGTGTGCACTTTATGTTGCATGGCTTAAAGGGATAGTTTGAAATGGGGTTGTATGAGGTTCTTATCTATGTATCTATCTATATATTATGCCTATGTTGACTTTTTTCACTACTTGTCTCCTACTTGTTACGCACCAATACACCACAGCAAATTCCTTGTATGTGAAAACCTACATGGAATCTGTTTCTATCGTCAGTGTATTACCTACAGTAGATGGCAGTAAGCGTGCTCCCGGTTTTGAGAAGAAGCGGACAGCTGTCCCTGCACGGATGTTCAGCAACGTACTGCAACTCTGAAACACTTTAGTACCCTCACACAGTGGCTTTGATTTAAACTTTCAGGTGGAGGAAAAGAATTTACCTGTAAGGAACTGGGACTGACCTTTCCTGGCATTAATAATATAATATAATGGCCATCAATAATACTAGTTTCAAGTGAAAGGTACTAACTGTTGCCAAGTTGAAAAAGTGCTTTATCTATCAGCCACAATTGGTCCTGATTCATTTTGAAAGCTATGCAGCAGGTTGTTTCGGCCTCCAGAGTCATTTAATCGTGCTCTCATTTGCTGCGTAAGTAAAATGACATTTCTCTGCTGCTTCCTCCCAGGTGGTTGGTGAAATGGCATCCAGAATTATTTCCACATTTAACACTTTTAATTGAGCTGCCATGTGCTCCCGAAAGCTCCACTTTGGTCATCCATCTGTATTCTAGGGCTGTGTGTAGGTTTGTGAGGCTTTCACTGGAAAGGCTAAACGTCTGGCTGTGATCTGAACTGCCTACTATAATAGGGTTAATTGAATCAGTAATCTATTTACACTTTGCCCTCAATTACTGACTTAATCAAATGCTGAGTCACTGTGGAAGTCAGCGAGCACTCAGGCAGAAAGCTAGAGGTTATTGCATTCAAAGCTACTCGTATATCAAAATACCAAAATTAGCTGCACTTGATTGACACAGGAATGGTGGCGTGACAAAAAAACTGCATTTCAGTTTTGATTACTTTATTAATCTTTTTTATGTTACATGAAAGTGTTTGAAAAACAAAAACCAACAAGATTTGGAAATTCTGCAAAATGCTGTGAAAAGGGGTCACATAATTGTGCAGGCAACCTTGAAGCTGCAGAGTTAGCAGTACAGTAAGCCCAGCTCACTGACAGAGAGGCAGAAGGGGCTTGACAGGGTACGTCAGGGCAGCAAATAAATGTTTGAATGGGAGAGTGGGCCCAAAGAAAGGAAGCGTGCACAGGCAGACAGGCTGACACCACCCAGATAATGGAGCTGCCAGAGCCTCTCCCACATTACATCTCACCTCACCAAAACACAATCACAGGAAAAAACACCCACTTGCACATGCAGACATGCTCCTATACACAAATAAGCACACACACATACACAAGTGTTTCACATATATACACTCTCAAGATTTGTATTGAGCTCTTTAAGAAACGGATGCCTGAGAGTAAGACGGGTAGAAGGAGAGAAACCGTGAGTACGGTTGGATAGGTGTGAGTACAGGATGCATCATTCATTAGAAGCTAAGGCATAAGGCTGCACTAAAAAAAAATACCTCTCCTTCTCCATGTACTGGTAATCTCTCCTGTCAACTCACTTAGAAATAGGCGGTGACTTGATAAATCACTAGGCTAACATTAAGTGACAATAGGCTTGACAGTGCAGGAGCCTCCCATCCTCTGACACTGATCATCTGATCCCTTTTTACAGCGCGTTAAATATACTGGAAAGCCCCTTTCTGTCATGGCTTCATGTTAAGAGACACATGAAGGATTTGTGTTGCCAGGAAAAGAGTAGGATTTAAAAGCAAGAGGCTGTGGTTTTTGCAGTAGAATGATAGTAAAAGTTCAGGCCTTTAGGCACAGATTAAAGAGGTCTGAAACAATTCAGAACAGTGATCTGAAAACCTTTTGATCAGTAGTTTGGATTGCTTGTTTTAGGCCTTGTCCCAGTTTCTGCCCCATCTGTATACAGGTGGTCAACCCAGCAAGGGATGAAACTGAATGTGTTTACAATTAGGAGTGAGTGATATGGATAAAATCCTCCATCACAGCAGGGTTCTACACTTAGGTCCTTTTCCTAAGGAGTACATTTAAGAACACAAAAAGAAATTTAGGAGCACAGTGGAAAATGTCAAAGTAACACAGATTTTATTAACAAACAATTTATTTATACTGCATCTGTGTGTGCTCCTTCCCCCTGTGTGCAATTATGATGTGAGGAGTGGAGGACTATGGAAGTGTTAGAGCGTAAGGCATGTCCTTATCATACTCCATGTCTTTTCCTTCCTTTTTGCAGCAACAGAGGCCTGTTGCTCTCCAGGCCGGCTCTGCCTCCTATCGAAGACATTATTTTCAGAATGTGAACCTGCCGCGCCCACAACAGCGCGATCTGCCGGGTCCGTCAGCCCCACTCCCAGCTGCGGGCCTGCTGTGACAGCCACCAACTCGGCTTTTTTCACCGAACGTATTTGCCGAACCAACATCCCACTCTCTATCAGACAATAAATATGAAGCTCATCTTTCAAGCACACAACCACTTATAAATTGGCTTAATTTTTAGCCTGGCGTACCAATAATTAGTTTCTCTCACTTGACACCGGCTGCTTCATCACAGAAAACTCTACTGTGATTGGCACATTGCGGCTTGTGGAATGTGGGAACTGTCAAGTTCGTCTGATACCGACGCGATAGTGGATTCAACTGAACGTTCCGCATCAGCAGCCGCCATCTTGATTTGTTTATGAAGATGCCCCAATGGTGCTTCTCTCTGTCAGTCATCTGTTCAAACCTGCCCCATATTAGATAAATGGTTGTGATTGGCTCGCCACATTCCAGTCCTGGTGAAAATCTGTCTGAATAGGAGAGGGGCCAGACGTATCTGCCAGAGCAAATGAAACATGAGTTTGCAGATTTGTCTGGTTCCCAGGCTGGATGGTAGAGGAAAAGTCAGGGGATCTCCAAATAATTAATTCTCCGGGCACCATAGAAGTCTGTACCAAATTTCATGGCAGTCCGTCCAATGGTTGTTGAGATATTTCAGTCTGGATCAAAGTGGTGGACAGATGGACAGACGGACATCCCTGGGGCCTCATCGCTAGCATGGCTCAAAATCTCTGACGACAGACAACTTTATATTGTCTCACACTACAGTATATATCGTTATGTTGCACACCGATACATATAATGTAGTGCTTGAATGGATAGCCTAGTTGATGAATCAGTTCAAGTCAATCAACAGAAAGTGCCGCAACAACAATTTTGATAATTAATCATTAGAGTCACTTATCAAGAAAAAGGATTAACATCGTCTGTTTTCAGTGTCTCAAAGGTGAAGTTTTGCTGTTTTTCTCTAACATTGTTTTAAATTGAGTACATTTTGGTTTTGGAATGAATTTTGAATGAGTTGAAATGAAGATGATTTTTTGTTGCAGCCCTAATACAATGCACCATAAAATAAAATACTGCAACAGACAAACTGCAGACTCAAAAGTGACATAGTGTGAATCAACACCCCTTCTGACAAGGGAAAAAAGAAACTTCAAAAGGTTTAAAAAGGTAGTATTGCTGCAAAGGTATTGCATCAGATTGCATTATATTGTACAGGCTTTCCAGTAACAATTGTGTCTAGCTGCGGTATCTTTGTCATTGTCAACACTCTATAGTAGGGACCATGGTGTGCTCTTTTATATACAGTAATATCTGAGGAGCTTCATATATTTTCATAATACAATATCTTTCATTTTTTTGTTTGTTTGATGCAATCTCAGCCACTGTAATGGTCACAATGTGGGTTGGATCTCCTCTGTATCTACAGTAAATGCTTACTCTTTCCAAAATACCAAAGTGTAAACATGTAGGCATTTTCTGTGATAGTGTTCATTTTTACATCCTTGTTAGGGGTACTCCAAATACATTCTCACAGTGTGGGCCATGACTGTTGCTGCAATACACCGTTGCATGTAGCTTAAATGGTACTGTAAATCAACATATATACACTGCTATGTGGTCAGTTTTGAGTTAACTGACAAAAATACTGAATTAAAATGTTTACATCTGAAAACATTTACATTTTCCTGCTTGTGCTGTAATTAAAAAGATACTTGTTTGCCACTGAAGCCTCTTGTTAGAAACAAAGCTTAAACATATGCTCTCCCCAAGAGTGCTGATACCAAACTACAAAAAAACGTGTGTGTGTGTGTGTGTGTGTGTGTGTGCTTTCTCCTGCTGGCATTGTTTATTCTGTAGATCTTTTACTGGGAAAGCGATGGCCAATATTTTTCTATCTTTACACAAAATAAACACACACACGTACAGGACGGCCTACTTAACACATGAACAATAGCAGACCCCCCCAAAAAACATAGCACACATTTGCTGTAAGCAGCTTTATCTCATTATATTCTAGGTACCTGCTGGCAATTTTATTTAATTGTTTTAATCTTCATTTATCCAGAGAAAGCTGACTAAAAATACTCTGCATATAGTTTATTTATTCTAGTTAAACTAATAGCAGATTTAATGGCAAATAGTAAATTGCATGAATAATACAACTATTACATGCTGCTAAAACACCACCTAACAGAGCACAAAGACTTTCTCGGTATTAGACTGACAGCTCAACTGATTAAATTAAACTGTTTTTTTTTTTTTTTTCAATTAACATATGTTGACAGGTAGTAAAAAGACTAGCACGGGAATAGCAGTACCAATAACATTTGGCACCAGGCGCCATGTGAGATGACACTGCACGTTCAGGGGCTGAAACACTTTTATCTGTGAGATCACCTTGCAAGTTATAAATTAAAACAATGATTTCACAATGTATGATAAACCATGAACCACTGGATGTACTTGAGAATCTTCACTTTCTGTAAAAATAGCTGGCAAAGGTTTTAGAGAGAAACATGACAGACAGCAAAAATGTACAAAACACAGACAGTAGTACCAACCCTACTTAAAAAATCTAATCTAAACAATTTGTCTGCTGCCTGCTAAAATGCAGGATTGGCATGCCAATACAGCCTTCCCGGGTGATTTCATTTTTATAGGACTGTTGGGAGGCCAATTTGCCCTGCAAAATTTTTCTCATCTCTTCTCTCTTCTGTCAAAAAATATCCTGACCAAATTTTTTTAAAGGCCGACAATTACAGGATTTCTTCAGTATGGTCTGTAAATGAACAGTTGTCCTGTCGGTGCATATCAGAGAACACACATGCCGATACCGAAAAAGGTCAACAAACAACCGGCAACCTCCATATAATGTTAGTCAAACTATAATCACAGTCTAACTTTACTGACACTGTTAAAACGTTTTTGTTGTTTGTCATTTTACAACTCAGGATTACACGACAAAATGAAAGTTGTATTCCCTTCATGCTGCACAAACATAGAAAATACAAATTAAATTTAGATGAGGACAGGATCAAATAGAAAATAAAAACAACATATACAGTTATTTATATATATATATATATACACACACACACATATGTGTACACCCAGGAAATAATTCTCCAACATTCGAACAGCATTCCTAGCATTGCTCCAAAAAGGTGGTAGGATAAACTGAGCCAAGGGTATCAGTGATGATGAGCACAAAGCTCTCCATGTTCATCAAGTGCAAGTACTCCGGCTTATCTGCAGTCTATTGACTCTTTCTCAATGGCTTCTAGTGACAGAATGCCCCTTTTCAACAAGTTCTCGTTTTACGTGGTGTTTCCGGCGCTAACAGACACTTAAAATGATAAACGCAAGTCATATCAGGTGTTACTCATGAATGTTTATTCTGTGAGAAACTTGATAACAGGCCATAAAAGTGTCTATCAGCGAGCTGGAGAGGGAAGAAGCTTATATTTTCATTCATATCAAGCTACATCAATTGAAGCTTATAAACGTAATAGTTTTGAACCAGGACCCAGTATCCAGATGAAGTGGCTCGTTACAAATTAGGTGTTTAAAATGAAGTAGGCTACACTTGTCTCATATATATATTTAATCAACATTTAAGTAAGTATAAGTATTTGATTGGACTCTTTAAAACATTAAAAAACTTGATCGAGACATCCCTGTTTAGCTTGTTCTACACTTAATTTCCAACCACATAATACCAGCTGCAGGTTCCTCCACTCAACAGGCTTAATTCACTCTTTACAGGAGATGTTAATGTTCTCACCTAACCCGGTATTTTTCAAACGATGTCTGATATTTTTCAAATATTTTATGTTGGTAAATGACTGTTATACACATGTTGTTGTTGCTGTTGTTGTTATTATATATGGATTCAATCATCAATCTTTATAGATTCTGTGTTAGGCCCTCACCACACCAAGAGGGTTCTGGGCCCCTCAATAACGTATTGTTCTCTGCACTTTTACATCTCAGAGACACAATCCACTAAAGAGGAGAATGAGTATATGAAGAAATAGAATATAAACATTGTTATATAATATGGACTGATGGACTGGCTTTGGAATGCTTGGTTTATGCTGCACAAGTCATTTTTCTTGTAGTTTTTGTTTTTTTTTTCTTTGAGAAAGCCAAAATAAAGCTTCACCAGCTGACTTGCGTGTTATTCTAGATTGACTGCTTGAAAGGTTTGGCGCAGTTCGACATGAGGATGAGCAAGCTAATCGCAAATGTTTTTCTTTCAATTAACTGTTCCTTTAATGCAGAGGCTGTTAAGGCATATAAATATTTAATGTGTTAACAGTAACAACAATTTAAGTATGCTCTTAAAAAAGCAGCTGCTGTCAGTTTTCTTGATTCTTGAACTTTCCCTCTCTACAAAACTATTACCAACAGCCATTCTCTTATTCTCTTGGTCTGTCAGTACGGCATTGTGCTGCAGAACAAAGAAACCAGTGAGCAAGCCATCATTATCACTTCAGGGACCCAGAATACACATTCCCCCTAAGATGCTGGAAAACACAGACCTAAAAACAAAAATACCATCACAGATAAAATAAGTAAAAAATACATTCCAGAGGAGAATACAAGTGGTGCTTTATGTTTGGTGGAAGGGGGTGTATTAACAGCTGCAGCCCCATCTCTACTTGGAGCTCAACAAGGCCATCACCACAGGGATTTTGATCAACTGCACATTGCTAAAAATGCCACGATTCTTTTCCCTTAATTAACTATTTGTTGTTTTTCACAGCTACATCATCTCTCATCGTGACATTCCCTAAGGCTTCATCCATCTCGCTGAAGTGTTTACATTTGTAGTAGCCTATTGCTGACTGATAAATCGTATTTTCGGCATCATAGCGATATGAATACACATGATACACACATCACAAAAGACTACCTGAAACGCTATAAATTAGAGAATATCAGTCATCAACGATTGTGCTCTTGTGCTCACCCGAATGAGAGGGCTGGTAAAGGGAAAAAAGGGCCCAGCCTGCGTCCAAAGTTGACACCACCCTACCCAATCTTTTCACTAGCCCATCTTCCACACGGTGTCGGACACCGCCCTACGAAAATCCCCAACACATGTTGCACAAGTCATCATTATCCCAGTATTAAACAATGTTATCACACATCGCAGTTCTTTCTCATATTGTGCTGGCCTAATTTGTAGACAGAGCCGGGTTAAAGGCATCTTTAAAAAAACATATATATATATTATTTGAATTTGCTGTCTTCTTCATCCTCCCAAAGAGTAGTCTTTAATGTCAGCAGAATAAAGAAAACAATACCACATTCAAGCCTGTTTTAATTGCTCTAGTCTAACACATAAATCACATTGACACACACACACGCACAAACACATACCCAGGATAATTCTTCGCAGTTTATCTACACTCACCTGGTGACAAACAAGCATGCAATATGCCAACAGGAATACGCACTGGCCAGTGTATACACAGATGTGAACAATAGTAACCTGGAGGTCTTGCAAACCCTTATACCTCTTGTGCCTTTTATACTGGACACAGATTGTTCCCCCCCAAAAAATGTGGCTTAAAATGAATTACAGAACAACAATACTTCATTATGATCTGTCATATGTCTCATATGTGGTAGGAATAAAAGCTGTTGGAGGCGCAGACTACCATTGTGTGATTACATCAGTTAATGTAGTTATTCAGACAATAATTATACTGAAAACTATGAGGACCGATCCTGCTTACTGTCATTAAGTTAATGAGTCTGAAATCTATTTTTCTGTTCTCTTGACCCTCCCGGCCTACTTCAGGGTTATGAGAAAGAAAAAATATAGGCCTGCAGGAATCACTGAAGCACTTACCTTTCATTTACTTTATTTAGGAATATAGCCAATGGCTTACAATTCTAATAAACATTCACCTTTCTCCCTCGTCTTCCTCTCTCCTTATCTTTTGAAAGTGGTCTGCAGTTGTGCCTGCTCTCTTCATGATCAAGCTGAAAACTTGATTTTCAAGAACTTTTGAAGAGCAGACTCCAAAAAATGGTGTGTGATTTGATTGGCCAGTGAGCCCAGTCCCGAAACGTGCACAGCACGCTCCTGTGCTCACCCGAATGAGAGGGCTGGTAAAGAGACAGCCAGCCAGATGCCCGGTAACAGCTTTATGGATTTTTTGCCAGTCAACGGGCCCACCGTTGTGGCAGCTCCAAAGGTGTCTCGGTATGTCAGATGGCCAGTACACAGGTGAACAGATTTGAAGGCTGTCAAAGCTCCGCTAGCTTCTTCCAGCCGTCTTCACATATGAACTCCAGACAATGTTGCTCTTTCACACATGTATCATGCAACAGGAGTTGTCCTGTCAGACACAGGAGTACATGAGTAAATATTCAAGTATTTCACTTTTTACTGGAAATATAAACTGTGTTTGGTTTAGGCGTGGGGTGCAGGAGGCAGGACATGACGCTGAAGTTGTAATTCAGCGTTTTCAAGATTTTCACAAGAAATAAAACAGCTTTTATTTTACGTAAAATCACATTATTTCGTATTGTTTTGTATATATAGTAGCTGGTATAGCAGTATTATACAGTAGGTCAGTTTGGCTGCTTGGTACTGTATTGGGGTTTCCAACCACGTGGCACCATAACATAGGCTATAAATGCTGTGTGACTGTACAAAAAAAAATAAAAAATTCAAGGCAACAAAGGGCGAGTAATTGATATTGAGGTTGGGCGATATGTTTTTTTTTTCAGCTGGCCACCAAAATACAACTGCATTGGTCGTAATAATTACCAAGATGTTAAAATATTCTGCCTCTACACGCTGTTTTTCCCTGTTGCCTCTCTCTGCCCTTAGCTCGCTGAACGAGAGTTTGTCGCAGAACTGCAGCTCTCTTTCATTCTTCGGAGGCACCCATTAAATTAGCATAAGCATTTAGCATCATCGATTGTTTTTTGCGGTCACTGACTACAATGCATTAATCCCGATCTCCGGTTTGCATATTTTTAGTGAAAATCGGTCGATAATGATCCACGGCTTATTTATCTGGTGCATTTCTGAAAAAAATCCTCTGGTTCCTACCACACTTCTACCGATGTGAACTTCGTAACTGAGTTTTATGATTTTATGTCCATTGTTACCATGATAATATTTTAATTTTCATGTCAACGAGTACATTGATTTTAGGGCTTTGGATTACTTAGCTCTTGTTGCTTGTTTCAAGAGTGACACGCACGTTATTACTATGGATATTGAAGTTGATGGGATATTGATGATGTTTTTGCGTTTCTTTTACACCATTCTTGTTGTGAAGCGTAACATTAACAATTGAGTTATTGAAATTCAAATCTGGAAAATAACTTTACTCTCATCTACCACTTGCCTTAGTTGATTAACTTTTTGATGATTTTAATGATAAATTGAGATTGTCACTAGATACAGTTGCTCCTGCACAAATAAAAAGGCAATCTGAAAATCATCAACAAAACAAATTATCCAACAAATTATCCAAAAGTTTAAAGAGTTACAAGTTACAATTTACAATATTGCAGTCAGGAAAGAAATACAAGCCCATTTCTCAAAGATTATTTCAGATAACCAAAAGTATTTTTTTCCACAACTGACTTCTATATACTGTTTTCTATATCCATCACCTGCTCTCAGTCGTCATACTAATGCGTCAACTCTTAAATGCAAAGAATTTGCTTAATTTAATAAAAAAAACTTTCTATTTAAACTCCCTGGGATCTCCCTACCCATGGGCCTCCATCTGTGATATCATCCTTTGATATAATGTCAGAAGTTGCCATCAGTGAAGTAATTCCCTAGACCCCATCCCAATCAAGCTGTTTAAATCTTGCTTCCAAAGCCTTTCTCAAGTAACAAGGAGTAAAATAAACTCCTCTCTTAATTAAGGCATTTTCCCCACAGATTTCCTTGGTAAGCTTTTAGAGAAAATAGTTTTTAATCAACTACTTCATCCAACCAACAACAGCATCTTAGAAAAGTTCCAATTTGGTTATTGAGCAAACCACAGCACTACCCTACTGGAAGTTGTAAACAACCTGAAAGTCATTGTGGAGGCAAATAATGTTGCTGTCCTCCTTCTGTTAAACCTCAGTGCAGCTTTCGATACAAACAACCACAGTATTTTAATTTACAGACTTGAGAAATGGGTGGATCTTTATGACCGGCTATTGGCTTGGTTTCAGTCATAATTAACTGATTGTTTTTTGTCAGTCTGGGTGCTTCTGTATCAGAGTAATGGTATTGAATATGGTATTCTTCAAGGAAGCATTCTAGGTCAGATTATGTTCTCATTATACAGTATATGCTCCGGCTTGGGAAGATTATTAACCATCACCATGTCAATTACCATTTTCATGCTGATGATACACAATTGTACATCTCTGTCTCACCAACATTAATTTATGGATGGGTAAAAACTTTTAAAGCTAACTGAGGAAAAAATTTAGATTCTTTCAATAGGATCCAAAGCAGCAAGAGAAAATTTCTTGGTGGCTTTATCAAACAGATTACAACTACAGATTTTAGACTGATTTAAATTTTAATTCTCATTTTAACAAGGTAATTAAAACGCCCTTTTTTCATCTTAGGAATTTTGCCAAAGTCAGACCCTTTTTTTTTAACTCAGAAAGATGTGGAAATTCTCGCTCACGCATTTATAACTGCCTGTTTGGATTATTGTAATTCCCTTTTAACTGGATTGCCTAAAATTACTATAAGAAAACTACAGCTAATTCAGAATGCTGCAGCTACAGTTTTAACTAAAACAAGAAAAATGGCTCACATTACATTGTGGCTTAAAACACTGCACTTGCTACCCTTTTCTTTTAGAATTGATTTTAAAGTTGTTTTATCGGTTTATTAAGCATTAAATGACCTTGCTCCTCCCTACATTTTCTTTCACTTTATGTTCCAGCCAGATCACTGAGGTCCTCCACCGCTTTTCTTATAAATGCTCCCTATGTGTCCCATAAAACTACTGGTGAGAGGGACTTGAAACCGTGGAACTTACTGCCTCTGGATATTAGAATGGCAGTTGAGTTGAGTGGATTTGCTGCTTTTCTCTGTTTTATTCCATTGTAAATTGGATGTTTTGGGTGAGACAAAACAAGCAATCTAAAGACATCACCCATGCAGAGCAAAAATGTTCCCTCTCGAGGATGCTTTTCCTCTTGAGGATACTGTTCTGTGCGCTTACAGAGCAAAAATTCTCCCTCGTGAGGATGCTTTTCCACTCGCTCGATACTCTTCTGTATGCTTAACCTGTGCGCAGGTTTTGAGACTAATGCCATAACAAACGTAAAGTACAGGATAGGGTAATGAGTGCAGTGATTGCCCTAGAGGAAGGGCAACTGTCTGGAATAACTCTAAATATTTTATAATTTTGCATCAGTTTGTAAGTCATTGCAGTGATGAGATGGGCTTGAGATATTGGGTTGATAGGTGACATCAGCAGTGTAATTGGTGATTCTCACCCCTGCCTGCATGTCAATGGGAAGAAATGGAAAGGAGAGAAGGTCATGTTCACGATTGCTGGCATAGCAACGGTAGGAAAATTTGCGAAATGGGATAACTAGGGATGTATTGGCATAGTGAATGTCAGGGGAGATGGTTCGTAATGGTGACGGGTACGTTCCATTATACCTGACAGCAGCTGTCAGTTAGTTAGTGAGGGCAAGTGCAGACCCAGAGGGCCCAATGTCAGCAAGAGGAGTACCTGGCAGTTCAGTGTTGAGGACACAGGCATAAGTCTAAGAGGGTTAAGCCTGAGGAGTGAAAGGCAGCTGTAGCAGTGCCTCAGTGGCAGGGATAAAAATCTCAGCGGAGCAAGGTGGGCTGGTCGTGGTCCAGTGCGATAACAGTACCCACTGAGAATTTAGTAAGAGGTTAAGATTTTTGGAAAGGAATAAAAGAAGCAACACCAAGCAGTAGCTTTTAACAGCATTTCAAGCGTCAAGGTTTGATTTCTTGCAAAGCTTTGTAAATGATTGACTTCAGATGGATAGGTGGCAGCCTGATTTCAGGGAGAAGTTGACAAAAGTTTACAGAAAATGGGACAGACAGTACGTGATTGAGCAAGGAGTTAAATAGGTTTGAATGAAGATCAGGAGGGCAAGTGTTGACCCAACTGGAGGAAACAAAAGACTGGAGAGAGGGTACCAGACAGTCTGTGGGGTAACAACAAGACATAGTTAGGGGCACTCAAACTGTAAGCTTCCGTATTTTATATTCTGCAGTTATTCCACCTGATATTAATAATGAATACCACCAGAAGGTCACAGAGCATCCTAAAGAATGGGTAAAAAGAACGGGTATTACAATTATTGGGAATTTGTAAGGGAAGGCAAGCTTATTTGTATAGCACATTTCATACACAAAAGTGCCTACTTTAAACTTTATTCTCTGACATACTGAAAGCCAGTGAAGAGATCTGAGAACTGGTTTGATGTGTTCAGTTTTCCTGGTGTTGTTAGGACCTGAGAAAAGACCATTGCAGTTATCTAACCTGCTAGAAATAAAAACATGGATTTGTTCCTCTAAGTCCTGCCTGGGTATGAATCCTCTGCATTCTACCATCTTAAAAATAGAGCAAGAATCTGACTTTCTGACTTGTTCAGCCTTCCTCCTTTTGTGCCAGAGACAGTTATCTTAGTTTTGTCTGCATTTAGCTCGAGAAAGTTCAAACAAATTCAATCAGTTATTTGTTAAAATCCCCTGCAAAGAAAATCAATCGGACAGTATTCGCTTGTGACAGAGCAAAATAAATATGGGTGTCTGCATAATAGATAGTTGGTATTACTGTTTTGTATAATGCAGAATCGGTTTCTAAACTAATATCATTCAGAAGCTTGATGTCATGTAGAGCTGTCTCAGTGCTGTGGTGGGGTCAAAAATCAAGATTGAAAGCTATCAGAGTAACCTTTGAGGTTAAAAAGTGAATTGCTGTTATTCAACTTTTTCAGTTATTTCCCTTACAAAGGGAAGGTTTGATATTTGTCTGTAGTTGGAATCACAAACTACTCTTTTTTGCTTGATGAGCCGTGATGACTGCAATTTTCAGGAGGATTCAGGAGAATTACCTGATGACAGAGAGCTGCTGACTATCTGCAGTAAATCTGTTGCCAAACAGCCTAAAGCATTTTTAAAGATGCTTATTGGTAGAGCATCAAGACACCAGGTGGACGGCTTAAGATGCGGCACAATTTTTTTTAGAGTTTATGTAGTCAGTAGCATGAAATCTAGCCATTTCACCCATTTTCCTTTCATGTGTTAGTAGATGGAAATGTATTTATTTTTGCATAATATTGAACTTTTAACGGCTGCATTTTATTCCTGAAAAAGTCAGCAAACTCTTTTCTCAGTGAGAAGGAGTTCAGATGCATTGGTGTAAGGGGACTGGTCACCCTATCAATGGTACTAAAAAGAGCATTGTGTGGCATTGTTGCTGATGATGTCAGAGAAGAAGATTGCCCAGTCCCTCTCAGTTCTAAATTGTAAATGTTGAGTTTCTCTAATCTTTATATTTTAAGGTGGATTTGAATTTATTTTATTCTTTTTACCTTTTCTGGATCAATATGGATTCTGCAATTCTCATTTTTTGTTTACCAGAGGATGTTTTAACTCTATCAGATGGAATGACATCAATGAAATTCAAATTAAATTTTGTAATTGATATTGTTTGGAAGATTATTCACAGAGGGCAAAGTGAGGGTAGGCAACGTAGAGAGAGTTTTCATAAACAGTGCCCCAGTATTCTCATTGATGATGGTGATAGATAAAATAACAGACAGTAGTTCTGTAAATTCATCAAAGACGTAGCCAGACGATTTTAGTAGCCTGTAAACTTTAAGCAGGGCCAGTTTCAGGTTATTTCTGAGAGGGCTGAGCACACATTGTGGCTGGCTAAATTTGCAATGAGTGATACTGATCAGTGATGAGTGATAGGGGTACTGGGAAAGGATAAGACATGCAGATACGAGCCTGCCCCAGGCATAGGACAAGTGGCCTACTGCCCAAAAACTGCGTTGAGTAGGGGTTAGGGGTGGGGAAAAAAAGCATTGCATATTTTATTTAATGATTTTTAATCACCTTTTTAAGGCCTGAATTGATATAATTCAAATTAAATTGTGGCTCCGTATGTGAACTGGAATTAATTCCAAGTAACTACCAGCTTAACACTTGCACGCAGGGCCTCCACCTGTAGCCCAGGGCATTTTGGCGAAAGAGACCCACAGAGAGGACATCTAGCAGTGGCGTCATTGACAGTCACCATGGTAGTGACTTGTCAATCACACGGTAGCCATGCCCTAAAGCATATGCAGCTTTATCGTCTGTTTTACTTTAAACGGGACCAACATTTACTAAACGAACATCATGCTGTACTGAAAAGCACTAGAAACTAGCGATTGAGACCATAAACTCATTAAAGAATATTACCCAGGTAATAAATCAAGTGAAAAGTAGGGTTGTTTTCTTATAGGCTTCTATACATTCAGACTTCTTTTTGCAACCAGCAGAGACGCTCCCTGCTGGCCAATAGAGAGAATGCAGGCTTAAGGCACTTCTGCATTGGCTTCACTTTTCAGACCCGGAGGTTGCTGCTTGGCCTTGACACCCGGTATCTGCAGTCCCCGAGCGCCGTTAAGGTATCTCTGTAACTATCCAATATGGCGGCTCCCGTTTCCTGGCCGGCTACAGTGGCAGTATTAAATGGACTGGATGGTAATTTTTTTCTAAAAGAAAAACCAACAACTGCACTTAAACTTTATGTTGATAGGAAATATGTGTTTGCCAAATTTCTGACAGGACGTACCCTCCGACAGGAAGGCTTTTCGTTGCTCTGATTGGTTGTCTCCACCCATCGAAAAAGCCCCTTGGAAGTCAAAAATGAACTGAGAGGTTCCAGACTAATACACATTTGCGAATTAGTCTGGCGATGCCAGGTTAGAACTTCACCTGTCCACAGTGACATCCTGGCATGCCAAAAGGAACGATTATTTACCATACAGACCTTAAATTGTCATTCTAGGTAGTGTACATATTTTATTTATTATTTTCTCATGGCACTACCTTGTTGGACAGGGATAGCTAACTTTAGCTGTTCAAGCTTACTTAAACAAGTATATATTTTTTATTCATTCTACGTTTTATTTACCACTTTTCTATGCAATATAGCAATGGTGTCATGTGATGTTCATTGTGTTTGGAAATATGCCTCATGATATATAGTCTCTAGAAGTATATGATTCAACTTTTCTCCATTGTCTAGTGTTATAAAAGTAAACAGAAATCTAAATAAATTGTAATATATAGAATTTGAATACTTATAACTTGCAATGCAAATTGAATAGGCACCCAAGTATTGTGACAGAATTGAATCAGGAGATAATTGTATCGTCCCAACACTAGTAGAGGTAGGGCAGGGACTCTGTATGTTCTAGGAACCTTCTTTCTTGTTTGCACTAATGCCAGGCAGATTTACTTGGTGTTGATTTGACTGGCGGTGTTAAGATGTGCGTCACTGCAACTTGGTGGCACTCAGTAGCATCACACCCAGATCCTTTATCTCCGATCTCAGCTTGTTAGAGAGATTAGAAGTGAGGTGAGGGGAGACTGATGAGGCAAACTTTTGGTTACCTTGCTGGCTCTATCAGTCTCACCAGCACGGAAAGCTGTTTTTTCCCCTCTGTCATCTTCATTATCAACAAGGTCCATGTCACAGAATGTGCGAAGTTGGGGTGGAGGCAGACTACTCTTTTTTTTTGGGAGTGGCTCGATGGCTGCAGATGACTGAGCTCGAGGGCTGAGTTTAATGTCAGCGTTAACCAGCTCTTTCATGTTGTCAGTGAATCCAAAACGGATTGAGGCAGGGGAGAGGGGAGAGGGAAGGGAGGAGGAATTGGAAGACAGATCCATGAGCTGGCTGACAACACACTGACATTAAAGTTGTGGTGTCTTTGTGGCCCTGCTGTCAGGGTGCATCATTTTAGGCCTGACTGATGGGTGTTGCAGGCTGAACCAAAGATGGCCAACCAATACTCCAAATCTGCTTTGGTGGAGGGAATCTGCCCTGAAAAGATACCTACACACCCAGAACAGATTAAAGTTATCAATGTAGTTGATCCATTTCGGTCCACAGGTTTTGCTGAGTGATAAATGTCTGCTAGCTTCAGCAGTTCATCCCTCTGTTGACTGTTAGCAGTGGTCCACTAATAAATAATAGTAATTAATAATTGGGCTTCCAGTTTGTCAAGGCCTATGAACAGTTCAATGAAATTAGCCCTTCTGACTGCTCTCTGCAAACATCATCCCCAAATGTAGATTCATTTGATTCATTTTGGGGTGTTGAGATATCAGATATCAGAGTTTTTTTTTTTTGGTTTATCTTTATGTCACAGTCCATACCTTCTGGGAAGCAGTTTTAATTGTCTTACCACTTATACCTCTGATAGAAGTGTCTCATACAACCGAGGTTACAGGTTAATCGGTCTCTTTAGATGTTTTTTCCCCCTTTTGCTCCATTCCCATGCATTCCTCTGTTGTGTTTGTGCGTTAGCTCATCTCATCATAATTGCTCTCATAATTAAACCCTTCAAAAGTTAAAGTTTGAAACTCTGGGTCGCAATCAGTGTTTTTCCACTGCCTTTAGTTTCCAGGCATAAATTATCCTCCCTATAAACATTCATACTTAAAAAAAATAACCTCCCGAGGATTTAGTTGTGACAGGCAACCACCTTATTTGCCCTGCAGTTAGGGCCTAAGAAATAATAGCTAAATGAAAATAAAGCAGAGAGCAAGAGAAAAAAGGGTATGCACTGAAGCAACACAGGAAGTATTAAGCACCTTCTCCATTTTTAAGATAAAACGTTGAAATGTGTTTGATTTATTGTTTGACCATCACATCATCACCAACACCCTGTAGAGATGCACAATGTTAGTGGAAGCTGCACAAGCTTTTATTTTGCAAATCTACTGAGATTCATTCACTTAATCCATAAACATACTGCTCTTGCGAGGCAGGTTTGTAAAATGTTGATATTGCCCAGACATTCCTGGTAACCTGGAGACATCTGCAATGCACAGGTCCTTGGGTTTGCTTTAATTAGGGTGCAAATTATATCTTTGTAGATTCATAGGTACAGTAAATGGGCAAGACAAATTGCATAGGAAATGCCACATTAACATGTAATAAGACTGAACTAAGTAATCTCTAATTAGGTTGCCCTTTTAAAAAGGGGAGAATGTCTGTGATCCTGTGGAAAAAGACTAATTGTCTGAGAGGGTTAGAAGCTTTTTAGGGCACTGGTGCACTTGGCCTAGAACCTTTTTAACAGCTGATTATGATACAAACGATACTCACTGGTATTATTACATGGTGCTTAATGCAGATGATAAGAATGTTTATGCTTTTAACTTTACTCCTGCCTCTACTGAATATAGCATTACTTTTTAATAGTAAGCAGCTTGACTTCTTATACTTAGGTAGTTGTCTTTCTCCAATTCACTGCCTCTTCTCCTCCACTAATGGTGCTTATGAATTATTATTTATCTGGGATGACAACTCCTGCATTAGCACAGTAACACCTGGCCCCTGTAAGAAGCATTTAATTAGTTACACTCTTGGATGAACTTTTGTATCCAATGTATATGATATTTTCTTTTTTTCTAATTCTAATAACAACTACAACTACTCAGTAACGTCTTACCAGTAACCTTCATTATTTTGAAAAATGATTGGAAAAGATACCTTTTACCTGACCGTTTTGTCTTTCACAGATAAATACCTAACACTCATACATTAGACAGAGAAAATACATGAATATCTGAATGTTTTGGTGGTTAAGAGTGGAGAGATGAGGCGTGCAAGATAACTTATCTCTCTTGCTTCAGCTGGCAGCTGCACCGACTGTCAACAACAACAGGCACTTCATTTTGATATTTGATGAAGCCACTGTCTGTGTACTCACATAAACCAGTCAGATGAGCAAAACTAGACAGACCGAGAGAAGAATCAAGAAGCCAGACCAATGAATCACACAGCAGCATGATGAGAAGAGTCACCTTCAGTTTTAATTAGTCCAGCAGCCAATTTTAAAACAGATATAGAAAAGGATGGACTTGACTAATATTGACATATGACAAAAGGAAGGAGTTCCGAATTTGGGCTTTCAGGTCGCAGTTTGTGATCATGTGTTCATTCACTCTTTTTCCCGGGATCCAAAATGTCATAGTACTTTAAGAAATTAATTATGTTTCCTGATCTCCCAATTCAGGCCATTCAAACTGTAAACTTTACTGATTTTTAAGGAACATTATAAAATAAGAGATTGATCCATACATTATTTATTTGATTGTCTATTGAGTCTTATGATGGCCATTAGTGTTTTTCTGTTGAATGTAACAAATTTTGTTTCGAATTGTAATATCAGGCTTTATCAGGTTTGAAAGTAGTGTAAAAAGTCTACTTTATGTGAAGTATGTATAAATAATAACATTAACATAAGAAGGGAAAATGTACGTGCTAAGAAAATGTTTTAAATCAATATCAACATACTGTATTTAAACTAACCCAAAACTCTGCTCCGGGATAACTTAATGCAATAATATTAAACGTGACATGTCTCCAGAGTTATTGGTATTAGTTATCTACACACTTTCATTTCATGACCAGATCAGACACACATGCCTCCTCTTTAATAACATCATGCATGGATCTGGTTTCTGGAGACAAAACAAAACCAAAACTAAACTACAAACAAAACCAAACCAAACCAAACAGCACTTTACAAAATGTTACTATACATATAATACCTCGAAATCAAACTCTGCATTTATATACAATACAAAAATGCTTTTAACTCTTCTCACCTAGAATCTATAATTGCTGACATGTGGTACAGAGCATACTGCAACTCTTAAAAAAGCAACAAAGCACAAAAAAGCACAACAAATACAACATTTAAAACATGATGAGTAAAAAAACAGAACATAAAACAAAGTAGGCTACATGGCGCATAGAAAAGGAAACTGAACCTCAATTAAAGACAAACAACATACATTTAAGTTAAGCAACAATATCAAGTTTCCATTTTCCCCTCTATAATTATGCTGTGGTGGCGTGGCAAATCATGTCTGGTTGTAGTCCGTTGCTTTACACTTTCTGAGTACTGTTTGTCTTAGAAACAACAGAGGCTGAACGCACTATCCTGTTGTTATGGTGAGGTACAGTACAGCAGCCCCAGTCCGTTTTCTGCGCCCCTTATTCTGTTCCTCTTTCTTTCCTCCCTCCAAAACGCTCATTCCCTCCTTATTCTGAAGGCATTCAGGTGAGTTTCTCTTTAGTTCAATGAAAACACCCCGTACCCCCTATGCAATGTTCTTGATTGCATTCTCATTAAGCTTTTCCATGTAGTTCCTAAGATCCTTGGAGTCCCCAAGCTCGATGTCCGGACATACCCATTTTATCTCACTGGTTTGCACTAGTGCTAATGGGCTGAGCACAGGACATCCATTACTGGACTTAACATTGGAAAAGGTGGTGAACTTCACCCTCTTTCTCTTGGTGGTGGGTGAGTTAAGTGACTCATTTCTGTGATCCCTCCCACTACAGCCTCCCACACCGGTATTACCACGCTGGACGGCTCCATTCAATAGTTGACTTCCTTCCTCTAGGGTACCGCCCAGCTCATCCTGCTGCTGTTGCTGCAGACATAGCCCCTCGTCTTGGCCCAGCCAAACCCAGTCGTGGGCATGGGGCATTGCCTCTGGGGCTTCCAGGGACATCTGCTTGCTACGGTACTTATATGCATAAGAGATGCAGTTAATGAGAAAAACCAGGATGGCCAGGCAGAAGACTCCCAGCAGGGCATACATACCAATCTCCAAGTCTGTCAGGCCTCGTCGGGATGGTAACAAGTCCTCATCAGTGCTGCGGCTGCGAGGTAGGTCTCCCTGGTCTGGATATTCAGAGAATTCGCTTGGGACCCTCGCCCCGCTGTCCGCTGATAGACGGCCCCCATTAGGTCTGGCTGGGACATTGCCCCTGATAGTAGTGGCTCCACGGTTGATTAACCCGGTTTCCATGTCAGAGATAGATCCGCCATAATATGGAGGATCAGGACGTGTTCGCCGGTCTCCCGGTTGTCTGTATTGCTCTTCTGGCTGACCAAACCTTACCTGTATGTTTGCCATTCCAGTGGCTAAGACAGTATGTCGTTTTCCCTTCTGGCAAACCTCTGATGGACTCATTTCAACTCGGACAAGCAAACCCTGACCTTCACCCTTGGCAACAATGATGGGCCACTTCCATGCCGCACTGCGCTGCACCACCACCACCTGTTCATCCAAAGAGGTGGCTGCCAGGGTAAAATGGGCAGGGTTGTAGTTGTCAAGAGGAGTCATGGATCCGTCACTGAACTGGAGCCAAGCACTAATGAGGGACTCCTAAGAAAACACACATGCAGCACAACAGAACAATTGGTATCAGTATAACAGCAATAACCCAAATAACCCTGAAAATAACTCCAAAGACTAATCTGCACATTTCTGACTAATGCATCAGCATAACTGAAACAGAGAGAGAAAAAAAAAAAAACGATGGAAGCAAAAGTGAGCCTTAATTACAGTAGAAAGGCTCAAAGAAACAATTGGATAGAGTGGATATGAAACTATTCTCCTGAAATCCAAATATTCTTTTCTCTCCAAGGGAAGACACAGTAGCCTTTTTCCATTTGAAATTATAATTACAGGAATAACAGAGCTGTTCCATGGTTGGATATGCAAATCAGGAGATGGCTTCACTATAGCAAGAGTGAATTCATTATGAAAGAAACATTTCAATGCATATAACAGACTCCATAAAAACCCTGATCCAGTCTTGACTTGCAAGCCAAATACAATGCACAGTACAGTACTAATATAGTTAAGACTTGAGTTTCCCTCCCCTTGTGGCAGGTTAAGGAATGATTTATAATGTATAATGCTGCAAGATATTTAGATGTTTTGGATGCATACTTGTTTGAGCGTTTCCATGACTTCCTGTGTGGTTGCAGTGGCGACGATGGCCCTGTTGCTCCCTGGGCTGAGCTGCAGGGACAGAGAGAGTCCAGATACCAGCTGCACCCCCAGCTCTGTCACACTCACTTTATCATCCAGCACCCTGATGCTCCTCTCAGCCAGGACCGATGATGTAAGAGGGGACAGCACCTGCAACACACACCAACACTTGCTACTAATGGTATTGCTTAAGATCCAAGATGACAATGTTACTGTGAATGAAGAGGAACAGCCAATTTGCTAGCTGCCACTTTTGTTGACAGTGATGTTACTGTAAATGATAAGATGTCCAGTCCTGGAGCCCTGCAAAATAGGAGTTTTGTAATTCTTTCTTTAAATTTAGTCATACTCTCTGGGTTCAGTGATGCACAAACCAGAAATAAACTGGTATCAAAACTGATATTGGCACAAATATTTGCCCAGAGCTTATAGTTCAGTGTTATAAAATTAAGTCTTAAAGAAAACCCAAATGTACATCTTCTCAGAGTACATTGCCTTATATCAAATATCAGCCCATACTCAAAAAGTCCTCCAAATTGAATGACAAAATATGTTGTTTGTTAACGACCTCAAGCACATAGAAGTATTTTCTGGTCTGACAACTCGATCGACAGGACAACATCAAATGTATTTGCCTTCCAAAACCATTACAAATCCCTGTCGGAAAACCAGTTTTATGATCTGACAATGCCATGGCTAAGGACTGGTTATTCTTAGGCACTACAACATTTTGGTTATGAGAAGATTGTGGTTAAGGTTAAAAAAAGCACTTTGTTAAGATTAGAAAAATATCTTGGTTTGGGTTAAAATGACCGCCATACTGTCTGAATAATGGTGGTCTTGGTTGAAAGAAACCAACATTGATTGTTGGTAGGAAACCGGGGAATGAACAGTGGTCTCTGGTGCCAAAGTCAGACCTTTTTTTGACTCATCCATCCACAATGACCAAACTCTGTGGACCGAACATCTTCCACTTCCATCCTTGATTATATTAAATGCTCTTAAACTCCTATTTAAACATATAATCTCCAGCCCACTAACACACTCCACCTCCCTGTGTTGCCAGAGGTGTAAGCATGTAAATAGTTGTGATATTGTTATGAGATGAGAATCCCTCCCATCCGCTCCAATTACGGCTCCAGTCTCCTCCAGCCGCCCCCGCATGGCCGCATTTGCCAGCCATAATGAACTGTCAGCACCGATCACTGCCTCATTTATACAGACCCTTTTCCCTGTTTTCTTCCCACTGGTTTACCTCTTTTCATTTTCCCCTTTGCTTCCCACACAGTGAAACTGATATCCTTGAGTGTTAAATACAGCTAAAATCTGTGTAGTCTCAAAAAATAGGAAATATTTTTTAACCTTATCTCTGAGATGAGGGCTAAGGTTGAAAAGGCAGACTGGTGGTGATTGTGGATCTGAGATGGTCACACTTTCAATTAAGCATGCACTCTGATTGCTTTGATGTTTTTTTTTTGTACACATAAAAGGAAAGCAAAATAAGCAATGATACAAATTATTATGGGCAAAATCACTGGTTTAAGTTGAATTATGTAAGAGTCTGGCTGCATGCATAAAGTTTGCAGTTGCACTTCTGATAGTCAAAGGGTATTCTAAAACTAGCATCATCATCATACTTGCTTTGTCTCCACCTTTGGACATTTAGATTCGTATCATTATAGGTGAGTGATGTCTGTTTGCTTTATATTAAAATCAAATCAGGCTAAATTCAAAAGAGGCTACATGCTTTGTTAACTAGGAACTTGATTCTGATGAAATATAAGCAGGTAAGTGGGTACCCAAGTGTAGATTTTAAGAAGCCATGCATCACCTTCTTTTAGCAGAAGGAGCTGCCCAACTTCCAACCATGAAAAGAATAAACTATATCTCTCTATACCCTCTAAAGATGCCAGGAAGTGCAATCTATAAACTGTCTACATGCCACTCCACAAGATGTCAGAAGCACTTTTTGCGTCCCTCAAATAGATCGACAATCTTCTCAACCTAACTCTGACTACATACTAACAAATGTCCAGACTTTTTACTGCTCTCCTCTCAGAGATGTCAAGGCTCCTTTCCTTGATTCTGTGGAAGTACCCAGATCCCCTTCTCCTCCCCTTAACCAGAGTCCTTTGTCCAATTTTCAGAGGTGTCTTGTCTCTCCTCCACTCCATTAGATAGATTGCAGGTCCCGCCTTTGGCCTACATCCATAGACTTGAAATTCCCCGACCAGACATGTCAGGTCTCTTACTCACACCAGTTCCAGATTTTACGGGTTGCTTCATTCCACCTCCAGAGAGCAATTAAAGACCCTTTCAAAGCTTCCCTCTTTATATTCAAAGCTGCCAAAGTCTTGTCTTGTATGATTTCTGTCCAAATCTCAGAAGGCTTTCACTACCTGACCCCGCAAAATCCCATTTGCACCTGGATCTATTCTGGTGCAACCAACAATATGACCTGCAATCCGGTGTGTCCCAGACCACGTCTCTCTGACTCATCATACTGACAATTTTCTTAAAGGTTAATAGCAAAATGAGTTTTGCATGCAAGTCTATCCATACTATGTCAGAAAAACGGTGCTTAACAGGATTCATTCATTTCTCCTGATGGACACAGTTCCAACCCATTATATTAATGATAAAATAATAAATTCTATAGCCACTATGGAATCTTCTCATACCCCAGTGACCATTTGAAGTCTTTAGCAGTCAGTTAATGATCAATCCAAGTCCTTTATTGTAATTCTGAACAGTTTGATCAAAATAAAACTCCTAATGCATTATTTATTCAAAGCCTTAAGAAATTGGGGCATACACTGTATTAGCAATATATTTCTTGAATGATTGAGGCAGGGCTCCTTTTTTAATGAAGGAGTTCTCAAGTTCACATAATCCTTTATCACAATGTCCATATTTGCTTATTTTGTGTCTTCTAGGTTTGACTTTCTGACTGCATAGCTCATGAAGGTAGTACTGTTTTGCAGCCAACTCTCATCCATGATTTTGGAGGCCTCAACCAGCACATGAACACAGATGAGGTCAGCAATATACGGTTGAAATCAGTCTGCTTTTGCAGCTACATACCACTCAACTGTAAGGTAACACTGAAGAAGATCAAAAGGTATATGAAGTACTTCATTATCTAGAATGGACCTAAATGACTGGAAACCGCATGCTCCTAGGAAGGTACGAAGATACTGTACATTTAACAATTTACACAATTTGGAAACTGTTAAACAGAAATGTTAAGAATCTGTGATTTTAAAAGAAAAAAATGCTTGGTCATATAAGACCGTTGAGATCGTTTCTTAATGGGCTTTCAAATAAAACTAATACTAAATCAAGAGCAAATAAAATACAGCAACCATTTTTATTCTGAGACAATGTTTGAATAAGAAGATATTGCAGAAAAACACAATTTGTGTACTACTAAATAGTGAAAACTTCAAAACAAATGTTTGTTCTCTTTATTTGTGATTTGCTGATTATTGTAGTCTGATCCTGGAATATCCCCAGCGCATATGTTGCTGAAAGGCCGATGTGTACCAAAATGAATGAATGAAGGTGGAGGCAAAGCATGAATATTGCTGTATTTTTAATTAATAATAACTAAATTAACAGTGTGACTGAGATGATTAGAAGGAGCCAATCAAGGGGTGTATGTATCACAATAACTGTGAATGAAATACCTGGCAAACAAGGTCACAGGAAATGGTGATACTGAAAAGGATTGTGTGGTTTTTAGGGAAATTAGGAATACGTAACCCTAGTGGTTCATTGAGCTGATTACATGCTTTGCTTTGTACGTCTATTTCACTAAGTGTTTACATGGTTTCTCTGGATTAAACCCAAAAGCTCTGTCCTAAATCAAGAGCATGTTTTCATTCAGAGCGATTTAACCTTTCCACGTACCACCTTAGCAGCATACCAAAGACTAGAATAAAACATAACTGACATTTTAAACACAAATTGTTGATTAAATAGTAGAAAAATTCAAAATCAAATCATGTCTGCATTCAGTGGTACAATTAACCTTTATGTTCAGTTAAATCATTAGCATATCAAGGCAAATGTGTGTTCCCTTATTATAGGTACCAGCAGTTATATGTTACTTTGTGAGATCTAAATCAAGCTGCGAAATTGGAAAGCACTTGTGTTGAAAGTTGAACCTAAAAATGATCTGAATGAAACAAATGTCCTTAACACAATTGTCAATACTATTGAGTCCACTTGATTGACTATTTAAAATAAAAGAAAGTGATGGATGGAGTGAGTGAGCGCATAATAAATTTTATAGCAAGAGGAAGAATAAAAAAGATTTTTATAACAACTTCCCACTGTATTGCATATATTACATTCATTGAGTATATACTCCATGACAAACCAAGCACCCATGGCTGCAATCTGAAGCAAACTGGAAAATCAGCACTGCTTATTGCTGAGATACGTTCTCCAAAAACCCTCATGCTCTGTATCCAAGTGTTGATGTGGTTTCACTGGTGTGAGAGTTTGAGCTACAGTTTGAAATACAGTTTGTTACATGGCCTATAGAGCCATTTACCCTACATATATTGCGTAACAGCTGCACAGATCAGTAAGATGTAAATCTACCAGATGATAACTTTGGGGCAAAATGAATGATAACAAATGGCACACATTTCTAGTTTCTATTTTTCCAATTTCATCAGTATCAAGGCAATCGCAGATTTGTTCAGTCACTTTTCCTTCCATTTAAACCATGTCCTGGCCAACAGTGAAACAGCACTCTATCTCACAAACACATAATCACTCCTGCGGTGCACACAGCTCTTCAATTGATAAATAAAGAGAAGGAGATTATGATTCCAGTCCACTGCTTCAACAATGTGTTGTTCTGTGTTGTGCTATCTTGTAAATGCCAGATTGATGCTGATTTACTGTGCGAGCAGCCACACGTGCCATCCTGAGCAAGGACCCGGTTGTAGTATTAGATAAATAGGATTGTTTGTGTATGGGGGAGACTATAGAAGTGCAACCTTTTACAAGATGTGCCATGAAGCCTTGTTTCTCTGTTAGCTCATAATAGGCTTAAGTAGTAGTGGGCCAAAAGATAACATCACAATCTATTTTCAAATGCTCTGTAGACTAAAGCCATACTTGAAATAGCCTATGAATTTCTCCATTTGTGCCATTAAAACACAATATTGCAGATACTACACAGATTTCAAAATGGATATTAAAACCTGATTTTTATTTTTAAGTTATGAACAGAAGCCATACATTGTTTACAATACGTCACCCAAGGAAGAGCCACTTGAAGTAATTTGTCCAATCAGCATTGCCATCTAGTTGGCTATATCACTCATTGGTTTGTCCACGTAGCGCGGATCCACTAGTCAATGAGGTTATGTGAAGTTTGGAAACAAGTAAGAGGACAGTGAATACTGCAATCTCTACGACCAGCCCCTCAAAAGTAGATTGTGGACACCTTCAAGATCGATCATTGAAAATCGTCAGATCGCCCACCCTTGTATAACTGTTAAACACGGACATTACTTATTTCACATTACACACTTAATCTATTGTTGATATAGAAAATAATGATTGGTGGCTCTTCTCCTCTCCGCTTTGTTCATTTGATATCGTATTGTGAACAGAAGAAAGGTACACCCTCTATCAAAATCAGTATATTGTGATAGTTTTCTTCCTCTCTGTCTTTCTCAAATCACTTGCCTCGTTCCAGACCTCTACATTGGCTCACATTTATCAGAATGTGTGTTGTTGTTGTGCAGTGTGAAAATAAAAAATGCAGAGAGATCAGATCAAGTGTGCACATTCAAGTCCGAACTAGTTCTTAGCACCATTCTGGTATCGAACGCAAGGTATCTGTACCAGTGTCAACGTTTTTTTTTAACGATACCCAGCCAGAGTCCTGTGTCAGAGTCAGAAAACTGATTTTACCAGAAAACAGCTAGCATGAACATGAGTATGATGTCAGACTGAATAATGAAGTTGACAGAAATAGCAACGCAGTCTGTTCATCAGGTTACCAAAACACACACAGAATACACACACACATACAACCTGTAGTTTGGTGGTTCCAGCACTCAGCCCTATTAGGACTTGGCCCTCCAGGAGTTGCACAACCTTCCTGTCCGCCACCCTCAGAGAATCCTTGACCAGTTGTGTCACTTCCACCTGCCAGTCACTACCAAGCAGGAAGTTCTGCTGGCCCAGCCTGTCCTCCTCCGAGGCTCCTCTGACTTCCCCGGCATCTGACACAAAGTGTGTGAGGACACGCAGGGTGGTGCTCTGATACTGGGCAGCACAGCTGTTCTCTGTCCTCTCCTCAGCTGTGCCATCTTCACCCTTGTCATCAGTGACTCTCTCATACCTACAGGGATGGGAAAAGAGGGGCAGATGAGCAATGGGGCAAAGCACAGATCAATTACTTAACAGTGAGAAGTATAGACGCAGAGAGCAGAACTATACTAGAGGCTGTTTCTGAGGTGAAAAGTATTGAAAGCTCTTCTAGAGAAGTCATGAAGAGAAAAAAAGATACTTTGAAGGTTATGATCAGTGTAACTGTACCTTTTCCTATTACAATGCAATGTAATTCATTTTTTTCTTATCACCATTAATGCCAATGAATTCAAACCTCTGATGTATTTACTGCAGCAAAGCCTCTACTGTCTGCTGTGCTGCAGTTTTCCCGACCTCCTGAAAGTCATAGGCTCACAGTGTTTTAAAAAATCCATTAAAAACAGCTTGCAGAACAAACTACCCCCTTGCTTGCGTTCTCATTTTCCTTAAACGGGCAACTGATATTTGCTCTATGTCTGCTATTTATTCGGCCCATGGCAAACACTTTGCAGATATAGCCATCTCAGAAGATATGTTTTGTAACAGATGAATGTTTGCAAACCCAGTACTTTTGTGACACATTTGTTCTTTTCCTTGCCTTTTATTTTAAGTTTATGTGGGCATTTATCACATTAACAGACCCACATTATACTGGAGAAAGAAGGAAAAGGGCAAAACAACCATTTAATGTGACATATCCTGTTAAGAATAGGGCAAATTGGCCTACATTTATAGAAATAAAAAGCATAGAAGAATTTTTAAAAAGATGATGTATAGTCTCAAAGCCATTACTAAGCAACATTTATATGGCACCCAGATGTTTGATACGTTTTACTGTACTTTATAACATTAAAAAAGTCAATACATTTCTGAAATACAAATTTAAATCATGATATCCTACTTGGCTGCATTAAGGGTTTATTTGATTCTATTCTGCTCTACTGTATTATGTTTTCTAAGCAGCTTCTTATTTCACGTTTAACTGGAATTTACTGAACCTCCCAAAAGTTGTAGCTTCCAATTCATTCCAAAAATACATTAAAACTGCTTGTAGACACAAACTGCTCCCTCGGCTACTATAATACATCATGTTAAACAACAACATATTGTATTTTTGTTCTCCAGGCTGAGCTGTGGGAGCTGCAGTGACAGGTAAAATATGGCCACGGGACTCGGATCCTGCTCCAAAGAGTCGACCATGTTGACCATAAAGAGAAACATTGCTGTGGCTATTGGGCGTATACATCACTCTTATCTATCCGCTCTTTATCTTCCATCACTCTTCATCATTGGATATAGGTCTATTTTGTTGTCATGTACATTGTCATTGTCATCTCTCACACTGCATGCCTGGCTCTCACTCTATGTTTTTCACATACATTTCTAACTTGACTTTCCTGTAATCTATTTTTCAACTCTTTCACTCTGCCTTTCTCTCCCTCTCACCTTTTATGCTCGTACTCTTTCAGGCTCTGCCTGCATCTCTCACTCTAACAGTCAGGTGGCCAGGGGGGGAAGTGACAGTGACAGTTTCCATTAGGTTTAATGAGGCATGGCCGGTCAGGCAGAAAAACGGGCTGACAGGTTAACATGCTGTGGCCCAATGGCTTGGCTTAGTTCCTAACCTCCCTTCACCATCCCCTCCCCTTCCCTTATTTCACATCAGTAAAGGGACGGCATTCTAAACCAAGGTGACATTTGTGGCTGGCAACAGAAACATGAGGTCAGGTCATGTTTGTAGCAGTGAGTGACAGGTCAGCCAAGGTGTCGGAGTGTAATGAGGTGGCTTACTCACTTATGTGAATGTGAATGAGCACAAACAAAGTTGGAGCACACACAAATTTATAAACCAGTGCCAAGAAAACATTTTCCTTTCTTTACTTAGCTTTCTCCCTTTGCTTTTTTTTCTCCCTCTGACAAACATGCACATAAACTTCACATATTGTGCATTCTTCATGCAGTGATGCACTTGACGGACATGACTGATGTGATCAGGCATGCATGGCAGAGGGTATTTGTGTTAGAGTGCCACCCTGTGGGGTGTTGGCCAATGGGAAATGACACTGCAGTGACTTTGTGGCAGGAATGTACTAAAAGTAAAACAGGTTTCATGCTTATAAAAGTTATTATAAGAGGTATAGTTAAAACACATTAATCATTTTAATAAATTACCAACAACAAAAAAGATGTATATGTCAACTGCTAGTATGTCATGTAATTACGTTTTTTATTTCCCAGTATAAATTGTGCATTAATGTAATATCTTGGCTCTGATGAAGGGGCTAAATACTGTGGTTCCTATAATTTCTTTTTTTTTCAATACAAACACGGTAGTGTTTCAGTACTTCGTGTCTTCACCATAGTTACTGTTTGTGTGATTACATTTAATAATAATTATAACAGCTATTAT
Organism: Lateolabrax maculatus; assembly: GCA_031216445.1. NCBI lineage: Eukaryota > Metazoa > Chordata > Actinopteri > Acropomatiformes > Lateolabracidae > Lateolabrax > Lateolabrax maculatus. Next base: position 13,173,193 of record CM062219.1, read on the forward strand.
TAATTGTTAAGTTATATGTGTGCTTCAGTGATCGCCTATTTCATTTTGAGTAGGTTTATTTCTGTTTTTTTATCAGCTGAATAAAAAATCACTAAATATTTTTATTACAACCGTTTTGTACAACTCACGATGCGTCACACAGATCATTGCGCACTGTGTCACTTTTCAGCCTCAGGAATTTTGTCCACGCTCTGTAATGCACAAAATTATTACTCATTTCTTATTCAGCATAAATACCTTTTGGGAGACCAGTCCAATGAATTATTAGACACTCATTATACCACCTCTGCAGCTGCATTTTATGTCTCATATGTCTGCACTAACACTACCAAGCCAATTTATTGTAGCCTCTATTTATTTTACCAAGTGAAGAATGTGATTTGGATTCTCATGCAGGGATTTTTTAAAAACCTCTCACGTTAATGACCTGAATAAAGAAATTTAGACTTGTCTTGGGACTATTTTAGAATGGCCAACTTGTGCCGTGATGTATGGGTACTGACTGGATAATGCCAAAAATGTATTTGTTCAAAAAAGTTTAGACTTAGTTTAAGAAGCAAGGATCGAGTTTGTTGTGCTGGAAATAGCTGCCTTGAGGCTGCTGATGTAGTGCTGTACAATAATACATAGTACAACATGCAACAGGAGACAACCAGGCCTTACCTTCTGTTGCCCGTACTAACAGGGACCCTCCAGCCCTTTATCTGGCTGAGTTCAGGGTCGGCTACATCGATGAGCAAGGGCAGGCGGGGCATCCATACACTCATCTCCAGCTGGGCACTCAGGAAACTGTAGGTAAAGTTGAGCATCACCCTGCTCTTTCCTCTTGTCTCTTTGCCATTGACGTACACATAGTCACATCGGTCTGATACCTGGAGAAAAAACAAAAAAATGGCAGAGGGGGCAGAATGAGAGACAGACGGAAGAGACAAAGAAAGAGGAACTGAATCAATTTGAGACTGAAAACCTAGACAAGGAGATGACAAAGTATTCAAAATCTTTATAAGAAGTAATAGAATGTATTATATACAGTATATGATGCAATGTTTCTAACATTTATAATGGATGTCCTGGTGAAATTTTTTAATTTGGACCACTTTGAGGAAGATTATCATCTGTTCTTTTTGTCCACTTGAAGTTTTTCAGTCAACAGCCTCTTCTGAGATGCTGGAGGGTGGAAAGAGCTGGCGTTGCTTCAATGAAACCTCAAGTGTCAGGTCTTCTGTGTGTGTGTGTGTGTGTGTGTGTGTGTGTTTGAATGTGTGTAGTTGCATTTTAATGCGTGTGCATGCAGGATAATGTGCGTGCAAGTACTGTGACTTTGGGCCAACTTAACAGATGGAGCTGAGAAAAGACACAAACCTGCCTCATCCAACTAGACAACAAAACAGTCGCTCAAACCAAATCATGATTGGCTGGATAGAGTACAACACCAACCAGCTTCTGAAGTTTCTCAGATGCATCTCCAACATAGGGAAATAATATAGCAGAAACATCAGAAGTGTCTGTCGTTAGCCGATATTCAAAGCACCAGAAATTCCTCATCAAACATTTCTTCCCTTTGAGGACTAAATCTATTCAACAATCTGTCATTAATTTTTGTTTGCAATCACTTGCATTTCAATTCACTTCCATCTCAAATACCATCATAAGCTTGATTGGCACAACTGGTAATTTCAGCACTCGTCCTCAGTACTGACAGTTGTTTCTTTGTAACAAACCAGTCTCAAGAAGACTGTCATCTGTCTCCATGTCTTTGCATATAACTTGGCAGCTTTACTCTCAAATGATGTCGGACCAGCCCCTATCTCTGAGCAACAAAACTGACAGCTTGGTATCTGTCAGTTCTCGCCTCCTCCTCCCTTTCGTTTCCTCTTTCTCTTTCTCTCCCACTCTTTCACTCTCACCCCATGGTAGTACTGTACCTCCTACATGTTCCTGTAATGAGAACAGGTCGCGCTTCAGAAAGGACGATTCTGAGGCTGAAATCAAAGTGAGGGAAGGTTTAATATTTCACCTGGACTTTTGTTCAAATGATCGGTTTCATAACTCAAATTGAGGTTCATAATCAAGCAATCTGAAATGTTGCTCATGATGAGAAAACAATATCCACCCACATGCGTCTGTCATGTGTTACATCAATATCAAAATAATGTAGCGTAGCCTCATTTGATAGGATCAACAGTCATCACTTAAAGTGCAAGTCAAATGATGACTTGGCATGACTTCATGGTTGTTATGAACATTATCAAACTAAGCTCGCTTGATTGAAAATAGAGAAAATTTAAGAGATCCACTCAACTAGGGCTGAGATGATTCAATTAATGGATCTGCTTCTCAAAATGTGAGAAAATTGATAAATTCTTATGGAAATTTTTCACTATTTTCATTTTCATTTTTTAGTTGAATAATTGATTAATCCTGAAAATAATTGTCAGAATAATAAGGAATGACAATGATTGTCATTTGCAACCTCAGATGCAACTTGTCTTATAAAAAAACTGATGAAGGCTTTGGAGAGGAGAAAAATAATATAATACTCATGCTTGTTCATAGTGCTTATAATTGTTACAACAATAAAAAACGTTTGTGTGTCTTGTCTTAAAAAGTATTTTACATTATATTATGCTAGGTGTACATGATATATATATGTTGTATAAAACAGCTAAAACAACCATGATCTAAAAGAGTAACATAAAATATGGCTTAGAAATGGATCAAATTTAGCGACTTATTCAACCCATCAGGGAAAAGATGAGAAATGCATGCTGCTCAGCACAATGGCAGTTCACAGCTCTCCTGCCAGCAGCGCGGGGGTCTCTCCCTCCCCCAGACAGACTTTGTGATATCAGCACATAATATCATATCATAATGAAATTTTTGATATACACCTCTAGTGTACATGTAAATAATATACATTTGATTTAAAAAAAAAAAAAAGCTGCCCCAGTTAATGTGAGTTGATGATAATGGATTATATACTGTATGTAAATGAATCTATTTGGGAGGTGTGTGCACGTTGAGAAGTCACAGGAACACACACATACACGACATGTAATAATTTGCAGGGTTTTAAGCAACCATTCAGAGAGTGAGCTGAAAGAAGCCACTTTCGTCCCCATTGAATCTCTTAAGCCTCAGCCCTCTTTTTGTTCCTTTTTGCCATATTCATTCTCTCTCTCTCTCTCTCTCTCTCTCTCTCTCTCTCTCTCTCGCTCTCTCTCTCTCTCTCTCTCTCTCTCTCTCTCTCGCTCTCTCTCAATTCAGTTCAATTCAATTCAAAAGAGCTTTATTGGCATGGGAAACAGATGTTTACATTGTTTACAAGGGTCTCTCTCTCTCAATTCAATTCAACTTAGCTTTTTTTGACATGAAGGATCAGAAATCTATATTGCCAAAACTGTACAGAAAGTTATTATTATTAACATTTGTCAATGATAACTAATAAATATACAATAACATGCAAATATCAACAATTCTCTCTCTCCCTCTCTCTCTGTCTCTCTCTCACACACACCTTAATGGTGAAATCAATTTATTTCAACCCATTTCTACCTTTCAGTCACAAGTTTTGTTCCACTTCGTGTCTACATTCTATCTTCAGACCCATCTTTATCTCCTTATGAAACCAAAGAGATGATAACCATAAAGATTTAACTGAGATCTCTTGAAGGTGACATATTCAGCACCACATGAAAAATGTAGCACTTCGATCTCTGTAGCTGCTGTTATCACCATTAATGTGCCATTAAACCACGCACAAATCAATGTCACTTTTCCATGGAAACAATCCATTGTGTTGCTCACCATCCAGGCTTGAAAGGTATCCAGGGTGACGCACACAAACGTGGATAAGGACACCGCAGAATCCTATTCAGTGGGGCATACCTGGATGAGTTCGACTGAAATGATAACTGTCGAATATTGATTGAATGTCCACTTCCTGAGAGGATATAGCTCTTTTCTTGGATGATGCTTGCTTAAAAGCAGCAAATATGTCCAATTTCCATCATTCTAAACTATAAAGACTTACCAAAACTATAAAGTATATCCCAGTGTGCGGTTCAGTGGTTTATTGGATACACCTTAGGGCTCTACATCATTGTGATAAAAGGAGAAAAATCTAGTACGGCTCATGTTAAAACAGATGATCTAAAACCCTGTTTTGATTCTGTTTGTTGAGCTTCATATTACATTTTGTCTCAATTTATATTATAATAAATCTGCCTTTTAGAAATAACAGAAAAAGGTAAGTCCACAGCCAAATGGGCATTCTATCAGGCTACTGTAGCTGTGACTAACATCAGGGATCCTTCTGCATTAGCAAAAAGGTATTGTATAGAAAACTCACTATTGTCTTTTTATGTAAGGATGGTGGCCCAATGGGGACATTTCCATGAGGAATATGAGCAAATTATTCCTATTATAGTTTTTAAGGGCTGGAACACTTACTACTTGCAAGAGTTGTATGTGTGCAGTCGTCGACATGTTGTGTTGTAGTGACTTCCTGAACCCCTGTGTTGTTTTAGTCATGTGTTAATAGGAGTAGTAAGTAAAGAGTAGCTATATTCATAGCACCATAGAAACAACTACAACTGCACCAATGGTCACAGCAATAGAGCAGCAGAGCAGCTGCAGCTGTGCTTACAGCCAGTGGCTATATTCTGTTGGAGCTCAGCATTGTGAAAGGAGCAATGAACAATAAATGCATCATGTTAAGTCTCACGTGTCCTTTCTGTATTATCTGCAGAGCGTTTTCCCTAAACTGCCAGTATATTATAACTGGACTGGAACAACACACTAACTGTTTCTATGGATCTGCGGGAATGCAAAAGTAGTTCAGAAAAAATGTCAGAAAATGGGGGAATATGGTCACGTTTTCCACACATCCAAGGTGGTGTCCCTAAATCGCTTATTTTGTCCAAAACCAAAGATGTTCGATTTACTATCATAGAAGACTGTGAAAACCAGCAAATATTCACACTGGCATTTTTGCTTTAAATATGACTTGAATGATTAAGCAATTATCAAAATAGTTTAAGGTTGTGTGTCAATTTACTAATTTCTTAATTGACTAATTGTTTCAGCTATACAGTCAACATAGAAAAGATGCAATTTGTAGTTGTGGGGTAGAATACCACCAATATGGTCATTACAATTTTAGGTAAATGGAAAATGGAGATGGCTCCAGATCAAAAAAGTGTTTTATTTTGAGATTCCTTTGAAAATAGGGTTGAGAGAGGAGGGGTACCGCTTACTGTTCCCAAACCAGACGGGTGGGCAGGGGAGTACGCTACCGAGGTCAGCGTCACAATGTGTGGTACTACTTCACTGGATAATTAAACCCTCTGAGAGATCTCCCTCTTCTCTTCTCTGATATGCACGCATGGTACACAGAAACGCACAAAATCAGCCCCACAATACAACACTGACACACTTGCAACACTATTATTTTTCTCTCACACATACTGGCAATTAAGAACAAATTGTTTATTTTTCTCATTTTTTCCCTTGCTTTTCCTTTTGCAAAATATGATGGGGACATGTTCAAGGGTAGATATTAAAACTGATGTTGCCAAAGTAAAAAGCTAAATCTTTACCTACCAGCTTTACCTACTGGATCACTAGTGGTTTTACATTTTTTAGATTAACAACACATCCTGTTTTTAATTTCCTAAAGCATTCAATAAGGTTTTGGAATAATCACCCAAGCTTCCAGAGAGCCATGAAAATCAATTTACAGAGATTTGAAACTTGCTTAAGATAGGAACTCGATCAGGGTAAACATTTTGTCACCTTTTATGGTTTGTCAATATTATTTTATTGGCAATTGCTAATGAAGTTGGAAACGGGCTGTTGAGAAAACATATTTTTGTAGGTGCATACAGTCAGCTTTCAAACAACAACCTTTTTAATGCAGGAAATGACCAAATTCGTACAATACTTTTCATAACATACTATATATGTGATGCAACAAAATGTATTTCACACTATCTGGAGGCACGATGTGCAGAGGGAAATAAGCATTGCATCAGCATTACACGCCCCTCAAGCATCGATAAGAATAAATAGCAACTTTTGTCTAATATGAATCTGAGTGCTGTCTTCTTAATTTTGGATTACAAAAAAGGCATTCACTGTCAATTGGTTTGCCGGATCAATTTTTACAAATGTGGTGTTACTTAGCCTGGGAACCACATGAATTTGCTCTGGCAGATACGTCTGGCACCACTCCCATTCATATAGATTTCCACTCGTCCTGGAATTTGTCAGGCCAATCACAACCGTTTATCTAATATGGGGTGGGTTTGATACGATGACTGACAGGGGAGCGCCGTTGAGGCATTTTTGTAAACAGCCAAGATGGCTGCCGCTGATGTGGAACGTTTTGCTGAATCCTCCATTGTGTCAGTATTAAACAAACTGAACAGTATATCTTCTCTAAAAGAACAAACAACTGCACCTAAAGCTTTTGTTGATAAGAAAGATGTGTTTGCCGTACTTCTGACGGGACGTACGGCAGGACATTTTTGTTATGCTGATTGATTGTAGGTCTATCCGACTGCGTCCAGAGGCATTTGCAAATTAGTTTGGCGATGGCAGGCTACGTGTTATTGCCTTTTCTGTATCAATACATTTCCTCTTATTTACTTAGGCCCTTAATAGAAACGTGCACACAGTCAATGAACAAAATGGACTTCATAAATAAAAATGCGGTCTCCTGTATGTCTTTGTGTCCAACATAAAGTACGTAATCTTTGATGAATCTGGATCTATTGAGGAAAGTTTGCATAACAGAGCACAGGACTGCTTTCATCCTGCGGCATGTTCAATAAAAGCAGCATTTTCTTGGATGATTGATTTATTTTTTTTTTATTTCTGAAGTATTGATCTGAGAACTGAGAAGCTCTCAATTACTGCCATACCATTTAACAAAATTATTATTTTTTTTGCTTGGTGCTGTTTTTCTGGAGGGAACTGAGCACCTGATTCCGAGACTAATGTGCACAAACCACTCCTACACCCCAACTACCCATTGTTCATTCCGCTCAACCACCCACGTACCACTAGAGAGCTGACCACAAAGCAGACGACAGTAAAGACAAATTGGAAAAAGCTAAAATAAAAAGCAGCTGCTCAAAACACATTCTACTGATTCACATCCACTTACCTTGATAACCTGTTCATCGGTTGACTTGCACTCCACTGACTCAGTTACATCAGAGACCGCTCCATCTGTTCCTACGGTGACTACCTTTACTGGCACGGCGACTGTTCGCCCGGTGAGGACAGCTGTGTTGAGGATCTCAGTGTCCTGCAAGGGAAAACAAAAAGGACACATAGGGCCTATCAGTATCAGCGCTGACAACAACACAGTGACTGCTGGGACTAACAACTAGAGTACATGAGCGGTTCTGAATCTTTAAGGTTGATAATAAGACATTAAAGAAATCTGATTATATTTCGGCCAATGCTCATCTTTTTTTTTTACAAAAAAACATAACATATAGAGTCAGTTGTGATGAAGGCTTACTACAACATAGTCATTTTCAGTTATTTGCTGAAATGATGGAGGCTGTCTTTTTTGGGGAATGTCTCTAAGACAAGGTTTTGAAATAACCTCAGACATATCTTTGGCACATCTGTACTGCAATTTACTTGTTGGCGGACGTATACATTGATTCTGATATAACAACAATAAGATATAATTGACTATAACTATAAAGCTCAAAGTAATACTCCAACATTATGGATAATATGTTTGTATGCTGTCTTGTTAGGACTAAAATGAGGAGATTGAGATCAGTTTCATGCATTCAGATTTCTGTAGGACTTATCTTAGCTTAGGATACGTATAGTCTCCACTAAAAGAAGAAAAATTGGCCTTCTGACAGCTCCAACTTTACAATGTCCTGTTTTCACTTTCTGCACATGTTAAATACACACTGTCTAATTTAGATGCTGTAGATCTAAATTAGACAGCTGTGGAGTTGTAGGCACATTTTTAATGCATTGCATTAGTTTGTATCAGCTGCCATCAGCTGTTTCATTCATGCTTTACCATCAGTGGTTCATACAGAACTTGGGTACCAGCTGTCTATTAACATCCAATCCTATTTATACAGATGTAGCCAGCAGGCTTTATAAGACTTCTCACTATAACGCTCCTTAACTGTATGTCCTAAGACATAACATTCATATATGCTACTCAGATTCATTGAGAGCTGTCTCACAGAGCAGCTCATTTCCACAAAATTTTACTGTATATCCTTTTGGTCTATTCTTTCATGTACTAAGTGCCTCTAACTGAAATAGACACATTAAGTGATTAATTAATGAAATGAAATTTAGTTTCATTTGTGGGTTCTGCTGTAAACAGGTATAAAAAATGTATTTATTTATTTATTTATTGTAACACAAAGAAAAGAAAATACAGATATTACTGAGCAGAGTTAAAATACAGCACATTACAAATAACCTGAATTAATCACTCTAATTGCATAAAAATAGCAAATAAAACAAAACAACATAAACAGTGGTAGCAACAAATTAGAAAAGCTTTCAGAAGTTTTACCATCACAGCACTGACTCAGCTGAGGGGGAGGATGTAAAACCCAACATCCCTTTGTCCCTTTTTGTTTTCAAGTTTGAACGAAGAATATTGAACAGCGTTTCTCAGCAGATCTGAGAACTGTTGGTGCAAAATTTTAAGTTAAGATCAGAAATAGAGTACTTTAGTTTTTACAGTATATGTAGAGCAGTTATATTGGCTGCAAGCAAAGCCACATAAATAGTAAACATTTTTTCTACATCTGGGTACAAAAGGATCAAATGCAGATATTGTATAACTGAAGAAGTTTCGTGGATAACCATAAATTTTGGTTATTTATGGTTATCATCATATTAAACCCGCCTCATATTAAATAAACGGTTGTTATTGGCTCGCAATATTCCAGTTCTGGGGAAATCTGTCTGAATGGGAAAGGGGCCGGACGTATCTGCCAGAACAAATAAGGCGCATATTCGTCTGGTTCCCAGGCTAATTCCCCAGAACTCATCTCAAGTGAAAAAAAAAAAAAAAACACAAGCAAACTTGACAATAATACATTATGTCAAATTGTAGGCATTCAAGAGATATCACAAGATACACTTGAGAATGGAAAGCATTACAGAAGGGCAGGAAGAAGATAATAAGATCAATTAAGACAACGTCTGGTAATCCTTGAAGTCTCAGTGTGTTCAGGGGATATGCTATAACAGCTCATCACAGCTTAGTTTCAGACTAAGACTACTAACAGGCCTAAACCTTTTGAAAGGCAAAAGAAAAACTGGTCTCCAGACAGCTCTTTGTTCATCAAAACTGGTACCTCACTGTTTGTTTTGTTTCTTCAACCTCATGCTGCTTTTGAGAAAAAATATATATAATTTAAAACTCAACTGTAGATTAAGGCCTTCCAAGCCTATTTATAAGAGGTCCCCTCCGCCTTGTTTCTTTCTCTCTCACATGATAGTTCTCTCTGACATCTGCTTGGAAGTTATTATACCCTGATTGTCAGTAGTACACTTAGATCTTAGGTCTTTGAAGAATGGAAAAATAGAGAGTAGGTTTTTTTTACTGAAGGTTAAGCCAACAACACCAATACCCCAAATAAAATGAAGTGTCTGAACATCCTTTTTGTATGTTGTGAATTGAAATGACGACCAAAATAAAAATGGGCAGGTGTCACTTTTTTTAAATTTTAAACTACCACTTCTCTAAACCATTACCATGAAAAGATTATAAATAAGTGAAGTGAGTGAAAAACAGTAGTTCACTCAAAGCACAATTTCAGAGAGAGGACCCAAGCAAGCCTGAGCCTTGGTCTGACATAAACAGTGTTATTAACTGTCCACCATGGCTTTTATTGATTCATCTATTCAGGGTCTTTTAAAAATCAACAATATCATCCATTCTCAGCTTTTCACTGAGGTTTTCAGTTATTGCACCTTGAACTTCTGATTTTTATTCTATCTCTGTAGAAATGCGTGCAAGTGATTCAAAGCTTTTCTTGCAGGTTCACATATTGTAAATGTGTGAATAAATGTGTGAAATCTGTCATAGTTTATCACAAATCTTTCTTACAGCATCTGTGAATTTGTTTTGCCTGCCACAAGGTATACAAAATCTGTTTCCTGGAAGTTAGGAGAAGGCACGGAAGAAATAAGTGTTATGGCGTTCTGGTGAAAGTGAGCTATTTAGTGCTATCTGGTATGTAGTTGATGCAAAATCATCTGGCCTCTAATACATTTCAGGTTTCATGATGATATCATAGAAACTCGTGGGCGTTTGTTAGATGTGTCCAAGTTAATATGTATGTTGGGAGTTTAGAGAAATGAAGGAAAGTATACCATCTCTGAACAAGTGAATCACATTTCTCACAAACTAGAAATTACATTTATTCACATTGTATGCTATAAAGCCAACACTCACCATCTGAGACCTTCACATCAACTCTCATTCCTGTTCCTCTGTGTACAATGAACATTGTTGCTCGTAACTATATGATAAAACACAATGTAAAGTCTCGACAAATTAGCACCTATAAAAACTGTTTTTTTTTTTATGTGGTCTTTGCTTCTACGTGTGATGGTAAGTGTCTGTTTTCACTTAATGAGCCATTAACACTGGAACAACAATATGAAAAGAGATGTCTTAATGAGCTTCAACATGTATTATGGCGACTGTTTGTTCAGATTAACATGAGATCGCAAACACAATCTCTCGACTGGACTGGAATTAAGTTAAATTGAGCGAGACAGCTGGAGTGACGCATGAGGCACAAAAGGCAGTATCTTTTTCCATGAAATCCGCCCACCTCTCACCGAGCATCTCCTGGCTTGCTAATACCCTCCTGGGGGTGTAAGGGACTGAAACCCATGTCCTATTCATGGGGCCTATTTGTGCACAACAGCAGATAAACACTAATAATGGCTGTATTATTAGCCTACACACGTGCACACACACGCTACATACATGCTGTACACATGCACACATGTTAACTTTGACACACAAACAAGCACAAAAACACCCTTGCTGCCCAGCTCAAAAAAGGAGGCATGGCTCTCTCGTCACGCTGCAGCTTATCTTAACAGCCTCTCATTGCAGTGCAGAGAAGAGACCGAGAAAAGAGAAAAAGGACGGTGAGAGAAGGAAGAATCGATAAAAGGCCATTATGCTTCTGTGCAGCCGGGGTACAAGGGTGGAGTGTGTGGGGGCTGATATGGTTGTGGATGAATGATGTGTAAGGTAGCAGACAACCTACAGAAGCACTGCTTGGAGAAAGTCACTGTATGTGAACGTCTGCAAGGACAGACACTGGTTTTGGGGTGATAAAAAGATGCAAAATATATTCTGATATTGGATATATATTATATATATATTCCTGAAGTTGGAAATCACTTTTGAATTTCATTTACATAAGGGAATTTTGATTCTGAAAACTATTTTTAACTATTGGGATCAAGCACATTGGGTTGGTTTGGATTCATCCATTTTAAAACCACAAATGCATACAGGAAAAAATGGTTGAAATGACAGTTTACAACTGCATGAAGCTCAAAACACACAGTTTTAGACGAGACTGCTACAGATTTAGTGTCTATATATCCCAGTCAGTCAATTTCAACTTGCAGTTAATTATGTTTGCCCATGTTACCATGTGTCTCTTTACTTCCTGCATGAAATAACTGTCCTTTTTACATAATTTGAAGGAAATGCTTTGCTGGCATTTTAATGCATAGGCCTATAACGATAAATTCCTTGAGTTGACTAAAACTGTCATTCTGTCAGTCACCAGCATCGGATTTCCCAATGTAGCAATAATGATGCTGATGACAGTCTCCAAAACTGTCATCAGCATCATTATTGCTATCAATGAGTTACCTGTCAGTCTGTAAGCAGTTCACAGCTCTCAGATTTAAACCCATTAGCTTCTTGCTGAGGTAACAGTGCCAACCATGGTGCACTCTTTTAGTGAACAATGGTCTACAGAATTGCTCTGGCTGCATGCAGAAATCACCTTTTCAAATGATCAAAGAGAAATGGTGGCCATATGGACCTGCAGCACATCTAAAATTATATTATTATATTATTATTATCGCTATATGTACAAAATGAAGCAGTGTACCGTAATTAACATTAGACACATAACCACCTTATGTGTGTCAAGTGCCCTATGAGAACAAGTGCCCTCCTTTGATCCAGTACACCTTGTATCACAGAAAGTGTAGTCTAAGCTCAAGATGACGGAGAGAGGGACTAATGACTAATGATATATTCTTATTCAAAGGGAAACGAGGAGGAGGGGGCAGGAGACATCTGAGATATGTTTAGCTTAGATCAGGGCCTTCAACACTGCTCAACACTGGCCAGCAATTTATTATTCATTGTGTGAACAGATGCCTCTGACCCACGGAGAACCACAGCTCAACTATTCACTAACGGGCTGAGATTGACAGTAAGCTCAGAGGTCCTGTATCGTGTTGGCCTACAGCGCTTGTGAGTACGATTTATATTGCCACTGCAGCACTCTCAGCTATTCAGCTGATATCAGTTATCAACAAAAAGCCTATTCCCTCCAGCACCTATACAGTCTCCCCCTGCCGCTCACAAACATCCGAACATCTCACAGCCAATAGCAGGAGATGAGATGAAATGAAAGCAAGGGGCAGGGGAATCAAAACCACCACACTTTTTTTCACACTTAAAAAAATAAAATAGTGATACAACCGCAGGGGAGAGTGGGAAAAATGGCAGAGGAGCCAAGTTACTCTGCACTGCAAAGTCAGAGAGAAGCTGGAGCAAAGTGCTGATAACTCAAATGAGAGAGTGAGATGTGATAGAATGGGTAGAAAGATAAACAATGACCCCCCACCCCCCCCCACCCCCCACACGAATGTCAGTCATTTCAGGTGCAGCTGTTGTAACTGAAAAAAGAGAAATTTTAATTCAGGGTGGTGAGTGTAGATGAATAAAACACTATACCCTTATTTACTAAGATCATGTTGTCTCTTTTTGCCATTATGCTGCATACTCAATAAAAAAAAAGGAGCATGTTGAATCTTAAGTTTTTTGTAAGAATAGAATAAGCTGAATAATCAAGTCCTGTGTCTCCACTGATTTAACACAATTGGCAAAGCAGCTATAATTGCAGTATTAGCAAATAAAGAGTTGAGGGCAGTTTGGGAGCATTCTGCCATGACCAGGAGTAAGAAATACCATTATTGATTATTAAATCAGGACCCTCAGTGATTTATACTCTCCTCATTAATTAGATATTGATTTATTACATAACCTGTTGGCCTGACAATCTGTTGGATTTTGTTATTGTGTACTGTGAGCTCTGAATACTTTTAGTGAGATTAAATATTAAGCCTCCGTTGTTTTTCCCCTCCTCATGCTTTCTCACTATTTAACATTAGGCAAGAAAATGCCAAAGTCAGCAGTGGTAAATCGGCTGCCGCTGATAAAGCCTGTCCATATTCTGAGGACCCCTCTACTGTTTCTGGAGGCCATTTGATTAGAATAAGCCAGTAGAGCTGCACAGTGCTGGACCATGGCTCTGGCTGGCCAAATAAAAAAGACTCTCGAGCCAGACTGACAGAGTGGGTAAAGGGTAAGGGAAGGTAAGCCAGCAAAAAATAAACAAACACACAACAACAAATTACAGAATGGACAGGCTTAGCTTCAAAGTAAAGCCTGACTGACATGCATAGAAGCCGCATCCTGGGCCCTGAGAGAGGGAAAAGATGTGTTGGGTGGCACGAGTGAAATACAGTTTGTGTGTTGTGTCTACGGGACAGAGGCATGCATACGGCGTTCGTGTGTTATTCTCTCAGGGAGTGTTGCTCGTTCTCTGCAACACTGACTCATGCCCACAGTTACAAACATTCACACTTAGACGATGCCATGACTCCTACCCTGAGCCTACAGCTTTCAGAGTCCAGCAAATACATCAGATTGTGGATTTTCACAATTATAATATATATATATAAGTAACATGTTGCTTACTTTGTGATACAAGTCTTCTTCTTTTACATTTAATATACCTTACATCGTGGTGCTTGTGTGACATAGTCTGTTGAGATAATATAAGCATTCCCAGCGCAAAGCAGGCTGGCTTCTGGCACACATTAGAGCAGCTGTGATCGATATTTTTGTAATAACAATGGATCAAATGACTATGTTTAATGTGAAAAAAGGCAGCTTAGTGTATTATCACCCAACTCTACGGTTCCCATCAGCTCTACGCAGCCCTATAGCTTCTTTCAACTGTAGTTTGTCCAAGGGGTTCCTTGATTTGTTTGTTTTGATTTTATTATGATAAGTGTTGGTGGTAGCAGCCTGAAAACTCCAGTATCCCTACTGCAGGCGTATGTATAACCGAGAGAAAAAAAAAGAAAAAACACCTTCTAGAATAAAATAAATAACCCCTAAAAGTTTTGTTAGGTTGAACAGAGTTTCCCTGTTTTGATCTCTCTCTCTCTCTCTCTCTCTCTCTCTCTCTCTCTCTGTCGATCTTTCTGCCTGTCTTTCTGTCGCTCCCTCAGACTTGCAGTACAGGCTAATCAAGACCAGCGATGAGAAACAGCAGGGTTAGGAGCCCAGGGAGAATTCATGTTGTCCAAATGCATGGGAGGAAAAGAGCGCAGTAAATTAGGGGCCCATATATACACAAGAGGACTTAATTAAGCTGTAAGGGGCATTATGGCCGCATTCAGATGGCTGATGCTGCCTTGAGGACACTTACCATGCCAGTGGATCCCCTCTCTGCACAGCCTATTAGTGCTCTCCCGGGCCATTTTCAAAATACAGTTCCTGACAGCATGGCAGCGTGACTGATGGCAGCCTGCTTGAATACCGCTGGCCGGGTCCTGATACCGTGATAACACTGTGTAAATAACACATATGAGGACCCCTTTCCCTTTAACTTGTCTGCTTCCCTTGCCTGCAGAGGACGCGACGTCTTACTAATTCTGTTGCCTCAGTCCATCACTATCTGTCAAACGCTGGTGTGGAGGCGGCGCGGAGAAAGCTGCATTTGGCCAAACCCTAATTATTCTAGACAACGGCGCTCACCCATGACCAAAAAACAAGTTAATGTTGAGCTTCCTGCTAATGGCCCTGATTGTAATGCTGTGCGACTGCGAGAACAAAGCTAATGTTATTGAGTTTGAAATGCAGCAAATTTCGGGGGGCTATGAATAAAATGCTAATGATAGCGTTTGGGATGTACTGTAAAGAGCTATGGGGGCCACACCGCCTGTCTCTTCTAATGAGCGAACAGAGAGGCACGGGCAAAACAGAGAGATCAAAAATTCATGGGAGGATGCAGTAAAATTAGTCAGTCTCAGCCGGTATGTTCTCTGCGTGTCCTGTCTTTCATGTCAATGAGACGTTTCACCGTCTCTCTTCCCGTGGGTCCTGTTGGTTCCAGGTTGCACAGTTCAGCACCACGGTTTTCTCTCTCTGATTCTCACTTTAGAATCCAACATAGAGCTTGTTCTGAATAATGAAGTGTCATTTTCTGATATTAGCGCAGCAATCTCTCGGATCCTGCTCTGCGTGAAGATGATGCATTAAATATTCCGGAAACGAGGGAAAATTGCTTTGAAACCAGGTGTAATTATCTCATCCCAATGCCAGAATTATTCTTTCAATTTTCAGAAAAAGTTTAAGCGGAATGCTAAATTACTCGTTATGATAATTGTTGGACCACAATACAAATTGCTTTGTTTTAAAACAACTTCTTCCGAAAGGATGGGCTTTGTCCATTGCTGCAGGGTGAATATCAAGTTCCGATCTTTCTTGCTTTTATGCAGTGGTTATAGCCACTAGAAGGCTGAATGTCTGAGTTTAAGAAATAACCCTCTGGTAACAACTCTTTTGGCAGATTATTCCTAGACTGGCCAAACCTCCCTACCTGGTTTTTGCATTTCCTTAGACTCTCCCACTTCTTTCCTCCTCTTCTTTTACTTTTTCCTCCTTTTTACTTTCAGCATTACTCCATATTAACATACTTGTCACAGTTTCAGTCAGTCATCCTAAAGGACAGTTTACAGCAGCCGTCAAATCAAGACAGCAATGATTCCTGTATTTCATGTTTGGCAGAGTGTGTGCATGTGTGTGCTTCTCTGTAGGAGTGTAGGCCAGAGGCGATCAGAGAGAGAGATGTGAGTTTTATTGAACAGAGGTGTCTGGCATTCTGTTCACAGACGAGCCCTGTGAAGTGCCAGCAATGATCGGTGTCTACCTGCAAGTTCTGCTGCAAAGGTGTAGATTGATGTCAACTACTAACACCCAGTTTAATCAAAGTATTTGTACACCTATCTGCCTTTAAAACCTGTTTACTCTTTAGAGGTACTTGATGAATATTAAAACAGTATGGAATGTAGCACAGTTAGCATCATGGGATTAAATGCCAGCAACACATCATACATCATACATCAAGTAGTGTGTGTAGGTGCTTACAGAAGTTGTTATGGACTGCTTGTATCACCTTACGGATATGTGCTGCAGTGAAAATGTCATAGACTGGCCATACAATGGTCATACAGTAACATAATATGGAGAGCATCTCCAACCATAGCAAATGCTGTTTTTTCTGATGTTTCACTGTATTCCACCAGACTGATGGATACAATGACAATAGACGTGTTATTCTTATACAATGCTTTACAAAATCAAAGTTACTTTAACTTGAAGTAAGTTGACAGAAAAATTCCTAAAGCCCTGCATGTACTGTATACCTTCACAAACCCCCAGAGGGTGGGTCTCCCCAACTGTAATGTAGAAAACTACAGGCAGAAGAGAGTTTTCTGATCTCTTTACTTCGAACAATCACTCTCCTGGGATAAGAAAGGCACGCTCTTCTGATGTTTTGATATTCAGCCTAAAAACCTGTTTATTTCCACTATAATTTGGTCAATCTTATTCACCACTGAAAAGCGACCCAGTCCCATCTCATCTTTTGTGATTGAGTTGGTTAATAAGCATCAGCGCAAGATCACAGCTGGGTGACGGTAAGGAAATGCGATTGTCTGCCATGTTTACTGGAGCTTTGTTTGCAGCTGAGCAGTGTTGCTGTTCCTGGTTCCTGCTGTTGATGCACCAGAGGAACCTTTTTTATTGGTTTATGTTCTTTTAAAGCAGGAGCAGGAAACTCTGGAGCAACCAGCAAGAGAAGCTCGATTTTTAAAGTAGGCTATCTAACCGAAAAAATCCCACCCCGCCCTTGGGCTTCCCTTCAAAGCCACTCCCCTAAAACACAACACACACTGCCTGACTCCTGCTGGACCACGAGTCCACGACAGAGCAGAGATATATATCGTAATGATGTACATTATTATACAAAGGTGCCCGACGCTCTTCTCCCCAGCGCTCGCTCGCGTAGACATACTGTATATACATACATTATTATGAAGCCCTACATATGTCTATGTGAGCGAGCATTGGGGTGAGGAGCGTTGTCATCACTAACCGTATGCAACTACCTCATGTCTCATTCACGTGTTAGAAAACACCGAACATCATCATAATGAACGTAAACAACGCACATGGCTGTTATCAGTACTTACAGCTGTATTGGCAAAAGATAGCCGCGGTAATGTTTGATATTCGATTTATTGACTGCAGTCGCAATGTAAAGAGAATTAACTCAAATATAACATGAAAAAAATGCTGGTAAGATACATTGCCTACCCCACCTTTAAGTTATCAATATACTGTATTGGCTACTTTTAGCATGCTCTACATTTTCCAGCCCTCTCTAAGTAAGCCTTTAAAATGTCCATCTAAGACACTACCTTCGACAAGGCCCCAAAGTTCTGCAGTAAAGTTGGTGATTAAATGTTTAAATCAATGTTCAAAACATTAAAACACCAAATGTAATTGAGTCTTTGCTTTCACAGAATTTAATCTAGTCTCAAGACACATTTTATGGACTAAATGTAGATGCTTTTATCCATCTAATTTTGTACAGTATTTTGTCTTATGTTTTCATCATTGGTGTTGCCTTGGTTTATAGATAATGCTCAGCTGTGACTAAATATGTGTATAGGTTGTTCTCATAATCATTATTAACACATATGTTTTGTCCTGTTTTTTGTTGCCCTTGTAGAGTTCATGCACACTGCTTTTATTCAAAATGCAACTTTGCAAAATGTTGCATTTCTAGTTCATCATTTTCCTACACACCTGTCTACCAGGTATGCATTATTCAACATTTGGTTTCTTTATTAAATAAAAAACTAATTCCAACATTGACAAATAAAGCTGCATTTTTAAAAAAGACATCAGAGGTTGAGAAATATAATGTGTACTTTAAAGTCTCAAGGCTACTCTGTCGGCCTCAAACCATAAATTAGTGGTAAACTGCAGCCTCACCAAATTGCCATAATAAAAGTTTATGAAGTGCTCGAAGGCATTTGATTTTTACGTTGTCAGTATCAGCAAGGAAAATTAAAAAATATTCTTATCTCTTTGCAGCATACCGGGTGGTTTTCCATTAATTTTAGAAAAACAATTTATATAGTTATTATCATTATACAATTAGCAATCTGAAGCCACTTGCCAATTCATCCATGTTTGGACTGTCTAAATCCAAACTCAATTAACTTTTCAGTCAGCAACCTCTGAGAGCAGTGTTAACCAGATTACTGACAATTAAAAAGGGCATGCTTTGTGTTAAAAATGCTTGGGATTAGCATTTTTAAGGGACCAATGGATTATATTAAATTTTTTTATTAATTTCTTATATCACTATTAATTAACAGAGTCTAAACACTCTAATGTGTCCGGCACAAAAAGACAAACCTGCTGTACAATGGACAGGTCTTTCTTCTTACTACCATGCAGAGGTCACGACAAAGGACAATCCACAATGAACCGTGTGGTTATGAAAAAATAGCCTATGATGTAGAAGCTAAAAAGCCCTCAGCAAAGAGATGAGGATGGTTCTTAGTCAAAATGATATCCACTGTTAGTCATTGAGAGGATTATCCTGCTTGCATACCCAATATCAAATTAGATTTTATTGTTCTCTTTAAATAGGAACATTGTGTTTGTTCACCATCTATTTTACTCCTTGGATGAATATTACAGTAGTTGCACTCTAACAAGTGGAAGAAGCCATTGCTTAGTAATGGCCAATATGATTATCCTTGTACATATTGAATGTAATGTAGGTGTGCTGCTTTAATACAGACTTTATACAATGACTGATTTCAACACTTATAGATGCACAAATGTCTACTTCCAAAGCTCAGCACCCTACTACTCACCATGGCCAGGGGCACGATGCCACCCAGGTCCTGCGGGGCCAGGCGGATGAGGGTCGGCACCTCACTGGTCAGGGTGCGAGTGAGCGGATACTCCACCTGCCACGTCACCTCCCTCCCCCCCTGAGTCACCATCAGCCCGTTCACCTCCAGGTCCACCTGCAGCACTCGCTGGTAGCCAGCTGCCTCCACTCTGCAAGGGGAAAAAGGGAGAAGATATGAGTCAGGAATGGATTTAGATAAAGCAGGAGGGCAGAGGAGGAAAGGAGAGGCAAAGAAAGATAGGTGGCAATCAGAGAGGCACAAGCGAAAGGAAAACAAGACAGAAATAAGTTGGGAATTGAAAGGGATGAGTAAGTAGCAGGAAAATAGATGACATACAGGAAGGGTAAAGCAAAAATAAGACCATGGAATAATGTGAACACAACAGGAAAGTACAAAAAAGGAAAAAGTTGTAGGGAAGGAAACATGTGAAAGTGAGTGAAAGGGGATGAGGAAAAAATAGAACAGAATTGGGGAAGAAGAGTTGGGTTAGAGGCTGGAAGGTTGAGAGACGAGGATGGAGAAAAAAAACAGAAGGAAAATACATCTCGCATCATCCATTAAAAGGAGTGTTTGTTGTCTCCTGTTAAAAACGACTGATGAACAGCGACTGAGAACTAATTGTACATTTTAATCAGGTGTAAAGAAAATGTGTAGCACAAATATTTTATAAGTAGAAGATGCTTCTGCTACTTACACGCAGATGTTGTATAAGGATATGCTATTCTTCCTAAAATTTAAGAAACGTATCCCCCATCTCACAATCTGATATGAAACTAATCGTGGCACTATTGAAATTCATTCTCACATCCGCACAGAACCATGATGTTGGCAGAAAAAAAAAAAAAAAAAGCAATTTATTTTTCTTCTTGCAATATGGAGCTCCTCTTGCAGAGATTGCCAGACCCAAGCAAATAATTTTCTCTCAGCTGATGGAGATGCAAACAAAGCAGAAAAAACAATGAATGCGAAATAAAATCCTCCAAACTTATTTGATTTGCTGAGCGCTACGTTTGATCAAGCTGCTGCCTCTCCCTCAGGTGTTCTTTGCCACAGTCAAAACTCGATGCAACACCTTTTCCAACAGTCACACACAGATATGCATGCTGTCTTAAAAATACAATTCGCACTTGGGGATCTAGAAGTGGCTCACATGTTGTGTGACACTACTCCTTTCGATGATTCTGCAATGTTCTTTTTAATGTATACCCAGCTCTTTTTTAGTATGTTTGTTGTTTGGTTGTAACACAATTAAAACAAGGCTGGCCAGAGCCCACACTGAGCATGTGGAGGGGAATGTTGGGTAAGATCCAAAGTTTTCCTTGAACATATTTTGGCCAAGCCTGTATTTAAAACTCCCCCTTATGTGTTCGCACTTCAGACGCTAGCCTCACTTCAAAGTGCAGATTTAAGGATCCACTCTGGTAGAAACGTATAAGGGAGAACAGCTTTGGAAGCTGTAAACCAGTGTGGTTAAAAACAGCTCGAATAGCAATTCTGGATCAGGCGGAAAAACTTTTTTATGTTTCAATGGGTAATTTTCTGAATTATACTTAATACGTTTCCAAATACCACTCAGAAACTTTAGCTCCTGGAGATCACAGGTGAATATCTGTGTGAATCTGGTCACACAGTGAGCTAAAGTGGTGGCATTTTGTGATATTGTTCACACTGTTGAAAAATGTCCTGAGACTTTCTCTCGCAATTTTTACCTAAAACACTTGCAACACCAAAATACTAATGAAAAATTTTTTTGTTGTTGTATCTAACTGTACTTTTACTCTAAGAGAAAAGGGTGGTGAAAGTTGATTAAGTTGTCAACAAATCCCATGAAATCAATAATGCATTTATCTTACTAACCCGTAGCTTAATCTTCTGTGCCATAGAAACTATATATTTGCGAGCTGTTTTTAAAGATTTATTTCATCAGCAGAAACAACTGGGCGTGGGGCTGAGCACCATGGACACAGAAATGGGAAGTCGTTAAGTATTGAAAGACAGGCTCTCCAACACATTGTTGGTTTTGGTCTTTTAATAGGATTTTTAAAAATGATCGTTATTTTTCCATTTTATACATTTTATTAGACAGCAGTAGAGAAACATCAGAAAGAGAGAAATCTGAAACGAGGGTCCCCAGTTGATTTTAAACTGGGGATGTTGCGGTTCATAGTCAGCGTCTTAACCCCTTTAGCCACAGGGATGCCCTAAATGGAATGTATTGACTGCAATATATATATATATATATATATATATATATATATATATATATATATAATAGTGCCAGCCTTACCCTTCCATATTTATTGGCGCTCTCATTACCCTCTATATCTTATCTTCCCTCAACTGTCCCCAGTTTACATTTATGTTTAAATAAATTTAAAGTATAAACAGTTCTATATTAACATTGTTGTTAATGGACCTTTTTGTATTGTACAAATACCAAAGTCCAAAAGGATTTATAAAAACATAAAAAATCAAAAGCATTGCCAAATATTCCTGCAAAATTAGTTGTGATGACATAATCAAGAAAAAAACTAAATAACTGTTAAAACAGAAATGCAATGTTTGCACTTCTTTAACCGTGCTTTCATGTGGGTGCCGCTTAGACATTTTTAGGCTCATTTTTGCTCTTTGAAATCCATTTCCTTTTCATCAAAGTTTAGCATCATAAGCAAAACGGGGGAACTGCTGAGAACAGACATCTCACACAACTCATGCTGTAGATTGTAGTTCTATATGGTTACCCATATTAACTGATTTGTTAAAAATCCCTACTTTGGGTTTTGTTTTGTGGACTGAGAGTATCAGTCACTTGCTGGAGCTCAAGTCCATCCATCACTCTCTTTTCTGTTTCAATTTCTCTCTCGGACAGAAATCTGCTTCAGAGCCCCAGTGGGGTATCCTCCGCTGCCTGCCTACATGCTGCGCTCAGGGGTAGTGACTGCAGTGATTATGTGGTTTACGCTTATGGTGTACAATTACAGTCAAATCAATTATTTGCAACAGTCGGGCTTTACAATTTAGCTGCAAACAATCAGTGCTTTAGTGCTGAACACTACAATACATTTCCCCTTTACTCCCTGTTCAATCTGTCTTTTTCTGTGTTGTCTTTATTATTGTGTCTTTTTCTTGTCTTTGCTCCTTTTTCCTCTCCTTTCCTCCCCTCTCTCTAACTTTATCCTCTGGCTCACCTGCAGTGTTATGTTGCTCCCAATAGAGGGCAGGTCGCTATATCACTCTCACCCTCACCCCTTCAACCAGCGTGTGTTTGGGATGATGAATGTCTGCAGCCCACCATTTGGAGAGGTCAGCCTGCTTCCTCCATGTCTCATTAGAATCATAACCACACTGCGTGCCCTTTTCTCAGCACGATTACCATACAATTCAATACACTCACTGTCGACTATCACTTCTCCTGCCCTGACTCATGGACGGGGATGAAAGCAAGAGGTGGACGCAGAACCGGAGACAAAAAAAAAAAAACAGAGCGGAAACCAGGGTTAAAAGGGCCACAATAAAAGCAAAATGGGATCACAGAACTGACTGTGCCACTACAAAACAGAACAGTGAGAGTGCCCCAGTATCATAGTTTTGTTGTGGTGAAATGAGGTGGAAAATCAGTCATGTCATTTTGAGGAGGCTTTTGAGGTATCTCCATTTGTCAGTCCTAGAGTTGAGTGTGGAAGCACAAACAGAACAAGGTAAAGGAATCCACTCAAAAGAAAATACGCACACTTTCAATTTTGTAAGATACATTTCAAACACACCCTCATAGTAACAAAGGGGCTCTGAGCGGAAAGAAGCGGCATAGCAAACGAAAAAATGACAAGAATGAAATTCCTTTTGTTCAAAAACCGGAAAATAAAAGTGGAGCTAAGGAACACAAAAGCCTTGTTAAACATGCAGCCATGTCTTCCTCTTTTCACTCTTAACACCTCCGTGGATATCTGGCTCTGAGAAAGGTAGTGAAAGAAAAGTCTGCTGTCTCTTTTGGAGACCCGGGGGGGTTCCTTTCATGCACAGCAGTGATTTGGTTAGCACTGACAACAATGATACATCAAAGACCTGAATCTATTTCAACACAGTGAATTGACAGCGGGTCCAACAATAGAAGGAGAGGGAGTGAGACAGTTTCTGTGTCCCTGTACAGTATATGTTTGCATGCACTAAGATTAATACTTCAAACAGTTCCATTCAGGTAAAAGTTTAGATATTTATGTCAAATATGGGAGCCAGCAGACAATGGGATCGACTTCATGGCCAACAAGTGTCACTCGTTTTCTCAGCCAGTGTGAGGACATGCTGTAAATAAACCAGCTGACTGGCCATGACTGCACGTTTTCTGTGGTCAGATATCTGTGGTGGATTTGATTTGATGTGTTCTGGACTGGATATGTTTGTCTTTGTGACACTGCATACACAGTTTGCCGTGTGTGTTGACTGTGGGTCAGACAAAGTAGAGAAGAGGACATCTGAAAGTGCATTCCAAGAAAGATGTGTTAAGACCCGTGCCAGTGATTCCTGGCCAACCCTGGAGAAGAAGTTGAAGACTGAAGACACTTTTCAAATATTATAGAACTCACTCTTTGTTGCTGTTAATGTGTCCGCAGCTGGAATCTTCGGTGTAGCCTGTTAGGGTCTGCTGATGGCAATCTTGATATATTTGTTTTTTCTGATTGAAAACATACCACAGGTATTCAATTTACAATGATGCACTAGAGAGAAAATCCTCACATTTAAAAGGCTGGGATCTGTAAATGTTTAGCATTTCATCTTAAAAAATGATTGAAAGTGATGATCAAAAGTTTTTTAATTTCTGCTGATTGATGAACTGTTTTAGCAGTTTTTCAGCAAGTAGCCTTTTTTTGTGCGGACCTGTTGGCAACAGGAAAACAGAAACAGATGGAGAAATTGTATGGATAAGAGTACTCGCAGTTGCCCTCAACAAAGTAGGTGTGACAGTGGGCGAGAGGAGCAACTCCTGCTGGCCATCTGTCTTCACATAGAGATCCATCTCCTGCTTTGAGCTCTGTGCCAAATCTTTCTCAAATCTATAACAAGTGTTAAGTCTTAATTAGCAATTATTTAAGGGTCTAAATATAGAGAAGGAACCTAAAGTCCTGCACACTTTCAGCCACTCATTTTATTTAGTAACAATGCTTCAGTCAGTAGTCCTTCATCTGGGGAGATTCCGGGGAATTCCAGGAAATTTGGGCGAATGTTTTGTTATGCACACCTTTTTATTAATTTTTCATGTTGTTGGTGAACCTCATATGCTTTTCTCAAGGGGGAAAAACAGTTTACAACCTATTTCATAAAGTTTAATTTCAAATTTATTTAATAAAAAGCAACATTACAGGAATAGTTTGAATATTTTGGGAGATGCACATACCCAAACTGAATCAGTTTTAGCTCCATATGTACAGACACAAGAGTGGTATTGATCTGATCTTACTCTGCACGAAAGTGAATAAGTATACTTTTGTAATTTGTTGAACTATTCATTTACTGGAATTCTCATTGTGCGGAGAAGATGTTTGGGTAAGCTGTAATAACTACTCTTTGTTGCTTTCTGATTGCCCCGTATGTGGTGACATGGATGATTTGTTCCTGCAGCTGTTTCAATTATATGTCATTCACTGACTCTCCAGCTGTGCGGCGGCTTTCTGTTTTCTTCTCCAAAGAGAAATTCGTTTTGAGTCTAATTGGTTTAAAGACCTCAAGGGAAAGCCGATAATATCTCCAATGAATGAAACCTGGAGTCAACAGGAGCTCCGTGTGTTGCTTACTACAGTGTAGTTATAAAGGTCATCGTGCGCTGCGCATGTAAGAGTGGAGACAGCTGTAGTTCCAAAGCTAACCCGAGTGTGTGTAATGAGGTCATTTAGCCTGGTACAGCTGGGGTCATTAGAATATAATGATTAATAAATTAGGATCTGATGTAGCAGAAACCATATTGTGTGTGTGTGTGTGTGTATGTGTGTGTGTGTGTGAGAGAGAGAGAGACAGAGAGAGAGAGAGAGTGAGTGTGAGTGTGAGATAGGGAGTCCAGGCTCCTTTCTAATGAGTTTCCCTATCTCAGGTCTAATATCTGTCTCTTCTCCCCGATGATGCTAATGAGAAGCTATTGAAACTAGCAGAACTCGCCCCCGACACTTCCCCTCTCACGCAACGGTGAGCAGCAGACCTGAGACGCAATTGAACGTGATTGTTTGGAGAAGGTTGTTACAGGCAAATTATTCAGCCAGCGGGGCCATCGGAGGCCCCGTTGGGCTCAACAGGGGTTGATGAACAGGGCAGGGTGACAGACAAAGAAACATACATGGTAACAAGGCCACACTAAAACCCGATGTGAAATAATAGCTTTAAATTGTGTGTGAGTGATCATGATTTATTCCTCGTGGAATGACAGAAACACCAACATTCTTCCCCAAAGTTAGCTCAGTGAGCCGCGCCACAGATGTTAGTAATAAATGTACAGCACTAATAAAACAACTGCACTGTAATCCTAACCTTGGGCTGTCTGGGCGACTGGTGGCTTTCCATCCAGTGATGCCAGTCTCATCTGTGTGGAATGGATGTGCTTATGGAGCGATAAACATTGACATGTGACAGACAGATAATGAAAGAGATCATAAAATGAAACCATGTCAAGAGGCAGACGAAACGTAAAATAACCAATTTATGTATGCTGAAGATTTCCCCCAGGATCCGCGACGTCAGCCCTGTCCCTGTCAGTACAGATTAGTTTGCATGAACAGTAGGCCTGCAGAGTGCAAAAGGGGTGCAGAGGGTAAAAAAACTAAAAGAGATATATTGCAGTTCTTCTCCCATATTGCCTTTTTGGTCCGTCTCTTCTTCAATACTTTCTGAAGTAACCCCCACTGCTTTTTGTGTTGCTGCTGCATCTTGCCTCTCTTAAATGCCTACTGCCCTATTTTCTTTCTTTCTTTGTGCCATATTTTTCCTATATTCCTCTCAAACGGTGTGTGAAATGAGAGGATTCGGGCTTCCTGCATGAAACAGATGTGGCTCCATGCGTCAACCAATCAAAAGGCAGTGTTGCCACTCTGCAGCATATCACAGCAAAAGCCAATCAGAACCTAAAAAGCAGCCGAGAAAACACAGACATCTCCCGGGAAATTGGAGATGTTAACATGGTGCAAAAACTCTCGGTTAGCTCATCAGATCATGGCCAGAAGGGCGATGTCAAAGCAGTAAATTTGCTTTTTTTTGAATTAGCCATATGCTGCCTCAAAAGAAGGTTTCTGAAAAAAATTATGGAAAAAGTGGCTATTTTTTTCATTCAGTGCTGTTACTAAAATACCCTGCTTATCACATAGCAACATGGGGCCTGAAAATGTATGTAAATTGATCTCAGAAAAAAATAAAAAACATATCAAGGGAATGTTTCAACTGTCTTGTCAAAATGAAATCCTCAAACAGAAAGGGGGAAAAAAAACCTTACACATCAAACACGGATGTATTTCTCAAACATTCCTGTCTCGTAAATATTATGTTCATATGCAACTAAACATAAATGAAGCCCACAGTAAATCTTTTATCAACGGTATGGCTATGTGGAGAGAAA
This sequence comes from Lateolabrax maculatus, assembly GCA_031216445.1. Lineage (NCBI taxonomy): Eukaryota > Metazoa > Chordata > Actinopteri > Acropomatiformes > Lateolabracidae > Lateolabrax > Lateolabrax maculatus. Next base: position 13,200,143 of record CM062219.1, read on the forward strand.
TGTCGATTTGTCTGTTGGTCAGTCTCTCACTTTTGCCCCCCAGACTGATATCACTCGACAAATATTGGATGGATTGCTATTCAAGTTTGTAGAGATATTTGTGGTGCTCAGAGGATGAATCCAACTGACTTTGGCAATCCTCTTACTTTTCCTCTGTCACCACCAGCAGGTCAGTTTTTCACGTATGATTTTAAAATATCTCAAAATCTAGGCTACTTAATAGAACATCTAAGGTTAAAATTAAAATGTCCCCAATACGTTGGTTTACTATGCCCAAATACCTCATCCACCTAACCATCCATATACTCCTTTGGTTTTAGATCTGCAGTGAAATAAGGCCACATTTCCTGGATTGGAAAAAACATTGCCCCTGAATGTATTCCAGGTCACAATTATGGTTCCTCTGAAATGTATAGACCAAAGGAATTTAGCAGCACATGGATATATTTGTAGAAGACAGGGGTGATTACAAAATGTTTACAGTTTCAGTGGTTAAATAAAATGTATCCTTCATATGGTCTCACTGATGTGCTGTTGAGGTATGCATACATTTATAAAACACTAATTATAAATGGAGGAGAACAACCACATCTAGTATCAGAAGAAACTGCCTTAAACCCCAGAAAACATGCAGCCTCTATAAATCCCTTTGAATGTAAGTGTTTACTTTTTACCTCTGAGTCAGCCACACTGTGGTAAGAGATTAAAGAATTTGTGCGAGTGGGTGAAGAAGTCCAAGTAAAATTTGATTTTTAAAGAAATGTTTTTCTCCCAGTCTCTCTGGATATATAATTTTCTCAAATGAGGAAATTCTTTTTTTCGATCAAGGCGTTGATAGAGCACACGTCTGCCACCCAGAACCACCATCACTTTTTAACTGTTGGCCACTAAACTGCTCTCAAGGACCAAGCTGGTGGTTACGAGCCACGCTGAAGACAGCGACTACAATGCAACACAATCAATCATTGTATAAACACCGTCTTCTATTCCCTTATTGATTTCTGTGAGCTGTAGGAGTATTAGTAAAATTCTCCAGAGGGCTATGGTGCTCATCCTCTTATCCTGGACAATAAGATCAACTCAGTGTGACTGGCTAATCTCCCCCTTGGAGTTTAAACTCTCCTCCAGAAATGACACTTATTCTTTTCCTTGTTACTCACACATATCCACATAAATGACAAGGGATTAGAATAGTTGTCCTTTTCATTATTTCCCTCTCTCAGTCGCTGCCTGCTACTGATTTTAGGCCTTGTACATAGAGGCCAGAGAGGTATGTATTTGATCTCACTTGCTGGAGTTTTTTTTTTATATTTTTATCTTTTCATCTCTCCTCTTACTTTTGGCTTACCACTCCACTCGCTTCATTAGTTTCCCCCTTCTTTTTTCTTGTTTTGAGTCCATCTATCTCTCATTGTTCCCGCAGTGTTGTGGCACAGAGTACATTTGCCATGTAATCACTCCCACCTATCCCATTTCACTTGTCTTTCCACTTCTGTTTTTCATAGGGACTTCAATAGATACACTTGATTGTAACATCTATGGAGAAGGAGGAGGATATAAATTACTGAACAAAAAGTATTTTTTTTTTTTTTTACCCCTGCTCCTACTGTATCTCTGGTGTTCTTGTCTTTCAGCAAGACAATATAGTGTACAGCATTGGTCTGTGGGCTTGAGCAGAGTGCTTGTTTTAAACAGATGAACTTTATTGGACCTCTTTCAGGTATAGCCTGAGAGACTGAACAACTCTCAATTTCCTATTACTGAATGTACATCTACCACAAAGCTGGTGTCAGCTTGAAGAAAAATGACTTCAACTAAGTGCTAGCCACAAGACGTATAAAATGTTTGACTTCTGCACCTTCTTTTCCATTTTGATGGTCTAGAAAGTCAATACAAGTCAATACAATTTTTGAATTTTTTTGGATCATTCTAAATTAGAGAATACAGTGTTTGCTTTTGTAGAGGGTTTTGCCACTCTACTAATTCTGCATTAGCAATGCAGGATTTTTCAACAAATTCCTCAGAGGAGTGTGATTTTGAAACATTGACTGAACACATGGAGGAGCAAGCCAAATATGGTGAATTTAGGCTGGCATGTGGCAACAACCATGACTGAATGTTTGAGCCAATGAGATGCAGATCCTCTTGTGCTCTCTAGCTGTGGGCCTCACAGTGTGACCTTGACAGTGTTAACACTGTAGTGAAATCTTAGCAGCAATTTTGAAAATTATTGCTTAGATTAATGCTCAAAATTGTGCATGTTTGGGGACGTTTGCATTTATTGACAGGACTCTTAACCTATCACACGCAGGGGATTCGGTGGATGTTTTGTTGTCTCGACCAAGGTTCCAACCCAAATTAGAATTTTATGTCTTGAATCTTGGCAAGATGTGGTAAGTGGTGCCGGATCCCAGCACAATCCTTCTAAATGACATGGGCAATGTCACAGAAACCATGTCCATGTTTTCCTTCAGTCCATGTATGGACACGTGTTAAACATACACAATCAAAGTTTCACTACACTGGAGTACAAAGTGTAGGAGGAATGGGCAATATAAGAAGGGTTAAAGCCTGCACATGTACTCCATGCCACAAAAGTTTATTGAAGACAACATTTTGATCGCACTTCTTCTTCGTCAGGTCCAGATTCGGCAATATGACAACACAATGATAAGTGTTAATAAATCATAGCTAGTTACATGGTAATGTAATATTTTATATTAGCTAAACATGCCGTGTATGTGCAATTATTTAGATTTACATTTGTGAGTTTGTGGCTGAACAGTGTAACCCTGCCTAACAACAATCTGAGAAGAGGTTCAAATGGAAATTTCCGTACAATATTACATAGCAAGGACTTTATTTACATTGGTATATTGCAAAGTTGCGGATAAAGAGCATTACTGCTCAGCAAATGAAGAGTTCATTTGCAAAAACTGATAAACCACGTTCTTAAAATGAATAAATCCACACCAGATTGAAATTCCCTGAAGTCACTTGAAATAAATAAAAACTGAGGTATCATATATTTTTTTGCAAACGAACCCTTCAAATCTACCCTGGATAAATAAAAGGTAAAACAACCAATGATGCATTAATGTATTGTTGCATTTATCTGCACTGATGCAAATGAACTGCATAATTGACCTCTCATTTGAATCTTCTATTATTTATTTATTTGTTCTTTGCCCCTGCTGTGGTGCTCTGTGCTTCAGGTTGTTTTTAGTGGCCCTCTCCTGTTTGTCCAGCTTTGCCACTCAAGTTCTAATGAGGTCTTCATTTGTCTTTCGGTGTCACTCGTATCATTGTGTTGTGGGTTATTTTATGAGGCTGATGGGTCACCGTAAGACTTTTATATCTATCACTTTTACTTGTTTCGCCACTTCTGACAGAGTAAATAAATACAGCAGTAGGCACTAATTTCACTTCTTAGAAGACTTTAGAGTGTTTTTTTTCTACATTTTTTTGCTTCCTTTGTATCGCTGAAATGGGTAAAAAAGACTTTCAATTAAAAAAAATCAAACTAGTGGACTGCATATTTGGTAGCTTGGTTTCAGTTGCTCTCTTTGAAATGTACCAGAACCTTGTTTATATTTACAAAGTATTTCCGTGCATCATCTATGCAATGCTCGCTTTTATGCAGGCTTTACAAAGGTATGTTACCTTGAACCAATCCAGCTTCATCAGGGACACCTGCGTAATTTCTGGCCACAAATCTCCCTCTCGGTCGCTCTCTCACACACTCGGAGGTACAAATGAATATAAAAACAGGCAAGAAACCTGCATGCATGTGCACGTCCCAACAGAAACCTAAACAAACAAACCAACCTGCTCCCTGGTTCAGTTTATTAGATTGGTATATCTGGACAGGGTTAATAAGAATGCTAACCCCACCATGACCCCCTGCTGGCCTGAACCCCTTACTTCTGCTCCCTTGCCTCATTAATCTGTCAAGTAAACAGAACCCTCTCCTCCTTACCCGCTGGATGAGAGTGGGATTTGATGAGGGAGGGAGAGGCATACAGGCCCTTATTTTGCCATTCCTTACATTTCTCTCTATCTGGTTTTAAACAGTTGAGCAAGAAACTTCCTACGGTGTTAGTCTTGTGATTTGTCTCCACTTTTCACTTACGCAAGCAGATACACACACACACACACACACACACACACAACCACACACACACACACAACCACATATATCCGACAAAGAAGAGCACCAAATCATTACACCTGAGATGATGAAACCAGCAATTGTTTGAATTTTCTGCGATTAACGATTAATTGATTAGCAAAATAGTTGTAGAATCATTTTTCTTTCGATTGATTAACCAATGAACCAACTAATGTGTGCAGCTCTACACTCTAAACAGAATGTTTAAATTGTTGGTGAATGCCTATGTGCTGGAAAATCCCTTGACACGTTTTCGCAGTACCTCAAGTATAAAGTACACCTCAAAGAGAGCTCTAAAGCATTAACGGGGGCCAAGGATTCAGCGGATGATTTATTAGAAGATGAAATGGATCAGAGGGTGTGAGCCTAGGGTCCCAAGGCCAATAGACCTGCCTTATCAAACACCACCAGGCTCCATGGCCAATCTCCAACTTGTCTGTGGCAACTCTCCACCAGCGCTGGCTTTGGTTGCTGATAGAAATCAGATTGAGGAACCAAAGAGCTTTGTCAGGAATAGAGCAAACTTTGCTTTACTTTTACTTTAAAAGTATGAACATGCTTGATTCCTATATATAAACTCAGAAACTCAGAAAAACAAGAAAAGCTCATTTTAAAAACATTACTGTATGAATCTCTAGTTCACTTCAAATTTAACAAATGGGCAGAGTTTGGACTGCCAAGACACACAATTATGGCAAGGTTTCTCTATCTGATTGTAGGTTTATGTTTAACTCATTACCTTACAACATGGAAAGACCATTTTATAATTGTGGCCCCTAAGCACACCAGAAAACAAACAAACAAACAAAAAAAAAAAAAACACAACAGACTGACATAGTAGATAACTGAGGAAGTTAACCTCCTGTTGTTTTCCAGCTGATTTAATGTTTTGGCTGCTTTGCCTGGATTAGCCACAGAGCCCAGGCCAGATTTACAGTCCTAGGGGGCTCAATCAAGGATTTTTCACTTCATAGGCGGATATACTAGTTCAGCGATAACATGCAGGTCAAGGATATGATAGAACCTACGGTAAATATCTAATTCATGTCTTGAGTTGATAAGAGACAAGGCTAGATATAGGAGGAGGCAGAGCTTATTTCTGAGTAGGAAGATGTGGTATAAATCATTCGACTGGGATTAAATTAATTATATCTCATCAGTGGCATCACATCCATTTTGATTTCCATTAATGACGACAGGTTCTAGGGAAAAAATAAAAATTGTCTTTTTATTTTGTTAGACTCAGGAGGCTGTTTCCTTTATGGAGCCTTCATGATTGCATAAAGCATGAGAAGGCCCAGCAACACGTAGGACTCATATGCCACTCATGCAAATTAAATTACATACGATCAATATTGCGGATCCATCTAACGATCACATAGTTGCTTGTTTGCAGTGCTGTAGAAATCTTTTTTAATAATAAGGGAGGCAGCAAGCGGAGAGCATTTCACCAATGCATTAGGTGCCCTACTGGTAAACACAGGAAAATAAGATGTCTGGATGATTACTTAAAATGATTACAGAATTTTTTCAAATATTTTTCATACCAAATTGTATTTAGGCTTACCTGTGATATGCCAATTTAAGAAAACAGCACGTCACAAACATACAAATTAGACCACCTGGAAGGGCAATTGCTTCGTCTTCCTTATCCATCATCAGAAGTACTTGTACTAGACCATTCACACATTCAAGTACATACAGGAAAATACATGCACAAACACATACATAAATACATCTCATCTTTTTCTTACTTTGCATCTCTTTCTCCCACAAACACAGTATAGAGTATAAATCTCACCATTTTGTCTGCTAGAGTGTGCTGTTTTCAGCCAGTATTAAAGAGATTAAAACACAGAATAATCAAAACTGCCACACTCTTAAAGGTCCAAACTAATTGTAGCCTATTCTTTAATTTCCCACTTAATCACATGCACATAAATGGCTGCACATGTGCGCACACACACATACCCTCAGCAGGCAGGTCATTAACATCCATGCATCTCGCTGATGCATGGAGAGTTCTTTCATTGGAATCAGATTGCGTATGAAGGGACCTTTGATTTAACTTAGGTTGTAAATGCAGTCCCACTGGTCCTGCTTGGTCAGGCCATTGATTGTCTGTGTTCATTCGCCATGTGAGTTAAGCTCGGTGCAATCAGAAAGAACAGCACGAGGCCCTCTGACCTCTCCCCCTGAACTGAAGAGGACTGAATATCGAACTCCTTTCTCATTCAATCTTCACTCACCATTGTTCTGTCAATTATTCCGACTCCTAACGACTCTCCAGCATGGAGTAAAGCTGCCTTATAGACACATATTCAGTAACCTAAACAATGTGCATTCTCATGGGCTCACAGTTCATGGGGTGTGGTCAAATGTCAACACTGAATGAACCAACCCTTCTTTATTCAAATCAGTTCTCATGTATGTATTTATGCCTGAACTGTTGCTCTACAGGCTAATTTTACATACACAAATTCTCAAATTACATGCACAGCTAACATAGGGAATATAATCACCATATCCATTGAAAGATGACGCCATTGCTCATCCTAACAAATGCATATGTGAATGACAAATTTCTCTTATTTTATAATGACAGGATTTCCATAAGCGAAACCACATAATAACTGTCCTGTATTTCCATATGAAGGGTGGAGAAAGTGAGAGAAGCTGTCATTGAGATGGGGTGAAAAAGTGATGAGGGCAGGAGAAGATTGCACCCCATACAAGACCTTAGGCTATTATTACCATATCATGAGAACAATCCATCAAATTGGGTTAAAATGTACATGCTGTTTCAGGGCCACTTAGACATGCATAACGAGATCATGAATATGGCACAGCTTCCATACACGTCACAGATTGTGCCGTTGATCCATGTTCACGTTTAGGTTGGCTGCAAACCTCAGCTGGTTCAATAAAATATGATTTTCTGTTTAATTGAACATTTTTTAATTGATCTTTTTCTTTTCCCCTTCTAGCCTTACTAAGGCTTTTATGATATGGACATACTGTATATTGCAATATAGCAAATCTATGCAAAATAAAACGGATGTTAAAAACAATGTGCTTTGCTTCACTGCAGCATTTGTTTCTCCCTCTCACTTTTCAAAATCCTGTATTTGTCCCCCTTACTTTTGTTGTTTCAGGTTGATTATCTTACTAAAATCTCTCTGAACATTGTTCGCTTAAGGTCCATCCACCATAGTCCAGATGAGAATTGATCGGAGTTGATAAAAACGTTGATACACTCACCTTCAGTTATTGCCTTGTGCTTGAAGCAATGGACTTCACGAGCAGCAGTGAGTAGTGCGGTGAGTGCTTAACAGGCTTTTGGTCTGGGTTTTGTTTGGTTGGCAGCGTACCTTACAACAGGCAATAGACACTACTCGGGTTAAAAACATTTCATCTCTATTTTTATTTACATACTGGATACTATTTGTACACAGTGAATGCTATATAGTAATACTATCAGAAAATAATTCTATACTTGCGTCGATGGATGTCAATCAAATCGTGACTTATATGTAACAAGGAAACAGCTAATTGTTTTTCCAGAAAGTGTAGTTTTATTTTTTTCTGGGTTCCTGGAGTTTTTAATTTTTGTGTGAACACACTACATCCTCTAAACCTGCTCAGGAGGAGGAGGCAGTATGCACCACATGCACCATTTTAATTTAGCGTACATTAATATTAGCACTGAACACAAGTCAGTAGCTTTGCATGTATTTGGATGTATTTCAAGGACAAAAGTATTGGACAAAGTCAACTTCGACCTGATTGTGGCACTACATAAAAAGTCAGAGGATCACCAAAGCTATTAGGATTTATCTTCTAGACATCATGAATGTCTGTTCAAAATTCCATAGCAATCCCTCCAACAGTGGTTGAGATATTTCACTCAAAACCCAAATTTTCATCCTATAGTATTGGATAAAGCGGAAAATAATTAAGGGATCACTAAAGTTATTAGAATTCAGCCTCTGGGGAACATGAATGTCTGTGCAAAATTTCATGGCAATCCATCCATTTCTAACTAATAATGTTGATTTATCGCCCCTCTAAAAAGCATAGCTATCCATACATCTTAGCAGGTAATCCCACATTAACAATGAAAAAGGACGCATGGTGTACGGGAAGGAAATCTTGCATGGAGATATAACAGTGCTCAGCAGAGGCAATCTTATCTAACTAGAATCTTTATGGACTATTTATATGGGAATTGTGGCTTTCTTCTTTCCCTGGCACACGGCAGAGAATGCTAATCATTTCAGTCTAAAACAAGCTGGAGGTTTCCATTCCCCTCATTGATGCTTGCTTCCTCTGTTTCACAGAAAGACCCTCAGAGGCTCATGTCACCTCCCTCAGCAGATGGCTGGGGCAAACACGGAATGACAAGCCTCGATTTCACTGATACTTTAAACATGATTTCACCAACTGTTGGAAAACAATTTGAATCTTTAACCTATTTTCACACCGGAGCTTGCACACTGAGCAGGCTTTCATCAAAGGCTCAGCAGAGACTTTTCATGCAACTTCCCTGCAAGATTTTTTTTTTTCTTTCAAATTCTAACCCTAAAATACATTTAACTACAGCTGCAATAAGTGCAAACATGATGAAACACACACTGTGAAACGTACATTGTTGTCTCAAATATAATTCCATTATCCTGGGGTCTTGTTGCGTTGTCACTCAGACGTAAGACTATGGTGTTGCTTTTAGATAGCAGCCCTAAGAACTTTGGTTTACAGGCTTGCATCATTGTGTAGGTGTTGTAAGGCTGTCTTGTCAGTCTTTTAGAGTAAGCCTTACTCCCACTCGCTCGCAACGGGTGTCCTCTCTAGCAACAGCAGACAAATTAAATGTGGTGGCATGTTTCATGATCCCATAGACTTTGAAGGTGAAAAGATGCTGGAGGGTTCTATTTGTTCACTTGTATGTTTGTTTGTGTGTGTGTCAAACAGCGCACGTGCCTATGTGTACACAAACAGATGGGACTAATATTTACAGTAAGAAAAACACATTTGAGTATTACATACTTCACAGTATACAGCCTGTTTCAGACATTCACTGGCTTACATAAATGTGCTGAACTTAGGAACAATTTTGTTATAATTACACCAAGGTACAAGTCTGATTTGAATGTTGTCTAATTAACAGAATGGCTACAGTAACACAAGGCTGAATAAACAAAGAGGGATACTAAATGTGTCTTGTTCTGCCTTTGTAAAAGCACTGCAATACATTTGTAACTTGTAGCTGAGGAGATATTTCTCATGTCAGATCAGTCAATACATTTATTGATTCTCTAAATTGTATTTTGTTTTGTTTTTGACCTGCTGCTTTCATAATCTTAAATTTGGAAATCTGCTGCCTTTCTAATAAATGAAGAAACTGATGAGAAAAGAAGAGAACTCACAAGGTAGAAGCATCCCCTGCACTCACAAAGGTCATTAATCAAGTCATCACATTAGAACTGAAATGTTTAGTCAATTAATTGATTAGTTGATTTACAAAAAATGAACCTGTAATACTTTTAAATGTATTAATCGCGTCAGTCATTTTGCAAGTGAAAATGCCAAACATCCCCAAGTTTCAGCTTCTCATAAGTGAGGATTTGCTGCTTGTCTTTGTCATATATGATAGTAAACTGAATGTCTTTGGTTATGGACTGATGCATGGAAAATACAGACACAGATAGCTGAAGAATTAAATAAGGTATAAGGAATTTCAAGATGCAACCTTGGGCACTTGTATGCTTAATTATAATTTCACTATTTCCTGACGTTTTATAGACAGAATGTTTAATTGGTTAATTGAAAGGATAATCAGCAGATTAATCAGTTACACAAATAAACGTACCTAATGTCAAAAAACATTTTATATATCCATTACTGATGCAGCCTGCAATAATGTGATATTATTTTTCATGGCTGTTGCCACTGCTCCCCAGATGCCAAATATTACGCAAGCATTGCAGCTCTATGCCTAACGGTCCTTTCATGTTTAAATAGAGCCAAAGTCCAAAAGATATTATTTTAACAAATAGCTCCCATGACTGAGAAATGCCTTATGTTTGTCAAAAACTTTACTGCTCTTGAAGTCTACACGTCAATCTGTGCATGTGTTAATTTGAGGGAGTGAGCAGATTGAGAAATGTTGGCCATTAGATTCGCTTTGATTTAATTAGTTGTTAGATGCCACGCCTCACCTCCTGCAATTACAAATCGAACTTCCATCACAGCTTGGAAAAGCTACTGATTGACATGCCAAGTATTGGGCCACAGAACTGCTACTGCAGTAACAAAATCTTCATTTGTTTCCTTTTCTCAACTCTTCCCCTCAGTCAAACAGGAACTCCAAATTGTGTTAGCTTTCATTAAAAAGAAATAATGGAGCCAGAAGCAGCTTGAGTACCTGACATGCATGGCTGATGATTTTGATTATTGCAATGCGATTATCCTATAGGGACATCACTGTCAACTCTGCTTACATGGAGGACCCACCGACTTCCCTCATTTCAACATAGCGTGCATAGACAAAGAGGTAATGTGTACGTGCATTCCCATGGTTGATTAGGGACTTTGAGTTTAGTGGCTCAATCCGTGGTAACAGAGAGTGGTGAGGACACAGACACAGGACTGGCTTGTGAAGGACAACTCTTGGCATTTAAGTGTCCTAATACATCTTCATAACAGGGCAGGCAGTATTGTCTGATGACCATTGTGCCACTTTGATCTTGCATCAGTCAGCTTTATTACAGCCTGGAGACTTGCACAGTCATGTTCGTAGTAGCCTATTTGTGGCTGCACAACACAGAGTCTCGTGGTAAGAGGGGCACTGAAACTGCATTGGTTGGAGTCTTTTTAAGTTTTGCGGAGACATAATTTCTTGAGATGTTCTGTGACGTGTCATGACAGTTTGGTGCACAAAACATGCTGCCTAACCTTCATTTTGATTAATTTCAGTGATTTTGTTGAAGGACCACAGTGTGTATGTATGTATATAAGGCAACACTGTGTAACTGTATGGGTAACGAATTGATAAGACATTTTCAGTACAGATAGGATCAGGTCTGGCTCACCATAGGATTGTCTTATCTCATACACTACCCACTCTGCAGTCCTTGCTGTCTGCATACAGATGCCCTCAAATAAAAAATGCTGACCATAGTGTTTTGTGACACAATCAGCATTTTAAAAACCCAGCTGGATTGGTTTCTTAAGTGCTTCTTTGGAGACACTGAAGTATGATGCTAACATAATCCAAAACATTTTGAGACGTCACGATGACTGTACATTTACATTCATTTTATCTACAATGGGAAAAACAAGTCTTGCCACCAGGCAAACTGCTTTAGCTGTTTACATAGACAATTAATTTACGGCATGGCATTGAAACCCAGACAGCTAAAGATGTAGTCCATTCCCATGCAGACTCACATTCATACTGTAGCTAAATCACCATTTGTCAGAATATGTAGTGTGGTGTCTGTGGTCTGCATACAGAAACTGCTGCCTGGAGATAGAGCTACAGTTGATAGAAAGGGAGTGATGAACATACATAAAGACAATATACACACGTATATTTTTTCAATATTTGAAAGTAAAAGATAAATATTAGGTGTAAATCATGTAACTAATTTAAGCTTTCACAGATACATAAAAAAAAAGTGATGTGCTGGTCTGTCTGCTGCAGTTTTTATGTTATTTTCTTTTGGATAAAACAACAACCAATGGAACAAAAATTCAGTTAAATAAAAAAACGATATCACATGCTGCAGCAGCATGCACTTAATAACTTGGTTATGGTTTTTATTGTCGAGCATGTGTTAATGGTTCACATACTGTAAGAGGAACAGTCACACTTTGTGTCCTAGCCTTGGTTTCATCTCTTTTCCTCTTCTCTACTACCACTCCTCTCATTTATTTCTCTTTTCACACCTCAACTCTCAGCCGCCTCAGGTTCTCCAGAGAACTGAAGATCAGTACAGTGAACATATGGCTGTTAATGTGACTGGACTACTGTTCTGAAGCAGACACACACACCGTGCACACCTCTGGCACATAACTACATGTTTCTGACCTCCCCTAAGTGGTCATAGTTATGTATAAACCTTTTGTATGTGCACTAACAACACATTTGAGTGTAATCAGTGCACATTTCCATCAAAGGATATATTATTACAATGAAATATAACTGTCTCTCTAAGTCTGCATGTCTACAGTCGATATACTCGGCTGTTGGGAATTTAGTCATTGAGCCAGTCTGACTCAATCTGTCACCTAGCTGTCACACTATTTGTTGTAATGCTGCACTCTCTATCACGACGCAGAGGAATCGCATCCCGCTCCCGGTAATTATCTTTCAGGTTCTGGCAGTGATGCTGTTTTAGTGGTTGGCAAAGTGAGCTTCAATTGACATTAGACAAAATGTAATGTTTTAGGGCACTTGTCTTTTCAAACTCCTTCGCTTCCATCTCCACATATTTCCATTACCCCCATTCAAATTCTGTCTAATGAAGATCTTTTTGCACTTAACCTGACTGATGGGATATCTCCTACCCACAGGACAGAAGTTGAATAAACTGACTCGCTGAGTATGGACCTATTACTGGAGTGGAGGAGAAAGTATGTCAAAAAGAAAATCCTTGCAGGTACCAGGGAGTCAAATTAAATCAATTTAGAAAATTACTTTAAAGGTTTTCACACTTAATGCAATGAATGTTGCTCAGTTGTAGCCTCAAACACAGCCTCAACCTTTTTTTTTTTTGTCATTTGTAGTCTGGAAAATATATACAGAGAATCAACAGAGCACACTAGCTACAAGTAGAAGACCAATCTGAGAGCTATTATAAATGATGTGACTGGGAACCTCAACTCCTAAACCTTGTTTTGGTCTCATAAATAAAGCAGAGTTCGCAAATGCAAGTCCCTTTTTCTTTCCTAAAAGTAATTCAAAAACCGATTTCAGTGGACAATGTAAGAGTTCAGACAGCTTATTTTATTCCAGTTTGGAAATCAAAAGCAAAGACCAATAAAAGCCCATCAAGCGTGTTTGTCCAACCAGGTGTATGGAGGGTTCATAAAGTTTTGCCTTACCACCAAAAGCAAAGCAAAGCAGTTTGTGAGCTGGCTTCACAAGGCCACCACTGCTGGTCAGGAGATGAGAGTTACACTGCAAAGGGAGCACTTTCATTGTCTTTATCTATGAGCATGATTTTACTATTTCAATAAAATTGAAAAGACCATGGCTAATGCCTTCTCTGTAATGTATAACCTCATCAAATAGATTTTCTAAATTAAAGTTCAGTGTTTTGATTATCTTCACATTTTGACTTTGAATTATGCTTTTTATTTACTGATGTGCTACAGTTATCACATTTTATATTTAAACTAAAGAAACCTAAAAGCACAGGTCTGGCAGGTGTTGCAATATCATTTCAATACTTCAAGGTATTCTTTTGTTGAGCACAGAATTGCAGGGCATAGGCTTAATACCAGATTCAACATGTATGACCTTGATATAAGCAGTCCTGTATAATTCAATGTGTCTTCTCCTCAGCGGGGCTATGATAGAAATGCATGTAAATGATAGATGACTTGTCATTCATCACTGTCGTCACCTTGACACCCAGGAGGAAATAACAGCCCAGCCAGGGTGTGTCACTTCCTGTGTGCAGCTACTCTGTCTTTGCCTAAAACCGTTTAGCTGTCGAGTTGAATGTCAATTACTGTACAATGACGCACACACGCATACACACACACAAAGAGATACATAGTTATTATTCATTAATGGAAACACACTAATGGTCATGCTTTACGTCCTTTTGTCATGAATAAAAATGTGCAGATGTTTTCTTGTGCTCTGTAACATTCTTTTGTCAGATGTCAGAGAACTTTTCAAATTTATGTGATCACCTTTCTTAAATGCTAGAGTCATACTCAAAGGATTACAAAGTGGTTTGGTGTACTTTAGCCCATAAACAAAATGTTTGGTATGCAATGTGCCTCACATTACTGCCAGCCATTTTCAAAGCATACCAAGTAGATTTCCTTTCTTTCGAAGCAGCCTTGTGTATTCCATATAACTTCCATGCGGCATATAAAGAATACTTGAGGTATTTAATCCTTTGTAGTAAACATTTATTCATCTAAATTTTTATGTCAAAGTTGCATTAATCTTTTCAGAATCCTGTTGTTAAATTCAAGGAGTTACTGACAACCCTGATATTTCAGGTCTCTACCAACTTTTGAGGGGACATATATGGCATCTTTAGCTGCTAACTGCTCCATTATGTTAACCATTTAGTCCCTAACTGTCTCTAGCTGTCACTTGGTGCTGAGCAGGTATTGTACAATGAGGTTTCACAGACTTCACACCAAAAACCGCTGCCTAACCGCTGCCTAAAACGGCTGGAAAAGACTCTACGGGAGTGTGAACTCAAACAGTCAAGTTGCAGGCCAGAAAACTAAACAATGAGCTGAAACTTGCTGTAAAGCTTCATACAGCTAACAGGCTCTGCAAATTCGGGTGACTCAAACAGGAGTTTGAGTAGTGCATTTGTTGGGGACTATTTTCAGATGCCCATTTGGTGCCCTACTGAGTATACAGTGTATTTTGGGTTGACTCATAATAAAGCATGTAATTGATTACAATGAACATGGGCACTGTGTTGTTGTAATGAAGGAACATCCAGTGAAACAGTGTGACCATTGATGTGTTTTTAATTGTATTTTGAACAACAATGGCAGAGTAGGGCACAGAGGAATAAGCTATACCAGACACTTGTTGGTAGGATCAATTTGTTGTTGGATTTGGTCTTTTCATGGGATTTGTTGACAATATGAATAATATAGAACATTTTCAAACTTATCCTTTAAGTGCAAGCGAAATGCAATACTGTGTTGCTTGAACAATACATTTTATTGACGACAGTTGGAACCAGCAAAGGACCTGCTTGCTTGGCAGCACCAAGGAACGAATGGTTCAGCTGCTGAGTCATGTCCTCTTTCATCCTCACTCTTTCTAATCACTCTCTACTGACAGCTGTCCGGAAAATGAACAAGTGCACCGCTGCTTTCTGGTTGTTCAGCAGCGTGTTCAGTTCATATTTCATTCACACATTGAGTACTTTGGTAGGGGGGAGTCGGACGTACCTTTGACTAAAACTGCTCTCCTTCCGCCGACAGTGGAGGGTGACCACCCTGTGACCTTCACTTCTGACATCCTGACTCACCGTCCAAACAACAGGGTTACTGGCTCTGGCTCCCAGGAACGCCACGCCGTCCTTCAGCTTGACTCTGACACAGAAAAACAAAAGAAGAGAAAAACATTAAATTAGATGGTACTGGAACCGTCACCAGAACAGCTCACAAATTAAGTTTCAGAGCTTCAGAAACACACATGGCCTATGTTATTCTGTTTTTTTTTTCCTAACACAAAAACATGTCAAAAGAAAGAAATGGAACGAGGTGGTGCTTTAATTGTCTCTCACAGAGGTCACAAAACAAAAGCTTCAAACACTCATGGTCTCTCTCACACTCGACACAATGAAACTAGTTAATGAACAAAAGATTATATTGGACAAAAGTAACAAATTAATTTAAAAACATGCTTTATTAATATAAAAGCACCAAACTGGAGATACAAAAGAATAAAAATTATAACTTAACTTTTCTCACAAAATCTGAACAAATCTAAATCAAATTCTTTCTTAGCCTGGCATTGACAGACTCATATGCAAATGTATTTTAGTCTGGAACCTGTCAGTTCATTTGTGATTTCCAAGGGGCTTTATCAACGGGTCTGGACCAAAATGCCACTGGACGCAATTGGATTGACCTGCTACCAATCAGTGCAACGAAATGTCGTCCTTTCATGCATCCTGTCGGAAGTACGGTAAACACATCTTTCTTATCAAAAGAAGCTTTAAGTGCAGTTGTTTGTTATTCTTTGAGAGAAAATATACCGCTAAGTTCTTAATGATAAGATTCAACAGAATGTTCCACATCAGCAGCAGCCATCTTGGTTGTTTACGAAAATGCCTCAGCGGCGCTCCTCTGTCAGTCATCGTATCAAACTTGCTCCATATTAGATAAATAGTTGTGATTAGGCCCACACCTCCCAGGACGGGTGGAAATCTTTCTGAACTGGAGGCGGCCAGATGTCTCTGCCAGAGCAAATAAAACATGATCTTGCAGATCAATAATTGTTTCTACTTTTGGACCTTATCCATATTTGAGAGTATATAATCATAAAAAAAAAAGTTTTAATACTTTGTTTTCATATTTTTCTTGTGATGAATATTGCTTTAGGAAAGTGAATCTGGCTGGAACAAGCCAAATTATTTCATTAGCAGTGATGAAACCTAGCATCAGGACATTGATGTTTGATGATTAATATAATCACAAGTCAGGGGTAGCAGGTTCAAATTAACCTCTGGGAAAGTGTGTTTAACCACCATGTAGGTACATACTGAATGAAAGAGTAGTCTTACACAAGAAGTCCTATTTTACACCTTGTGATATCCCAACATCAGAACTCTCTCTGGAGTAATTTATAAGTGGCAAGCTCCACTTCAGACAATTTTGGTAATTTCCCCCCACACCTAGGGATTTAAAAGGCCTCCAATCTCTGCAGCCTCTACCCCACCCTTTTGTCCCTCTATCACTTCCATTATTCTTGGTCACAGTCTGTGGGAGGCTACACAGGTGCAGAAGAACCATGACCTCCTCCTCTTCCAGTATACTGACACGCAGTAGCTCTCTTCCTCTTCCTCTGTCACATGAAATTACCATGAAATACATGAGCCGCTTTCAGTACTTCCTTTCCCAACACGACAAATTGCTCTTGTTTAAAGCACTGGCATGGATGGGGCAGCATAGTTTATGTGGGAAAAATAAAGAAGAGATGGCAAGAAAAGGCAGATTTAAAGCAAAACATCCACATGACAAAAAAAGGTGAGGAAAAGAAAAATTTCTATTCAGTGAAACATGAACGCTGGGTAATTTTTCCCCACATCAAAATAATTGGAGACGGTCCTCATTTAGAACTGCGAAAGACATGTAAGGGATGAAGAAAAAAACTGAGTGTTAACGGGGGGATAATGACAAACCATGCTGCAGTCCTTAGAGAAGCACAGTCATTACATCTTCAGTCTTCAACCGGTCTTTTTTGATCTTATCCAGGCAGCTGAGACGGTAATAACTGGCCTTGTGTTGGGCTCTGCTCCTGACGAGCAAAGATAAAGGCAGCCAATGTGGAAGACACAGACAATAACTAGGAGGAGAAGACAGATTGCCTTTAACCCTACTGTTTCCCAGTCATCACCTTGGCCACGGCACAGTAATTACAACAAACCCACAAGCAGATTCAGCACTGACAGCGGACTACGGTGGGAGCGATAACAACAATCAATATGGACTACACTCTTACAGTATACTATATGCTGTATTGATCAAATATCAAATTCCAATTTGAAGGTAGAAATACTTTAGGCTCCATGATGATGCAGAGCAGCGCTTTCTTACTCTCCTTTTTCTGCTTTTCTGCTAGCTTGTATAACAGATGCCAGTAAGGTCTTGCGTTTGCATCAGTGCTCAGTTTTGTTTGCTACTTGATCAATTCAGTCATTTTACAAGTAAAAATAACTGATACGTGTTAACAAATTAAATAAATGGTCTTTTTCTTGTTATGATTTTTTGGCTTTTGGTCAGACTAAGTGAGAAATTGCAAAAATATCTTTGGCTTCTGTGGTATTATTTTTGTCACTATGCTTGGCATTTCACAGAGTAAATGACTAAATTAACTAGTTGGTTGATGGATTTATCACTATTGATGTGCAATGATGTACTCCGGCAGTTTCAGTGTGCTGTCCATGGTCCTGATACTCCGCAGCTTCTATCTTTCGTTCTTTCTCAGTTACTATCTCATCATTTTCTCTCTTTCTGTTTCTTCCTCCTGCATCGTACTCGCATAATTTGAGAGACAAACCCAAACATGTGCTATAGCCAACGAGCGAGGGGGCTAAATTAACAAATGGCATGTTGTAAATGAGATTGGTTTGGCTAATATGATTTGTGGTGAGGGGAAAAGGGGTGGGAGGCAATAAAGGAAAGCAATTTGAAGGGAGTCCCCCTTTCACATGCATCAGCACATGAAGCTGCCTCATTAATTCCATGAAAACCTGCATCAGTGGGATGAGTATTTACGGAGGAGATGAGGTTGTCAGAAAAAGACAATTTTCAGCTTTCCATGATTGATGCTCAAATGACATCTCAGAATGGCAACCACACAAATAACATGTCACCTTGCATTCTGTCATATTTCTGGCCACCTCCGCTCTCTTTTAACTCTGTTTTGGTCTCAACTGACATATCTGGCTCTTCAGCTGTTCACCAGCTAGTAGCTAACTGTGTCTGTCTGCCCGTTTGGTGCTGAGAAGATAGTGTTAAGTGGGTTTTTAGAGCTTTTTTGCTGAAAACAGCTGCCTGCTGCAGCCGACCAATTTTACCCCTTTTTTTATATATATATTTTTTGGTAATCTCATTTATAGAAAAGTATTGTATCTTATATAGTAAGTCAATCATATGTTTTGTATGAAAAATCTTTTAATTATAGCAATCTATTTATTATAGCTGTCAGACAAATGTAGTGGAAAATGGTAATATTTAAGTAAAGTTCCTCAAAAAGTAGTTGTATGTAGTTGAAACAGTAGTTGAAAATGCAAATAGTTACATTCCACCACTGCATAGTGAGTAGTAAATTGTCAATAAGTGAAAGTCAGACTAGGCAGTCTCTAGTCTTATGTCCAATCCTCGGGACCACATAATCGGTTAAAGAATCAGAAAGTTACAGGAGTCAAAACATGGTTTAACAAATGTATATATAACAGATTTTAGGTTATTTAACGATAAAAATGACCTAAACTTTGATTATTTTTTTTATAATTTTGTATAAACAAACTCATAAAAATGTGGCAGGACAGATTTTGCAATTAACTGTATTTGAACAGTTAAAAAAATTAAAACCATCTAATTTCAGGCAAAATAAGTAAAGAGCGGCATACCTTTCTTTGAAAGCAACAGGACCCAATTTCACCAGACCTCAAGATGATAATGACTTAGAAGCATCAATGAAAACGGCAAAATTACCGGAATGATTACATGCTGTCATTCAAAAACATGTTACTTTCTTGATGGACAACATTAAGATTGAAGAAGAGGAAGAAAAAAAACTAACAACAAAGTGTATGTGTGTGTGTGTGGGTGGGGGGGATTGCTTAGTGTTTAAGGTGTTGGAGCAGAGACAGGGAATGACGGTTTACAGAGACCAGCCAGGCGGATTAGAAAAGACAGATGTTGTATCAGTGTGGATGAAAAAGGACAGAGGATGGGAAAAACATTCAGGAGAGGAGAAGAGTTGGAGAGAGGGCTTTATTGGTTAAGAGGCTAGAATAAGAACTTGAAGTCAGCACTTGCATTTGCTGTCTGTTTTGTTTATATTTATATTTACATCAATAGGGAGAAATATCTGTCAATGATCCTCAAGAGGCCATTTGCAAGGTGATTTCACCCACTAAACGTAAAGTTAAAATAATGACAATAAAAATGAGACGGAACAGGAGGAAAATGGTTCCCTGTATTGCCATCCAGGTGATAACAGATGATTACTCTGGTGAAAATGGAGACACACAACTGAGAGAACTCAATAACTTCACACACACACACACACAACACACACACGCACACCTTGGTCTGTGTCTATATCTGATATAATGTTAACACACAGGCACATAGTGGGCTGGTGGACAAAGCTAGCCTTTAGTGGAGATAAATGAAAGTGAGAACAATTGCTTTAGGATCAGCTCCGCCACAAAGAAACCAGCTTTAGTTGCTACATCACAGAAAGGCTCCCTAGCCAGATTGAGAAAAGATGCAATACAGATGAGCCACAATGCATTCATATACAGTCTAACTGGTAAGCAGGTTCTGATGCATCATCAACTAACCCCACTGAGGCGTCTGAAAACACTGAAAGACAAAGCCATAGATGACAAATTGGTCTGGTGGTTAGTTAGATACATCTGAAACACACAGTAACTCATGGTTGAGCATATTTCCCAAATACATTTTTAAAAGGTAGTTTAGCGTAATTCAATTGCAGACAGTGAAAGGAAACGAACAAAATTGGCCAAATCAAATTGATATTGATTGATTCTCAAACACTTGCAGCAAAATCCAGTTATGAAATAAACACACAAGCTTTTGGGCATAGAAACCCGGCTTCTTTATGTTTCCTCCCTCCCTCCCTCTTTTTCTCTCTTGCTCAGAAAAAAAGATAATCCGCATCACCACTGGGTAAAATTAAATTAGATAGTAGCCAATGACAGGTGAACCGGAGTGTGAGCTGGTTCAATGAATTAGTAAGGTGAAACGCGGCTACGCTACAGATGCTCTGAGTCAATTAGCTGAGGAATAGTTGTCGGTGGAGTGTTTGTAGGGGTGAGCGGACACAGGCAGATGCGGAGATAAAGAGAGAGCTAATTCAATTAATGAGTTTGATGCTGTTCTTCCCATTATCAGAGCTGGTTAAACGTGCTGGTGCGTGGCAACGCCGTGAACGGAGGACAAGATTAACACTATCAGATAAAGAGCACACGCCAGACAAAGCTTATCTCCACCCGTGTATTCTGCTGCGTGTCTCCCTGTCTCACCCTTTGTCTCACTTTTACGTCTCTTTTCCAATCTCCGTCTGTCTGTCTCTATTTGTTTCCCTTGAAACATTCTGTCTCCCTCACTGTTTCTGCACAACCAAGTCTTTCCTACGCTGCTCTCTATCCTCCTCCTTCACTGGAGCTTCCCATCTAGCTTTGGTGCCCTCCACTACAGTTTCTTTTAATTTGTTAAAGTGAATTAGAGTGACCAACGGTATGCCGGAAATCTGGTTACTTTATTTAATTACTTCATTTAAGTAAACCTGGATCCTTTTCAGTTCACCGTTTTTGGCCCAACACACCTTAATTAAGACTTTATGGTATCACAAGAACTTTTTGGCCATGCTGGAGTCTAGGCTCAAGGGTCATTTAGCGCCATGATGAGCAGATTAGAGTAACCTTCACTGTCCCCGAAGGGAAATTTGTCTTGAGCACAATGCTGTGGTCTGTTGCTTCACATAAAAACCATCACAAAACCATGATGTCAAATTTTCACTTTCAGCAATTTTCATTGTAAAGATATCGATATCTTTAAAATGAGCATTACATCCAGAGCTGCTTGCACTGTTTTTACTAAAAATCCATTTTATTTCTGTCTGCCCTTGCCCTGCTTAAAAATGAATCAATGAACAAATCTATGGACTTCTAACCTTCAGACCACACTGAAAATACAGGGGATGGATATATTGTGCAATCCAATCCAATAACCTTGCAACAAATACTACCTTGTCTCCAAAATGAAGATACAGTCTGTGGTACTTCGAAAATCCAAGTTGAAAAACGTTTTTCTTAGGAAAAAAAAAGGGGATTAAAGAATGTTTGGATGGAATTATATATTCAAGCAGACTATCACCTGACCTTCATTCACAACCTCTAATTCTCTCTGGATGTTGCTGAAAAGTGCTTTTGTAAAATGAAGCCTTGCGTGAGGCTTACCTGGTTCTCCACTTTACCCTCATGAAATGTCAACCGCCTCCTCATCTCACCATTCTTTACAGATATTGTTTTTGCGATCCAAACCAGACAGTGAATGGTTGTGCTCCGAGACTATCGAAGCTGTGAGGGGTTAAAAGCAACCCATCTATCAATGGACAAAGATGATCAAAGGGAAAACTTAAATTGGTACTTTAGCCAGTCAGTTGAGTGGATTGCATGGAGTGCTATTTAATTGAGGAGATGCTGATTGTCACCAAACACCGGACATGTTTCCAATCAGGTGGCTATACAAGGAACTGGACTGTCCAATGAAAACACAGACCATTTGCTTTTCACTCAGAGAGAAGAGGAGTTGATTGCCTGCAGTCAGATTATCTCCTCATCCATAACTTGATGCCACACAAAGCGTAGTGATGCTTCATCTAATATCTCTTTCATAGTCTTTTTTTTAATTAAAGGGAAAACCAGCCGGATGACTGACATATGGAGCTCAGACCTGATGTTTGAGAACAAACTCCTGCCCTTAAAAAACAGAAAGAGTCAGCTGACATCAAACAAAAAGAGGTTCAGAATGTGAGCTGGCCCTCGTCTCATGACATGAACGACTCCATGACAGATCAAGAGCAATCATATGGGCAGGGGCACTGAGTAATGAATCAAATGCAGAGAAGCCCCAGAGCTTGTGTCAGGAGAGGAACATTTCATTTGAAAACTTGGCCAAGTTTTTACACATCCAGTACATCTCAATAAATAAGAAACATATAATTTGGATCCCAGGGTCCTGGTATTCTGACCACAGGCATCAGTATAATCTGCAGTCACAATTCCCTCAAATGAGAGCCTTTCAGCATCAGCTGAACAATGAACAAAATGCATAGTGATATATATGACTGTGAGGAAATGAACAAAAAACAAAAAAAAAAACATTCAGACCTTCTGGTAATGGCTGAAAAGGAAATTACTACTTCAGCCGTGGTTGTCAGAGAAATGGCATGCTATATGACAGGTTTCACATTAAAACGGACAAATGAATCTGACTTCAGCCACATATTATTGAACATTAAACAAATAAGGCTAATGGAATCCTTAAAACATCATTTTGTGAGCAAAGGCCTCAAGAGTGCTATGATGATAATAATATGATGCGATAGCACTAATGTGGATCCCATTTCTGCATAATGCATGGCTGCTGTTTTGGATGCCAGAATACAACCCATACATAAACTATCATAGAGGGGGTGTGAGTTGTAATTAAGGCATTATTTACTTAAAAATGGGAAGCAGAGGAAGAGAATGAGAAAGGAAGCGAAATTGTAGCCAAAATTTATGAAAGACTATAGCTTAGAGCAGTAAGTCACTTTGTTTTCTTCAATCGGCCCCAAGCTCTCATTATCTCCTTATGTCACATTATATTCAAGCTTATATTCTAAACTGAAAGAGAAAAAAAACAGTCAAAGAAAAGGCAACAAAGAATACATGATATTCTGAAAAAAGAAACGGGCCGGATGTGGGTGGGTATTGACTGAAATGACAAAGATTTCCGTGTGTGCAGCAAGTGTGAACATGAAAGCGGGCCTACGAGATGATGACACTGAGGGGTGTGACAGTGCAACAGCCTCTGTGGCCAAAAGTCACTTCCAGTAAGTCACAGCCCGGCTCTCCTCACAAGGCAAGACTCAAAATGTAAAAATCAAAAACATTACTAATCCGGTTCCCTACATGTAGGATATTTCGACCCTCATTTGCGTCACAGGATTTGTAGAGCAAGCACGGGATTTCAGATTAACACAAATTTGAAATATGTGTCACGATGGTTTTCATTTTCATTTTTCATAATTGCAGAAATGTACGCCAAGCAGTGTACCAAAAACTTCCAAATTCTCATTTGTTTTTAATACTGGATTTCAGGAATTCACTACTACTACTGTTGCTGTAGATTTGCTGAAGAAATGAGGTCATGTTGTAGTAGATAGAAGCTTGATCCTTATGGCTGCCATTTGAATGGAAGTCTAGCCAGTTAAATAGGGGATAGGGCAAACACATGCATACACTGCTTCCAGTAAAACCTATTTGCCCTAAGGTTGCATCCAGGGGATAAAAATTAGACTTTGCATTGGATTTGTTGGGCCGAACGGATGATCCAGGACTGATCCAATATTTAGATGGATGCTGAAGGGGGGCCAAGCAGTATAATCTCAGGATGCAGTGGAACAGATTATGGCAAATTGGTAAACCTGATGTAGGAAGGGTTACACAGATTTACACTGATGCTGTCAGCTGGTGCAGCAAGTGGGCCCATATATTAGCACAGGGTCATCCTGATGACGCTGATGAAGGCCACAAACTGAAAGATGTTGGTCTGACACTAAAATGGTTCTTTATACTTCAAGTGCTGCTGGAGTTATGACCTCGTAGGCCTTTTTCCCGTCTCCATGCACCTTGGAAGTAGGCGAAGTTGTGCCAGAAATAGTCTGCTTCCACCCACAGCAGCACTGCATTAAGAAGTCAAGTCGTTTTTATTTAAATAGCCCATAAAAACAAATTAAAATCTCCACAGCATACGATACCCTCTTTCCGTAGACCTTCGGTTCACTCCAAAATAAAAGGAAGACAACTCGGGAAGAGCAACGGTTGAGGGGTGATGTTAAAGGTGATGCTTTCAAATCAGCTTGTGTCAGACAAGGCAAATGTTTTAATGGCTGACAGAGCAAAAACTTTCAGTGCTAAACTCCTCAACCCACTCACATTTGCTTTTTAGCCATGCCAGCGGCATGTCTCTAGGGATCTGGGGCTCTGATATATTTTAACAGCAACTACTGGATGGATTGCCAAAAGAGTTTCACAGTCCCCAGAGGTCTTTACCCATAGCGCAAGACTCTTAGTTCTGTCACACATGCACAGGTTGCACAATTGTAAACATTAAGACGTATGGGTATCAAAACAGGTGTATAAGCATGTTATTACAATTGCGTGATATCGAATGAACTTGTACTGTATGTCCATCTCAATGACATTATGAATCAGTGTAGTACTTTGAACTTAATTGTGCTGGTAATTTATTTATTTTTTGCTAAAGGTTTTAGTTGAAAATTATTTCCAGACAGAAAATATACATAGATATACAGTGCCATCAGAAATCAGCTTTTGAAGCTTGTACATCAAGGAGAGTAAGAACAAAAAATCCTAATTGCCATATGTATGCAAATTACATCACTCTGAAACCATTACTGAAACAATTAATCTTTGGCAATCGCTAAAACATTTTAATCACGATCGTTACAAATGGTTGACTATTCATTATGCCCTCTAATTAGATCATAAATTGTATGAATACACTGTTGTGGGAGGTTCTGAAGGATTTGACACACTGGGGACAAACACAAAAGCCAGCTAGGACTGATGAAGTGTGCTGAATTAATGGCATTGGGAGCCAGGGTTGCTGAGCAGGGACTAAATGCCTCTTCTCTCCTGACTTCATCTATGAGTGATTTATTGACTGACTGACTGACTGGGGGCTTGAGCCTGCAAATGCGTGGTCAGGTGACGCAGGTGATCAGGATCAGGGGTCAAATGTTACAGTATGTCATTCAGCCATCCTGACGTTTGGGACTTCAGTGTCAATATTCCTGATGTCATTGATTAAACGCTTCCTGCTGGTGTGAGTTAGCAGAGGGAGCCCTGGCAACAGTAGACTCATTCTTGGTCTAAATGTCATGGGTTGTTGTATTTGTCAGTGTTGTGACATTTGTGCGGAGCCGTGGGAAGGCAGTGCAGTAAGTGCTATAGTGGCAACGTGACAAGAAAGATGACAACCCTGTTAACCCAACATTTCTGACAATGTCCGTCTAAAAACTGTCACAATGGTGTCACAGAGTGTTTGTGAAGTGTGAGAGAATTGGTTCTTACTGAGCAAACCAAAACTCCAGAAATAAAATCAATTTCGTCTTGGTTTCATTCAGTCTCAAGGTTATGTTCACATGCAACCTCAGCCATTCTCAAGGGACAAAATAAAACTATTTGCCTGAAATGTCTGCACACCTTCCTCTGCACTGCGCCATGTGCAGATTATTAGAAAATGCAGAGTTGGAATTGCAGGTAAATAAATTGAGGCCTGATCTGTAAAACCTGGCATGCCAACCAGTACATTAGCCCAATTTGCACTTCATTATGTGCACCAGTGGGCATTGCTGAAAAGTCACCATCAGCAGGCTCCACTACGTACACAAGACAGGGGAAAGACCAGGTCACTTCATGGTCATCTGGCAGTTCTTGAAGTGTGTGTGCATGTGCGTGTGCTTGTGTGTCTGTGCATCTGTGAAAAAAATAAATAATGTGAAGGGGTGTGGGTGATTTAAAAAAAAAGAGGGGTAATTAAAGTGAAGATGGAAGGATGATTTAGGGATTGAATAATTGACTTTGATGAAGGGCTGGACGCAAAAACAACAGATAATCTCTGCCGTGCTTTCCTTTTGATTACAATAAAAGTGAAAAGGAGAGAGTTTTTGTTTGAGTGTTGTTTTTGAGTAAAATGCTCCCCTACCGCTCTCCTCACAAGCAAAAAATAAATAAATCTTGAAAGTCATATGAGGGTTTGCAGATACAGATATTTTTGTTTGATTTTTCTGTGTATTTTGCAAAATGGAGCTTTGTTATCAGTAGCATCAAGAACAATAGACTTTCCAAAAATCCTGTTTCTTCCTCTCCCAGACTCTCCCCCATCATTCCTAACTTGTTATTTTTCTCCCAGTTTGCCTCTCAGGGCCCTGATCAGAGATCTGAGACTCAGTAGATCTATAAAGAAAAACAAAGCCTCCTCATCACTATGTGTTTTTGTAAAAGTAAATAATGTTTTTGTTTTTTTTGCCTCAGGAGTGAGGCTAAGTCAAACTGCCTGGCATATATTTTTGTCAACACAGGTTTTGCATGAAGCTTAGAGCAAGTCAAATGCAATGTCGGATATCTAAATCTAACATATTGTGGAAGCGGTATACAAATTACCAGCATGAAAGGAGACATCCAGTTTTGGTCTTCTTTGGCACCTCTTGAAGCTGTTGATTTCCATTATTTATATATATATACATAAATATAAATATCTGTTGTGATGTTTGTGGACTACACCACTGTCATCGACCGGATTACAAACAATGATACAAATTCATATCGGGAAAAACTCAACTACCTTGCAGAGTGGTGCACAGAGAACAACCTGCTGCTCAACGTCAGCCAAACCAAGGGGCTGATCATCATCCTGGGAATCAGCATCACAGAGATCCTCTCATCATCTCCACCCTGATTAAGAAAACTCAAAAACGGCTGTATTTCTAAAGGAAACTTTAGAAACTTTCTAAAGGAAACTTTAGAAATACAGCAAAAGCAAAATTCTCATGCCAAGTTCTTGTCAACTTTAACAGATGAGCAATAGAAAGCATCCTCACTGGAAATATCATAAATTGGCATGGCTTGGCCCGGGAGAGAAGGGCTCTGCAGCGGGTGATTAAAACTGCCGAGTACATCGTTGATACCCATCTACCGAGCATCGGTGATACCGGTGAGGTGAGGTTAGGGTTAGGGTCTGCGCTGAGCCCAGAGGATATTAAAAAGACCATACACCCCAGCAACAGCCTGTTCACCCTGCTGCCATCTGGCAGATGTACATAAGTATCCACTGTCGTACCACCAGACTACAGAGCAGCTTCTTTTCTCATTCTGTAAGACTCCTTTACTCATCCTCCATACTCCACCATAAACATAGTTATTGTATGTTTGTATGTATGTATTTTTCTTAAGTAGCAGAATGGGACTATAATGTTGCGCAACCCTGTGTTGTAGAATGACAATAAATTAGCCTTGTACCTTGTAAACTCAATAACATCTATTTTACTGTGTTAACAACCTTGCAAGACAACTTTCTCCTTACAAAATGGTTTCATCATACACTGTTCATGGTGTGCATTTCGGAATGGCTGCAGTGGCTTACTTTGCACTCGCTGGGAAGTGCATGCCTTACATCACCAAAGGAGAAGGCAGGCTGAAATGTAGGGCTTATATGCAAGCTGACCGTGGATTAGCCTCATTCACACAGAAAAACACACACCATCAGTTTATATGCTGATGAAACATGGTTTCTGTCTTTTTTTCCCAATAAGACATTAATATGTACAGCTTTATTCGTGTGGACAGGATGAGCCAGGCATCGAACCATCAACCCTGCAATTAATACATATTAATGATAATATACTATTACTGATAGATACTGTATGGTATATCATACAGTGTACCTGTTGGTTTAAACCATTGTACTGTTTCAATCAGCTAGTAGTCCAAACTAAATGACGAAACAAGTACTTTATCATTTTCATCAGAAATTACCTAGCCTGGGAACCAGATGAATGCCCCCCCCCCATCCCAGTCAACAGATTTCCACCAGAACTGGAATGTGGAGTAAATTTTCTCTAAAAGAACAACAAACAACTGCACTTAAACTTTTTATTGATGAGAAATATGTGTTTGCCGTACTTCTAACAGGACGTACCGTACTATTGGATGGAGTTTTGTTGATCTGATTGGTTGTCTGCACCCGTCGATAACATCCCTTGGTAAACAAAAATTAACTGAGAGGTTCCAGACTAATACGCAATGATGAATTAGTCTGGGATGCCAGCCTAGAAATTAGCCATATGACTTTTTTTTTTTTATGTGATGCCCCATCATCAGGAAATGCGCAAGACTATTTCCCGATCTGTGACCTCTGTGGTAACATTAAGTAGTTGGTTAATATTGGGGAGAGATTTGAACATTGCTGTGGTTTAAGGGTTAAGATGCCGACCATACAGTGCAAGGGTCATTTGTTGCATGCTCTCTCCTTCTTCTTCTCTCTACTATCGCTATCTAATAAAGCCATAAAATTCCCCCCAAAAAAGACAATGTGGGCTCTTGGTAGGTCCCGGGATGTGAATAAAGTGAGTCAAAGTGAGACATGTTGTATGCCTAACCATCCACCCAGACCTTTTTTTGTGGGATTCTAACATATCGCCTCTTTCGCCTTTGTTCCTCCTTCACAGCAGTCATTAGTCGCACCACCACAAC
Source organism: Lateolabrax maculatus (assembly GCA_031216445.1). Lineage (NCBI taxonomy): Eukaryota > Metazoa > Chordata > Actinopteri > Acropomatiformes > Lateolabracidae > Lateolabrax > Lateolabrax maculatus. The sequence goes on from CM062219.1 coordinate 13,229,060, forward strand.
AGGTCCCTTGTCAATCAAACTTACATTTAGTCTTTTAAAGACAGACTCATTTAAATTGACGCACCAACCCTTAAGTACACAGAGTAGATTATGAAACTGTATGATTGACTTGATGGTCTTACATGTACACAAATAAAAAACACACACTCATACAAAACTTGTACCATAAGTGAAGGACGTGTTATGCCGTCCCTCCACTCTTCACTTCCCCTGCAGGAGTCTAAGCCTCTCCTCAGTGTGTTGCAGCAGTAATATGGCACCAGGGGACTGGGTGGCTGCCGGCGTTTTCGCAGGGATGACCAGCTCACTTCTCTCCTGTATGTTAGTAGTGCTTATCAGCCAGCACCATGCCCTGAGCATCGCTTCCACTTCACAGGGCCACCAACACCTCAACTGCCACTGGATGTTTACACTGATCCCTTCATAGAGGACTCCCTTGGGCTAGTGTCTCTATTTGTGTGTTAGTTTGTTTGTGTGTGTGTGTGTGTGTGTGTGTGTGTGTGTGTGTGTCTGCTTTGAGCCTCGTGGAGTGACAATGCTGGGTCTGTTTCTCCAGACCACAGTCAAACTCTGCGTGCCAGGGGACAAACGATGAAAGAGTGAACAAGGACAAGTGGTCATTCAGGCCCGACCCACCTTGATGTGAGCAAAAGCTATAAAGCAATGGCTAAAATGTAGTGGCGGCATACTTTCAGAAATTGTTGTGGTTCACACAGTATAAACTACATTTTTTTTTCATTTAGATACTCTAAAGCTGGTATGCAACTTGTTGAATGCAAACCCTTCAACACCAGGAACCACACAGTGTTTTGAAATAAAGCTATACTCAGAGTCTATGAGTGAGTGTTCTCAGAGCAAATAACTTTGGCTACATTTACAAATAAAGGTTGCTATCATGAATAAGCTGTTCGGAGCTATTCAGACGAACTCTGCTGCGTTTGCCCTGGTCGGCCCTGTTCGTTTAGGAGAGTCTGAAAGCTGTCATTTGAATCGACCAAACAAACGGACGGAGACCGCTTGAAAAGACAGGTCTTGGTTCAATTCCAAGCGGACCTGTCCGGTAAGATCTGCTGTCCAATCGTTATGTTTATCACAGTGAACTGTATGTTTTCAGTTGAGATGGCTTTGCTAGATGTTGCTAAATGTTACTAAAAATGAGAACACTTCTGTGTCTCTTTTTATCTTTAACAATCTCCACCGCCATCAGAAGGTTGTAGGGGAAAACACAAGCAGCCCAAGCTGACCAGTCACATTTCTTGGGTTCCCCAAGCGGTATCTCCGCAGCCGCTGTAACACAGAAGTGTAGTTAAATTATTTAGGAGGCGCGCGTCAGCTATGATCTAGCCTGTGGTGTAAGTACAAAGCCTACGCATGTAGCCAGTGTTCAAGTTCCAAGTGTGAAAGCGAGCTAAAGAAAAATAAAACTAAATAGCACAGATTCATTCTGGGACGTCAAACTGCAAAAACACCACCCATAGGTATTTTTGCAAAAAAATTGCATCACGAATCTTTCAGCTGTCAAAACTACAGCTGTAACTGCATGAACCCACAACTGTTGGCAGTGATACTGAATGTTTTTTTAAGAATATAAAACTAGAAAATATGCATCATGTAATTATTACTTAAAAAATATATATATATATACATATTTATCAAAGATCTAAAAAGGCAAATTGGGATAAAATGGGAATGATGTGAGGTCATCCTTTAGCATCATCTACAAAGCCACGCTCAACATATCGTTAAATTAAGGTTAGAGTGTTCATCTGTACACACTGAGACGGGCTCTTGAGTCGTTTCAGTAGCACTTAGTAGCACTTTGCTAAGCGCTGAGCAGTCAATACACTGTAACCAAAAAGTGCCATGTTTAGTCCCCCAGCAAAAGACAGAAACTCAAGCAGCACACTAAAGACTCAGCCTGCCACTCAGTCAGTAAGAGTGCATTTGGTTCCTTCTGCTTCCCGTTGCTCATTTCACTCCACATCTCTTTTGCCTTGACACTAACCAGCAGGATGTGGCAGAGACAGGTCTGTAATTTTCTTCTCTGGCACATCAATAAGCAAGAGACTCACTGGAACATACACGTCAACGCAAAAACATATATGTACTTTTATGTGTGCCATTTTAATTATAGTTTTATGACATATAGTGTAAGTGCGTGTACTCACACACAGTCACACACATCTGCAACTTTCACCTTGAGGGTTTTTTTCACTCACTCCTTAAAGCTGGGGGACGAATCTTACACTTATTGAAACCTGCAGAGACACAACTTTTTACAACGATTCTTGCAAATTTATGCTGCTGTTTGTGAGGAAAATGTCATTAGGAAAAACACTAAATTTGGATGAGATGGTGGGTGAGGAGATGAGGGCAACAGGGCATGTAAACTCTGCAGAAAAAGTTGAAGGTGAGGGAACTTTTTAAGAGTGAAGTGAACTTCAGGTGAGCTCTGGCTGTGCACTGAAAACTGATGAACTGAATTATAAAATAATACTTACTTATGGCACAAAGCACAATTTCACTGCTTCCTTGCCATCTTTGGGTAGGATTATTATTATATATATATATTTTTTTTACTATTTCTCGTGGTGTGGACGATCCCAATCAACTCATAAAATGAAACATGCTTAAACATCGATCATCGATTAGATCAGAAAGCAAATGAATAACATAATTTAACAGCAAACACTGTGTGATTTAAACCTGACTGTCAGAACCAATTAACCCAGACTAGAACAGACTTAATCCAAACTTGGTCCGATCAGCTGTGACCTCGAAATCATAATAATAGTTGGCCCATAAATCGGAGGCACACAAACACATACAGACTGTTGTTGCGTTTCCAGTCACTGAGTTTCAGGGCCAGCTACATGAATGGTCTTGGCAGCGTGGACATGGAGTTGTGACCCTGTCCTGGGAGATGGCTTGTAAATGGACCGGAGCGCATTTCATGATTCTCACAAATACACCATGCAGCCACTGAGTAACTGGAAATAGTAGGGAAAAGAGATTTGATGTGTTTGTATGTCAGGAAAGCGAGACAAAGAGAATCCGAGTGAGTCCTACGGGGCCATAACACAGCTCGTCTGTACTGAGAAAAGTGGAGTGACACTGCCAGATCTCCTCCAGTCAACAATATTGTGGGCCAGAGAGTTGCCAACTTGAGAGCAAACAGGGTGAAACAGTCATCCAGGACTTCAAAAGCCTTTGCATACGTGGTAAAACAACAGAAAAGCAGATAGAAAATGTACATCTGCATTGTGGACTGATGCTTCCTCCAGGGTTTGTGCAGCAGCATTTGAACTTCAAGTGCCCGGCAGAGATGACAGTGGAGGCTGAGAGACTGCTGTGCAAAGCGCAAAATGGTGCCGTCACTCCAGAGTGACGGCACCATTTTCTGTTATAGTAGACTTGAAAATGAGGAGATTAAAATTTTGCCTTTTATATCGTATAAACAGTCAAAGAGTATTTTCTTCTGTAAAAACTTTAGAATCATGTATGCAAAATCAGAAATCACTGTCCTACAATAGTGTTTTTTAATTACTGTATAAGTAATGTTTTCAAGGTTGCCGTCCCTTAAAATCGAAAGTAAATGTATTCCAATTAAAATAGCTGAAAATTATGTTAAATAGAAAAACATTTACAGTTTTAGTGATACTGAATAATTTTTTGCTTTATTTAACTGTTTCTAAGATTTTACCTTAGCCACTGAAACGATTCACCATTAAGAAGAACAGAGCATTTGAGAACTTACAAAGTATAAAAATGTATTTCTTAATTAGCTAACACTATATCATTGCAGTAAATTCAAATAATTATACAGCAGTTTAAGTTCCAAGTGTAGTTACATTATTTGTTTGTTTGCAGGATTATCTATTTGCTTGTAAATGAATCATACTGACAGCCCTTTGATAATGCGTAAACAAAAAGCTATCTTTTTCAGAGGTTTGGTCCACCTACTGGAAGGGAAGTTCTCGATACACTGATGCAAAATTCAGCAGCACAACACAATGAATTGATGAATTAGTTCATCTTTACCAAATAAGGTGTATCCTTCTTAGTAATTCTAAGAAATCTGTTGTTAAATTAGTCCCCAACTTGATCTTACCCAACATTTTCAGTAAGCTGCATCACCTTCTGTGTTAATGAGTTTTTCAGTCTCTAATTTTAGTCTCTAAGAAATTATACTGAAAATTGTAAGGAAAAAAGTCTGTGAAAAATCAGTGAAACAAGAAAATGAATTCAACAGTCTCAAGGATACACACAATGGATTTGGGTGAAAAACACTGAATGTAAACATAACTGTGTGTGTTTAGTTTACTCCAGCAGGTAGCTACAGTACCTTTACTGTACCATACCTTTCTCACCTCATTTTTAAAGTCGCTGATTCACATTTAACAAGACTAACTGTTTTTTTAAATGTGAATTAGCGACTTTCAGCTGAGTCGTTAGGCTGAAATGTTGTGAAACTCAATGTCACTTTTCAAAGACACCAGGCATAAAGAAACCAGAAACTTCAAGTTTTTCAAATTACAGCCCATAAATTTAATTCAAAATGTCCCAGATTTGTCCAAGACATCAACTGTGGTAAACCTACACCTTGTCAACTAATCACCATTTCTCTGTTCAGATACGTGATGATTTTTATCTTCAGAGGTTTATTCTCATGTGCTGGCCACTGACGGTCATTTACACATCATTCCCTCTTGTCTTACTCTCGCTCTACCCAGCAGGGCTGTGCCTGACAAAAAAAAAAAAAAAGAATCCTACAGAACACATGCATCAAACAAACGCACACATGAACCAAAAGCAGCCACATCTGTAGACATCTGTGGAAACACACAGTCACTTGCATCTTTCTCTCAGCCAGCGTACACACACTGACACACACATGCAAACCCCTGAGCAGATCAAGGCTTATCCACCCACAGTGGTGGTAGCCCTGCAGGATGATGAAGGCTTGAATCCAAAGTACCAGCTTATATGTGCAGATCAATGGCCGACCTCCCAACCAGCTACAGCCAGACTGACCAACACTACACAGCTTTAAGCCCAGCCAAAGGCACTGCTCCAAGCTGCATGCTGAATATTATATCAGTCTAATGATTCTTCCCAGAAGCCCATACTCTGTCAGCTTGTCAGTTAGTTTTTTCTCTGTTGCTCTCTCTAGGTCTTTGTCACTGTCTTTTTTTTTTAGTTGTCACTGCCTCGAACGCTGTATTTTTGCCTGTGTCTGTGAAGGGAAGGCGACCTGTTCTGGGAGAGCAAAAACACATAAAAGAGCAATATTTTTGGAGGAGCAGAAGGTGAATTTTAACATTCTGTAACATAACTATCATTTCCTAAGCCAAGAAAGTACTGTGAAATGTATGAAGCCAGGAATGATACTGTTACAATTAGAGACTATGCAGGATTTCATTCAAACATCAAGATGCTCTTGGTCAACCAAGCATAAACTGCACACACACACACACATACACACACACTCTACAGTTGGAATAAAGCAAACAAAGGTCTCATAAGGCTAGAGTAAAAACAGCCTACATGTTTGATCATTTGAAAATGCAGATTCAACATAAACGTAACGGACTGACCTCAAATGGCATGTAGCTGCAACCTGAAGTGTATTTTTAAGGCTTCTAGTCTATGTTCTTACTTACTTCTTACGTGCGTAACTACATTGATTTTTCATTGGGTTGTGAGTGCTGTCAAGAATTGTCTAGTAAACAACAGTATTGTAGCTGAATGGATTCAGTTGAGACATTGATGGAGTCGCTACTTCTGTGCTGCAGCTTTCACTCTGTGGCTGGTGTAGCCACAGAAAAAAAGAGCTGATAATTGTGTTGTAATAATTAGTTAAAATGCTTTAAGTTGGCAGGAATTTGCCATATCTCAAGTGTAATTTCTTTTTAAATCATTCAGTTTAATAGTATTATCATTGTTGTCGGTAGTAGTAGTAGCAGCAATGGTAGTAGCAATAACAGCATCATACCTCTATCGTGGACTCTATATAGGGATGGCAGTGTCAGTCAGTACAGCAGTTTGGGGAGGCCTGAAAAACTGATAGAGCCTTTAGCATTTCTAATGTTCCAATGAATGGTATAAATAATACATTCAATACATAAAACAAAACATAAAGTCCTGTCATTGGTCATTTTTAATGTGTGTGCAGCTCCCCCTAGTCAACGCAGCCGACATTATCTTTAGTTAATAATGCGCGTAACACGATTGATCTGGACATGCCTCCAAAACAATGATCTAACCCTTTGCATTTAAAAGACAGTCCCTGACTATTTTGAGAGAGCGAGAGGGCGAAAGCCAAAATAGAAAAAGAGCTGTCGCAGAAAAAGCACAAGGGAAAAAAGCCCCAGTCAACAGGCACAGAGGTATCAGGCTTGCACAGATAACACCTGTGCTAATTTAGAGACACAGCTCCTTTGTCTTTTTTTTTTTTTTTTCAGCCAAAGCACGACATCAATTGTAGTTTAAACGGCAAGGGCTTTTGATGTCATGTAGGGTGGCGCTTGCCTTTGAATGACTAGTCACTCAAAAGCTCCCTTACCTGGTTTCCACAGAGATTTTTTCATGGTTCATATTTTACAATTTGTGAATGAAGCCAAAAGCTGTGGCACAGTTCACACTGGGTAAGTCATTACACAAGCACATTGTTTTACCGTAGGGCAAACAACAACTGTTTTTATTTTGAGTTAACTGGCAGCAAAATCATGCTGGTTGCTTCCCTGGGTTTTTGTCTTTTCTCACTCTCTGACTCCTCGCTTATTGGCTGTTTGTATGTTTCAATCTTTGTGCATCTCTCTAACCCCTCCATGGGTGAAGCTATTTCTTATGTAGCTGGGATGAGTTTGTGCGTTTTGTCTGTGGCTGACTCAGTTTCTAAAACTCCTGATGTATGACAACCGCAGCATTTCATCATTTCTCTCTTTATTTCTTTGCCTCAAGTCCACATTAAAATATGCATGACTTTGAGTTTGTGTTACAGCTGTCAAGTCTGCGGGATCAAACTAATCAAAGTAAATCCTTATGAGGAACATCAAGGATAAACAAGTGATTAGAAGGCCAAGCTTGTGATTGTCTGGGAAATAGAGAGAGAGAGACGCCAACCCACAGTTAGCCAGCAGAGTTTATTCTGCCAGGACTGCTTCACTACCTAATCCCACCCTGTTTGTCAACCCCTCTAGCCCTACATATATCATCTTCAACTCAGACTACAGGAGCTGGAGTTAACAGTGTTGCAGAAGTAGTAGTAGAAGTGTTGCCTGAAGATGTTAACAACAGCGTGATAAGTAAAGGAATTCCAGCAAGGAGATCCATCATTTTTTTTTTTTTTTAAATCCAATCTCAGTCTCTTCTCGTTGGTGCTCCAGTAGATTTATGATCAAATGTAGTTTTAATGTTGAGTGCAGTGTCCAATTTTGCTTTAACCAAACTTTAAGAAGATTCTCAATTGCAATCCAGATTGTTGGGTTTGGAATTTAAGATGTCAATGCTGATGTGCTATTATAAACTGCACAGTACTCTCTAAACATAATGGTTGTAATGGTAGTCAACTCAAGTGAAGTTTTTATAAGACAAAATCCGCTACTGGTAATGGTCGTGGTCTGAGAACAAATTTAAGAGCAACCATTCATTATTTGTGAAAGTTTTTTTGTTTGAGTTGGTAAGCACATTATTATCAGTAAGTAGCACAACCTGCCCACTTACTAATACCACCAGATGTTTCCCTCTGCCTTTATCATAGCACTGAGATCGGGGTTTCTAGTTCAAATTGGGATTCTTACGGTTGTTTCTTGCTTTGGACAGTAGCAGGCTGCTAGCGGAAATGCTAGGAGGAAAAGTTGATACGTTGTCTGTTTCCACTTTAAGTAAAGCGTGAATCAACTGAAAAAAAGTTATTCAGTCTTGCTTCTTGCCTCTGAGAAACACCATCTTTTTCACATCTGCAGCTTATTCAAAATGCAGCAGATTAATGACAACTAAAAGACCTCACTTCCAAATGGATCAACCTTTGAACGGTTTCCACTTGAACCATAGTGCAATTCATTTTAAGATTTATTTATTATTGCTACCTTTTTAAAGTTTTAAAATACCTGACTCAAGCATGTATATCATGTCTTTTTGACATTGTAGTTACAAAAGCAAAGACTTTTTCTTGTAAACAAGAGCAACGCTGCAACAATAGCAGGCTATACACAGAAGAGTTCAGAAAAGAAAGAATATGATTTTGATCGGCTTTATTTAAGCCGATACAGAGCCATTCTAATGGGCCTATTCTATTATAATATATATTAAACTCTAATTGTTGTAAAACAATTAACTAAAAAAAGTTGTGCCTTGTCATATTTTGACTGTATAAAACAATATGAATAAAGCAAACCTGTTTCTTTCTTTTCTTCGAAATTACATTCATATCCCACTTTGTCAGAATAATGAAGAAATGTGTTAACATGGCCGCCAAGTCGCCTAATGTCGATAGCCTACTAAACACATCAGCAAAACTATAACTGCCAGCGGTGTACCTCTGTGGCCTTTCTATTTGTTTTACTAGTTATGGGTATTAATGATGTCCGAGGTATGAATTATTTGTAACCTTAAAGGATTATACAATCATAATTCAAGTAATAATAACAGTATTACTAGGGGTCTAAAGATTAAGCAATACAAATAAAAAAAGACTGATACAAGAGTCAGAAATATGGCTATATCAATACACAATGACATTCTGCCTGAAATTCTGCTTTCATCCACGGTGTAGCACATCATTACAAAATGATCTGTATTGTTTTTGTATCAGATTTTGGACTATGTATCCTGATACATGTTGACACATCTGGAAGAGACAGATACACTTCCCTACCTACAGCACACACTTCAGTAATCCTAACACTGGACCGGATATGGAGCACCACTCTCTTGGGAAGACCCCAGCAGAAGCCTGCTGCTTTCATTCTCTCTGCTGCCCTTATGAAAAGCCTGCAAGACTTTCCAAAGTTCAAAGCAGCCAGAGACAAAAACCGAAACGACCTTTGACCCAGTCGATGCTCAAAGTCTTGCAGGCATGTGTCACTCTGAATGGTGCGGTGCATTCGTACGACCCTCTGCCAAGTCGTGTGATCACAAAAATCCCTCTGGGACATGCAGCCTTTCCTAAGGCAGATGGGCAGAGCAAAGAAAACATGAAGACAGGCAGCAGGGAAATGGCAGAGCAATATATTCTGTACTTCCAGTGTCCAATAAATTCATCAGTTTGGATACAAATACAAGAGAAGAAAAGTGATGGAAAATCATTATGGTAGAAAATACAAGGATTCAAATTACTTGCTGCAGGCAACTGGTGATTGCTTTGTGGTGGATGGCCCAATATAGAGTAGGATCTAAATAGTGAACAGTCTCCCCAGGCTTAAAATCACTAATAACTTATTAATGAGTAGATGAGTAAAGTCTGTGCTGTCAAAGTAAACACTAGTGAGCAAGCCAACTGAGCAAACGGAAAGAGGGAGATGGCTAAAGAAGGGCTGCAGAGGGTGAAAAATGTTAAACTGCACATTGAGACAGAATTGACTGTGTATTTAAGGCAAGAGTCTTCATTTGAATGTTAATAAAACAAAGGAGGTTTTTGCCAATCTTTCTGCACGATGAGGAGGAACATGTCAAGCTCAGGCAAAGCAAGAATGTGACAGAAAAGGCGAGCACGTGTACAGACAGAGAAAGGTTATACGGGCGGGGGACCAAGAAAGAGCGGAAGATAAAATACAAGAAAAAGTACAGATAAGTACAGATATGGAAATGGAAAAAGAGACATACCGATCTTAGGTGACCTTTACCAAGAACTGAATCACAGAGGAGTGCAGTCAAGATAAGGCTAATACACTGAGGAGAACATCTTTATTCCAACCTTTTCTCCTGCTGATCTTTCAGCGAACAATGACCAATAACAAACAGCCAAGGCGCACAACCTGTAAACCCGAACTGTGTTAAGGATCAGAATCAGCTGAGACGTAGGACTGCATCATCGCTGCACAATCTGAATAACTCCAAGCCGGGCTCAGCTAAATCCACTTCTTTATTCATAGCCCAAACACTGAACCTACCTCATTCACCTGCTAAATCTCTGAATAATCAAACACCTCATGCTGACTGTTTTGGCTGGCACGGCATGAAGAATCTCATACTTATACCTTCACACTATGAAAAGAGAATTAGAAATTCATTTGCATTCATCAGCAACACTGCCCCCGGGGGGATCTGTGGAAATATGTCGGATTGTTTAGTCAAAATTACAATACAGCTGGGGCAATTTATCTTTTGAAAAGCCTGTTAATTTGTTCAGGAGGAAATGGTGTTTTCATTTGCATGTTGAATAAGGAGTAGCTAGAGAACCTTTTCCAACCTGTTACACCACTCTCTCCATGGCTAATGAGGCAGGGAACAGGGAATTACTGATTCCACAGGGAGCCTTTAGCATGACAAATACACCATGACTTTACAGTTAGTCCAGGGCAGGTCCATGCATATGTGTGTGTGAGTGTCAGTATGTATGAGTGTATATGTGCATATTCTGCCTCTGTGTGTGCACAAACCTCAGTGTGTTTTTCAAGTGGCTGGGATTAAAAGCCTAATTACATTCACAACAATTCCATTAGATTAGTTAATTAGATCAAATACAGCCAATTACACAATAAGGCAGAGAGACAAAAATGGCCTCTCAAATAGCCTTTCGGTTAGGTGTGCTGATTTGCAACCAAGGTAAAGAAGCTGGATAGGCATAGACATATATGATAACTTGAGCTGTCATTCTACTATGTTACGCTACATGAAGAACTGAAATTGTTCTTACTTGAAATATGGTTTTGGTTCAGTAGTTTATAGTTTTGGTTTAGTAGTATATATATATACATATATATATATATATATATATATATATGTATGTATTTATGTGTGTGTGTATGTGTGTATATTTATTTATATGTATGTATGTGTGTGTATATATGTATAATATATATTTAATAATATAATTTTACAATATCTTATGGTAATGATTTCATAAAAAGGTCCAGAGTGAGCGAAAGAATATTTCGATTCTTGACAATCGATCAAAGTTAATGAAAAGTACAGCAGCACTGAATGAAGTCATTGAATCTAAAGCCCCATTTGATGATGATTTTAAAGAGCTAAAAACAAACAAAAAACAGTAAGCCAAACTTTACATACTCTTATTAGTAGAATGTCTGACATTTATATGTTTATGTGCGATTCTTTTTTATTTGTCCTATCACAGCAAAATGAGGAATCAAGATGGAGAAATTGCTGACATAATGTTAAAGGTCAATATGTAGACACGCCGTCATTTACCCAATTGAAAGTTAAATTAGTGTTTACACATTTTTCAGCAACCCAATTTCTCTAAAAAATTGAGTTTACATGAGTAGTTTGAACCTCATTCGGCAGCTAACAGAAAACTTTTTTAAGTGCTACAACATTAGAGCAGAAAAATTGAAGAAAACTGTTTTTTTATAACTACATTTATGTTATTTATCAACTGAAACATGGAAGTTGCTTTACTGTTACCAAAAAAATGTTGATTCACCGCAACTAGCTTTGCTCTTACTTGTGTATAAAATTACTGCTTTGCAATCAGATCACTGTGAGCTTTCACAGAGATATCAGACTGAGGTCTGTATTAACCAATGTGACCATAAAGATGGATGGGTAATCCAACTGAATCTAATAATAAATGTGCATGTATAATACATAGTGTCCTCATACAAGCAAATGAAGCAGGCCTAGACAGTATTATATATAAACTGATGCTTTTTTTTTTGGATTTGGGAAGATTGTTAGCCCTTTGGACATTTGCTTCACATAATAAGTCAAAATAATAATTTCTTATGTCACATAATAGCAGTGATCTTTGGTTTGACCTGCCATTGGGGAAAAATGTTGAGGCATGCCTTGTCCCAATTTTGCTGACAGTACTGGGGAAAGCGTAAAGTGAACTTGAACAATCGAAGGTGCTCTGTCCAGGCTAATGCAAGTAATCCTATGTCAATTAATCAGTCTGTAAACGACAAATTAAGAGGATTATACACCACTTTCCAAAGTCTAAAGAGTTTCACAGTCCTATCAAAAAGGGAAGAGAAGAGTAAAAAAGAGACATTGAATCAAACCACAGGTTCAACATTGTGAGATAAAAGCAATGCACAACAAAGCTGACTCAAGATTAATCATCAGCTTTAGGATGTTCAGCTACATAGTTTGGTAAACTGGCAGTTGTGCACTATAAAGTAGCCTGTGATTTCCAAACACTTTGAGGTTTAATCTTTCGGTTGCTAATGAGGTATTTTGGTTGAATCTTAAGTCTGTGGTATCCCAACGGAAAACATAAAAAAAATGAACTTCTGAACGATCGGGGTGCAACAGTGGTGCAAAAAGGCACTAAAGGAAAAATACTGCCTTTAAAGTTACCATTTGCACACATGCTGACAAATATGATAAACACACACTGCGAGCGCTAATACTTCATGGGAGTTCATCATCACTGGAGCGAGTGAAAAAGCAATGAGGCTTTTTGGCAGATTTCCTGCTCACCCAGGGTTGACAAATTGCCAAGACTCTCTGTCACAGCTCCACTTTAAGGCTGCTAACTGTTTCATCTGCCATGATTTAGATCTCAGGAATAAAAGTAGCCTGTAGTGGAAATGCATATTCTGTACACCTTAATTTGCATCACACAACATGGAGCAATTACAGTCACTTTGAACGGTAATTTATATGAGACAAAGCTCACTGAATCAATAACTACTTTGTTGTTGTTGGGTGGAACCACCTCAGATAAAAAAAAAAATCTTCAGACAGACAGTTTTGAAGGTGAGTACATGAAAACAATCTTCATAAATAGCACGAAGGCATAATTAAAGTGTTATCCAGTCAAAACAATCCCCTTCAGGCTGTCAAAGATGCAGTTTGAAAGGTGTTAAGCACTACAGCATCTCTCTAAAATGATTTAGAAGGTTACAATAAACACAAACAGGTACACTTTGAAACACGTTATCCATTGCAATTTGAAAAAAATATCTCATTTATAGCAGCCAGTAAATCTCTTCTGAAGTGAAACCTAGTGAAATGTGGTTTAATTCCTTGTATTTAGTAACTGTATTCAGACAAAAGATTAGCATTTCATGTAAGCAAGTTTTAGGATAAAAATAGTAGGAGTTAAAAACATAAAACATGTCTTTAAATGTGATACCAAAACCATAAACACGACCCCTTAACTGTGAGCGGAAAAAACAGCACCACAGATCAACTCTCTTTAAACTTTGCTCTCTGTGTTCAGCTTTTTACTAAAGCTTAAGTTGAATCACCGAAATAGCTCATGCTTCCACTTGCAGAAAACTTTGATACAAATAACCAAAAGGTTTCGAGTTGGTCCGGAGCCACGCTTTGGTGTGTGGCGAGCAAAGTAGGAAAAGGATGTGAGAGTGTCTGTGTTGTTTCACACAATAAAAGCCATGTAATTGAGTGCAAGATGGCACTCTTGGTTGCCACTGTCTCACTTACGTTTCTTTTCATTTGTAATATTACTCTTTTCATTTGTAATATTATGCTTTTCATTGGTAATATTATGCTTTTCATTGGTGATATTATGTTTTTCCTGATGATTTAGACAAATGACCTAAATAAACAAGCTAAATAACCTAACTGATGCTGGGCAGTAGACTACCAGTGTCATGGCAACGTTGTCTGTGGACTGGAGGATGGTGTGGCATATCAAAAGCTTAATATACACACATTTTCTAATCTCTAAAGCCAGAGATTAATCCCTGATTTTTCCAACTGCAGATAATTTTGATTAAACCCCATAAGTAATGTTTCCACACCACAACATTATGGTTTGCCTTACATAACTACAAACAGTACAGTATTTTAAAAAACAAAGAGGCATTGTACTAGATTAGCTATACCCTGCATGATTCATTTCAGTATATGACTCAGACAACAATGAGAACTTGCTGATGTATGCGTCAGCACAATTGTATTCCGAAGTGACAGATGGGTGTACTGTAAATGTTGTCAGATTCGTGGTTGTGAGTGTTCTCATAGGTGTTATCTATCACTGCTGCTTTCTCTAAAAGTCTACCCCTGCTGTCTTTTTAACTGCTTGTATGCCCAACGCTTTCTGTGTAAATTAGTTTGGAAAATGACAGAACATTACAGGAGGAGGCTGACTCACCTGAGGGTGAAAATTTGCACTGAAGAAAGCGTGGAGAGAGCCAGAAAAGTAGACACCGTTTCTCTCTGCCGGATGGGTTTGGAGGGTGCCATCACCACAAAGTTATTGTCCAGTTTCAGCTCTGACAGGGGCTGGAACAGCCTGACACTCCCAATGCGCTGCATAGGCGTATGCCCTGCAAAGTAGCCCATCGGCCTCTGCTGGTCTGTGCGCACGGAGCTGCCCTTTCTTGAATCCTCTGAGCTGCAGTCTCCACTGTCTGTGGTTTGAACCATGTAGTAGAGCTCCACAGGAGTGCCCTGGGCCTGCTCAGAGACCCTCTGCCTGCCTGGCCTGATAGTGGGCGGGCTGAACCAGCTGGCCAGGGGCTCCAGCTCGGCAACACATATCCCCAGCTCGCCTTTTATCCTGCATGTCCCGCGCACCTCTTGAGTCTCATGGAAGGCAAACATCCTGACGCAGGGCAGCTTGTGGATGGCGCTGTAATCATCCCAGTCCCTCCCTGCGATGTAAAACAACACCTGCACCTTCGGCCAACTGGGGTGAATCCTCTCGCTGATGATGTAGGTGTGGACCTTCCAGTTGAATGTGAAGAGAGGCGACGCTGACGCTGATGTTGGCGCTGACGATGAGGTGAAGGGCGGTGTGTTGAACGGCCCTGGCAGGGTCTGCAGCAGCTCCAGAGGGACGGGCTGCTGGACAGACAGCGGCCCGTAGCTAGCATTGACAAGGGGCATCTGCCGGGCCTGGTGGATGAAGAAGGACTCGGTGCGAGCCTGCAGGCTGGAGTTCCTCATTAAGTCCTGGTTTGCCTCCTGCAGGAAGAAAGCCGACTCAGCATTGAGAATCCGGTAGCTGACAGGCAGATAGATGGGTGTGGGGCCGTACCTCTGCAGGCCCTCCAGGATCACCTTGCTGTCCACCACTGAAACAGAGAGAGAAAATGGCAAAGGAGATGTTATCTGACTGTTAACCTTTGTTTCAGCACCTGAGGTAAAAACACCTGGTATAATTCAGGACACTTGTGGTCATGCATCATGGTACTTGTGGCCGTAAGAGGAAGATTTATTGTCTAATCCCTATCAAGACAAGCTGAGCCAGGTGTGAAATCAAAGAGCAGACTTAAAAAAATGGAGAAAATAACTCACGACATGGACGACACCACTTCACACTGAACATAACATTTGCATGCATTGCCTCCTACCTGAGGCAATCCTATCTACAGTCAGTTCTAGTGGTGAATGTTAAATGGTTTGTTGGAGACATTTCCATATGATATCACTTTCATGAGCCGCTGCTCTTATTTAAGAGAATTTGTAAGACTCAATTCAAAACACTTGCGTCGCTCTGAGTCGCTTGCTTATCAGGCCTGTCCACATTCCTTCTCCACATTCCTTCCTGTTCTCGATCCTTTTTCATTATGATGCACTAACTTGATCTGCTTTTCTTTCCCCTTCAATTTTCTATTCATTTATTTCTCCTCAGACTGGATCATCTGTGTGCTGCCTGCATCCTTCCCTCAGTCATTCCAACTTCCTCTTATGCTTCAGTACTTGTCAAGTATCAAATGCCTGGTCAGATTCTTAAAATGTTTCCTGATACCATACTACATTAGTCATTCAAAGCAGGTCATGAGTATATAATGGATTCAGACTGGAAAACTGACAAATTTACATACTCAAAAAAGTCAAAATGCATGTATACTATAAAGATTTTTCAGTGTGCTGTAGATGTGCACTGCACAATACTAGGACAATCAGTGTGTAGTATATACTATGTGGAACTATCTGAAAGAAATGTGTGTATTATATCTATATGCTCTGATTTAATCAACTCTGAAATGGAGAAAGACTTTGATGCAAATTGCAGCAATAAGGCGCTAAGGTTTTTGAAATACCTTAATTACCTGTTGCTCCAAATGCTGACCATGGAGAGCAAGCCAAATCAGAGGGCCAGACTAAAATAACCAACTTCCCTTTCACTTCACACACTATCTTTGCCACACATCTCTTTTTCTGCACCTCCCCTTCAACTTTCCTGCGCTGCCTAGGTAGACATGCCTCACTAGGTATTCAAAAATGATTTGTTTGGTTTTGGTAACAGAGGTCAGGTATAGTATCATATTGTCATACCGTATCGAAAACGTTTAAAATCATACCAAGCCTCTCTCATTGTTTCTTACCGGTTTTGCTCACAACCAGATCAATGCATCTATCTTAAACCAGCCAGCATGCCCTCACGAAAACCCTAAAATCTGCTTCCCTCCCTCCCCAACTGCAAATCCTTCCCACCCCACATTTCTTTTCACCATCATGCTCCAGATATTTGGACTGATGGAGTGTCCCATGAGAGCCCATTGATTTTCTGTCCCGAACCCTCCGTGTTGTTTGAAAACGTAGCGTGGCTATGATTTGTGGAAATCCATGGCAGCAGAGCAATGACCTGCTCACCAGATGGACAAAACCAGCATCAGGCAAAAAGCAGCACTTTAGAAAGGACAATCCCAGCTCTGACACAACAGTGAGGAAACGGGGATGTAGTGAAGGTTTACCCCACCTTCTCAAAACCCTGTTTCACCTCAATGTTTAGGATGAGAATTTAAAATTTGGTCCTCAAATAAGATTACTGAATCTGAAATTTTGAAGAGAACATCAAAACATTTAAAGCTTTTTCATACGTTTACTATAATTCAACAACTTGCCATGCAATAAATCAGACTATGGACTGCTCCTGGTGCTGAAATGACATTTTCATCATCTACCTTTCATTTGTATGTCTTTTTTCTAAAGGCACTGTCTTTGACTGTAACGCAGCCTAATGAATCGAGTCAATATCTAGTCGTTCTTCACCTGTTATAACTTTCAAGTGAAGATATACTGGAGCAGCCAGGTCTATTTTGGTACAAAACAAAACAGCCACAAGCTGAACCTAATTATAGACCTCAATTTTGTATAATCATATGCATTACTAGTAAACAGTCTGACACTGATATGGGTAACAAAGCCATGAAAATAATAAAAATGAATCATTTATATAAATGAGTTGCACTTTTCTGTAAGCATATGCTTTTTTGTATTCATGTTGTGCACTTTCTACACTACTTTCAACTACTGAGACTCAAGAGTTAAACTGCATTTTTTATTTACACCAGTCCATCCTTTATGCTGATGAATATTAAAGGCTGTACTGTAAAGATCTCCACTTAGACAATTCACAGTGACTGACTGCTGGTACACAGTTCTGACTGAGAGAACGATGTTTACCCTGAAAATTGACAAAACAGAGAGCAATGTCAAGTGGGGAGCAGGTGCTTTGTTGGTACTGGATCATGCTTACAGCACAGTGAGAGGATTTTCCTGTTTCTCTGGGGAGTGTGACACACTGTCCTATTTTTCCGCTTACCGTGACACAGATGAAACTTAATACCTCATTACAGCAGAAAATGTTTGTAATTTGTAACTTTGGATTTAGAATATGTCCCTTTCTATGACACCAATAGGTCGTCGTAAATAGAGAGGCAAAGCCGGTTTGATTTGTGGCCCTGGGTTGCCCTTGGATTTCATGTTTGCAGCTACTGTACTTGTAAATCATGTCTGCAGGACTGTTTCTGCAAATGAAAAAGGGAATGATTTGTGCAGATAACTTAACCCCTGTGGTAAATCCTGGCTGTAAACTCATGTGGAGGATTTCTGGGCACTGCCAACCCCTCAGGACGCGGACTGACGAGTCTGATCACATATCAAACATATGGCTGAACTGGACTAGCCTCATCATTAGACATATGTTCTATTCAGGATTTAATATCTTGATGTTATATTCATGTAGTTTGAGCCAGGGGCCCACAAGAGCATGGGACTCCAAATTAAAATGCATTTAAAGCATTTTCCATGGAATTCCTTCAGCATGCAGCAACCAACTTCTAAAATAAACTCTCAAAATAGTATTAAGGCATCCATGTCCCCAAGACAGCCATGTGTGGCTTCAAATCAAACCGTTTCTTATAATCACCTGTTTCTCATCCCTGACGAGCTAAGTAGAACTTCACCCAAGAAAATATAATCCCTTCATCTTGCCTCCCTCCTCCTACTCCTCCTCTTCTTCTTATCCTATCTTTATCCTTCACCATGTGTGCATCGTACAACCACTCCCTGATCAAACATATTAAGTTGGCCTGCATTAATGCATTAATCAAACAGATTTTCTCATGTGAAATCTCTAATGATTGAGATAAGAGGTGGAAAGACGAACAGCAACAGGGGGTGTATTGGGGCAGTGGGAGGTGGTGATGGTGGATTGTCTTCTCTTATATGTTCAGAAAAAGTCAAAGATTACAGCATAGCAAGAAATGATGTGCATGGCCCACATGCCTCCTTCATTGTAGGATTCAGTTTAAAATTAGACTGTTTTTTTGTAGAGCCATCTTGAGCACGACACAACATTGCTCTTGCCTGCTTTAGAAACACCCGTTTAATAGTTCACTGCTCTCCAACCTGCTGATGCAACTCTTGCTGTTTCTTCGCTCACTGAAAAACAACAAGTGGTCACTGCCAAGGCTGGCATGTGAAATTTAAATCTGGTCCATCTGTCTGTCCATCCATTATTTACCCCAAACAGTTTTGGTCCATGATAGGCTCAAAAAAAAAAAGTCTAGTAATATTATATATACTGTATAGTTCTTATTGTCAAGAAATCCTATAAGATGACCAAAACCAGCAATGAATTTATCCTGCTAACAAGCAAAGCCTGGTATTCGTTATTCCTATGTGCTACTGAGCTCCATTGTTGTCAAAAAACTATTAAAAATCACATCAGTGTGCCACACCTTGGCACTGGGTGACATGTTACTTCATTATCATAAACAGGGCACTCTTGTTTATTTAGACTCAGTCTCAAAGGTTGATCAAATGGTGCCAAAATTAGATTAATCCACAGCGGAAAAGAATCCTCAACAAATGCACTATTTCGGATTGAGAAGCATCATATACACAGTGACAATAGAATTTGTAGTTTTGAGTGGAATGTCTAAACAACTATTGGATGGATTGACATACAATTTGTTTCAGGCATTTATCAATTATGAACTCTAATAACTTTGGTGATCCCCTCACTTTTCATGTGGTGCCATCCTCAGGTCACAATCTGTCCAATACTTTGATTTATGACCAAATATCTGCAAAACTAATGACCTCAGCTGTCCTTTATTCTTAATTAGTAAATGTTAGCCTGTTAACATACTAAAGTAAAATGGTGAACAAGGCATTAGACCTGCTCTTGAATTCAAGCAATATATTTATGACTAATAAAGATTGAAGAGTTACGTTTTTTTTCATTGGTTTTGTTGACAGCAATAAAAATATAGTAACACATTAAAATCAAGATTGTGGTTTCATTTTACACAATTTAAGGTTGTGCAAAGTTTGGTCTTCCATGCTTAAATTAATGCTTCGGTATCAGAAAAATAAAGCAGCTTTTTGCAAGATATAAGAATAAGAAATAAATTTAAAAAAGAGGGTTCTTATTTAAAAAAAATCAGACTAAGTAGTTGCTAAACTACCCATAACATGCCATTTTCATGCTGTTTGATGCTGTTTGTTCTTTACTGCTCCCAATTTTCACTTCGGAAGGGCCAAAGCTTTTTACTTCACTGATTGTGTGTTTTAAAGAGGAGGGGACATCTTGTTTTGTGTCCTATAATACTGACATTTAAAATGCTTTTGAAATCCCAAATTTTCACAAGTCCACAAGGTAAAACATTAAGACGTGATCTTTACTTGGCATTTCCTTTTGTTAAACATTTGCTCTATTTGGGAGCTTGCTCTGAAGAGGAACTGCTTAGGGGACCTT
This sequence comes from Lateolabrax maculatus, assembly GCA_031216445.1. Classification (NCBI taxonomy): domain Eukaryota; kingdom Metazoa; phylum Chordata; class Actinopteri; order Acropomatiformes; family Lateolabracidae; genus Lateolabrax; species Lateolabrax maculatus. The sequence goes on from CM062219.1 coordinate 13,249,155, forward strand.
GAAGTCACTATCAATGGACCTACTGTCGGTCAGTATGAGAGGTAACTTTTTTCGTTTTCAGCCGCAGAACAATGGAATGAAAAGGGTATTTTGGGCTCTTGAAGGGCTGGATATAAATGTCAGCTGCTGCTCAGATGAAGAAAATGCCATTGGCAAAGTCAAGAAGTTTAAAAACCTTATCAACGATGGTTTCTGATAAAGTCTTGTGCGCACACAAAGGGAGTGGGAGGCTGAATGTCTCCAAACCCACCGAGCAGCAGGACAATTAGCTAAGCTATTGAAAAACCACCAAACTATTTAAATTGCTGCATTGACTGAAGACTGGTTTTAACAAATTTAATCAGGCATTATAGTACCATAATACTCTTCTACTCAAAAGTCCCCCCAAAATTGCATCAATATTCATCTTTTCTGTACAAAACAAATACCTAATTTATAAGAACCAAGAAGAAAAATGTTCAATACGCATATATTCATTATTAGGCTCATTAATTTACAATCTCAAAAGCACACTTGGGTCTTCTTAAGTTCAGTGCAGGCTACTAGATATAAAACCGTCTTCAGTGGCTAGCAATATAATCCCCTGGTTAGTGAAATGTCCTAGGTGATATCGCAACACAAACAAAACACACAGGACCTCTAATCGCTCTAAGTGCCCATCACATGCACCCTGACACAGCAGGAGAGCCAGGGCAGAGCAGAGAGCCCACTCCCAGCTGGAGGTTAATCAGATCACATAAAAGCAAAGCACACCTCATCTTTCATCACTAGGCAACACATTTATGCAGCAATCGATAGGTGGAATCATATTTTCCCCTTTCAGAGAAATGAGGGTAAATGAAGTATTGTGACCCACCCAAGATGGATGGGGCAGGGCTTCGTACCTTATAGATATCAGCAATAAGTCTGAGCCTCGTGTTTTTTCAAAACTTTAGTTGTTTTCATCTCTGACAAATCTTATGGCCTCTTTAGTTCCAAAATGGCCTTTGGGTCATTTCTGTCGATAAATTCCCTGAGACTGAACATTAGTAATTTACAGCATGCTTGTCATCACTCTTTCTCCCAAGCACCTGCCTCTCACCTCACCTTCCCAGCACGCACGTACAATCACATCAATACAGATATATTAGCAGGGCCAAATGCCGTATTCCTTCGGGACTGTTGGTCTGCATGAGGAGAGTGAAAGACATTCCTCACTCTCACGTAGGCAGCCATAATCTTATAAATGAAGCCAGTGGCAGCAAATGTACATCGCTTAACAATGAAGAGGGATTCATCGCAAAGGCATAATTATTAATTTACATATTAAAAATAGATGTTTTAACATGTTCTGAGATTATGGGTTCAGTAGGGGTAATGTTAAATACCACCAAGTCACAAAGAAAAATTAAGCCTTTGTGCTAAAACCCTCTTTATGTGAAATATGTTAATATATATCTTAAATAATGAACATTTGCTGCCTGTACCGTCCTTCAATAACTTATTAAGTAATATAAATGAAGTAGTCTGAAAAGAACATTTTAATAGTTTTAGATGATGCAGTTCATTAGTCTTTGATCATGCTTTCTACCATTAGTGGGTATAGAATAGGTAGCCATTGTAAGTCATGGACCCCAAAATTTGAAAACTGCCCATATTTTATGCTCTGTGATAGCGAGCAAATCGAAAACTTCAATATTATCATCAAGGACACAGCAAAAACAAAGCTACCATTTCCTTCTTTTCTCTGCTGAAATGGAGAAGCAGAGAGTAATTACATATTATGTAGTCTAAACAATGGCAAAAATTAGTTGTTTGTAAGCTGTCACTTCTTAGACGGCCAATGTAGCGCACCGCAAGCTGCCTCAGTTAGATCAAAAAGGTAAATGCTGCTAAGAATGACATTTATAATCCACCCTCCATCTTTGCTCCCTTGGAAATAATGTATTTCAGTGTTGCAGGAATCTTAAAGAAACACTAATGGAAATAAAAAAGATAAACCTCCCATCTGGGCATTCATTATGCCCGACTCGGGAAAAAGTCCAGCAGCTTCCAAACATTTCTTTGTCTGCATAAAGAACATTTTTCCCACTCATTGTGTAAGGCATCGGGTCTCCCTGGTGGGGGTAGTGAGCAACAGCAATGAACAGCAATTCGCCAGTTGTGCAGAGAGGAAAACAACCTCAAAGCTTTCTGCCTTGAACACACATTTGGGACATGAATGAGCTTTTTATGACACTTCAATTCTGTCCATTGCCTTTGGGCCCAGTGTTGTGCATTGTACAGTGTCAGGAAGGGAAGAGGTGAATGGCGGAGCAGGGAGTCACTAAGGAGCAGCTGGTTGTTTAGATGCGATGAACTAGGAGGCGAGAGCTCTTGAAGGAACGGGGCCAAATGTGCTGAGGAGAGCAGAGCAGCAGTTAGCCTTCCTACGAGGGCACCCAAAGGGGTAATCGAAGGCTTCAACTTTAACTATGTGGGCTCTGCTGTTGTCATTTAAGACCACAGATTGCCTCTGTGAGCTTATGAATGTGACCAGCTCTCTCCCTCTCAGTGAAGTGCACTTTCAAAGTAAGTCAAATAAAAGGAGTGACAATGACAGATGATGCGGTGGTGTGCTTAGACGGAGGCAGATCTGTGTCATAAATAACAACGACTCCAGCACATGGTAATCATATCCAAGTGAATCCATTTCAGGTGTACTGTATATTATTCACTGGGGATGGTTTTTTGTGTGTGCAAATATATGAAATCAGATGCAGTTAAGTGGGTAAGAATAATGCAGTGAGTTGGCAAAAAGGAGCAGGGTGAGTAATGTTCTGGCATTTCCAGCAAGGTTACAATGTAAGTAAGTCAATGGACCTTGGACATCAGGCACTGCAGCTGCTCCAGGAAGTCAAATAATACAAACCACATTATTAATTATGTTCAGCAGATGGGATTGGCAGTAATTCATTGTAATAACTTACAAATATAGGTTATGTATGGAAATAATGATACAGTTTTGTTCAACATTTTGTAAAAATCTCTCAAAAAATTGCACTTCAGTTAGATTATTCAAATTTCTTTAGGTGTCTTAGCTTATAGTACCCTGAAACCATGAAGAACTAGGATAAAGATAATGAAATATCACATATGAACAGATTATGGTTACCAATAATGCAGTGATGCGCAGGTGTTTAATGTCTTCAATTGATTGTAAAAATCCATTCTTTGCCAAGCATCTGAAAATCTCCAACTGATAAATCCTTGTGAAGAAGTACATTAGTCATTAATTAGTGTGGATAAATGATTTCTTACGAATAACTGAAGACATACTTTCCAAGCAGTCTAATAAGGGACAGAAAAGGATTATAAAAAAGATTATAGGTGAGCTGTGCCAGATCAATGTTCAGAAAGCATTTCATCACTTGCTCACAGGTGCTCAAATGTGAGAAAATAACGATAAAAGCAGGACATTCAACAGTTGTCTTTTCCAAAAAGTACTGAGGCCCAAGTTTATTTATCCTAGAGACAGGTAGAATTGTAGAGAATGACTGTTGTGACTCTTGATGTCTGTTAATTCTTATTCATCTATAAAAGTGTTATTTTTTTCTTGTCATATCACACAGACTCAAGGTCCATAATAACAGGTTGTAGAACAGAGAGGGATCAGAGTAAAAAGTGCCGTCAAGGTAAGTGAATGCGTCTTCAGTGAGAGATTTTTTTGGAAGAGAAGTATGACGGGCTGTGAGGCTGAACAAGTGAATCTCAGGCTCTACATGGCAATACTGGAGAAGAGTAATGTAATACAATTACATTTCACAACACAGTTATAATAAAAGCAGTCGAAGATGTTGGCGATGTGGTCTGTGGACGGCTGCAATTGCACAAAGCTCATTCAGAAGTCATTTTTTACAGCTCAAAGATCTGTATCTGCTGCCTGGTGGATTTAAAAAGGAGTCAAGGGGTGGTAAGGGGGTGTGTGCTGCAGTATAATGAGTCCTCTACATGACAGCATATGTGTTGAGGTTTATGTGGCTGGGAGTAAAACATCCAATGATCAAACCATGCAATACAGACACGCAACTCAAAGAAGAGTCCAGGACAGAGGAGCTATGGATTGTATGTGTGATAATGCTGCATGTGTGTGTGGTTTGTGTGATTTTTTTTGTCAATGCATGGGTGAATGCATGCCATAATATGCATGCTTATGCTGTAAATGTATGTGAATGTGGGACTGGAGCTACATTATTATGTATTTATGTATGTCTGAGGGCACATTTATGCGCGTGCTGGACTGTCTGAGCATGAACACAGACAACTGCCATGCAGCCTTAGGCAAACTCCCATCGATAGAAATTTAGGTTTTGAGGCAGCATGCACCCCACTGGTCAAACTACAGATGATCAAAAGTTTAGCCTCTAAAGCTCCGAGTGTAGTATCTGTAAGTATAGCCCAAATACATTTTTTTGAGTGCTGAGGAATGTGTGTAGTTAGACGCCTCTGGCACATATACAGTGGACTGTGTTGATCGTGGCACTAGAGGAAAGTCGTGCGCCTCTGACAGCAGTGAGGTGGTAAACAGCATGGAAGAGAGGAGCCTGGTCTCCATGGCCCTGAGGAAGTCCACTGCACGCTCCAGCAGGAGCAGAGGGAGAGAACAGACAGTCATTTCGCTGCTGCTCAGAAACTCTGAAATGAGATGAACTCAGAGGTCTCTCCCTGCAGCAAGCAACGCTTACGGCATGCATTTCTTTATCCATATCCTCCCCCAAAAAGTGCCACAGAGAATGTTGAGTCTTTGAGTGAGCTTAGCGGTTGGGGGAATAAGCGGGAAATGGAAATAAAGATGCCAAGAGAAAGGCTGTCTATCATTTTCAGTCAATGCTCAGACCTAGTTTTATTTGTCAGCCTCATCCTTCTCTTGCCAGATTTTGTGACTAACAGAAGCTGTGAAAGGTTTAGTCAGATAATTACCTCGCGATCGCCTTGGGTTTTTGCTGAGAAAAACCTTTTCAGTGAGTTTCTTCATTTTTTATAGCTGGTCATAAAATAAGATGCCGCGCATCATAAAATGTCTTTACATCACTGTGGAAACCTGTCTCTCTTTGGTACATCACTCACGGTTGAAGTATCTGCGATACAGAGGCCCAAGGTTACCCATCGTATAGGCAAGTAAAGTACATCTAGAATAAATCTAAGTAAGAGACTTACAATCTGTTATTTCATCTTCTTCTAGATGGTTGAACTATGAGAGAGTTATCTTTTTTTCGCTCCTTGTCCTGATTTCACACAAGCAAAGGGACAACTCTATGTGCCCCTCATAATAACAGGTTGTGGGAAGAAAAGCTGTTGAAGCAGGAGACTGTTTGGGTAGGGACACACTCTTGGGTTGAGTTTGATTTTCCTTGAACGAGGGTGAGAAGATGGGATGGTACAATGAGGCTGACAAAAGCTTGTAGAAAAAGAATAAGGACGTACAAAATGTGCAGCACCCTGTAGTTCAGCAGCAGTGTATATAGAAAAGACGGAGAAGTGGCTGCTCGTTCAGTGTTCCCCTTTGACTGAGGAGACAAAGTAAATGACTGAATTGGATTACTGAATGTGTGAGGCAGTTATGTTTCCTTTTGTAATAGGTGTGAGAAAACTCTAAACTCTACTTAAATCACACCTGACTTCAATAAATGACTGAAGTAGTTTAAATCCTTTCCTAATACTTGAAACATTTAGACTATAACTCCACCTAAAACTCCATGTAAGACTCCTTACTGAGTGAAAGTTACTTCCCCAGCTGCCAGGTGGAATTCTTAAGTAAGTCTTATCACGATGCATTACATCACTAGGATAACCTTTACCACCATTCACTCAGGTTCTTTCCAAGACGGGCGTCTAATATAAGTGAGTGCATGGGCAATAGTGTCCTACTGCATGTCCAGCCCAAGGACAGAGAGAGGTTCCCTGCAAAACATCATGAGAAAAACGTATTCTTTAATGATTTCAAAGCCAGACTGATGGTACATAGACGGGCTACCATGAAACCACATGATCATGCATCAGAGCTACAGGATATTAAAGCACTAAACTATAGCAGGTCTTATACAACCTTTACAACAACACTTTAAGAGCCAGATATAACACATTCAAGTATTTTAAGACCTATTTATAAGGTGCTAACAACATGGCAAGCTTTACAGGGTTGTTTGTTGTGGGTTTTTTTATTTTTTTATTCCAGCGACAAGTATTTGGAGTTAAAAAGATTCGTCTGGGGATTTGTTTTTTTCCTTTAATAGAGGTGATATTGTTTTATGGACGTTGTTTGTTGTTTAAATCTAAAACTGGCGTGGGTGTGTTGATTCAGAAATGTAATAAAACAGTCAATATTGCTTTACAGGTTAGATGCTCTAAAACTAAAATAGAATAATATATTATAATGACATTTTGACTTGAACTAGGAGTCTTGAAATATCTTTCAGAAAAGTGTTCCTTTTTGGTTAATTCTCACAGTATATCGTTATTGGCTCTTCGAAAATCAAAGGTACACAAGGTAACTATCTTTGAAATCACTTTGACAAAAAACAGAACTGCAAGTGAAATTAATTACCCACATAAAGTGTCCAAAACAAAGCAATATAAAATGTGGGTAACTGGCATTGCAAATATCCCTGCAGATTACAAAAATTTAAATGTAATTATAGGCCCGATCCAGGCAATAAACAAGCTATTATTTTGGCAAACTTTTGCAATGACATTTAACTTTATCAAATGACTTTTTTACTCTTCTGTGAGACAACCTTCAATTTACAACTGCTCATGAACTCATATAAATGGATGTGTGCAAAGTATTGACAATGTTTACACATGAAAAACTTTAGTTTAAGGTTATTTTACTTTTTCATCTCACACGCTATCACATCAAGAACAACAAGACCACCTGTAAAGGTCAGGAATTGATTGCCTCAAAATGAACATATAATCATGGTTGCCAGATGATGTATCCTAATGGTTTTGGTGATCCCCTGACTTTTCCTCCATCCAGCAGGTTGACATTTGTGGTTTGGAGTGAATTTCAGACATCCATGCCCCCCTTTAGGATGAATCGTAATAACTTTTCATTTAGCACCATCATCAGGTCCAAGTTTTACTTTGTCCATGTGGTTTATAAATGTGGTTAAATTTGGCTAAAGAATGTTAACATTTTCATTGTGAACATGCCATCATGCTGACTTTAACTCAAAGCTCAAATATAAATTTTGCTCATTGAACCGCCAGCGTGGCTGTAGATTTTTAGTCTTAGCCTCTTAGTTTTCCTTTTTCATTATAGTTTCAACAGCTAATTTCATTTATTACTGTGTCTCTTGGTGGATTTAAAATATATAGTTTCAATTAAAAAGACAAAATGTGTTGTAGTGTACTTGCTTGACTGATAGCTGACTTATTTGAGTTATCGGTATGCAGACTTGTTGTTGGTTGATGTTGAAGTCGCTGTAGTCTTGACAGTAAAGGTGACATAACTTATGGAAGTGTCTGCTTTTCTTTCACATCCATTTTGAGCTCCGCTGCCATACATTCACTTCTATTTTGCCTGAGCTTTCAGCTCTCCACAACCTCTGCCTCCCCCACTTTGTGTATATTCTTTCATGACGTATAGCAACATGTAGCCACAATGACATTTATGTCACAGTCTGGCACTTCCACATCGATTGGTGTCCTTGGAAATCAGTCAAAAGCACGTACAGACTACCTTTTGTGATCCCTTGCTTGTTCTCATGCTGTTGATGATCCAGATGCCATCAAGCTCACAATCTCATCAGTTGCCCTCTCCTCAGTATTAATATTAACCTGTTTATCAGCAAGATCAGAGAAATTAGCTCTTTTATTAAGAACACTGCTGGCATGAAAATTAGTAAAACTGGCGCGGTAAGAAGAGCAGCACACAGCTATAATGGCCCGTGGTTCCTGTGTGGCTCACAAAGAACTTTAATAAGTGCACTTATACATCCTCTCTTGATTTTTTCTATTAGTGTGTGCATGAGCGCATTTGTGCTTACATGCATTGGTATTCATATCACATGTCTGGGTGTCCAGAAAGCAGAGCAGGCTTTTAGAGAAAAGCACTCTGTTGATGAGAGCAGATCAATATCTAAGCCGCCTATTATCATCTCCGACCAAACTGGGAACCCAAAATGATTCCCCATTCAAAGTTAATGACCTTTCCTAAATACCAGCACAGGAGAACTTGCTTGTTTATTTTAGTTTGCATCGATCTGACACGGGGTGTGTGGCCCTGGACAAATTCATTGTATTCACACAGGCCCTGTTAAAACAAAGACTCTCCCCGACTTTGATCATGGCTCCCAGGACGACATATAAACCAGAGCGGATGCCCAGCCAAGCAAGACAGCAGGTCTACTTAGGGAAAATAACAAAGCAGGTGTTATTTTTTTCATCAGTAACTGCAGCTGATTTAGCAGCAGTGTCTTTACTTAAAACTCACATTCAATGGCTAGTTGTGTTTTAACAACCCAGCTGAGCAGTTCATGAGCATCATATTGGGCATCATGCCTTGCAACTCTTGGCAGCTTGGCATAGCTCCCCTAGTCACTAGCAAGCTCTTGTTGTTTTTATATTCTCACTTCAGCAGCAAGAGCCATCAAAGATAAAAGCACAGTTGCTCTTTGTCACACAGAGACAACAGTCATGAAATTTTAACAGCTAGAAGTACTGATCTAGCAGTGGAGGCAAAACTGGTCCCCGAGCAGAACTCAAATTCAGTGACACAGATTCAGGCAAATAAAATGCAGAAGTCAGACTGCTAATGGAAAGATTAGGCTTGTTATGGTGTATCTTAATGGGACATGATCAAATACAATGGATAGACAAATGACCACTGTAGAGAACATATCAAATATGGATTAAATTATTCTTACTTTTAGGAAACGTTACAGTACTTTAACCCCAGGAATTAGTATACATATATAATGATTTGGCACAAAACTAACGAAGCTGCTCTGAGAGATTAGCCTACAATGTAGATCAATATTTACTGAATAGGGCTGCACCTAACAATTATTGTCATTATCAATGAATTTCATTTTGTTATTTATTTTTTCAATGAAGTGATTTATCATATCGGTCTGTAAATGTTCCAGATCAATATAGAAAAATACCTACCGCAATTTCCCAAAATTTCATCAACTTGCTTGTCTTGTAAGAGTAAAAGTCTCAAACCCAAACACATTCAATTTTCAGTGAAATAAAAGAGCGCAAAACAACTAATTCTTACATTTGATAAGCTACAACCAGCGATTGTTTGGCATTTTTGCTTGATAAATGACTATAATACTATTATATATAATAACAAATGTAAAAAATGTGGTTCACTGTCTGTCAATCAACTCATTTAACAGTTACTTCAGCAAATTTGTCATCGAGAAGGTGAAAAGCAGAGATAGAAAGAAGAAACAATAAATACAATCACAGTAATGGCAGTGGCTTCAAATGATGCATACCTTCCCAACCAATCTATGAAAACATATTATAGTCTGTCAACTGCTACAGAACTCTGGCCTGAAATCTCCACAAGGACGCTGTTCATAGCTGCGCAATCTCTCCAGGGCTCTCATTCTCAACTCCACATCCCTGTGAACTCATTTCTGAGCCACACAGGATGTTTCACGCTTCTCATGCAGTCAGAGATGTGATGGTTTCAAAGGTCACGCTGTTTTTCTTTTTCGAGGGGTCTCCTGTTTTCAGGAATGAAGATTGTGTGTGTGTGTGCATATATGTGGACCCCTATACGTTTGTGTGTAAATACACAAAGGTTAGTGCGTGTGCTAAATGTGTAGCGTGTGTCAGTGTTTTTGTAACTGTGTACATAGATGAATACCTCAAAACATAACATGGAGCTGCTTTATAGGGTGTGTGTATATGTGTGTGTGTGTGTGTGTGTGACTGTGTGTATGTTACAGATCTGTGCTCAGCCCCCTGTAGAGATCAGTGGGGCATGTAGAGGAGTGCCTGTTCCTACCAGTACACACTGCTCCTGAGCTGACAGCACACACTGTTCAGTGGCTTGGATATGAAAAAGAATATTGGGCAGCACAAGGGGGGTCTTAGATTTTCCACACATACACACACACACATAGGTCCCAATGGGGGTTGTGTCTCTCTTGATCTTACTGGTGGAGCAAAATTAACAGTGGACATCTCTGGGTATCGCACTCACTCACACACACAAGTAGAGAGATACGAGGATATCACCCAAAGCTCCCGTCTTCTATTATTCCCTTTTTCTCTATCAAGTTCAACTTCAAATTCCTTCTCTATTCTTTCCATGCATCATCTGTTTTTTCAGGAACTTTTCAACTAGTACATGTGTCAGTAACTATTGTAGGAAACAGTAGAAGCCCAAACTGAAATATGTCGTTGTTAATGCAATAGCAGCAGTATGACATCCATTGTCAGTGCGTTCCAAAATACATATGATTGTTACAGAAATGAGCAGTGACCTCCAATAACACTGTCAGATTCACACTGGACTTTTTTTTTTTTTTAATCACAGCTAATGCAACAGAAACATCAATATCGTTTTTATTCCAGGCATTCTTCTTCTTTTTCAAGACCTGACGCCTGCATTACCCACAGTGCAACTTGCCCAGTCAGTCAAAGATTTGGGTGTATTATGCTGGTAGTGGCTCGAGCTGCTTGTCTCAAGCAGAGACAAGGAGCGGCCTACAGAGGTCTGGTAAGCTTACGTCTTTCTAACGCCACACCCCAAGATTGTTCAAACTTAACAAACACAACCAATATCACTCGAGGCAATTCATCTGATTTCACGCAGCTCCTTCTGAGCCAAAAAAGGCTTTTTCCATGTACTCACTCAAACCTGTAAAAGAGACTTACGACAGAAGGAGGAAACTTTTTTCCGTAGATATTTACACCAGGATCCCTTTACACTGACAATAACACTGATATGGACACTCAGTATTGTTGTACACGATCGCTAATTGGATTCGACAAAGGCACAATTGTGAAGCTGCATTTATTGTCGCTGGCCCCAGTAAAACCCATCAATATGTACAAGTGTGATCGATAAATATTTTGAATTTTAGTTACTAGTGGCTTTTTCTTCCAAAATAAATGACTTAAATCATTACCCGATTCTCAAAATTTCTGATTAATTTTATGTCAAGTGATTAATCAATATCTCTTAGTGCAACTGTGTCATCAAGTAATTGCTGTACAAAAAAACTTGTAAAATGAGATTACTACTCTACTGTAATTATGTGTCCTGATATCAGAACGTCATAGCTTTTATTCCCCCCTCTTAAAAACATTTAGACCCACAGTGTTTGCTAACATCAAGGAGAGACTGAAGAGAGTCTTCCCTATTCAGCATCAAGAGCAAAGGTTTAATGAAGATATAACAGGAGATCAGATTAAGCCTATTGAAGTCTTTAGTGTGATTGATTATGGCAGCACACCGGCAGCTAAAAGCGAATGACGGCGTGTGAGTCACGCACACATTTTCTCTCCCTTTCATGTGCCTCATTGAAATGAAAGAGCTAATATTTGAATGGAGTTTTGACATATAAATAATACATGGACAACCTGTATGTGGGTGTTTTGTTTTTAAAAAATATATTCAATTTTGCAGATGGATTCAGATAGGCCTCCGATATGGCATTTACAACTGGGCATGGTCTCAGCATTCCTTTTAAAAATAAATGTATAAATTTTTGCACTCTGCCGGTTTTATAGCTGACACATAATTAAATTCATTTCAATTCATTTCATAAAGCAGATCATTTTTTTCATCATGAAATAAAGTTTATATATAAAGATTTTTCTTTTTTATCAGTCTCTTCTTTCCTCCCCTCCCTATAAGTTTGATTCATCTGTCTTTTTCAACTTTGCCTCCTCTATCTGTCTGTCTTCTCCTCCTTTTCTTCTTCTTCATCTCTTTGTTTTCCCTCTCTACTTAAGCCTGCAGCTAAACCCTAGAGGAAAGGGAACCCGACTCCCTCAGGTCCCCGTCAGAACCACATCACAGAGACTTGGCAGTGACGCCCCTCTACAGTACAACCTGACACCCTGTCAGTAACACACACACACGCAAATACACACAAAAATGCATCTAAACACACGGATGTATTGTATGTATAGTGGAAACGCATATAGAGTGCAGGAGACAAAGTTACACAAATCTGCCCGCAAAACGGAACACCACAGGCGTCTCTCTTTGTGATTGTATGTACACAAAGGCGCACATGAGCGCTGAGGAACAGCGGATCCATCCCCGAACACGGACGACACTGACTTTCTATGGCAAGCTGAGAGGAGGTGTACAGCGGCTGTCACAGCTACTGTCACGGTCAGCTGCCTTTCCCACTGCGTTCTGCTCACAACACCCAATCGACAACAGCCAATATTTACAGCCCGCCAGAGGAGATGCTCCCCGCCGCCAAAACCAACCATTTTACTGCACCTGCTGCCTGCCTAATTAGGCACATTTGTCTTTCATTTAGCCAAGCTTGAAGTGTGGGAAAGGCATCAAAGGGAAGCAAGCAGCATCTTTCATTTTCAGTTTCAGTCAGATCTTGTGCTAAAAAAGATTTAAAACAAGTTATTTTGTTGTCGTTTTCATATCTGAAGATGAGACGAAAAGTTAACACATGGGTTGTCAGTCTGTTGTTTTCTGCTGTTAAGATTGTTAAATGTCTGTTTTAATGTTACAATTAAGCTTCAGATCTACATTATCTTTTCCACAATGTCCAGGTTTGTTCATTGTTTGTGTTCTGGCAAATGGACAACATGGCTTATGAAAGTTCTTTAGCAGTCTACCTTAATGTCTTAGCAATCAGGTTCCACCACTTTACTTACATTACCATTCAATGATCATAAAACTTTTTTTCAACTCCGTTTTGGTCTCCACTAATTCCTGCTAAAAAGTGTCTGGCTCTGTGATTTTGTTTGCTGTTTGGCAGGTACAGAAGCTTGCGTAGAGTTTATCAGACCCATATGGTTGGTACCAGTGGTAAGGCAGGACCATACAGTAAATGTTCAGGTCGTTTAAACCAAACAATGAGCTGGAGGAGATTAAAAGGTATATATAGGTACACAGTTATATAAATCTCTGTGGGTTTGTCACTAAGAGTCAATGGTAATTTGTCGCTAATGTGAAAATATTGATAACTGTGGCACCAATTTTCTGCAATTGATTTTTAAGTAAACTGAAATCGACACATGCCACGGAAGTGAGGAAATTAATCTAAAAACCTATGACAAACTTATGGAAAGCTGTAAGTAGTACTAATAGTACTAATAAAAAGTGTACACAGTTTGTCTTCAGTGGACTATAGAATGCTTAATCACTGATATAATCTTTTTACAGTCACTTAATAAATGTCCAAACTCAGGGGGAATTAATTTTGTGTCAGTTGTAGCTCAGGAGTTAGTGTGGATCATCCATTAATTGCAAAATGGGTGGTTCAATATCCGGATCCTTCTGTCTACATGTCGAAGTGTGCTTGAGGAAGACTCTAAACCCAAAATTGCTTTGGACAAATGAGTGTAATGTAGTGACGTCAGTTCCCCTAAATCTGCTACTGTGTCATGCCTGATTGCACAGAAAGTACGGCTTACATTTACTTTCAAAATGTACCTTAAAGTGACATTATTGCAGATTTTACACTGATGACGAATTTCCCTCTATTTGCAATGGCACAACATCACTTCACCATTTCCATTCTCTTTTCAATAAATTTGCGTAGAACAAGCAGAGTTTGGAGTCCTGGTGAGGTAAATTGTCTGCTTGAGTGAGCATTGTTGTTGTTGTTGTTGTTGAACATCCAGTTCATTCTCTTTTTTTCATCTCTTGCCCCTGTGTCTAAACTCTGATTATCTGTTGTCAATGCTGCTCTCAGATTTCAGCCTCGGTGAGTCTTGTACCACTTCACACTACGTGAACCAGATAAAATCTGACATGTTTGAAAACATCTTGTCAGCCTGCAGTGGCACACTCTGCAGTATTGAACCTGTTCACACTAGAGGATAATCTGCCCAGGATGCTAGGATGGTCAAGTCAGGTGTAGAATTACTGTTGCAATCGTCTGGTGTGACCTTGGCTCTGGGCACAAATGGGAGGGATCTCCTGTGTAATAATCATGCTGAGATTGCAGAGGCTGCAGTCTCTTTCTCCATTTTTTTCCATCTCTTTTCTCTCTGTTATCTCTCTTCATCCAATGCTATACCCCCAAAGCCCAAATGTTTTACTTTTGCATTTCAAATTCAGATTTTTCTAATTGAGGTGAGAGCTGTGGGCACTCGCAGTATATAGATGCATTATGGGGAAGCTTGCCTTTAGGACCAATTTGGTGTAACAAAATTATCTCTCTGAATTTATCTTATTGGCAAGGCAAAAACAGAATTTAGATTTAATTCCTCATTATTTGTGTTCCATGTGTCCATAATGGAGCAATTAGAACTGGCTACTTAATTGCTGCAAGCAATTAAAGCTTTGAAAATAAAGCATGTTCAAATAGTGTTGAGTAGTGGGATCAGACTGGGAACATGATTTAATTGAATTGCTCATTATTGAGGAAATTATCTGCAGTGTCTCTGGGTTATCAATCAGTAAAGACGTGTTAAATTTATGTTACTTGTCGTTTGATATTATTTTGTTGTAATTGCTTGCCTTGCTGTAAAAGTTCCCAGTGGGAGACTGGTGCTTGCAGAGGAGATGTGACCTGATGTGACCTGAGATGTGATCGGGGCCTGACTGGGATAATTGTTCAGGCCAGGAATCTAACGTCACCCCGTGTCAATCTCCTCAGAACAGATCATGTGCACTGTAACTTTTTATGCCAGTAACATATATTTTAGTTTTATTACTACACACAACAAACCGCTTCAAAAAAATCTAAAATAATTAAAAACAGACAAAAAGTGTATTCAGTTTGAAGAGAGTCAATTGCACTTCCATAATTAAGGCTTTCAATAAATATTTATATATTATAAATATTTATATATCTATTGAAGGGCCCGGACCAACACATCACTCAAATAGATAATTTGCCTGTGAGTCCCAAAACCACATTTATGACCAGCGTACTGAACCTTCATTGTCATGGTAATGTTGTATCTTCTGTAGCGATGATGTGATGATGATGAAGGAATCTCCGCTGACACCGACTTAGTTGTATAATAAGGTTTATTACAAAAAGTACAGCGTCAAAACAGGCACCGTGGATTGCCTGTGAGAAGATCCGAAGCCAATGTGAATCTCCCCCGTTTTCCGTTTTACACTTTTTAAAGCCTGTTTTAAAACATTCCTACATATTCATGGTATAGCTAATGTGTGGTGTCAGGATAGGCTCAGAGCCAACCTCATAACCATACATGGCTATTTTACAGAAAGGGAAGGTGGAACATATAGTTCATGTTGAAACTGATCTCCTCTATTTGGAACTTTAGGAAAACGACCCCCAAGGGACATCCATCTATGAAAGTAGCCAGACCTTGGACATAGGCTTATCTAAACATTACACACACAAGTATCTAAACATTGGATACACATGGCAGAGACATCTCTCAGCTCAGACACCTCAGTAACAATAACGTGCTTAACGTTGTGAAACGGCCATTTGGTTAGGTTTAGGGAACAAAACTACTTGGTTAGGCTTAAGAAAAGACAACGATTTGGGTTCAAATAAGTAAGTATGTGACTAAAGTAACTAACAATATTGACTTTTGGTGATAAACAGCAGTCTTCCAGGTCAGAGTCCTGTGTTTGTGTGACCACCTCCTTATACGGACTTTGTGGTTCTTTATACTACGTCAATTGACTTTACATGCATTTATTTTCATGGCGGCAAGAAGTCGTATACGTAAACATTGGTCGTTGTAGCCACCTTAAACATTTTTGTTGTTGTTTAGAGCACGATTAAGTGTCGATGCCGTTTATACGTTTTTTAAAAGACAGAAGCAACTCTGGAAGGGTAGTTTTGACATTGTGACGTGCATGACATTATGTTGTTTGTTTTTAACACTAACCATGTCACTTGCTCGGGGACCTTATCTGTACTTTGCAGACTTTAGCGTCAGTTAAGCGTCCTGCGGCTCCCCTCAGATCCACAGATTCTCTCGTTCTCTCTTTCTCCTGCACTGTCCATTTTTTCACCACGCTGCTCGGCCACACGCGTTCCACGCGCTGACCGAACGCTGTGTTGATGCGTACGTGGGATCACGTGGGATGACAGAGAGATTATACCATCAGGTTCAGTGCAGACAGACAGTCTGCAGCTCTGAGTGACTGTATCTGCTCCATGTTATGTTATTGCTTTGATTTACCCATTTAATTTTGACGATCATCTGGACAGGCTCTCCCGGTGCTCCCGAAGGCCAGCCCGGGCCGCGTGATCATACTAATGAAAACACAAATCTTACAGACTCCTGCAGCTCTAAAATCACACTGATGGGAGTGATATAAATGGAAAGCTGTTGCTAGTAAAAGAAAATAACCATAAGACAAAGTCTAGTCATAAAATGAACAGCCAAAAACGAATAATGCTTAGATGTAGTAAAGAATTGATTTGATCTGGGGAAATGTTTCTTTTGTTTCTACAGCTTCTAAACTAAACTAAGGATTTTCATCACTGTTCATAAAATATTGGGTATTTCCAGTGGAGAACATAAAATTCACTTACAAACGCAGACCCGAGTCAAGGAAGGAAAGATGAAGGGAGAGGAGGTGTGGCACAACACACTACCAAGCAAAATTACTGCAGCTCCACTGACAACAGCGAGCAGACAATCTGTTTAAGATAGAGTCGGTGCAGCTACAGTAAACTGACAGCAACCCCTCTTTCGATCACTGCTCCTAGTCAATATCACAGTCAGCACCAGAAATACTTATTGAAGTGGGGGAAGAACTGATTTTTTATTTTATTTTTTGCTATGTGCACACTGGAAAAAGAGAGCCGGTTGGTGAAAGAAATTGGCACTCTCACAAACCTGGATGGATTCTGCACAGTTAATTAAGATAAAACGATTCAATTCTAGAGCGATCGAGGCAGCGATTCAGTGTGCGCGGCACGTGGGGGCCATTCTGATTAGCAGCCAGCCAGCGCATTCCTCGACATTTTGATGCGAGACAATCTTTTGCATTTTCAATTACACACTCCAACAGCCCTCTAACTACCAAAACCAAGCTCATTTGCATGATTGAAATATAATTATGGTGTGCCAAAAACACAGTTCTGTTTTGGTTCCTGTTACAATCGTTTTCACCCCTTCCAGTTTTTCTTGCTGAAATCCATCTCCGGTGACAGGCCCATGAGAAAATGCATCAAGATAAAAGTTTGACTATAAGGAAAATAATGAATCTATTGGGAGCCTTTCTGCGTTGGGTTGAGTATACAGCATATACAGGATCTGTAACCAACTAACTAACTGTCCTGAGGTGACTCCTGACATTTTGCCCTTTTTCTTTACTCATCTGCATCTTTTAACAACTATTTATGGTTAAGATCCTGACAATTTAGTTTTTGTTTGCACAAGAAGAACTTTGCCAAAGTTTCTCAGTGTCTCAAATAACACAACAGTGGTGTGTCATTTTTTGAAAAAGTTTGACTTTTTTGCAGTTAAACGAGACCTCAAAATCAAAGTGGCACAAGAAAAAAGTATGAAATATTCAGAATAATACATTTCTGTAACACAGACGGCATTTTATTTTTGGGGAGCCACTCTCAGCGTGGGGCCCTGAGTCATCAGTGCTTCTCTGGACAGTTGCATCGCCTCGAATGCACACATGACAGTTGGTGGAAGAGAAAGTGTGTGTGTGTGTGTGTGTGTGTGTGTGTGTGTTTGTGTGTGTGTGTGTGTGTGTGTGTCTGTGTCTGTCCGTGAGAGAGAATGAGAGAGACTGAGAAAAGACACAGGGAGAAAAAGTAAGAAAGAGAAGCTCTTGACATGTAACTATTCTGCATGCCCCGCTCGTCTCTTCCTCTGCTTAGTCAGGAGATTTATTAATAGAAGCAATAGAGGCAGACCAGATGGCTGTTATGACACTGTTATATGTTTTCATGGGTCACTGAGCAGCTCCTGGGCATTATTCTCTTGTCTGTTAGCAGCATGCTGGTCTTTCCCCCTGCAACACACACTCCTGTAAAGGTGAACATTTCTCACCTGACGCACAGATGGTGTTCACGCAAACCTCTCAATTATCAGCAGCTGGGACCAACCCTTCACCAATCAATCAGCAAGTGGATTCTCGATCATGTGTTTTAGTGTGTGAGTGTGTGCATGTGTGTGTATGCGCACTCACACATATAATTGACCATGCAGGGTCAGTTCGTTTTTGTGGCCTTACATTATAGGTTAGGGTGTTCGTTTTTATACGGAATGAGCAAAATGAACAGCCAAATGCTGCTTATTTACACACTTCTGCAAGAGTCAGAAGGGGATGGGTACCTTTTGGCTTGCGACAGGGCTCACTGAATATAGCTGTATCAAGTAGCTGTAGTTCAGTACAGTAGCTGTAATGTGCTGAGTTGTAGTTTGATTGTGTTGCCGTCCATGCAAACTTAACAAAGCGACAAGAAGTGCTCTAACAAAAAGTGGTGAATAATCCCTTCATTAACACAAGAACATCATCCATATTCTGACTGGATGCCCTCTGGCAATCCAGACTGACCTGACTCAGCAACAACAGAGCGCTGTGATGCCACATCACTGTAGCTTCAGTTCTTCTACTGTATAGAGTCGCTAGTCTTTTTTCCTGTTAATCCTTAAAATAGTGATGGAACAAAGTTATTGTTTCTTTTAGACTGTGACTGTGATTCTTGTAGACCTGAATGTTCTATGTGTTGTTCTATGTCTTTTGGATGTATTCTTTGTGGCTTTTTGCTCTTGCTGATAAATAGTTGGGTTGTGGAGACAAGGCAGAGATCCAGGGGATGTCAGCAAACTTCACTGGGCAGATTTGAAATTGATTACAGTTTTACTTTAACTCTGGCCAGGACCATAGCCTTTGTGGACATACTGGCATTAAATTATGACAAAGTAGCTTCATTTTCTATTATCTTGTTAAAACAATTACATTTATCCTTCAAAGTATTCAATTTTAGTCTCAAAAGTCAGTGACCTCAACATATTTTTCAGTAAATCAGACCTTGTTAATACTTCTTTTTGGACCATTTCAGATTTTCTTCTTTTCTTCAAGAGAAATAACAATATTTCCATACACTCTGTGTGTGCTGCAGTTACTCATACAAATTATGTATGTACCTCATGATTAAAAAATCTGTGTTCGAAACAAAGAAAGGCAGAGAAAGCGGTTTGTGTGTGTGTGTGTGTGTGTGTGTGTGTGTGTGTGTGTGTGTATGTGTGCATACACTATGTAGAAGGATGGGAGGGCTAATGCAGAATGTGGACCGGCTCGTCGATGCTTTACAGGTTAGAACAACACGTCCTAGGTGGTAATGGTCGTATGTAAGGCGCAGCTGTGCGGGTGGTCCTGTAACTTCAACTTTCCATCAGTTTTCCCAGAAGCCTCATCAGAGAGTATTCCTGGAGCAATATGTGTTTGGCGGCACAGACAGAATGGTTCCTTTGTGCAAGCACTGTGACTAAAACACAGTCAGGGCTCACGAAGGAATAGTTGCTTGAATGCACTCAGCTGGTTTCTAGCTCTCCTTTGCTGCAGAAAAGCAACACATGATACTGGCAGGTCCATGGTTATGTGTTTGCTTATAGGTGGCCATGCATGTGTTTTATTCAAGGATCCGGTTTTTATCAGGTGTTTATCCATCTTGTGTGGGATCCAATCACAGCCGTGTATTTCTCTTTACCCTGTTTTAGCTTCCAGTTTGTTGGCACAAGGAAGTAACCTTGCATAGTTATGACTGACTAAAGAATGTGGCGCAGGAAAAAAGACTCTTAACATGACAATAAAAAGGTAATGACAAAACAAAACAAGGTTGGTCATGGTGTGATGCGATTTATTTTTTAAGTAAGTAAGTTTCATTTATTCTATAAGCTGCTATTGAACAAAACGTATCTGGCCTCTTCAGTGTATTTCACTCACAATGTAAAATGGAAATCAGAAGTGAATGTAGGCTGAGGTATAATGGTCTCATTTGTTTGTGTTAATGTCACTAATGTCTCAAAATTAATGTGCCAATGTTTTACTGATGTGAAACTGCTCAATGCAGCATTTTAAAGTTTTTAGTTCCATTTAAAGTTTCTATTTAAGCTCACTGACGTTGTTGGACACACATGAGCAGTTTTTCTACCATCTCTTTATCCATTAGACCATCTTGTTTTCTCCACGTTGAAAGGTTTGCCTGTGATAGGAGAAAAATACTGGAACAAGTGAAGTGAAGTATACTGTCTCTTGGTGTCTATTATTGGCCTTTCTCTTTGTGTGAGTGTGTGTGTGTGTGCATAAATGTGGGCGAGGTGCCTGAATGCTTGATTAAATAAAAAAAAAAGCGAGCATATGTTCATGAGTGTATTTGTATGCATATATCCTGATGTTTGCGTGTTTGTACGCACATGCTGCACATACCCAATCAGCAAACATGTGCGCAAACACATCTAAACTCACATTAATCATGACTTGTTTTGAGTGAGCTTTCCCCATGATGGACATATTTCCCATTCAATAGCGAGCAGAAACTGCCTGGGGCATTTTAATGTTCCACCTCCCTAAAATTCCTCAACATTCTTCTTCATTACAATGCCGCAACACCACAAACATGACCTGCGCCAATAAAATGTTCCATTACTTTCATCACAGCCCTGAATAGATTTCCTGATATCCTTGTGCTGAAGCAGGGATTCTACAGCACAATGCGATTTATTGGAGCTGGCCTAAATTATCATACAAAAGAAATAAAGATTTCTTTATTTCATGCAGCCCCTCATCAGACATTTGTGCACACAACACAGCTGCATCAAAGCAAGAAATCAATTTATTTTCTGCTCTGCCTTATTCAGTCACTGCATGAAGTCCCCAAGTTTATGAAGACACACATTATAATTAGTCTACAAAGACTCACTGAATATTCAGTGGTCCAGATCCACTGTCTCATTTTACCACAATGTGGAATGAAAATAGATGAGTACATAACACAAGTTTGGGAGTGATTTTTGATTAGCTGAGCCGAACACTGTGTAGCACAAAAATAGATTAGTATACATAATGAAAATAGATGGAAATAGATTCATTTCTCTTTGCTGCACTGCTTTGAGGGATGACCCATCTAAATGTATTACATCACCACACTGTAAGAAAATATACACCATATGTAGTCAGTAAAATTAAGGCAGCAGATTACAAGCAATACTATTAATTAAATATGACAATGTTTGGTATTGAGAAAAAAAAAACAAATGAGACCCTTTGTATTTTGTATATTGAGTTGATAAGAAACTTCTAAATGTATTGATAGTACTAATAAAAATGTTTCTAATTCTTCATATCAATGAGTAATAATCATCTACATTGATCAGTGCATTGATTTGATTTAAATGTATTCAATGCAGTCCTTTTAATCTTATGTGTTTTATTCTAACGTGTACGGTACTATCCTCCTGGCTCATGGTGCTATCACCCTGCCAGCTAAGCCCTCCCCTGTAAACCAGAAAACAAGCCTGCCCAGAAATGCCCAGATAAGAGCCATAATCGTCGAGGGTAGCACCAAAGCAGACAAACCCAGATTTGTTAGCACTCAGTCCCATTTGCGAAAGCTAAAACCCAATACCAACAAGCCCAGTCTTTGCACGACCAAAGGAGAAAAAGAGGCCAAAACCAAGACATGATGATATTTACTTAAATAATTGCCACAAATTGATTGACACAATCATATTGAATACAGTTTACCTAATACATTACTTAAAATCTAGATGACCACAAAATCCTTTATTACTGTGTTATATATAATGAGCTTGTTTGAAGATAACGTTATATTTAGAGGGATAATAGTTTCGGCCACATTACACCCATTACTCAGTACAGTTAAATTGGTCTTCTTAAGCCTTTTCTCCTCTAATAGCATCATCAGCCCATCATTTGTGATTTTTTTCTTCTTTTTTTTGTGGGTTATTTAACACTGAAAGAAGAACGGCCTTTACATCACAACCGCACAAAGCTCGACAAGCACTTGTGCCCCCCTCTCAGTGGCCGCTTGTCAGTGTCATGCTGCCAACAGACTGTGTGCCCTTCACTTTGTCCCAGCTCCCAGTTATGGGAAAGTGCACTGGGATTATGTACAGAATGCTCTGTGCAGTGCAGGAGCTTATACTTCACACCACAAGTCTGATTCCCATTGAGAAGCCTGTAATACCACACCTGCAGAGCCTGATAAGCCCTCAATCCTCCCTTTTATTCTACCACTATTATTCTCCTGTGTAATATCACATCAGCAAAAAAAATGAAAAAAAAAATCATTATGAGACTAAAGCTGCGAGCAAATGGAAATACAGCGACAATTTATCATGTTAATATTCATACACATACCTTATCCTGCATGTTTTGCATGCTGTATGCACTGCAGGGTGTGCAGCGGCTTAGTCATCCCTAAATGTTGAACAGTGAAATCGGCATACCGCAACGTTAACATTATAATCAACTAGCCGATCATTTCTCTGACAGCTGGAAAGATAAAGTGTTCTTTTCCTATAAAATTGCAGTCGGGGGTGGTGTGATGGTGCAGTGGTAATTTGACAGCGGGAAAAACGGGGGTTTATGATTGATGGCTACCTCTCTAATTTTTTTTTCTCACGATTAGATCCACTGCTTTCTTTAAACAACCTAACCCAAAACAGTCAGTCATCCTGCAGATTTACCCATAGACAGCCCAGCTCAAACCCTTAAGGAAAACAACTTAAACAAAATAAATTGTGGTGCAATGACCATAGTGCTTTATGAAAAAGTAAAGATTTCTGGTTAGTGTTGATATTTCAGGATAACAGATTTATTGATTGGTTATTCAGCAGACAGGATGAGTGGAGTGTCCTGTCCTTGACTCACTGTCACAGATTTTGTGTCTTGATCCTATACACCCAGTATGGTCCAAAATACTGAGTGTATCTACCAGAGGCCTTTGATCTGCTTTCTGACCCACTTAATTAACCAGCTAGACCCATTACAAAACCATGAGAGTGTTTAATATAGCAAAGTGAACCATGAATTTAAAAGCAGCATGGTGCCATTTCCTAGCTTTGATGAGCCGACACGACTTTGTGAGCGCACAGTACTGCAGCGGTGGAAAGCCAGTCAGGAAATGTCAGGTCATCAGAATCCTGTGATTGCAGTGCTCGCGTTGTGAGGGTTCAGGGGGGATGGAGCACAAAAACATCTCTAAATGTAAATCCAACCTAATGAGCTCACCATAAAATAATTTAATCAAATCTACATATGAATGAACCTCTGTCCTGTACGACATCGGGATGGAAGTGGTAGTAATTAGCTTTACAGATTGGAGGTATATCCCGGCTTGTGAGGGAATCCAACTTGACAATGGCAAGATAAATATCTGCAGTGCATACTCATGCACACTGTGGACAAATCAAGCAGAGCAAACATAGTTTGAAGATGAGTAGAAAAACTATACTCCAGAGAATCTAAATGTTTTTGATGCAAGAGCTTGAAGGTACCAGGCTGCGATTTTTGAATCACACGTTTCCTCAGTATGATGACATACTTTCTCGGTATAGATTTCACCTTTTAAGGATTTGCAAATGTTTGCTCACTCACTGTAATCCAGGATATTTAAACACTATTTACCAATTCTTTATAATGCATGTACACACACATACAGTGCTTTTTAAAATACCCTTTATATTAATGCTTGAACTATTCATCATGCACTATCAGCAGAAATTGTAATAAAAATCAATACATTTAGAATAAGAGTCTACCACCATGCCAGTGGCTCTGTGAGGCTGTACTTAGTTGCAGTGGTGCTTTGTGCTAAATGCTAATGTCATCATTCAGGGGATCACCATAGTCATTACAATACATCATCCGGGAACTATGAATATCTGTAAAACTAATTGTGCCGATCCATTCTGTAGATGTTGAGATATTTTGCTGGATAAGGGAACATTTTGACCTTATG
Source organism: Lateolabrax maculatus (assembly GCA_031216445.1). Lineage (NCBI taxonomy): Eukaryota > Metazoa > Chordata > Actinopteri > Acropomatiformes > Lateolabracidae > Lateolabrax > Lateolabrax maculatus. The sequence continues at coordinate 13,273,241 of CM062219.1, forward strand.
GTGCCGCTAGAGGAAAGGTCACTGGATCACCAATGTCCGTAAGCCTTTCAGATTATTACATTTTGCTGCTTTTCTGTTTTCTGTCACTGCAAATTAAATTCTTTTGTTCTGTTGGTTGGACAAAACAAGCAATTTGAAGCCTCACCTTGGACTCTCGGAGCTTGTGATGAGTATTATCTGACATCTTAAAGGCTAAATGAATCCATTAATTCAAAAAAAGAATGAATCAATTATGAAAATAATCACTGCAGCCCTACTTGATATGCTTTTAACCATCCTGCCACATTTAACAACCTCTACAATGTGCCCTATGTATCTAACATTGAGTCAGCGATATCTGTCTTTCATAACAGACTGTTGTGGTTTAACAAAAACACATCTGCTGTGGTAGATAACTGTGTCGGACAGACAGTCACTGCATAGAGAAAAGCTATCTGATCCATCACCCTGCATGCAAGATCTAGAACAGAGATTTCAATGCAATACAAGGACAAACATGAAGCATACTGTACTCTCAGTTCTTGTTTACCGCATGTCAATATATTGCAGGATTTCTCAACCTTTTCTGGTCCCTGAAACTATTCTTTGGTCTAAAAAATGTCATGACTCGAGCAATTGCAGAAATGGCCGGTTGTCAAATGAATTTGAGCTTGTCATATTTTGCATTCTCTTCTATAAAACATGGGGGAAGCTTGCCAGAGATTATGTAGAGATGATGATATATACCCAGTTTAAACATCCTTATCCTATAGATATGAAATTATTCAAAGCAAAAATCAACAGCTCTCTTTGAATCTCCTGGGAATCCATCAAACAAATCCACGTGGGGACCAAACCAGAAGGATGAGAAGCTGAAGAAAAATGTAAGTGCTGATAGAAATCACACCTGAGGCTGTAAGTGTTAAGATCTGACTGGACCACATCAGTCCAGCTGTCTACCTCATCAGTTACCTTAAATACAAGTGGCATGTGTCCTTCCACGCCTACTTTGGAAAGTGAGGGGCCTGCATCCTCACTGTACTCATGGAGATTACACACACACTGGCTCAGAGAGGCCCAATTACCCGCTGGAAAATGCTGGCACCCACGAGGCCCCAGACCAATACCAAGAGCCCACACAAGGCTCACTCAGTCAACTTCATGCCCACAGCGAAACAAAGGGGATTTCATGTCTCTGTTTAAATCCTTCGGCTTTGGATACATTTCGGCTCCCCCCTATATGGACCTTTTAAGGACTGATTTATCCCTATTACTGAGGCACCGGGCCCAGATCCGGCCCTGGGCGTTCTCAGAGCAGCACAGTATATTGCTCATGTGGGAAATGGGGACAGGATGACTAAATATGAGACATCATAAAATCACTGTTATTGCCCTGGATGGGGTGCAGGCATGTGCTAAGCATAGATCAAAGCACTGCAAATACACATTATGGTCTATAAGTGATCAAATATTTAGGGTAATCTGATTAACCAGGCCAAAGCCTTCAAATCTCTTACATGTTGACAAATTTTGGATAAATGTCCAGATCAGTCATGGGCCTCAAAAATTGAGGCAGAGATCTTGTGCTCTTTACATATAACTCCTTATGTATCCCTTCACTGGAGGCATATATAGGGAAGGAAATGTGAAAATCAGACCTCAGCGCGACAAGCTCTGCCCTCTTCACTTTGTCTCTTGGTTGAGTCAGTGCAGCCAGGCCGAGCTGGCAGTGAATTGGCCATTCCTCTTCTATTTAGATTGATTCTGGCGAGAATGTATGTTGGTTGGTCTGGTTACCCGTGGTAATTAAATTCTAAAGAGAAGCAAAGGCCACAGATGACGGGAGAGTAAAACTAATGAGTGCATGGAAACAGAGCGGTGGATGCCATGGACAAAGTGGAAATGTGGATAAAAGCTCTTCCCATGGATTACAGAAATAAAGAATGACATACGGGTCAGCAGATTCTGCCAGAAGAGGCCAAGTAAACTGCTCTGTAGGGTGATAAAATGTGGGAAACTATTTACAGCATAGCTGAGACAGATCATAACGGCAATGAGCAAAGAGCATGAAACACTAGGTCACTGGTGGCACAGGCAGAGGGCTGCTGATGGATGTAATGTTTATGGGTCATTTAAACCAATAGATTTTAAGAGTTACAAGGGGGTGGATGAATTTCTGTTTTGCACTTGGAGCAGTTTCTAGTGATATTTATTATTAAATTATTAAAAATGATACCTCCGTAAATACTTAATAATCCAGAACAGATACGCCAACAGTATCTCACATCTCACAAGCATTATTGTGAGTATGTAAATAACAAGCAAGGAGCATTTATTTATGCCTTCAAGGGGAGTAAAGGAATAGTTTGTCATTGTGGGGATCAATCAATTGATTTGCTTTCTTAGCGACAGTTAGATGAGACGATCGATACCACTCGGTACGCTAAATATGAAGCTACAACCAGCAGCCAGTTAGCTTAGCTTAGCATAAAGACTGGAAGCAGGGGGAAATCGTTAGCCCGAGTAACCCGGCTGCTGGCTCGCTTTATATTTAGCATACAGACATGAGAGTGATATTGATATTCTCATCTGACTCACACAAAAAAGTGAATACGCTTATCTATCCTGCTCCTTTGTACCATCTAACATAAACCTTACTGGACATAAATGATTATATGAACTATTTTTTAGCTTTTTTGCTGGTAATACCCAAGCATTCCTAGATTTTATATCATTTTGATGAAAAAAAGCATGCAAAAGTGTTGCTATTAATCTTTCTCTTAAATTTGCCCATGATATTTGTTCTATTTGTATATTCAGCTTTGCTCTTTGATGGAAGAAACTGGAACATGTGAGGAAAAAATAGATAAAATACAGTAAATAAAGAGGGTGTGAAGATGTGAGGTGAAGGGGAGGAAGGTAGGTGGAGGACGCAGGGGAAAGGTGATGAAGATGAGGGGGAGAAGATGAGAGAATGACAATGGAGAGAGGCTAAAAGTGATTGTGGTTATTGTGAATCTGATTACAAATTAATTTTTTTTTTTTTGGGGGGGGGGGGGGAGGGATTGAGAAACTGACACTTTGTATATCAACACTGCTTATACACACATCCACAAATCCCCACCCAACAACACACGCAGAAAAAACTGTTGATGGTTGAAAACAGATTTTTCTCATTCCGTGATGACATCTGTTCCACTGCTGCACAGATTACAATTTTCTGCCCTAATAGGGCCTACCAACTGGCCATCAGCACATTTAATGTTAACTAGAAATTGACCAATAACAGTTTATAAGGCTGCTCACAGTTTTGAGCTCAGGTCTGGCCAGAAGCCCACAGGTCGATCAATATCTGTGTCTCATTCTCCAGGCCAATGCATCACCCGGCCGAGTAAACCATACATACACACATACAGCCACTGAAAAAGCAATCCACAAAACCATGGCACTATATGAAACTGTGTCTGACCCTATAGTTGTTTATACACAAAGTTATGTACTGTTAAAATGTCTTGAAGCAACTGTGTACTGTGCATAGTTAGCACATTAACATATAGAATACAAACTGTCATTGCTTTAGTTGGCATCGCCTATCAGAAGTTACATGCACAACTGCACATTTCTGATAATCTAAATCAAATACTTCACAATTATTGCATTTGAAAAGTGCATAGGCTTTTCTAATCTATTTATCACTATGGTTGAAGTCTTCTGAGCTTCACTTGGCTTACTGCATGAAAGTATTAACACCTATACGGATATAAGTTTTGGAAGATGGAAGTCCTATTGCTAATACATTTTTTTTATTGGCTGGGGCTCTGAGCAATGTTTACCTCTCTTGAGGCAGTGTTGCTGAAAATTGGTAAGGGAATTGAGTCTTGGTTTGGGACCACATTCCTAAAGGTGTGGAATAGTTTCCCCTCAGGTTTCAATTCCGAAGTGTCTATCAAGTTTGAAATTAAAATTCACCTGTCTGTGTGTGGACTTTTTTTCTTTTTTTTTTCTTCTGCTGTTGTGCTAGGCTGAACTTTTTCGAGTGGTTATTTTCTCATCTCTTAACATCTGATGAACTGGGTGGTAAATCAATCAGGGAGGAACAGCTCTTAACCAGAGTCAGACACTCAAGTGAACCAGGCAATAACGAGACAGATAGAGACAGACAGACTGAAAAAAGTTGCATACTGTGGCTATCACCTACAGAAGCATAAAAAGGTTTCATGACTGTGACACCGATGGGGGCCGTTTCCAATGTTATCAATCATGTTTGGACAAAAAAAAAAAAAAAAAAAAAAAACCCACTAAGGCAATATCTTCCTGCTCTGACCTGGACAGATGACGGCAATACCAGAAAACTCTCCCATCAGCACTGTCATCATCTCTAACTCAGTATCTGTCGCATTCACACACAAGCGCTGACACAAATGACACAGCTCTCTTCAGAAATACAAGAAAAAAAAAAACTGTTATTGGCTTTCTCTGAAAATTAGTTGCGAAAACTTCTGCTCTACTGTTCCGTAAAAGTGATGCAGTGGGAGGCCTTCTCAGCAGGGGGCTGGAGCCCAAGCGACAGAGGAGAACACGTACTGTACCTCCACTGTCTTGTGGGACCGAAGCCGGTGATGCGAGAGAAATATGTGATCTCTCTCTGTCAATCTCATTCATGCAGGAAGTGACAAAAACGCTGTTAACATTCTTTCTATGCCCTGATTTTACAGGTTCATTTTCATTTCCTTCTGATTCGCTGGGTATGCGCTCTGAGTGTTCTGTTGGTTATGCTAATTGTCTCCAGACCTCCCGCGGAGTGTGATCCTTTCCCAGTTGGATGGCTGTGAAGTTGTTTGCCCAAGCAGATGAGTCTGTGCGTGCCTGTGTGTTTGTGAGTGTGTTGTCTGTGTGGGTGTGTGTGTGCTTACAGTTCGCAGCTACAATGTGTCACAAAAGCTTTAGTGATGCTTCGCACGTGCATTTGTGTGTGATTATGTGTGTCGGGGTGCATCAGCACGGATCTCCGTGCGCCAGCCACGGTTAGGCACGCTGTATTCCCAATCCTCTGAGCACTTGGAGTGAAGAGGGAAAGAAAGGCAATGTTTCATATTAATGCTGTCATATAATGATTATTCTCCTTTTCATCCTTTCCGTCTTTGATCCTATTAGTAAAGCAAAACCTTCGGGAAAGGACACACTTTTTCTTTTTCCCCAGTGGATTACATCCTATGGATTTCTGGGAAAGCAAATGACCAAGTCCTATGACTGAAGAAATAGTTACAGGAGTGAAATCCCCTCATTTGTCATGCTGTCTAAAGCCTACGCCTTTCTGAATTCTCTGGTTTAACTCAATGTATGCCTCAGTATCTTCATCTGAGTTGAGCAGCTCCACACCTGCCAGGCTGTTTTCAATTATCATTGATAAATTTCTATAAAACACAACTAGGTGCACCATTATTCCTATAGTTTGAATGTCCTGCACAGAGATAATTGCTGGACCGTAACTGTATTTCCCTGCTTGTATTTGAACTTTGGGTGCTCAAAAAACATAAGGTGTGCCAGATGGATGGAAAGGGTGTATCAGCAGGGGGCAAGAATTGCCTCAGACCCACAGAATCAATTAAAAATTGTTTATTGCCAGAAAGGCATTTTGTGTCAACACCCCTAAGAAGGGCTGGTTATCCGAGTCACCAAGGCACAACTCATATACTGTATGTCTGTGTTAGAATTTAACTTATTTTTCTGATTAATATTTCACATAAGATCTTTCCTAGCATAAGGATTTAGGGATGATGCAATGAACAGCTCAAATATTCTATATATATTACATCAAATATTGAGTATTCTCTCCCTCATCGGCTGCAATACTGTATTTACACAGTTGCCATGGTAAGGCTTTTTACATGAGCCCTCTGCTGACAAGGGAGACAACATTTCAGCCTAACCCTTTCCCCTAGACATTAAGTTTACCACTAATTTGCAGCAAATGCGCAATGACAGAAACATAATGCTGTCTGGATTAGGTTTTATCAACATAACATGCAAACGTTGTTAATGACAGCAATATGGAAAAAGTGAACAGAGACTTGACGTATCACACGGCACATTTTTTGTTCAACATGTAACAGAAATCACAGTTTTTTTCCTTAAGCTTAACCAAAGCACTTTTGTTGCCTAAACCTAACCAGACGCAGGACTCAGGATGTGAACCGTGGTTTCTGGTGGTGTCAGAGTCCTGCACCTTGTACACGCACTGGCCCTAAGATTTTCATGAGGAACAAATAAGCAGCACTTCCTGTACTGGAAAAAAAAACATTGCCAGTGAACATAATTCAGGAAGCAGTTACATTTCATACTAAATCAACTTGGCAAAACAAATTAATAGTATATAAACAGAGTTTTCTTGCCCAACAACCAACAATTTGTCCAATTATACCAGCTATTACAAAACAAAAGATTTAAAAAACTGATAGATAAAATGGAAGTGCAATTACCTACTTCTGATTGACTAATGCATGAAAACTATATTTGAACTAACCTACAAGGAGTAATGGCTGCTGCCGAGCTCTCAAGACTGTAACCAATCATCTCTCATCATCATGTCCATCTGCTGCATCCTGTTATTTTTTATTCAGTAACACTGCCACTAGCTTGCCGTGGTTATGGGTGTGGACAGGGACAACAAGCCACAGTGCAGGTAGTCGAGGCTTGTGGACCTCGAAAAAAAAACAATCCACTCTCATAGTCTGAAAATATAGCAGTTGAGTGAGTTAATAGCTGTATCGCAGCTGGTAGTGGAAAATGGTCATCGTAATTATAGTAGCTGTTGATTAGTAAGTACATACAAGGATTTCTCTCCTCCTCAATGAAAATCTGCCATTTCCTAAATTATAGTTCTGTGGCTGCTTAGAGGTACTTCACATCCTTAGGAAAGACAAGACTTTTGTGCAATTAATGTTTTTTTTTTCTCAGGAATTCTTAAGGACAATCTGAAACTAAGGAGAGCACATAAATCGCAGTACTTTGGTTTAAGTAGTTGGAGCTAATGCTTCATAGGGTTCCCACTGAGATATTTTAGTCTGAATATTGTTACAAAATGTCAAATAGACTCTATTATTAAACTAGCCAGTATAAGCTTCCTTCATATTGACAAGGTTGTCATATACATCTATTACTGTGGTACTACTAGAGGCTCAATTCAATTCATTTTACTGTATTCCAGACCATAATACAAAGTACCTTTTTTTAGGAATACAAACATTTGGGGTTTGTACTACAAATTTTACTCAACACGTTTTTTTACATGACCTTTCACTTTATGACTTATGTCTCTGTGTTACAACCTATATAATATGACACATGGCTCCCTGGTGCAGCGTTTCCTTCTGCTGCTTTCTGGCACTTTGTGTAAAATTCAGTGTCATATAAAGCAATCCACGCTTTGTCCATCACGTTATAATACGGCATTTCTTTCAGTGATAGCACATTTTTGCACTGGATATGACAAATTATTATTAAATGTGTGTTTGTCTAGAGGGCTATTGCTTTACAGACAAAATGTTGTGCTCTTTCCAGTGTGATAAACTTTGACTTTGCCTCTGGAAAGTCAAACACTTTGTTCTGCTGAGACAAAGACCTATGATGTTTAAGAGACTGACTGACTCAATTTTAGCTTCCTGGCCAAGGCCTCCAGTAACAAGTATCCTAGTGCTTGTTTTATGGTAATGAACATTACAGCTCATAGAAATGCCCTTTGAACCATTTAAGGAGAAAACAAGAGTGAAAAAGTAAGAGAAGGGGAGAAATTTTCTACAGAGTCAGCTCATTCTATAGGCCTTTCTTTAAGCAAAATCGCTACCCAGAAGCACACAGCCCTGCCAACCTCCTCCCGGCATTAAACGAGGAGATGCTGAGAGCCAACAAGTAAATATCCCATGAGACTTTGCTCTCCAGGAGGCAGACGCCAGTTTAGATTTCACAGCCTTAATGTGTGTGCAGGGTCACTCCGGGTTCTTCCTCTCTCCCAACACTGGCATGAGATAATCTCTTTTAAGTCTCAAGTTTTTCGCCTGTTTCGTCAGCAGACTGTTAAACAATCACTGTGGCACCTGAGGTAAAACGGAACACAGAAAATCAGAAAGACTTCAGTCCTGTGAAATCCACTGCAGCCTCTGAAAGGGTACAGATGCCAGTCGCAGCAGCACTGGTAATTAAACAAATATTTTTGATAATCTGTTCTTTTGAAGAACAGGTCTGACCTCATGCCAGTTTGAAGCTTTTAGTTTACTTCAGCATGACTTTTAATGATGGTGATTTTAGAAATGAGAAAAAAGTTATAAGGAAAACCTTCAATTTTTTGCAGAGGTAGAACATTCATCAGATTAACAAACAGGAGCAATTAATTTACTTGATGTGTTAGTACTGGGACTGAAAAACATCCCTGAACTATGACCAGCTAACCACAACTGATGAGCAGACACTGGTTCAACAACCATAGCAAAACTATCAAAGTAGCTGAAAACAAAGCTGAACTGAGTCCTGATGGAAGATATTGTGGAAATAGCGTCAAAATCTACTGAGCTACAGTATGCAGAGCTCATCTTGGCCCTCTGGGGACTCATGTGGAACTTGCTAATGGGGCTCATTAACTCTTTTTAATTCAAGAACCACCCACCAAATATAAACTTTCCACTGTTTATAACACTGGTGTAGCATTCAGGTTTTGCCTGAGGACTCTTTTTGGACAGGTGATCTTACAGTGACACAATCCTCCAGCCACCTAATAGAAAAGTATCGCACATGACATTTACACAGTAGCAAAGCTCTTTTTTCCATATTTTATGTATCATACCCGAAGTCAGCCTATTTATGAGTATGATGTGGCCACAGTTTCTCTGCCTGTTTCTCCCTCTTTACATATTGTATCATTAAATAACCCAGTATCCTAGGGATTATGTTCATATCAGACTCGCGATTTGCAAACATTCAGTTCAGCTCCCATCACAGACATGCAGCTAACTTTTGTATTGACACTAACCACTATATTTCCCTAACCTTGATCAAGAGCTTTAATTCCCTAATCTTAAACATACTGTAACCATGGCTTATTTGCCATTACCACAAACTTTCCCTAACCTTGGCTAAACAGGTAGTGGTGATCATTCATTTGAAACCACCACTTCAGATAGCCTGATTGCCTCTGGCAACTGTGATTTTGGTCAGGGATTCTGTGTGTGTTTGGATGTGTGTGTGTGTCTGTGTGTGTGTGTGTGTGTATGTGAGAGAGAGAGAGAGAGCGAGAGAAAGACCAAGGCAGCTATTATTAAATTAAGGCTAAACCCATTTTGGTTTTGTAACTTTTCAACTTTCCATACCAATCCACTCTAGCCGGGCCCACACACTTACAAAAGAGCAGGCAAACTCCGAGTGGGAATCCTCCCACTCTTGTTTAGCACGGTGCCCTTTATTCTAGGCATTTAAGTATATTTTTGAACAAGTGATAAAAACTACACAGTATACAGATAAGATAATTATATAGATATATACATACATATACTGTATAATTACTGTATACTGGTCAACTACCATTCAACATGACTTAATTAATAACTAAATAACTAATTAAGTGTTCTGCAAATCAGTAATAATGAGTTATGCTTTATAAGAGACTTAAAATAGATAATAGTAAAACAACTGTTGAGTGAATAAATAAAAATGAATTTGTGTTGCCACATTACCTTTGGATCCCTTTTGTTCTGCAATATGAATATTATATCTAATATATAATATTCTACAACTTTTTAAAGTTTGGCTTACTGTGAAGTGGTAACTAGGCAACTTTTCACCTCTGAAACTTTTTCCGTCTGACTAAGAGATGACATTCCTCCAATCTGTCTCGGGTAAAATCTGCCTGTATCACATCCTATAGAATGCCAGGCTATGGAGTATTTCCAAATGTCCTGATGGCCGGTCTGACAGTGTGCGAGTGTGAGTAGGTATCCTCTACAGTATGTGCCTGTCAGTGCGTGTGTCTCATAGAGACAACCTAGAACCTCTCGGTGAAAGCAATCAGATGGCTGGAGAGTTATAATATCCTCTGAGATGCTGCACACCAGGGGGTTGAGTGACAGGATGAAATCTGTCTTTTTTCCCCCCATCTCTCCACTTTCAACTGCAAAGATTAAGAGGCTGACCAGAACCGGTGAGATGGGGATCAATCTTTGTCCTACCTGTATATTTTGTGGAGTGGCTTTTGTCTGGTGAAAAGAGCCACTCGCCTGATTTCTTTTCCTTCCAGTACAAATTTTAGGGAACATCCTGATTTTCTGTTTTCACTTTTCCAAACGGAGCATTTACTCATCCACATAATTGCTGAAATTCACCAGAAATAATCTGCAAGCCCAAGTAAAATGAGCAGTCAGGTGATCAGACAGGTTCTTTATAACAAATCCTCAGTTTAACCAAAACATCCTACTGCTTTCTACCCAGTATTCACCTCGGTGGAGAATAACGGGTTACATTCACTCTATTACCTGTACATAAAGATAACAGTTTGACATTTTGGGAAATGCACGCTTCCTTGTGAGAGTTACAGAAAGACTGATAACTCTCACATCAAATATGATGCAACAGACAGGAGATCTTAGCATAGCTTAGCTTAAAGACTGGAAAGAGGAGGAAACAGCTTGGCTCTGTCCAGCACATCTAAAGCTCCCCAATTAAGACTCTGTATCTTGTTTAGGGTTAGGGTTAGGGTTAATGTGTACAACAACATAAGTGTACAAAGGGTAATTGGCCGTTTTACATGGGGGTTATGTGCAGGACTATTTCTTGGCCGGGTGCAGTGAGTTCCTGGTTTCTTGTCCCTTGTCTCTTCACCGGGACGTTGTCAGCCAAGAAGGTCGCCTGTTGCCTGGTTATTATAAAGTAACTGTATGTTTACTTGAGCCCAGTTTTTGGCCACTCTACCGACCTCTGCAAATAAGTGCTTTAGATAATATGGCTAAACTGGCCGCTGTTTTTCAATCTGTCAAATAATCTGTCTGCTCTTGTTGCCAATGGACCCAGCTTTAGTGAGGCTGCCGCATTCCCGGATCTCAGCAAGGACATTTGTAAATGAAATGTTACTATGATAAAATGGAAGGATGGACAAAACTACAAAAAATAAATATGTAGTTTCCTATAAATACATACAGTAGAATACATATTTCTCCATCAGCTCCATTGTCAAGATATCTGCTGTTAAGTAGTCATAGCCCAGTGAAAAAGGATGTTTTACATATGCCTCTGATTGGCAGGTAAACAGCGAGAAAGCAAACACCTCATTTAGTTTTTCCAACATGTCACAGGTCAGCACAAGCCCACACATCTTGCAGGAACATGAATAACACCAAAAAAACAAAAAAAAAATCCACACTCCCACATGCATATACTGTATATACACTTGAGCACCCCAGGACATAACCACACACGGGTCCACACACTCAAAAACACACATTCACTCAGACACAAGTTTTTCCAAGTGGGGAACAGCTCAAACTTGGTGAAAAGATGCACTTCTCCCTCTCCGGGTTGTGTCTGCAGCCTGTTGTTATTCCCGGTGCTCTGCAGTGCCACGCTCACACACTCCATCCCGTTCAAGTGCTGCTCCGACACCCAAACCCACACACTCTCCAGGCAACTGTCACAGCTCATTCATGTTAATATCACAAGTCATTTTGTATTCTGCCACATCAGCTTACAGCTAATTATATTCCTCATAAATCATATATGTCCTCTCGGCTGAAAAGAAATCATTAGCATTCCATTAAATGTCCCAGGCTGAATAAAAATCACTCTGTAAAGGTTGATGCATTTACAGTGTAGCCCCTATTATGCGACCATTTCCCTTTCATCTCCAGGAGCCTCGCTCGGCCGCAGGGACACAGATGGAGGTTTCTCTGGGGTCTTACCTGAGCACAGCAGGAGCGCAGTGAGTCCCAGGCACCGGAGGGGCCCCATGTCTCGGCGTGTGGACTCTCGCTGGCTTCGGGGGGGGTGGGGTGGGGGCCGCTGGACAAAAACTCCCTCAGCAGAAAGCCGCGCAACTCCGCACGCAATTCATCCCCTCCGAGCGCTTCTCCACTGCGAGGGAAACAGCCGTATTCCGCGCGACAGCACCTGCCAGCACAGACGAGAGCGCAGGGTCAGTGTCGCCCCCCCCCCCCCCCCCCCTCACAGACACACGCACGGGCTTTGATCCTGCAGGGGGGGGGGGTGGGGGGGGGACATGGGGAAGAGAAGCCCGCATCCCAAAATGTGTGAAGCATCTGGGGATGAATCAACTTCTCGCGCACGCCCGGTGTGGTCGCTGAGCCGGCTCTCCGCTGCAGGCTACATGTTGATCTCAACTGTCTGAATCTGTCTGAGGGGGACGAGGACAAGACCGTCTGTCGCCCGTCACACCCAGCAGCACCCGGGGTGTCTAAACGTTTGACAAATCTGCGCTGAACGTGTCAAGGATTTATTATTCACCTCTCTCGCTCTCTCTCTCTCTGTGTCTGTGTGTGTCTGTGTGTCTCTGTCTGTCTCTCTCTCTCTTGAAAAAAAAAAAAAAAAAAGGCACACTTGTCAAACAACCTCCAGGCTACGAAAGGCAACGCCAAGGTCGTTAAATGAAAATAAGTAAGTCTGAGAAAAAAAAAAAAAAAAAATTGATGCGGTGTTTGTTGTTGTTTTTCTTACCATTTCTCTCTCCCCGCACGGGCTGAGCGCCGGTCTCATCCGGCGTGTGACACGGGGCGCACACCCGGCGTCTCCCGGTCGGCGACACGAGAAACAGCAGAAGTCCTCCGCAGCCTCTGTCTGCCTGGGTCTCTGGTTTATCTTCCTCTTCTTTCCCACAGAGCGCTGCGCTGGCCAGCGGCGCGGGATCACCTGGACGCGGCGGGCGGCATGTCAGCGCGCGCGCGGTATCCGACAAAATAGTCCCCCCCCCCCCCCCCTCCCCAACCACCACCACCTCCTCCTCTTCCTCCTCCTCCAACTTTTCCGCCGCGCGACGGGTGACGGGTGCGCGGGATCGGTGGCGAGGTGTCTCCCGAGCTGTGGCCGTGGACCGGAGAGTGCTGCCGCAGGTTTTGCGGCGCGTCACGTTGTGCCATCCGATCCCCGGCTCACACCACATGGGTATTGATGATGATTTTTTTTTTTTTTTTTTTTTTTTTTTTTTGGGATTCTTTTTTTGTCCCACAGCCCGCCGTAAAAAAGAAAGTTGACGGCAAATTATGTGGGGGGGTGAGGGGGGCTCCACACCTCACCGTGTAATGTGTCTATGCTGAATGCATGTTATGCTGTGAATGAGCGTCAGGCTGCCACTGTAGCCTACAGGAAGACAACAATTGGAAACTGTACAAAACTACCACCGCAGATTTGCCTTTTTCAGCAGGTGCAATCATGGATTTTAGTTACATTATTTTACAACTGTTTGAAATAGCCTAAAGAAGAGACGCTTGTCATATTCACACAATCAGTCCACGACATAGAGAAACCTGAGGTCCGTGATCTATAATCCAGTCAAAGGCTCACGTTCAGGCTGGATTGTGAATTTTTTATATCATTGAATGGCTTTAAACTCAGGTTAAAGTGGTTATCAATGACACAAAACAGCCCACAATAGATTTTTATTGCACCACTCCCAAAACCTGGACGGATCGTTAGTGTCCAGTCAGGGAGGAGAAGGAGTGGAGCAGTGCAACCTGTTGTGCCGTGGGCCCCTTCATGAGAACCAACAGTGCCCCCTACGGGGCACCCCTGACTGCAAGCTGCTGCCCTCAGTGAGCTCCATGGCTCCTGACTCAGACGTGAAGAGGTGCTGCATAAACATGAGTTTTCTTCAGCAAAACTGTAGGCCGAAATATACTTAAAGGGTTACATATTCGCCGTTGGCTGCATGCTGGGGTAGACAAAATAATGTCAACACCTGAAATATGAAGTAATTACAAAGTAGGTCACTTTGTCTATCTGACATGTTTGTTAATGCAAAAACCTCATTAAGAGTAACATATGGCAGGATAATGGTAGCATGGTGGAATAATTACAATATCAAAGGGGTACATGCAGGTTAAGTTAAACCTCTATAAGCGATATAGATAATGGATGGATGGACTCCAGTAATTTAGTATTGCACCTCTATAAGGTTGGGGGACTTACAACATACAGATTGTATAGGCCCAAAGTAATGGTTAAAAGTGAAGCGACATAGGCTGATAATTGAGTTTATTTCTCTATTAGCACAATAGTTTCCTTGATTATAGCCCCCCTGCCTGCTAAAAAACTGCTTTCAAACCCTACACCTCCAGTTAGTAATTTATTCTCTCCATCCATCCACCCATCCATCCATCCCCCCTGCCGCCTTTAAGGAACAATGAAGAACAGCTGTGGGTGGTTTTACTTCCTCTGCACCCTGCTGGGTGAAAGGCCCGAGCTACCCGTGTGCACGTTCACTTTTCCTCTGGAGGAGAGTGAAAAAGTCATAATGGGACACAAACCAGTGACACGTTGAAAGGCAGACAGAGGAGCCACGCTGCGGCTGAGGCCGCTCCACAACGACGCTAAACACCAATTACAGGCCATCAGCAGAGGAGTGGAGGGACCCTCTGGGTTTGGAAGAGAGTAGCTCCCTCTTTCGACGTCTTCGCCACTTCCTGCTTTCTGCTCCACCAGCGCCATTCAAGTAGAATTAGATATCAAAGGAGGAACAAAATCCTGAATTTCTCTCTCAAATGACGGCACTCGAGGAAGGCTTCCCATAATACATAGCCGATTCGTGGAGTTGACATAGAATATGGATTGTGCATTTTATTGTTGCTGTTTTATGTAAAGTTCTGACTCCCATGATGACATCTGACTTCAGCGCTTTTCTGGATCTTTCACTCAAGCTCAAAATCCAAACATATAATTATTACGTTTCCTGCATGTTATTTATGGAACCCAGTACGTGCCTTGCAACATGTTATTACTTAAAACTTGATGCCTGAATAATGCAAAATTAATGCTTTGAAGAGCTATAAGTGACAGAGGATGGTTCATAATATTCATGTTAAAACAGTAGCAATCAAAACAGTGTCACCCTGAAAACATAGTTCTTTAAATAGCTTCTTACATCAGTCTCACATCCGGAGATCACCTCCGCTTCTGAAAACTTTAATTTGCTTTAAAGCGCTTTTTTCCCTTCACAAAGCTTCCCTAGTACTCATTTTTACAGTCATAGAAATATCCTGAGGACGCTGTGGCTCTGACCTTTACAATCCTCTCTGGCTCCCTGTAATGCTGGTGATCTAAGTATTTAAGTTTATTGCGGTCAGTATAAGTTCCACTGATGAAAACATAAGCTGCATGCCTAAAATATGAAAATATGTCTTGAGCAACAGTGAAGAAGCGCTTTTTCTACCTTTGTGTTTCTTGCTCAAATGTTCTTTTACAATACAAAAATGAGGGAGACATACATGTACAGTATATACCTATATATGTGTATATACCTTGCCGTATATTTGATATGTATATATCTGCCTGGAACAGTTTGTCTATTTCAAACATAACTTACAGTATTGCAGATACTGTACACGCCTTCTCAGGAGCTGCAGTGGATTTCACAGGACTGAAGTCAGACTGTTTCACCTAATAATTCCCACAGTGTTTAATAAGTTACTGATGAAAGAGGCAAAAATAGACTTAACACAGATTATCTGATGGCAGGGTTAGAAGAGGGGGAAGACTCAGTGTGACCCTGCACAGACGCACATCCTGACTTTGAAATCTTAACTGGCGTCTACCTCCTGGTGAGCAGATCCTCATGGGATGTCAATTGTTGCCTCTGAGCGTCTCCTGCTTTCATTTTGGGACAGGTTGGTACAACTTGGCAGCTGCTCAGCTTGCAAAATAGTGAGAAGTTTATAGAATCAGCTGACTTTGTCGAATTTTTCTCATATAAAAGTAATCTCTCATTCTTCCCTTCCCTTAATAACATAAGGGGCAGGCCTTTAGATTGTGATGTTCAGCGCCATGTAAGAGGCACGACCAGAGAGCTGAACTGGGAACATGGTGTCACGGACAGCAAAATTTCCACTAAACATCATAAGTGACTTTCCAACAGCAGAGTCACGTAAACTAGGGTCAAGTCAAGAGTTACATACATGGTTATAAGTGTGGCAATGAGACATACCTGTTATGTGCTGTATCTGTAATTCATGCCAGCTAATTCACACACACACACACACACACACACACAAAGAGTCTAAGACTTACGTGGTTGATGCCTTCCCTCTCAGGGTTGGGTTAACCCTTTATCTGCAGGATGTGTCAATTAGCCATATAAACTTTATAAAGTTATAATATGTCAGTGTTGTGTTCGTAGCTTGTGTTTGCTGCGTCCAAGTGGCCCAAATCATCATCGCAGGTTTGACAATTGTTGCAGTAGCCTACTTATTGAAGCACAGTCTACTAGCTGCTTTGAAGAATAATACGTGGAATAATATCTCTGGACCTACTGCATTGATTTTTATACTTAAAAAAAAAATGCTGTCCTTCGTAAGTTCGGACAATGTTATAGGAATGCAATGCTAGGTGAAGTACTCGTTTGAATACTTTGTCTCTGGGAAGAGTGCCTGGTGTTGATCCTTTGCTCCCTGATTACTGTGTAAGACTAGGAAACTACAGATAAAATTACATTTGGCATGGTCTCACAGGTTTGTGACCCAAACAAACAAAGTTTGCTTTCAGCTCTGTACTCGACAGCACTCAGACAGCCTTGGATAACACGCCGTGTTCGATCTGTTTGCTGTATACTGCTGGCATCACAACTAAAGAGCCTTAGCACAGAGATGTATTGGTAAACAGCTGATGTGGTCTTTCATTGGGTGAAGCTCAGTAGTGTCGTCAGTTAAGCTTGTCTGGTCACTTATGCAGCTGTGGGATGCACAGAAGAATCTCCTCCACCAGTGACCCCGTACATCATAACACAGCAGCACAAGTGGTGACGTGGAAGGAATCTTAAAGGCCTGAGAGTAAAAGCTGAGTGTAGTATGAATCATACTGGTCTTTCCCTATAAATGTTAGATTCAGCAGGTAAGCTGGAGGCCCAGCTGCATTGTTAAGTTTTAACAACAAAATATGTTGCTGTTAAACTGTTTTCTTCATAATGCAGTAGATATTGAACTCACCTACGTAAAGATTAAAAGAGAGAGCAGAGGAACGAGTAAGTAGGTGTACCACTGATATAATTAAATCTTTTTTTGCCCTTTCCATATCTCCTTCACACACGCACATACACACATTTTAATTAAGGGTCATCACCGGAGGCTGACCTGATAAGAGATTTAAAAAGAAAATTGTTTAATGCCCTTCTCACAGCAGGAGCAGCACAAACAAAACAATATCATAATGTGCTGATGAATGAGGGTAGAAAGGCAGTCGCACAATGACAGCGATATGTTATGAATAAAAGATCAGATGCTACTGTGAAACACGTCTTCCTTCCCAATGTGATGCACCTTGCAGATATTCCTCAACGCACATGAAGGGGCCAAAGAGGTCAGAGACAAGAGTGGTGCTGAAATCAGGCACGGGGGCAGATGGAGAGAACCATTAGTGAGGTAAACATGTTGTCAAGCACACTGATTTATGTCATTACAAAGTTTTCCATTAGCACAGTACATGCAATTTATCTATGAGACACACCTGTTAAACTGTGTTCCAGCCACAGTTTTCACCTGCTTACATCTTACATACATGGATAATGCTCATTTCTGACTGGCTGGCAGGTTTCCATTATAACGTGGCATAGCAGGACATCTCAAACATAGTTCTCAGCAACATTTCATCGACTCCTGTGATTTCAGGTGGGAACAGTAAAGTTATAATCCTTCACATGTCAGTCCTGGTTGATTTGGCGGCTCCTGTTGTTACAGGTGGTAAAAGTGAGTGTGGTTAAATATAGGTCACAGGTCACTAGTGACAGCAAAAACTTCACTCACAAAGAAAGCAACTAGTGTATCTATTTACAGTGCAGCCAGACAAATGCATCATTTGTTTTGAACAATTTGTGTGTGTAAATACATTGAATGGAGCATAAAAAATATCAAACATGTGGTTTAAGTCATAAAACTGAACCTTGTCTATGCAGAAAAGGAATGGGACTTTTACTTTCAGAACCTCAGAATGTACTGCATTAACCCATCCAATGTCCATAAACTACAGGTAACATAGTAGGGTTATCTCTGACCTAAGCATGAGTTGAACTGACTACAACTTTTTGCCTGTGATAAGTGGTGATGGTATAAGAATGATAATAAAAGGTTGGACAAAATGTTAACAAGTGTATAAAAAATAACTGACTCGGTGGAGAAAACTATTTAGCGTTGTGTTTTTTAACTTCACCACTTCCATTATTTCCATTAATCAGGCCACTTTGTTGTAATCATAAGGAAATAATGCTGATGACAACCTGATTGGCATCATAAACACATTATACCAAAACTGATCTCAATATCTCTCCCTACAATTTAGCCCTGATGGTACATTTTTATAAACAATCTTATACGTCTCTAATAACAGCTCATCTTTTTGTCTGTCTGTTAATTCTACTCTAATTGTCTCTTTTTTCTGTCTCATACTCACACACACAGTTATGGCTGCATCAGATTGTGAAATCTGATTATTTGAAGAACAGATTCCTCCTCTTGTGATTCTAGGTTATCTCTTATTAGTATTTCTTGGGGATACATCAGCTGGTTCACACACAGAGCATGTGTTCTCTTCCAGGCAAAATCACTGAAGTATTGATTAGCTGTATTACATCCTTGCCGTTGCTTGAAGCGAGACTGTTAGCTGATTCATATTGATTAATGAGGACAAATGTATGGAGCATATGCTGCTACACCAAATAAATACTTCTTTTGTTGTCTCGTTCACAGCTTCTTCATTCATTTTTAAAGCTTTTGGGTTTTTGAGGTTTGCCGTGAATATCTCCCATCACAGACACTCCTGCTGCACTTGTTCTACTACCAGTCCTTTATGGGACACATTAGGAATGACAAACTACAATTTGGAGGAGAAAAGCTGAAAAAACCATGATTGTAAAACAAGAGGCCAGATAGCTACTAAGATACAGTATATGTAAATACTTTACTTCACAGGTCCAGCAATTTTGATGTCTTTAGACCCAGAAAAGGCCAAAAAATAAGAAACGTAATCACGAACACATACATATATATTCAATCTGATATACAGTCACAAGTGCAAAAACAAGCGGATACTCACCAGTAATTTACATTCTCCACCAAAGTCCTCTTCTTGCTGCACCAACTGCGTTCTCTGGCTGATGTCAGGGTAGCGTAATTAACATTTATCAGTCTCCACGAGAGACCTTTCCTCCACAAGGAGAGAATGATGTGTAACCTGCCATGGTCTTTACTTGCCCACTGCACTGCTCCCTCAGCCATTACCAACAACGCGCAGTCAGGGAAAGAGCTCGGATCAAGGCCGAACTGTCATCAGCTGCCATTACACGCTGTAGAACAGGTAATACTGAGTGACCAGCCAATTTATTATGGCAGACTCTACTTGCAAAGTTCATGACCAGCGATACAGATTAGATCCATTAGCCAATAGATTTAATGTGTTCCAACATAAGTAATGATTTCATGTAAAAAAAAAAAAGACATTATTGGCTGATTATTACCATTCCTGAATAAAAAGTAAATACCTTACTTTATGCTCACACTGCCATTAGTGTAGTAAATGGGTCTACAATATTTAGGGCTCAGTTGCTGGCCAAAAAGGTTTGAACTAATAACATTTCTGGATTATAAATATTATGTATAGTATGGCTTTATTTTGTTTTGAATAAAAGAAGCATACAGTCTTCTGCTATATACCTTGCAGTCTTCTGCTCACACAATCTGTGTTTTCATATTGTATATTGTATATTCATATGTTGGTAAATCCTGGTTGGTCCATGGAAGCGTGTGACAACACTTTTTCCAACAAAGCCCTGTATGCCTCAAACCAGTGACAACAACAACACAGACAAAAACAAAAATACAGACATATCTTATTGTAGTAAGATGCTCATTAGGATAATACTTTTTCTGAATTAGTCTTTCAGGTTGTCCAAATCATCTTATACAACACTGTCTAACAGCACCCTACAGTTTGCTCTCTATCAGATAATTTCAACACTCTCTGATTTGCTTCTTTCCCCCCTAAAGTCAGCATGACATAAGGGATATCTTTGGGAAATTCAGGGATAGTACCTTGGGTTTGAACAATATTTGGCTGCACAGTATGAGTTTGTAATGACTGGCCCACTGGCATGCCACTGCTTGTTAAGCAGTCGGATATGAAGTACAACACAGAATTACACACAGGGTTCCCTCTTCTGATTGTACAGGCATATTGGCAAGAGCAGTAATGTAACCATGTTGCATGCAGAATGAATCCCAGTGTCTCTGATGGGCTCATGCAGCATGGTACAGTCTTCATGTTGCACTTCATGGTGTGAAGCTCATGAAGGATTGCAGGTGTTGTAACAGTTGTTTCATGAGGCTGAATTTTTATGTACATCGTTGAAGAGTAGGTGCAGAAATCTGATATCTAATTAATGAGCATCAAAAGGTCATTTCAACACTCTCTTTGTCACATTGATTAGAGCAACAAAAACAGTATAGGTGAACAGAAGATTAATCGTGAACGAATCATTAAACATAATATTTAGATGCTCCTCTCACTATATCAACTACTGCATATCTGAATTTAAGTACTATTAAAAGTGCCAGCCTTCAGATGAAAGGGTTACCAGTTATTTTAGTGATTACTCTGGAAATGTATGGTTACTATTAAGCATTAATGGTGAGAGAGATCAGATAAAAGTGTGATAATTATTGCCACTTTTTTAAAAAAACTGTGTTTTCCCACTGGTTCCCACAAATTCATGCAGAACTCAGATAACAGCAAAGTGATAACAAAGAACATAATACACTTTTAGTGACTTCCACAATTAAATTTCCACATTTAAGTTTAATTAATATGTATTCACCTGAGGTGCACATAGCTTTGCCTAAAGAAATAAAAGAAAAACCCGTCACCGTTTGAATTAATATATAATCTCCCAGCCATTAAATAACGTCTCCAGACTGATTCCATACACCTTGAGATGGAGACTAACAGTTGGCTTCCATTAAAAGGGCTTGATGAATTATTATCATGAGGTCATTCACAGAGTCATAAAAGGAAACTTTTTATACTGTCAGACATAAGGAGATAGTCATCTGTATTTGATTTGTATGCAAGGCAAGTGAGACACACTGACAGTGGTAATGCAGCTACAAGGGTTGGACAGCTACATATGTTAATAATGTTTCAACAACCTGACAGTGTCGTGGAAGTGCTTGTTCCTGCACAAGAAGGAATACTGATTGTTTGTCTGATCGCACAGCATGTGAAAATGGGGGAAAAAGCGTTTGACATATCTGGTAATAGATCAACAAAAGACTTGGTGAGAGACTTTTCCCAGAGCCAAGAGATTTCCTTTTTCAGCCTTGTGACATGGAGAAAAGCCCTGTGTTCGCCTAGGTCGCTAAAGCCCCTTTAGTGTCTGTAATCCCACCGTTTGCAGCACCTTCAAACATGTCCTCCCCATTGCAGTCCCTGGCTAAGTGGGATAGACAGCAACAGATTGCCTTGCAGTGCATTTACCTGCAGTACTAGAGGCTTCTGTGATCCACTCAGAGCTATTTAGAAGGCCAACCGCAGCACACTTTGCTTCTAACCTGCAGTGCAAATCAGGGATGCACTTCCAAAAAATTGAATCTGTTACCTTTTCAATTACTTTTCAGCTCCAGTGTTAATTGGTCAACTTTATCTCTGATATTAGAAGGGGCACTTTGATTCCTGACCAACCATGATTAAAATGCATGCAAGCATGGACTGTTAAATAGATTTATTTGTGAGGACAGTTTTTATATTATATTAAATTATATTATATTATATTATATTATATTCTAATAATCTCTGAGGACTATTGAATGTTACAATGTTCCACTTTTTCTTTAAAAACCAAGGACATGGTGAAGCCTAAGATTCAGAGGTCCCTTTAATTGGCTTCAAATATATAGTATTTTTCTATAACATTAAATATTCATGAGTAAATACACAGTCAAGTTTAAAAGAAAAACAACATATTTTGTGAAACACAAAGCTGTTGCAATTTGGGATCTCTGTGTAACAGTGTCCACAGATCGATTTTGTGAAATGGGCCCTTGATTGGTGCACGGAAATATGTAACTCAATCTTTTTCTAAATGAGCACACCCACTCAAAACACAGCGCAGAGACAAAAAGAAATATAGAAACCTCTAATAAGAAAAACTTTTCTAACTTTGGCTTAAAAAAAATAGCTTGATCATGTAGAACCCCTTTACTCATAGTTAAAAGCTGATTGAGAAAATGTGTTATCAGGGCTTTTACACACCTTATGGATCTCTATTACTTGCATTGATCTAATCATGATTCAGTCCAAAATGACACCGCATACAACATCAGTGGCACATACTCATCTAAATTGTGTGCAAGTCCATTGAAATTTAATGGTAACAATCCAGTCCATGAAACTGTGCTAAAGATGTTCGTATCTTAAGTAGATTGCATGTCAACTTATGGAGACATACCTGTTTATAGACAGTTATATTTTGGGGGGATATATCCTTGAGAGGGTGCTCCTCCTTTTTTCTTATTTCTTGAAGCAGAGTAAGATGCCCTCATAGACAATTTAAATGCTGTGAACAACAATTTAGAAGGTCAGTTAAGTATTTATGTTTCTGCTGCATGTGAACTAACAGTAAAGGTATTTGCACGTACATTTAATGATCGTTGTTGTCACGGCCTGTTCCTGGCCATCTGCTAATTTGGGCATTCAGATCACATTCTGTTCTTTATTTTAATTATGTTAAATATGTTGATTTCAATCCAGTCACTTGAGATGCAAGTTAATGATCTCTAAAATATTTACTCTCATAACAAATGCTTTGGGACATGGGAATAACCAGGTCACAAAATGTATCACAGTTCTGTATGCAGCTGCAACAACAGGGCAGTCGCATCCACCTTTGAGATATAAAACGTGTCCTGAACCACAAATATTCTCAAAAGGAGGTGTTATTGGGAAAAATAGTGTTGTCATGTTTCTGTCAGTTTGTCAAGACAGGCTGATTCAAGGCCCGCTGTCCACCACACTAATCAGGACATCAAAGTCACGGTATCAGATGAAATGTCTAACTGTGGAAGCGATGGCCTGCCAAAGTGTTTACCCTCCAGTCCCTGTATATGTCATGGTGACATATTAAAGTGCTAAAACCCAAGGAGGCGGTGGGGCCATTGAAGAGGAGGTTGGAGAGGTGTTCAACTGCAGGACGAGCATGTTTGTAATGAGAGGAGAATAGGGCGCACTGCAGCAGCATAAAGAAAGAAGAGCTCTATTGCACATTAAAGTCTGGAATGTTTTACAGAGGGTAATAAACCCTCCGGCTAATCACATTCGCCAGGGGTGCACTATCCTTCAACCAGTGACCATGTACAATCATCGAGGTTTACCTTCATAAACAGTATATATCGTTTCTTCTTTTTCTGGCGTGAGAAAAAGGATGAACAGGGATTTGGAATTGCAGTAATAGATTTTAAGGGTGTCTCATCTTGCCAGATACAAATGTAAATTAACTTTGATACAGTCATGCTTGATCTGCAGAAAATATGCATTGGCTGTTGCTTTTGTAGCCTAGTTTTGTCTCAGTGTGGAATAAGGAGTACTGCGGTAGTGTTTTAAGTGTCAGAGATAAAGGATCAAATATTATATTTAAGACAATTTAATGTCACGTTAATTAGCTGAGAAATAAGAAAAACATTTACATAGTATAAAAAACTTGTGCTTTGTACACATGAGCTCATGGATCAGAGCTTTTGTAACCTAAACATCACCTGATGCTCAGCTCAAACATCCTGTTTCCACTTCAAGCAAGATAAATACCCAACAGAAACAGCCCAGCATCTATATACTGAAGAGGCACCGTCAGCTCATTAGCTAACAAGTTACTATGCAACCACTCACCACGTCACCTTGACATAAAAGCAGCCAACCCAGCCCATTGTTTAGTCAGCACAGTGGCGACACAATCACATATGAATGTGTTTTATGATTAATTTGGCTGTGGAGGACTCAAGGCAATTAAGAGTCTCATTCATTATGAGGAACATCTTGCTGAATAGTAAATAAAGGCTCTTGGGGGAGCAAGATGAAACAGGTTTCCTGCTTTAGACTGACACAAACACAAGAGTAAGATTTTGTCACACAGTTTATTCAGCATCCAGTGTAGTTATTTTCACTGGGAACACTTTACTTTTCTCCGCCTCTGTTCAGTTATTTCAACTTGTGTACTAACTTGGGGATTTTTCTACTAGTGTGCTTAATTTGATATTCTTAAATGCAATAATATATTATTGAGCCTCACAAAGCCACTAGCATGGCTGTAGACTCTTAGTCTTGTTTAAACGCACAGTATGTCATATTCTGCCGCTCGGTGTCTCCCAATCAAAACAATAACAAAAGACAAAACAGGCTTTGTCTTAAAAGGCTTTCCATGTCTTGTTCATATAACATGTTAATTCTGAGTACCGAATTCATTATAGATTTCCAAATCTGTGGTTTGGCTCTTACTTTCTTATCTATTCTTCATCTCTGTTCCAAGCACGGATTTTGCGGGGTCACAAGGTGTGGCCGTTGCCACTGTGGACTGAAGCCTGGCCACCCCACTGGCCACCCCAGTTTAATTGTTCCATCCATGACTGTATCTATACAGCAAGGTTTAAGGCCCCAAGCATGCCAGGAGGAAAAAATAGCAGTAAGCATTGGCCAACTTTTTGACCCATTGTGCAAAAACCTGAGGTAAAGTTATCTCCCATAAGTAAACTGTTCAGGGGGCACAAAAAGATGTACTGTTACATTTTGAGTTATACCAGTTTAAGTCAAATTATAATTTGAACAATGTACTTGCCGACCTAGTGATAGATGTTTACTCACTGTCAAATAGTAATTCACCAGTATCATTTCTGCCAAGCTAAGCAAACACATTCTAACCTCTGCTAAAGGATACATTCATTTGCTGCAAGATTGAACCTATTGCCACAGTACCTTGATTAGAGTAGCTACATTGGAAAAAAAATCATAATTAGCTTGTTTTTACTACAGAGATCTATCATGGCTTGATAAGTTGAGTAGGCAATTTAGTTAACTTTGCTAGAACTTTGTATAAATATGGTATGGTTGATATATTCTGAATTTTCCATAGGTGTATGTAGGAAATTAAAATGAAGAGAAATACAGCAGATATAGCATCTTTCTATCCATCTAAATGTTAAACAGATCATGTAGACAACGCATTATAAAACCATTTAGAAAAATAGTTTTCGCACCTTAACGTCTGACCGTTTTTTTTTTTAGGTGTCCCCAACAAGCACAAATAACAGAGCTAGAGAGAGGAGCCCCTACTGATTACTGGCCCAAATGGACCTCCAGGTATACCAACTATTTCACACATACGCTTGGCTACTCCAGTGTTGTTACCTTCTCTGATATTGTCCACTAGTTTATTCTGTCTATATGTTAAACAGATAATGTAGAAAGCTCATTATGAGACTTTTTGGAAATAGTTTAAACACCTAAAACAACAGACCACTGGTCCCATCCTGGCCACCCCGCTGAAAATTGCCTGGCTCCGCCACTGCTCAGTTCACCTTATTTTTGCTCCCCCGATGCCTGTTGGACAAGGCTTTCAGTGTCCTAGGCATTTCGTGGCCTCTGGCTCTTGCTTCAGTATACAATACAATCTGATGCTTTCTTTTTGAAGACATAACTGAAAACTCATCTTTTTAAATAAGCTCCCCCCTGCCCCCCAGCTTTTTAATCTGCATATATAAAATGCATCTGACTATCCTTGACAGATCCACTTGTCTTGTTTTCTGTGTTTTTCATTTCTTTTTAGCATTTTTCTGCTGCTTGTATATAAATTTGTTGACCTTTAATTGTGATTTGTACATTGTCCTTGGGTGATGGAAATTTGTTTTGAATACAAAGTATCATTATTGTTCTAAACTGCAATGTGGAAATGTTTATATATGCATACTTGAGTTCTATGACAATACAGGGCCATAATATAATGTTTTTTCAAAAGGATTGAATTGCAGTCATCTGTGGTGTGTTGCAAGGCAAAATGGAACCATATTCTGGTTTGGCTCAAGGATATCACATAATTCAACGGTAAAAAATGAATACAACTAAGCAAACTGCAGCTTAAAAAAAAATGACCACATTGTCAGACATGTACTGACAAATATCGACCAATATTCTTGATTGGAAAGTTGACTTTTCTCACCTACTGCAGCAAACTCATGCTTCACATGCAATTGTAAAAAGCAATGTACTTCCATGAAATTGCATTTGAGGACAACTCAACATTTTCTGTGCAAAAGGATGCCTCTCCTCCAAATATCCCTTCAATGGAAGATCACCAAATACATGATACCCACTCAAATGGAGAAAAGCTGAAAAATGTGTTAAGGTACATCATCAACCCCCAACCTAATGGAGTCCTGTACCAGTTATGTAAAGCAGAAAAGAATAAATGGAGAATTTTTATTGAAGCCTATGAGGTTATCACAAAGGAAGTAGTTTATTCAGTTTAGTTTAGTTTATGGTGAAGAGCAGCAGGCACTTTGCCCACTTCATGAAGATATGAGATGACGTGTTGTGGTGTAGAGGCACTCCAGTATTTGTGTTCATAAACATGCAAAATAGGAAATACCATTATTCCAGGATATTACATTGACACATAAAGCAGACTAACATGGTATGGCATCAAATTCAATCAGCCAAAGTGGAGGAAAGAGATCTCCACGTCGTGCACTTGTGGAACTTGCCAATGTCTTTGGTTGAGTATCACAGACCTTCTTGTAGGAGGTTTTGACTTTTCAGTAAAATGAGTAGAGGCAGAGCATATTTTAAGACTATTCAAATCTGCATCACAATAGCAGAGTTCAGTACAAAAGGGCAGTATCTGCCGTACGGCATCATGACAGACTGAACAATTTCCCCTCCAGCAATCTTTAGGGTGTCATAGTGGGAAAAGGCTACAGTGAGGGTTGCACCTTCCACCCAGCAGGGCGTTTATGATTTAATCATATCGTATGCACAACCTTGTACAAAAGGTTACTGAAAAAACTGGATGAACACTCTAACACTGCAAAATTGGACTGCAGCCTAAGCCTTCCCAAACACTAAGTCAAGTATAATGAAGAGAATCTTTATTTTACTACCTCTTATTAACAGAAAACTGTCACGTAAAAGCTCTAGAGGAGAAAATAACTCCACCTGTCTTAGAAAAGACAGTGTAAAGCTTAAATGACAAGGAGCGGCTTCGGGAGATCAAGCAGGAGACAGTTAGAGGTACAAAGGGATAATTGAGGCCATGGTGGTGTCAAAGCCACCTGCCAAGTTAAAGGAAGATTCTTTTATTTTCATTTTTTTATGTGGGTCATATTCTCAGTAGTTGTGCACATCCTTGCTCTGAGTTATGCGACATTTAGCTAAGTAACTGATCTGGGGATATGTCAGTAACCCTGCTTGATCAACGTCCAACAGGGCAGTGAACACAGTTTAAAACTGTGGTGCTTACTATTAAAAAATAGCAAAGAGGGAGAGAGATTAGAGGCTGGTAAAGAAGAAAGAAAAGTGGTTAGTTTATAGGGGAGGAAATGATCCCATCTCCACAGTGCCTGTTTGGGCAAACAACCTATATCTAAAGTTACCCGAAAAGAGACAACATTAAGATTGAACACAAAGCAAAGCAGACAACTAAAGACTAGAACTGTCATGACTAAAGCCCCGCATGTAAACTAGGCCAGATTCGGCTGCTTTGATTGATTGGTGCAGTCAACATACTTTTTTTTTTTTTGGGGGGGGGGGGGGGGGTCAGCAGAGAAAGAAAAAATAGTGATCTAACACATCCCTGGTCTTAGGTTCTCTTTTCTTCTGCCTTGAATTGCAACAATACATTTCACAGTGATGTAAGTGGCCCAGATGTGTTCGGTCTTGAGTGAACACAAAGGATGGGGCTCACTCTGATGTGCCACAACTCAGTGGCGAACTTTGCAGAGTTGGCGGAGGCCCAGTTTCAGCTCCAGAGCAACTTTGCCCTCTAGCTGCTGAAGCTCTGAGCCAGACAGTCTTGTAGTTGAAAGTTACTCATGCTGCTTGGAAAATTACAATAATGAAATCAAACACTCTTACTATGAAAATGAGACTGATGGAATAACATTACATCTTAATGGATTGAGTTTTAACAATTTATTAAATAGTTTGATCATTTGTTGATCATTTTGAGGCTTCATATCTGCAGGGCTATAAAGTTGAGCAATAACAATTCTCAATATTGTAAATGTCTTGAGCATCAATATATACATTTCCTTTAAATTAAGCCTTACACACTTGGTATCTTTGGAAAGTTTGGGATCTCCTCCAGAAAACGCGCTAAGTGTTACTGCTTTGTGAATCTGAATTTTTTCTTACATACACCAGCTCATGTCAATTAAGAATAAGGATATTAAAAGTTGTTTTTATACTTGGATATTGACATCATAAATATATTTCTCTTCAGAACTTCAGGGTTTGACTGAAGATCAATCGGAAATGTGTGTGTGTGTGTGTGTGTGTGTGAGAGAGAGAGAGAGAGCGAGAGACCAGACAGACTTAGAAACAGTCAGAGCTGATCTAGACAGAGTGTCAAAGACAAAACACCATCATGAGCCACGTATAGACTCATTGAGAACAGTGCAACAAGTTCATTTGGGTCATTTTACTAACTGTGTTTCATGTCATTTGTAATCATTCTGGCGAGATCCTCCTGTCAAGAAGGTTTACAACCGCCACTGACTCATTGACCCAGCACTGACATTAGCTCTCTTCCAGGCAGAAAGTCGTGTTCTGTAGCAATAGAGGAACATGCCTGCTGGCTCGCAACGAGGATCTACATACAAGCAGCTTTTGGTACCCTGTTGGAATGGACCAGTCGCCTCTCATAACAAACAAACCACCGGAGGCAGAGTATGCTTCTACATTAATGAGAGGTACTGTAACACTAGGCTACCCACGACCTTGAGCTGCCATCCATATGCTTGGATTTGAAATCACTGCCAGGTGCATAAGTAATTGGAAACAAATGAACAGTATGTCACCTATGCAACTACTAAGAAGAACTCCACTACTGACTTGTGCTATGGATCAGTACCTGAACATAAGTCAGTGCAAGGAGTCGGTGATTCTGGAGAAAGATTGTTGATATTTGAACTAGGCAGCCGAGCAAATATGACAAAGCGTCTGTATTTGACGACCTGGGAATGAGAACAAATACACCCCTCCCTTCAGTGCTACACCAGAAGTGTTGTGTTGCTCGGCCACGTTGTTTGTTTCCCATTTACACAGCCAGGGCTGTGTATGAACACTAATTTCTTTTCAGCGCACACACAGAACGGACGGCTAGCAGACCGTGAGGAGATACTCGCTTAACAGAAAGGTTGCTATGTAATTTTAATTTGCCTCACAAGCTTGTATTATGGATCACGGACTTCTTGACTGACTTGTACGCTGATGGATGCAGAAGCGCTCAGGAGGGGAAGCTATTTGGTCAAATTTTCTGACAACACTGCGTTGCTGTATGTTATCCAAGGTTCAGAATCAGACTACAGGAATACTCTCACTGATTTTATTCTTGGTGTGATAACAACTTCTTGGATGTATTGATTTTAGAGATGCTGCAAAAGAGTGCATCATGCATAATGATAGTGTTTGGGTACTATTTTTGGATGATCACCTCAAATTTGAAGCTATTGTGCAGCGGGGGAACGGAGAATTCGCCTTCTCAACAAACTTCTCAACTTCCTTTCTG
Source organism: Lateolabrax maculatus (assembly GCA_031216445.1). Lineage (NCBI taxonomy): Eukaryota > Metazoa > Chordata > Actinopteri > Acropomatiformes > Lateolabracidae > Lateolabrax > Lateolabrax maculatus. The sequence goes on from CM062219.1 coordinate 13,303,227, forward strand.
TCAGTTCAGTCATCCTCTGTTAATTTTATCAATCTTTTATTGAAAGCCTCCTGAGTTTTTCCTTTATCTGCCGGTTTTACAGCCTCACAGTAAAAGACAGGAACAGCCTGAACCGTATTGTTAAAATCTGTTTTAAGATCACTGGAGTAAAACAATGAAATTCAAATTCTGCTTGAAACCATCAAATCCTCCAGACAGCAGAGAGTACTTCGGCTATTTCTGGGCATGAATTTTCTCCGTTGCCATCAGGGCATGTTTATGTTTTACCTGCTTGTAAAACTAACCGCTCTTCTAAATCGATCATTCCCTCAGCAACTTAACTATTAAATTCTATGTAGATTTTTTTTTTTACCATTGCCATTGGTAGTGAATGTTTTATCTGATTTTTTTTTTTTTTATCGTGTTGAACAAGTTTATTTCTCAAAATTATTTATAGATTTTATTCCACATTTAGGTCCCATGTATTATTTATTTGTTGGTATGTATGTTACTGTGTTTTGTGTACAACGAGCTGCTCCAAACAAATTGCAGGAGTGGGATTTATAAAGTTATTTTTACTATAAAAGAATATTGTTTTGAGAAAATAGAAGATTCCATGAAGCTGTAAACTGATTAAATTTGAGTTGACAACATGGCAATATGGTCCGAAAACTTTGGCACTGAAATCCTGTTTTCAGTTCACTGAGTGGATATGATGGACCTTTGCAACTACATTATTCCTAAGTGCCGAATTTGTCAGCAGAAAATTGCGTATTCATACTGAATTTTAAAGATGAAAAGATATCAGATATTGTTATGGGACAATGTGTAAAGCCCTTCACTTTCATACAAAAGTCGAAGAGAAAGAATAGAAATGAAATTGTGTGTATTCAAAAGAACAGCCATTTTTCCTTTATAAAAATTGTTCACTACTGAAATGACCATGGAATGCTGGCGTTTAAGCATAAATACTTGTTTCTCAATTCATTTTGTCATCTCTGTTTTATTTCAAGTCCCAGTGTCTTTAGTCTTTGTGGGGCATGCTTGTGTTTCAGACTTTCAAAGAGAAACAGCTGCTGTCATACCTGTGGGCATTACAAGACTTTGGGAAGAAAACACCAATAAAACATCACAAATTATGCTATAAGATATCAGAATGAAAGCAGGTCATAAGATAACTCATAACATCTCTGATTCGACTGATTGGTGCCTCAACAAAATGATGACCCAAACAAATAATTGGTTACTGTGTTTAATGTTAACAAGCAATGCTTAAAAACTCCAAGAATTCAGAGATATTATTGCCCGAATATTCAAAGATATGATCCAAATATGATGATATTGAGTCCATATTTCACCAGATATGGCAACAAAACTCAAAATATGCATCAAAAATGGTCTGTATCCTCCAAAGAATCTCAGAGGTATCAAGTCGTAATATTTCTGGATTCTGGCCCTTTTCACACAGTGCACATTCTAACACAGTGAGCTAAGATGATGAACATTGTAAACATTATACCTGCTAAACATCAGCATGTTACCGGCGTCACTGTGGGCCTGTTAGTCTGCTGGCTTTTATCTCTTAAGCAAAGCTGTGCAAAGCCATTATAACTATAAAACATCAACGATAGACAATCGTCCCAACTTGGGATATCATATTATTCTATTCCATTCTTCTAGTCTATCAGCCTTGCTTTTCTAAGAATCCTCATACAGTAAAGGTTGTCTGCACTCCAACTTAAAACACAAACTCTTTCATCTGGAACATGTCACTGCCTGAGATGGATGACTTCTGTCAAACACAGCCAACCAATTTCTGAACTATGGCCAAGACCCCACCTGATTTACATTAAAGTACAGAACAACACCCCCTACTTCTCATCCTTTCTTTTTTTTTTTCCCACACGGACACATTGAGCCCCTCACTGACTCGCTCCTGACAGCCTCCCCGTCTAAGCTGGGCTGGAGTCACCGAATCCATCATCCTTCTCCAACTCTGCCGCTGCGGCTGTCTGATCAATGATACCACTAATAATAACTGCCACGCTGTCACCTCTGTCTCATGATCCCAACTGGCACAGCCAGGGGCAGCTCTCTGCAGATTGCCTCCACAGATTAGGACTCCATTAGAGAAGCTATTTACCCACCGTTCCTCCCCTCAGGCACCTCTTCACTTTGTTTGCCCACCAAAAGACCCCATGGAGGACATTATAACCTTTTTCAAAGTGAGAAATAACTGCTTCATGAATATAGCTCCAGAGGCATCCGACAGAACTGGACTCAGGAGTTGTGTTTTCGAAGTACCGCTGCAGTGAGAATCGTCTTAAAGTTTCAACTTTAGGGTTTATGCTAAGAAATTACATCCAGCGTTTCTCTTTGTGAGCACCATTCATCATTTTGCCAGTACACACCTCCCTGACATCACCCACACTCTCCGTTAAAGGTTAGCCTGGAACAAGGCCACTCTTCTCCTTTCTTTCCCTGCAATAAATATGCAGAACCACACTTTTCTTTGCAGGAATGAAAAAGACTAATATACATACATATAATCTTGTGTGAATGTATGTTTTTTTTCAGACATTATGGCAAAGAATGGCTGAACTCGCTGGTCCACCCCCTCTAGGCTGCCTCAATGGCACGACGACAGGAGGAAGTCCCGTAAATCATCGACCCTGGCACCCCAACCCATTACAGCACTCACTTAAACCAATCATTAGAGAAAGAAGACCCACTGCATCCCTGCCCTCCTCTGCCATTACCACTTCCATATTAATCATCTGCTTTTCTGCAGAAGGAGCAGAAGAAGAACAAAGATCCTGATTCAACCTACCCCCTAAACAACAGCGCAGGGTTCTTTTGGCCTTTTATCTGCATGAGTAAATTGGTTGGAGCTGTGGTATTGGACAGCACTGTTGCTCGGAATAAAAAGTGATGAAATATGTTAATTAATCTTATCTTAATGATCTTAATATAAGTAAACATATGTAACTTTTGGGAATGATGACTCCTACCAGCTGTTTTATAGCACAATGAGTCCAGTAAATCCAATACTCATCCAATAGGGAATGATCTGTGGAAGAAAGGCTTCTATTACACAGTAGAAAAATAGGTATTTAAGCAGATACAAATCTATCTATTATAATAATGTAACTCCCCTGTCTCTGAAATTTCTCAAAAGGCAGTAAAATTGTTTTGAATGTTCAATGCCAATCTCCCTTTACAGGCAGAGAGAAATTAGTAGAGTAAATCTCGTCTCTGGCAGTCCATTATCGGACCAGCTTCTCTCCAGGTAATTTCACTGGCAAGCGAGTAATCCCGATAGACAGAATGGAAAGGAAAAATGTCATATTTCCTCCACCACTCTTTAATTCATGAGTCCTCTGCCTTATCAGACCACTGGAGTCCTGACCTGTTTTACTTTCTGCAGGCGTCCATTGTGTGTGTGGGTGTCCTTCCCCCTGAAGACTTCCGTTTTTTCCCTTCCCTAACACTGTGCAGGCCAAGGTTCCCTTGCTTCCCCCAAGGGACTGATAACACCTCACACATACGGAGTCAAGGGGATGGGGTGGGATAAGGCTTTCAGAATTCAGAATTGGTTTTCCCTAAATTTGATTAGCATTTCAAGGTGCTCCATTTTCTCGCCCTGCACCAAGGGCAGGTAGTGGGATTATGCAGTCTACTTCATGTGCTAGATGTGCGTGAAAATAGTGCAAAAATACTTAGCATTTATTCTAAGCTGCTGGGGGCATCAGTGAGGTGGTGTTATCCACACTGGACCATACAACCAGACTGCTTGATTTAAAAGGAAATTCCAGATTATTTCAACTTTGGGTCTCAATTTTGCAGTTTTGGCTATCATTTCTATTGGCAATGAAAACATTGCTGTCACCAGGTTAATTGCTTGGATCTTGGAACGCTCCAGTGCTGCTAAAAAGAAGTCTGATGTGAGAAGGAATTCTCTTTCTTGTAGGTTAATGGTAAATTAATACTACTAACAGGTCAAGCCAACTGCCTGACGCTGTTCGCCGGCCTGACAGTGCGCCTGATAAGGCCGGGTTTGGCTCTGATGCCTGGGAGACCAAGGTCTGATAGAAATCCTCTGTATTCGATTTTAGACACAACAGGCTGGCGCCAAGTTTGGAGGCACTAGATAAGGCTGTAAGGGGGCTCCGCTGTTGTAGGTCAACTGCGGGCATGGTCCCTTGTGTAGATGCAATACCAAATAGAATCTTCACACATGTAAAGCTGAGTGAGAAATAACCTTATTTTGAGGTATTGCATCTTAGTAGGACTGGGATGGGTAAAATACTGTGCCGTAGGGTGCTATTTTCAGAATTGTGTAGCAGCACACTGTGTTTCATGTGTTGTTCTTTCCCTATTCTCCTCGGTCAAGCTTCAATAAATATGTCTGCGTAAGACATCCAGGTGTCCTGAAACTTCTTCAATCTTGAGTAAACCAGCTCTCAGATTTCATTCACAGAGTGGGGCAAGAAACACAAGCAGTCAAACCGTAATGCAGGTTTTAAACCATAAAGTAAGCCAAAGTATTTTGGAAAAAGCAAAGGGGATTGGTAAAATTGCAACCCAAACTGTCCTTTGGAAACATCTATCCACATCCACAGCTTGACTTTCTGGTTCTACCTTTGCCTAGTGTACTTGCTGTTCTTGTGCAAACACACTGTTTATCTGTTTATTGAGGGGTCAGTACCAACATTTACGGTGTGCTTACTTTTTCCTCAAAATAAAGATAATCTGGCTATACTGCTGGCTTGTTGACAAGCCGTCTGATTATGTGACTTCTCGTGTTTCTTGCCCATCAGACTGTAGTGATGTGGCTCTCAGCAATCACTTTGGTGAATACAATATTATCATAACCCATCCTACTAAAAGCTACAAATATAAAACCCAAATTGTAATAATCCAAAATGATCCTTTAAATCTCATACATGCATGTTTCCGTAATGTCTTTGATGCTTTCCAATCAGCCCAACAACACAAACCAGGTTTATGTTCATTAATCTGCATGTAAAGATAATATCCCTGTCTTTGATTGGGTTCATTGCACTGTGATTGAATCTAATTAAATACAATCACAGCAGTTAAAATATAATTAAGAAGAGGATTAGATTGTGGATGGGCTTTTAGTTAAACCCATAAGTCACAAAATTGATCAGAGAGGATGAGCAAAGACGCCAGCTGCCCGGGAAGTGTGCCAGTGAACGATAGATCACAGGTCAGACCGATCACTCACTGTCATGTGCCCCTCTGCGATCAAAACTTGTCAACTGGAAGTTTTGTCATAGTGTTTGACCTGTTGGTAAATGGATCTTAGTGTCAACATGAAGAGGAGGGAGAGGGGACCATCAGTTTATATCAGTTTTAATATACAGGTAGCAATATTTACAATACAATTTATGTTATTTATAGAGACAGAAACACGCAGTCGGATTATGCCAGCCAGACATCTTTCTATTACAGATAGCTGCTAGTGTGGAATATGGCAAGAGTGAGGTATTAGCTGAATAAAGCTTTCCATCAATCACAGCAGGCACACTAATGTTTAAAACTAGGGAGGCACAGCTGACAATACAGCATCCATTTGTCTTGTCCTTCATTATGGTCTTTCTATATTTGCATTGATTGGCTACAGAAAAAGAATGCTTTTGAAAAACGGTAAAGTCACGCCAGAGTCAAGAAAAACGCAGGAGAAAGGAACGAAAGCGAATCAAACATATAAATGCAGCCAGATAATGATCCAGGTTAAGCACAGGTTTGGCTCTTGTCCAGCTGCTCCGTGTCACAGGGAGGTCAAGCAGGCCACATCCATCAGCTAAGAAACGCAGGATAGACTCTTAAATGGCATGGTTCCTCCCCTTCCAGCCACTACAGAGTGATGACGGCCTTGTCTGAGATAAAGGCCGATCCATTGGTCTGATTTGTGGCCGGTGGGGTAATTTCAATACCCGTCTTTGTCTTGATAGATGAGGCCCCTGTTTGATAAAGGGCCAATTTGCCACGGGGCCAATAGGGATGAAATTGCAGCAGTCGCCTTTATTTTGTCCTCTCCTCAATCCACAGCAAAACAAGGCTGGAAGTGAAAAAAAAAACACATAATGCAAAGTGGGCACAGTAAAAATAGAGCTGGGTAGATTATTGCTCTTTTGACTTGTGGCAGAGACTGAGGCTGTCTTTGATCATGAGTTCACATCCTGTCTCTTTAGACATGATTTAAACATATGAATGTCAGAAAATAAAATTAAAAAAAACGCTTTGGGTAAGGACTCAGTCCAAGCTGCTCAACAGTACACATGGAATATTAACTATCCCAATCGATAGGCCGAATTCTTCTGCAGTAAAATAAGAACCACTTCAGCCGCCTGTCAATCTTCACCCGGGACTGAAGCTCACACTGGATAACTGTTAATGACAAGTGGGGATGAGTGTCAAACTTGGACTGCCAATCAGAAATCTGCACATCTGATGCCTAGTCCGTACCCACCATCCTGTAGCGCACAATTAGGATGCATTACTGCTGAAGTACCTGGATCAAGCTACCGAATTTCAAATTACACTAAACCTATCAGCATACTGGCTGAAATCTCTGGAGGAATGTGTAGTCTAGAGGCTGCATATGTATCTTTTCAATTTCAAGAAGTCAAGCACCCAAATTTGCCAAAAGCCTTTGGGAGCACTATCTTAATCTTTGTTCAGCCCCAGAACGTCTCCAAAGTAATTAGGACCATATGTGTTTTAACTAGTAGAATTGAGGACAAGGAAGTCTGGGACACCTAATGTCATGCTTCATGCAAGTATGCTAGTCCCTCTATAAGACAAGTAAAAGAATAAATATCACAGCACTTATACATAACTGCCCCAAAGTTACTTTTTCTCAACTTTTGAGTTTGAGGTTACCACTCCACCTACGCCACATTCAAATATGTAAATCATATCCTGTGTGCACCATCATCCTGCTCTTGAGGATACAAGGCTGCTGGCTGACAAAGTTTTGATATGTGAGGCAGAGTACACACTTGATGTCAGCGACAGGGCTCACGTGGAATCTCTGCCTGCAAAGAAAAAACAAAGTTCTCGTTCACTAGGAGTTCACAGATTGTAGACTCTGGGAAATTGGAGACTTTCCAGTTTACATATTATGATTGGTTTAGTGTGGCCTTGGGAAAAGAGGGAAGCAAACAGGTTAGTTAATTGATTTTTACTGTGCATCAGTGATTCCCAACATTTTTGTCAGCCGTACCCCCAACAACTGTGTCAGGTGAAGTAAAAGAGCTAAAGCACCCTTTCATCTACACTACCTGTCATGTTCCAAATGTGTTTATTTAAATTGATTTTATACTAGCTATTATTTAAGTATTAATGACATAATAGTGGATGTTACAATAACTTTTTTTCCACGGTTGAACTGTCAATATTTGGGTTCGCTCTGCTGACACTTGAGGTAGCACAAGTTGGATAGTTTCAGCCTTTTATCCATTCATTTTATCTCACTATTTAAACTGCTTCTCCGTTAATTTTGAGCAATCTTATTTCAACAGTTTATCCATTACATTAAGCTGCTCTAGCCATTTTATCCACCTATTTGAAATATTTATCCGCTACTTTTAACTGTTGTTCAGGTGTTATCGATGACTCAATATGTGTGTATAATATTTTTAATCAAATCATAATTTCTATATATCTTTCCATGTAACCCATTTTAGAATAAAGTGATGGATGAAAGGCTACAGAAAAATATAAAAGGCATGTGAGAAGTGTCAAAACAGAAGTATTAAATGAAAATAGACATTTTAAATATAATTTTCTAAAATAAGATATAAAACTGTCCAATATTTTGTCAGAATTGTACAAACCTTGAGAAAACATTGAATACAGAAATATTGATGCAAGAGACAAACGCAATTATACCAACCATTGTTCTGATTCCCTCACCTGTGTTCATTACAGTCATGTTGCAGAGTAATAAATCAAAATTCAGCTTCTCAGACAGAGAATATCAGTAACCTCGTTTCTGCCTTCCGAGTCTCATTGTACTTGAGGATTTCCCATGGGTTCTTTTTAAAACATCAATGGTAAATTAATTTCAAGAATTGGTCATTGAGCCTATTTTGGAGCAATTAACTCTTTAGGACATGCAGAGAATAGCTTTTCAGGGAAGAAAAATAAATACATTGAACTGCTTGGGAACAATCATTACCCACTGAAGCAAATGCCTACTGAAAACTGCAGTAAGTTTAAGAATATCTTTTATCATCTTTTCCATTAACAGGGATTTGTTCTAAAACACCTGAAGCAGGAAGAAACTGTGAAAGTGAAGACTTCCATTTAAAATCAATGGTACTTGTGTATCCTGGATCAAGAGATTTCTCCTCAAAACCCCATGATACCACATAATCATACTTTTCCCAAAAGTAGATTTATATTTCAAAGTATAATGCTTTTTCAGGGGGATATTAAATTAATTTTACACACTCAGCTTCTCTTTCGTTTTCTCCTTTTGCGTGCGTGAATGATCTGTTAGATGTTGTCTTATCCAGGCCAAGCTTGTTTTCATCCTGTAATCCTGTTAATCAATCAATTTCCTCTGTGTCCTGGTTTGTTGTGCATCTGTATAAGTGAATAAATAGGAAAATTGACGAACATTGAACACATGAAGCCTCTCATTCACTGCCACCAACTGAGAGGACAATCAGGACAGCTATTCCTGGTCATAAGCCTGAGGGGGCCCTCTACCTATTACTTTACAGTGAACAGTGATGGGGCAATTGGTTTTTATAAGCACAAAGCACCAAGTATTGTCCCAGTTTTCCACATTATTTACAGTGGCAGCTCTAAAGGTCCTCTGTTGAAATGTCAACAAGCAACAAAAAATACACCAGATTGCATATATTAATTCGATTTTTGGTTTATATTATGTGTCATATTCTCCTATTATCTATAATTTATCTTAAATGAAAAAGTCAAGCAAAAAGCAGAAATTAGAGAAACAAATTACAATGTTACAATTATATTACAGAAAATTATAATTTGTAATTCAACAGATAGGAGGTTGAGATAAACTAATAATTTAAAAAAATAGTTGTCTTGCCTCTGAAAGATGCTTTCATTTGAAGATTTCTGTGAAAACTGAAACCATTGTACACATCTTTTATAATCCTGTCCTAATATGCACAGGCAGGGTGATATTAGAATCCCAGTGTGATCTGTCGGCTGTACAGTGACAAAATTAGATTTATTTACCAGCCGTTTATTAATCATTTTGACTGGCCCTCTAATTTCCGGGGAGAACTAGGGGACTCCAGTGATGTTTGTGAGGGATGAGTGCATTTAAATCAAAGCAGGATGTAATCAGCCATGCAGGGTGTTGAGCTGTCCCTGGGGGGATTTAATACTCCATTATTTAAAGCACGGCATATCAATGTGAAAATAAAACACACTGGCAGGAGTTACATAGAAACTGTCAAACATCAGACTAAAATTTGTGATTTCAGATTAGTTATTTGTTTGGTTTTTTAACTGCCTTTTCTATACAAACAATGGGAACTCAGCAATTCTATCAAGAAAATGACTGTTCTTTCAAACTTTTCTTCTCAAAATGCACTTTTTTCTTGTTATACATGAATCCTCTAAAATTGTGGTTACACAGTTTACCCAGAAGATTTTATTAGACACGGTCAGCAGAGTTTTAGACTGGATTTATATGCATTCAACCTTATATAAATCCAGTCTAAAACTCTGCTGACCGTGTCCAATAAAATTGTGTTGTTCCCATTAGTGTTGTCATACATATAATGAATAATTATTGTCGAGCCTGTAAGCCCTGACTTACGGTAAAATCAATGTAATGTATAGTCTTAATTTTCAGAATAACAGGAAAGTCTGTGTCCTGGAAAGTCGGAGAAATCGAGATGCTGTAAGATTGCCACAGCAGTTCCCCAGATGATCAGGAAGGATGTTGGATGGGTAAAGTGATGTTCTTATCTCACACCTTTACTTTACAGGAATCACTGGTGGTTGCAGTAGGCTGCTCTCTGGTGTGTTTGTCTTGCAAGATTGTGCAGAAAATTGCAAGCTCAGCAACCTTCTCTGGATAGAAAAAAATAGATAAACAGGTAAACTGTCAAACAATTCGAATCACAGAAGTTGCAGGTTGTAATCTTAAAGTCGTCCATATTTGAAGACATAGAAGCTTCTCATATAAATGTGGCTCACACTGCCATCTATTGAAAGGTAACATCCACCTACAGTACATAGACTACACTGGACTGTGGATCTTTTGAAGTCTGTTCTGTGGCAACTACAGATATGATTATAACTGTTGATCATAAAAAAAAATGATTTGGATAATTTGACAGTTTGTCTGTTTATCTATTTATTTTTGATGTCTGCCTATTCCCAGAGATGTTTATTTTCTTTCCTCCCTCCGGTTGACTGATGGCTGCTAGGCTTTATATTTGTAGCTGTGATTAAGGTTGAAGTCTATATAAAGCTTAAATTAAAATCAATCTTCGTGTTTTGTGTGGCCCTCATGGGAATGCAGGGATGACAATGAAAATATGGGAAACACCACACCTGTCGGTTATGGAGCAAAATGATGATGATTCATAAGCATATTGGGTTGATTGTATATTATGCAGAGAAAAGTGAAAGAGGCAGTAGATCAGTTAAAGCTACAGTGCCCCTCCATGTTCAAACAGGATGCACTCAGTTCAGTAGCCTATATAGCCTTACCCTGATGCCTTCCCTTCAGTGAGCCCTGTGGTGATGAAATTTGTTACACACAAGAAGTGAGCACTTCAGATCCTCAGCAAAGAAATCAAAAGCAAGGGATCAACTGAAGTTAAATGAAATTGTCTTACAACCAATAGAAGAAAATTTTGCAGCAATTTCAGATAAAAATGTGAAAAACCCACACAGTGATTAAAACACACACGTTGAAAAGAGAATGAACAAAGCTAGAATTTGATCAGGATTCTGTGCAGGTAGATAAACTCTGGGAAACTCATCAAATGTTCTTTTTCACACAACTTGTTTTTATAAGTAAAGTTAATTACTTAATGTTTGTATTTAGTACTAAAATGACTAAATTGCATGTCAATATTAGTTGCATAAACTTGCTACTATGTAATTAATGGCATTAAAGTAGTTAAAAACTGAATTATAGTCTAATTAAAAACATTTACCTTCCAAAAAGTGGCCATTGGTTCAATAAATTCTGATAAATTAAACTAAATTTCATGAATAATGGTAAAGGAATTAGTCTAAATTGATCAGTTTTCAGCCTAAAAAAGTTGTTTTATGGATTTCTGCTGAAAGATACTAGATGACTAAAAGAAATAGTCAAGCCAGTAATTGGGAGTCCTGATCCTGAGCTTAGAAACTGCTGTACTTTTAGATGTAGTTAACAAACACTGTTAGAGAAAAGGTCAAAGGGTCACTGAAATCAATATTTATCTTCCTGCTGGTGCTTGAATGTGTGCTGCAAATTTCATGGGCAATAGTTTTGACACATGTGTAAAGAATGGAAAAACAAATAGATGGCGATAAGCACATCAACTCTGCACCTCTGGGGTCAGAATCTATAGATTACTTTACTTGGTTTCCGAAATAATAAGGTGTACAAAGTGAAAAATCCCCATTGGTCTGGAAAAAAAGACACTGTTGGTTCCATGCAGCAAATCACTGTGTCCCTTTTTACAACTATAAAATTCCCAAGAGAGTGAGTAATCCCACGAGATCGTAGTGTAATAGTAATAACAACCTTTTTGCTAATTGCTTCAGCGCCATGACAGTGACTTTCTCTCACCTGTTTTACAGTTTCATGAGTATAAGTAATGTATATTTCTTTCCAGCCCTTATCCACTAATATGAATTATTCTTCGAGCTGAATCATCAATGATTTAAGAAAATGTACACTTACTAGCATGCAGTCTGTTGAACCAAATTAATTACAGGTTATGTCTACAAACTTTATAATGTCAGCTGTGAACAACTGCATCTTTTCACACCCGGATTCCACTGTTTATCATAACAGCATATGTAAATACAGCTTATAGAGTGACTACAGTGACATTTTCAGCACAAGAGGGTAGAACATTTCCCAAACAATACCTCTTTTGCTTACTTTAGGCATGAACACATTAAAAAAAAAACAAGCCATCAGGCGCATGTGCGCATTAAGTCAACTGAGTTTTCTGCACTTCAACAACAGTTCCTGGGGTCAAATACACGTGAGACTCTATTGAATAGATCCAGAGTTTCACTTTCTGCACAAAGTGTGGCCTGAATAGATTATATCCAGACCACACTTTGTGCATAACCTTGGGAATCTGGTTCAGCTTTGATCATATTTTCATGAATGACAGAGACATCTACGTCAAGTAGCACTTGAATCAGCAAGTGCTTTTTCACCTGGACTATCTTTTTTTTATTCTTATAAACAGCAGTGCCCGAGGCTAAAACTTGCGTTTGCCTCATATCCCTTTCAACAGTCAAAGATATAGTGTTACCTGTGAGTTCAGAGAGCCACTCCATGGGCATCAGACAATCTCAATAATCAAGACTATGTTGGTGAAAAGAACACACAGACAGCAAAGGTCTGGGACCAAAAAAGGCATTAAGTTGTTTGAGTGATGTGTCCAATCCCAAAGCATTGGAGAGTGTGTGACCAAAATGTTTGAAAACCAGTTGGGTTTCTAAGCTAGTAGTAAATGGCCTTCATTGTTAAATCGTCCCTAGCTCTGACGTGATCTATCTTCAACCAGACTGAAACAAACATAAATAATTCAGTTCATTTCTCAGAGCCAGTCACAAGCTGCCACTTGATCTTTTTCCTCATTAGACCTTTATGACATTTCAGTGAAAATACAATGATTTCCAGGGTCCAGGCTTCTACAGGTACAATTCAATCATATGTATTGGGCACTTTTCAAGGGACTTTTAAGGAGTTCTAATCTTCCATTTCATAGTAAATTCTCAAGTAAAGAGGTGGAGGTCAGTGACTCATTCACTTTCTCAGTTTAAAGAGTATCAATAGTATGCTCAAATGTGGTTTCGACCTCAGAAAAGCAATGAGACAGCTCTAATCAATGCAACAAATTACCTTCTATTAGGCACTGACCAGCGCTCTGTATCTTTTCCCCCTCTAGTTTCAGTGCAGGCTTTGATAATATGCACAGAGGGAAATGGATGCAGCATTTTTACCATCAATGTACTATATAACTGACTAATGATACAGTATTTAATAGCATCATTACCTTGTATAAATGAGACCAGCGTATATATAGTAAGTGTAGTTTCTGTCTTATGCCAGCGGTACTGTTAGCGCTCAAAGTTCAACTCATCCATTTTCTGCCACTTATTCAAGCCCTGGTCACACAGTAGTAGCAGGCTAAGCAGGGTAGTCCAGGCGTTCCTCTCCGCAGCAAAGTTTTGCAGCTCCTCCAGGGGGACCATGAGGCATTCCTAAGACAGAGGAGAAATAGGATCTCTCCAGCGTGTTCTGGGTCTACCCCGGGGTCTCCCACGAGTTAGACGTGCCTGAAAAACTTCAAAATAAAAGGCGCCCATGAGGCATCCTGATCAGTTGCCAAAACCACCTCAAATGACAGGAAGGAGTAGCGTCTCTACTCCAGTGCTTCCCTTCAGATGTCTGAGCTCCTTACCCTATCTCTATGGCTGAGATGAGGTAAGATATAAAATAGATGTTACTACATTACCCCCCATGTACTCATTCCTGGTGTGTTTGTCTTTCTTTATTGCTTCTTTGCGAAAGATAAATGTGTTGAAATTGACTTTTTAATCAGCATTTTGCTCACTGCACCATCTGTCAGTTTGTTGCCTTGGTTCTGTTTAGATACAGGCAAATAAGTAGTGTAAGCCCAAAAAGGCCAAAACCATGAAAGTACTGTACTATTTTAAATAAAAGGATACCCGACAGCTACATGCCAGACACTATTAAAAAAAGAAAAGTAGTCTCTTATGGTGCTGAAAATAAATTTTCTCAATTTTCAAGTATGAGTTTAAAGAGCCTCAGTCACAGACACTTCTATCAAGTTACTGTTGTTACTTATTTATAGCAAATGGTTATACGGTTTGATCTGGAGGAAAAGGCTCTGCTCTTTAATTGAGCTTTCAAATATCTGTGATGCAACAAGGATCCTGCTAAGAAAACCAATCCCCCATTGCTACACACATACATGGACATTCAATTTTAGTTAAATGAACAATACCAAAACTATAGCACATAGGGTTGTGGAAGGAGCTGTGGCAGCACACAGCGTTAGCATATCAGTAGAATAATAGTGAAAGGCATCAGGCTATAATGGCCACACTGTTCACCTGCATGAATATGACTGGACGTTACTAGTCAGCTGATAGCCAACCAGCTGGAGAATGAACCAGCGATCGTGAAGCATGAATCGAACAGCTGACGCCAATCAGCTACTCCAAGCATGACTTCAGTGTTCTGCCTAAACTGGCACTGTGCTTTATGACTTATCAAACAGAAGAATTTATACACCCACCCTTGTCCTCTTTCAAATGTTTCAAATGTTTCAAAGGTTTCTGTAATCTGCAGGGAGGAAAGATGATGTTGGAGATGTGTCAAGGATCATAAGCAAAACGCTTTTATAAAGAAGTGAGGGAGACAGCAGGATCTATGAGTGTGCAGGAAAATACCACCCTAAAGACCAACTCAAGTAGAAGCTCCTCCTGATACATATTTGATTAAAAACTGCCTTGTCGCTGCATTTATGATGCGTGCCTGTGAGCGAAAAACAAACAAGTCAGTATAAGACCTGAGGTGACTGGAGTGCTGGTAGCGTCAGATGTTGTCAGAGGAGATCTAAAGATACAAGTCAGTCAGGATGCAAATGAGTTCAAGACAATGACATAGTGGGGGCATGTTATATATTTTGTTGCAAATGGGCATCAAAATTAAAAGATTTGTACTTTTGAGGACAGTTTGTTGCACCATGTTATGGATGAATGAAACTTAATAATATAATAATAATGCAGCTGTTGAATGGAATAAAGCCTATAGAGCTGTGAGAAAATATGAAGTAGAATAAATAATGGTAGAGTATAAGAGGTTAAAAGCAGTGGCCTGTTGGAGATTGTGAAACATCAGTGGTGAAAGCATGATCGGTCAAAAAAGGGTATTAGAAAGTTAGAAGTGTTAGAAGATGGGGACACAATTGCCACGCGTAACATGAGTAAATAAATATTAGGGAGTTGAGGAGGAGGAACAACATTTTAAAGGAACCCAATGTGTGATAAATTAGAAAAACTCTTGTAACAACTTCTATTTTTTGCAAGACAAACTGCATGGGTCAATACAAACCTGACAGAAAATCCTTTGTGCAATGAAGCACCTTAGCAATGGGATGTTTTAGAAACTAGACGAAAGCATGCAGTTTTCCATTTTAAAACCCAGGTTCTTACAGGCCGACTGAATTGGAAGCTGTAATGCTTAAGATCATAGAAAGAGTAGTAAATGTTTACAAACTGGAGAAGCATGGTTGGTTCAGAGCGAATACATATGGTATGATTTCCCTACCAGTATGTGTTAAAGCATCTAGGGGACAGTAAAAGAAAAACAGATATATGAGTATAAAACACCAATATATGAATTCTGGACTGCTATTCACTAAGACCATAACCACGTTAAATATTTGAAATACCATTAAGGCATACAAGGACATATATAAGGTGTCAAGATGTACAACATAAGTCTTACGGTATGCTCATGCATAGAAACAAGAAGTAAGACAAGAAAACCAAAGTAAGACACAGTCACAGTTGCCAAAACCCTGTAGCTGCGGCCCTGTGTGCAACCAGTCAAGTTCCTCCACACCAAACTGGGAAACAATTCCTGTATGGACCTCACTTTGTTGTGCTGAAGCAGGAAAGGTCCTTCCCCCATCTGTTTCCGCAAAGTTGGAAGCACATTATTGTTTAAAATATCATTGTATACTGTAACATAAGATTTCCATATAACCCAAACAATGAAAATAAAGACTCTTATTTAGTGCTTAAAATAGAGGTTAGGTAAGAGCAGAGATCAGCTGTGTACTGTCCAGTACATGTGTATTAGTACAGCTATACTATTTCATATTGAAATAGTGGTGTCCATATACTTTTGGCCTTACAGCGCTGTATTTTCCACGCAGGCCTCGGGATGCGAGGTCCAACGTAGAAATAGGGTACGTGTAGTATTCACCGCGGACTGGTGGGGGCGGTAATGCGCCGGTGAGGGTGCGGCCTCCTGCGCAGATACGCGAAGAAGAAAAACTTCCTTCGTGCAACCCCGGACATTTTCGCCCCCGGATCTGGCCTCGCAGGCAGCACTTCCTCGGCCGTGCGCGCAGCGGACTCCATCTCTTTCGCCCAGATGGACAGCTACGCCTCGGCCATGACCCGGACCGTCGACTAAACTGTCAGCCGACATCGGTGGACCTCAGTGGGGAGGGCGCTAGTCTGGGAGCCGAGGTCCGCCTGGCAGGCTGAGCTGAGGGGCAGAGCTAGCTTTCGTTTCTCCCTTCTTTTTTTTTGACTGCTGTTGTTGGTGTTGTCAGACACACAGACACACACACATACAGACGGACGGACGGACGAGAGGAGGAAAACGTGGACCGTGTGCTTTTACCTTCCCTGCCCGATGTTTAGTTTAACCGTGTTGACAGTTTGACAGTCGGTCGGCGTTAGTTAATAACCAAAAGAATAAAATAGCCGGGTTGAAAAGGTCCAGCTGTAAAATGACGGAACAGTCGTCGCTGTTACTACGTAAACAATTAGCAGGTGAGTCGGCTAACCGTCGCTACCGGAGCGCGTTTTTTTTTTTTTTATTATTTTTACTGTGTTTCACCTCGTCACGAGGGCGGCAGCTGAGTTTCACCTGGCCGGGCTCGTACCTGGTCACCTCGCACGTTAAAGTGCGGACGCGGCCGGTGGCGGCGGAGTTGAAATGCACGTGTTTAGAGGATGTGACTAAGGCTAGCTGCTGTTGCTCAGTAACTAACTTAGTGGGGGTGTTTCAAAATCAACACACACACACACACACACACACCGACACCGACCAGTGTGATGTACTCACCACCTACATTTTTTATTTTTTCAGCGTCAGACTAATTGCGACTTGTGTTTCAGAGCTCAACAAGAACCCAGTGGAGGGCTTTTCTGCGGGTCTGGTCGACGATGATGACATCTACCAGTGGGAAGTGGTCGTCATTGGACCTCAGGACACGTTATTGTGAGGGGAAATGATTTGCGTCCGCTCGTAGCCGAGCCGTGTGTCGATTCATAATCCCCCCCCCCCAGTGTACGTCTCAACACCGTCCTCTTTGTCTCTTTGTCGCCCGCAGTGAGGGAGGTTTCTTCAAAGCCACCTTAACCTTCCCCCGTAACTATCCTTTGAGGCCTCCCAAGATGAAGTTCATCACAGAAATCTGGCATCCAAATGGTAAGAAGTAACTTACCGGGACATTGTGTCTCTGATTAATCCCTATCAAAGAAAGTATTTGAAATCAGTATTTATTTTTTGTTTGCAGTTAGTGTGAAACTAGTTCCTGCAAGTGTATCAGTTTGCAGCTACAGTTCTATGGTAAAAAGTCCCTTGACAAGATTTTCTCTCAACTGGCTTCACAGTTGAATGTATTAGGTTTGACTTTTCCCACTTTTCAACAAACACAGAGCGGCGGTAAAGTATTCGGATCTTCTGCTTTAGTACAAACCTGTCAGTAATCCCTGTGTACGTTTCTCGCCAGTGGCCAAAAATGGCGACGTCTGCATCTCCATCCTGCATGAACCGGGCGAGGACAAGTATGGCTATGAGAAGCCCGAGGAGCGCTGGCTGCCAATCCACACGGTGGAGACCATCATGATCAGCGTTATCTCCATGTTGGCAGACCCCAATGGAGACTCTCCTGCCAATGTGGATGCAGCTGTATGTGCCCTCTGTCTCACACAAAGATTCTTTTTTTTTAACCAGTGATATTTATGTTCCAGACTTTGAACCTGAGTACTTGGATAGAGAGAGAAATCCAAGAAGCCATAGGAAATATTTTATTCCTAATCTCTGCGTATATATGCGTACATGTGGCGAAGGGTGCAAAGTTTCTAAAGGTATAAAAAAAAAAAATCACAGTTTAGTCTTGCTTTTCTAAATGAACTACAAACAATTGGGCTGAGTGACGTGGGTCCCTGGGGGTAGGGAAATCACATCCTGTCAAGGCCAAGTTGAGTCTTTGTTGAGTTAAAAGGGCTTGTCTCTTTATTCAGAGGTGCTGCCTGGAGACAGAAAAGGTTTGACATGAAGTCAACATTTACAGTCAGCTGTGTTGGGAACTTACTGTGCAAAACGTGTGGTCAACTAGTTAGAAACAAAGCACAAGAGGAAATACGGGTCGCACTAATGAGATTGTTGATAAGAGTTTTTGTTTATGTGATATCACGCAGAAAGAGTGGCGGGAGGATCCTAAAGGAGTTTTTAAGAAAAAGGTGGCACGCTGTGTGCGGAGGAGTCAAGAGATGGCTTTTGACTAAGGCCTCAGTCCAATCATCAACACGGTTAGTACAACCACCGGTCGGGATTCATCATAGTGCAATAGCACACCGTGAGGTGTATTTTGGACCTGTGAGGAAATTATTGAGATCTGATCGAGAAGTTACTGTTGCTGCTCATCTAGATGATGTCTATCCTTGTAAACCCATGTAAGTAAAGTGCTGTAGGTTTACACAACATGGACCAATAATAACCAACTGCGATGTTCATTTTGTTTCAGGCTGGAACTGCACAGGGGATTTGACAGCTGGTTACACTTAAGTCGGCTAGATGATCATGGGGCACAACTATATCAACATCTACAAGCCACCCAAAGAAGAAAAGGACTCACACAGAAAAAGCATTTATAAACCCATATTTCTCTACTAATTTGTGTCTTGCAGTTTGAGAGTTGTTGATATTTATGAATATGGCTGAATGGCAGTGGCATTCATGTTGCCAAATGCTCCATTTTACTTTTCAATTTTCCACCATTGGTTTCACAAGACACCATTTCAGGTGAGACATCAGCAATCAACTTACAGTAAGATGAATTACACAGCCTAATATCTTCTGGTTATGTACATACTCATCGGATATTAGTAGAAATGACCCCGTCTGATAAATGCCCCATTTTCTAAACTTAGTTTACTTTCTATTTACCTATTTATTTAGAGTGAAACTATTTTAAGATGCATATCGTCTGTTATGGAGGTTTTTATTTTTATTTTCAACCTGCCACACTGAGCCATCCAGTCTACAGTTATTTCATCAATTATGCAATTTTGGAGTATTTGCAGTCATTAAAGAGATGGAAATACAGACACTGGCTTTCCTTTCCCTGCACACCCTAAGTGTTCTGCAGAGAGTGTTCCTTCTTTCCCTGAGGGCGAAACTATCACCCAGCGCTGCCTTAACTTTGACTGCCAGCGAAGGAAACCTATCTTCAATAAGGACTACATCTGAAGGCTTGTTTTGAATCCAGAAAAACTATTGTGGACAAACCAAAGACAATACACCGATAAATATATTTTTAATGAACATTTTTTACCTATGTAAATATAAACTGTATTTGTCCTTGATTGGAAAGAAAACACTGCATGTGAACAGAGAAAATGAATTAACCTTGCCTATGGGAGAGGCGGTGCGTTAATATTGTACAGTAGCACTTCAGTAGCCCTTTTTCACGGAAGACATTGTGACCTGTCAGTGAAGGAAAAGTACAGGTATATAATCAATATGGCTGAATTCCAGTTAGCTGCATCTGGCTCACTGGAATACTTAAATAATGAAGGCATTGTTAATGTTACTAGTAACACCTGCACTTCTCTATAACAAGTCAAAATGTCTGCTGTGATAAAAGTCCTTTCCACCAACAAAATGATCTGATCAAGTGACTTAATAAAAGAATCTTTTATGCTTAGTAAGGACATAATTCGATGAGTAATAGGTATGTAGTTGCACCCACTTTTTAAGTCACTGAATTTTCCATTGTGAAAACAAGTAATAAACCTCATTGTGGACATTGTTGACTGGTGAAATGTTTCTACCCTTCCACTATATGACTCAGTCTGCATCTTAAATTAACAGACTAAACTTAATTCAGAGCTATTGTTAATTAAAACTCAATGAATGTGCCTTGTTTTCAGTGTAAAGTGCAATAAGAACAAAACACAGTACCACATTATTTTCCAATCCCCATAATTTCTTTATTGAATTAAGCACCAGCTCAATATGATCAACATCCAGACAATAGATGACATATCCTTAAACTGAAAGAGTATAAAATCATTACAGCAACACAAAGCTGACCCCCCCCACCCCCCCAAAAAAAGAGAAAAATCCATCCATCCATCCATCCATCCATCTTGCAGGTGTAGAATAGAAACTGGGCCTTGAGTCGTTCACTGTCCAGGTGCTGACAGACTTTTGTTCATGAACTGCCTCTTGACAAAGCACACCCACCACTGAAAGAAACAAACCTCTGTTGAGAAAAGTGTCTGAAGCTTCTGCACTCAAACTACCTGTGGCAAGATTTAAATAAAACAACTGGGCCCCACACAGTCCATTTGTCACTCGACAACAGGATACAAACTGCTTTAGTGTTGAAACACATCTAGAACAGGAAACCTGTACTCAGTATGATTTGATATACAAGATATTGATGAAGTGGATGTGCTACGTTAATGTTCCATCAACCAAATCTGGATAGAGACCCTTGTAAAAACAGCTACAGTTGAATTTTCTGGATGCTATTTCTGTGGATGGAGTTAAGTCAGTGATTATATTCTGAATAAAAAGTTACATTAGCCCTGATCATTTCACTTAAACACAGGAAATGTGGGTCAGAGCCGGAATGACTGATGCACC
This sequence comes from Lateolabrax maculatus, assembly GCA_031216445.1. Classification (NCBI taxonomy): domain Eukaryota; kingdom Metazoa; phylum Chordata; class Actinopteri; order Acropomatiformes; family Lateolabracidae; genus Lateolabrax; species Lateolabrax maculatus. The sequence goes on from CM062219.1 coordinate 13,324,132, forward strand.
TTACTATGTTTTGAAGTCAGGTCAGAATTGATCAGAATTGCCGATTACCTGGTGCAAATGCTATCTGCATATAAATCTGTTGTGGTGTCACTTTGGAGAAGTGGGCCTCACCTTGCTGGGTTTGTCTGTCTGGGGGTCAAACACACGGTCGCATAGCCTCAAGCCGGTCTCCTGGCGGATCTGCTGGAGGTACGCCCTCATGGTCTCTGGAAAAGGTTGCGGAACCAGTATTATCATCACAGCCAAAAAACACCATCACCTACTGTTCAGCAGACACTGTTACTATTGGAAAAGTCACATCATAGCATAATATTTCATTCATTACTGCTACATCAAATCTGGGAGTGGAGACCTTAGGCACTGCTTACAATTTTGACCTTTCACCTTTTGCCAGTGTAAGATTCAGAGGTAAAAGGATAGTATGCACTACAAAGCCAACATGGACGCTGTGTTATTTCAGTAAAGTTAACATCTCAGCCACTATATATTTCTAGGGATGATTAAATATCCAACATGGATATCTACCCTACACACTTCCAGGTGCTCAGTGGAAACTCGCTTCCATTGAGTTTCTTCAACGACAGTGCTGAATCTGTATAAGAACAAGGTAGCATGAAACAGCACTTCCAACCTCAGATCCTTAAAACTGAAGGGGCTCTGGTCAGCATTGCTATTTTTGGCTTGATATTAGTTCAGGCTGGGAATTAGACGAAATCTGAGAAGGGTACAAGGAAACTGGTGCTATTTCAGAGTACAGGCTAGTGAAACAGCATTAATGGGTCTCAGTGATTCATTGCTAGTAGTTATTAGTAGAAATTTGGTGAAATGTCCAACTTAGCAATACTATTGGTTGTAATATTGGTTTGTTTTTATTCTTGGTAAACCTTCTGATTATATTATAGCTTATGTTATTAGTTTATGGTGCCGGTTCTTACCATCCTCTTGCTTGTTTGCAGGTTTGACATACATAGCGTTGAGAGGGAAGCCAGGTTCTCCAGGAATGGGGAAGTTAGTGATGCCAAGAGTGTACATCTCCTTCTCTCCCTGGCTCCTGGAGCTGCACTGTTAAGAGCGACGCACACACGTATGCAAACGGTTAGATCGCCTGTTTTACTAGCACCAATTTGAATAGGCATTCAAGCAACTAATCCCCCCCCCATGAGTGAGGAAAAACAATTTACATTCTACTCCTCATTTAATGACTCATATGGTAAGCCCAGGTGGGCCCTCAACCTCTGGTTGAGAACCCCTACTTTAGCACAAGCCCTATAATTGTTGCTGCTACACATATTCACGTTTGCATGGAGCCAGTGTTAAGTGCAGACGTCCACCACTGTAAACTCTTTACACTAACAAATATGCAATTTACCTTCTGTAGCCTCTTCAGGCATTCAGAAATGTAGAGTGTGACGTAGATCAGCGTCCTGTCCGCCTCATTCTGAAAGAAAAACAACACACACACACACACACACACACACACACACACATTACTGGCTGAAATACCCGGAAGTCAAGAATAAATGTTATTGTAATGAACAACAATGTACAGTTCCAGCCAGGACTGAACAGTAAAAGACTGTGTAAAATCATGAAGAACTATGCATAACTGAGGGGAACGGGAAGTGGCAAGCTGGGGCATGTGGAAGAATGAAATGCACAGCTGCTTCAAGACGGACAGACAGACAGACCTCAGTGAAGCCACATAAATTGAAATTTTGTGAGAGAGAGAGAGAGAGAGAGAGACAGACAGAGAGAGAGACACACTTGTGACGTACATACTTGTGCCTCACCTAAACAGCTTAACTATAAAAACAAATTCTACCCTTCTCTGAGTTTCTTATTTTTTGTTACGTTTGGCTCTTTTATGCACACGTGTGTTTTTCATTATCTTTGAACATGTTGGTCACCTTAAATGAGTGATACATGCAAGCCCCTCAGTACAATTGATGCTGCATTTCTTACCTTGATTTCATAGTTCTTAAAGAAAACATTGGCCTTGAAGTAGTAGATGGCCTCATCGATGATGTCTGAATCGATGCCTTAGATGGAAAAAAAAAAGAACAGGGTTATTAATAAATACACAATTCAGAGAGTCATTTCCTGTTTCGGTCACAGCTGTTATTCTTGCTATGTGGTAGTGGCCTGTGTTTGACAAACCACCGTGGCCAAACCCCACTGCTTGTGTCAAATATTATACTATTATAATCTCAAAAGGTTTTCAAACAACTTCAAAAGTTAAAATCTATAAAATCGAGACCCCCACTGGGGATGCTGGTGAAAAAAACCCCTCTGTGGACGATGACACCTTTAGAGGACACGCACAGCACTGCTGCGAGGGACACGCAGGTCCGGGTTTCACAGACGGACAAAAACTGGAAACGGAGAGTCAAGAGGCGTCAATGAAGAAGTCGAGGGATGCGCTCGTCAGGCCATATATGGAAGCGAAGCTGACACACGCGTCGGGGACCGATCGACGTGTCACGACAAGCCCAGCTGGACCCCGCAGACTCCAGCGGACAGACCAGACCAGACCAAACCAAACCAGACCAGACCAAACATCACGCCCGAGTCTCTGTGATCAGCCTTACCGTCTCCCCTGGCCGGGCCCTTGAACTGGGTCTTAAGGGGAAGCAAAGCCATGTTCCCCACCAGCCTGGTTTCGGGGATCATCAGGCTCGAGTGATACGCCTTGAAAAGAAGAACAGAGAGAGAGAGAGATGAGCAGGTTGCTGTCACACACACACACCTTCGCTCACGCCGGGTCCGTGTCTGCGGGACCAGGGTCGGTGACAGCTCTGCAGCCGTCGCCTCTGCCGGGACTGTGACTGCTCTGCTCTGCCGTAACGCCACCAAACGACACGCTACACAGACAGTAAACTAAGGGCAATTTTGCGGAAAAGTGACAACGGCGGGTTTCTCATTTCTGACGCGTTCAACATCCCTAATGTGCGAGGGGGAAAAAAAAAAAAATAATAAAAATGCTAAGACAGCCAGCTAACTGTGCTAAGGAGGCTCGTCAGCAGAGCTCCCGTCCGCCCGCAGCGGCCTCCGGTCGATCTCTGCGCAGGTTTCTTTCGGGCTGAAAAACGGCACAGTACACGCTTCTGTTGGTTAATAACAGCGAGGGGTTTTACTCACCGGCATGTTGAGCGATAAATACCAGTCCGACGGCTCAGCGGGAGAGAAAGAGTAGCGCCGACAGGACCCTGCTTCCGCCTGTCCCACCCTGCAGTTATACAGGAAGTGGCCGCATGTCGTGCAGCGTGGCGGCCGCGCGGGGGCGCCGCTCTGCTTCACACAGGCAGGCAGGAGCTGTGTGTTTTTTTGGTAGTATTTTTATTTAAAAAATATATAGCATTATTCAATGTATTTAATAGAAACTCTTTAAACTTCAACACTGTCCTGAACTAATGAAACATAAATGGGTTGAAATCACTAAATCACTCATTTCTTGGGTCATTAAAACTGCATACAAAAACAAGATCCTCTAAACACGCATGACACAAGATATCCATGATCCTTGGTCAGTCTTCTTCCCCGCACACGTCCCTTTCTCAGTGTCCCTGCAGTCGCACGCCATCCTCCACCTGGACTTGATAAAGTGATTCTTGATTCCTCATGTGTTTTTTTTAATTTTATTTATTTAACTCTGACAAGTGCAGAGTTCCTCCTCTCTCCTCAGCTGTCCACTTTGTCTTGAAAATGTTCATCGTAGTTTAGGTTAGAAGGCTCTTCATCGACATCCTGTAGAGAAAAAAAAAGGATGGGAATAACAAATAAATTAATAATAATATAATAACGGCCAAATGCATTGTAATTTACTTTATACCATATTGATTGGTGATATTGTATTGTGTTTCTTTTTTGGTTTGTTTCTTCACCTTTGGCTCCTTGAACTCCAGGTCCTCTCCATACTGTATAGAGAAGTCAATGTGTTGCAGTACTATATTAATACCTTCCTCATCTGTGCGGTCAAACGGCAGGAATCGCACCATACTGTAGTCATCGATCTGGGCACACAGACAGAGAGACGGTCTCATCAAGAAAAAATCTGGTTAAATTTAAATGCAGTATCAAATGAAGGGCTTCACTTACCAGACCACAGATGGCTTCAGTCAGCTTCTTGAACTTCTTGCTTCTGATGGTATCGGAGTTGTCTTCCATCATTGAGTACATGTCTGGGTCCAGGTACCTGATGAAAAAGAAAGCAAAACATAATGAATGCTGATTCCAAAAGAAAAACCTCTTTCATTTCCAGGCTTTTCAAGAATTAGGAAAATAGCTGACTTTCCTCTTTTACTAGGTTCTGACTTTCAGACTCTTAAAGAACACTCTTTAATAAAAGAACTTCAAACACTTTACACCGAAATTTGATTCAGTCTTCAGTATTCAGTCACACTAACGTTTTAGTCACTTCCTTTACTTGTGTCTTTGTACCAATATTAACATAACACTGTTGTACTGTACTCATTTGAAACTTACTTTTCAATTTCCTTCTTGGCTTTGGGACTAAGCAGGTCCATTTTTGTCATGATGTTTATTTGAGGGATCTCTAATGACACCATGGCACTCAGGGCAGCCATGACTCCTGAGATGAACTGCAGTTAGAGAAGAGGGAAGATGTGAGAACTACTACATTAAGTGCACTTCAGTGCAGAAATGAGGTGTGTTCATTCACAAAGGGGAATCAAATAAACAGGTGAAGATACTGGAGAGATCATCTGTTACCTTGAAAGACTCCACCATGAACTGGGAGTCCACCAGAAAGACCCCACACACCCGAAACTCCCACTGCTGGAGCTGCTCCACCAGCTGCCTCATTACAGGGAGGTGTGTGTAAAGCTCAATCTGACCTGCAAAAACACACCACTTGTCAAAACGTCAGATGTCATCCCATCTCATCACACATTGAATCCCATTTATCTCTTGATAATACTGGGCCACACAACCCAGCACAAACAGAAGTGGCTTAATCCATCTTGCACTGGCTTCAGCGTGCCTCTGAGATGTTTACCTGGGCAGTCGAACAGTATGTAGTCATCCTCTACATGACCCAGACATTCCTCCAGCCAGTCAAAGTTGTTGGCAAAGTACTCCATGCAGAACACCAGGCCTCCGTTAGGGCCAAATCTGAGAGATTGGTCCTCCATCACATCATCCACCTGGATGAGCTCCCGGATGTCTGAAGACACAGAAACAATAAGGTTGTCATGTAGAACAAAGTAATACTTACTGTTATGAAATACATTTTATCAAATATTAGCAAGTCATTCAGAACTTGTACCTTACTATCAGTTGATCCCTCTCCACTATAGCCACATAAACTAGTGCTTTCTTTATGATCACACTTCAGTAAATACCATTAAATAAGCACACTATCCAAGTCTCAGTTGTCATAACCCAGATCTTATGTTTTTTATTTTCTCTGCTATATATTTCATGGTGTGTTGTTTTGTACTGTTATCTACTAACAACAAACCACATCTCAGTACTGCAGTATTTTTAAACCAGACCAAAACAACTATCTAAACCCAATGTAATTATGTAATAACATCAACTCTTTGTTAATATAATTAATACTTATATTATACTTTACACTTCTGCCCTGAACCCCCCTCTGTTCTGGGTTATGCTCGGCTAAGATTGACTCTTTGAGATGAGACCAGATGTATTCACCTGCCATGACAGGGTAGTCAAAGTGCTCAGCTGCTGGGTCCAGGTTCACCACCTGCACTGAGCGGTTCAGGCTCTCTGAGTGCTGGGCCATGGTGGAGCAGTAGGTACTCTGAAACGCAAAAACAAAAACTCTCAACAATAAACCGAGAAAATAAAATTAATTTGAAATAAAAGGCGGATAACTCATAAGCCTGGAGCCTGGCCTGCGTGGGGGGGGGGCCACCTCACGCTTTAGCACAGCGCCTTAGCCGAGTAGCACAACAAGGCACGTCAACGCGAAGAAGTTCAGTGAGCGAGCGATAACCTACCTTACCGCTCCCCGCCGGGCCCATCACTAGCTGCGCATAACGAGGCATCCTGCCTCAGTAAAAAGGTGCTGTGGTAAAATGAAGTCCCTCTCCTCTCTATCTACAGCCAGCTTTATTTTTAATATACCGGTGCCCAGTACTTCTTCTTGTTGTCGGGGACGTTCGCGCACTCGTTGTGAGGCTCACTACCGCCACCTACTGAGCAGAGTGTGAAGTCAAATTAAATAAATAGACAGATAGACAGATAGATAGATAGATAGATAGATAGATAGATAGATAGATGGATATTGTCAGATATAGGATTTTATTTTGTATTAGAACTATTTTTGGCCAATGTGAGAACTACCAACCACCAACTGTTCTGTGGAGGGCGGTAGTACGCCTGGAAGTGTTTGAATTAACAATCCCAGAAGAAGAAGGGCAAGAAAAAACAGAGCTTTCATAAACTGGAGTTACATATAATTCATTGAAATCAAACCTAATCACGGAACACTGTGAAACCACACACTCAAGTGTAATACATTTTCTCCATCGCGCTGGACTCTCCATACGAGGAATTAACTAATTCAATGTAGTTCTGCAAACGGCCTGTGGGGGGCAGCGATGCGCCCCTGCTGCGTCTGCTCCACCAGAAGGAAGGAACGAAGAAGAGGGGGCGGGGAAGCAACAAACTGAAATTAGCGAAAGCAACAAACACACACGAAACTGATTCAAACACAGGTAGCGACGAAGCAAAGGTGAGGCAGCCCGCTCCCGACGTGGCGGTCGGACTTTAAAACCCGACGCGGCCGCAGAGAGACCATGTCCTGAGGCGTGAGAGGAAGTGAATGGAGGAGACGAGCGCTGCCTTTAGAGGAAGGCGGACTTCTCGCTGGTAGGTGAGTTCGTGCCCCGCGTCGTACTGCGAGGCACTGAAATGCGGGAGGTTACGTGGACTTCATTTAGCCCCGCTGTGCTAACGTGTGTCACTGTGACTCGCTGTGCCTCCTTTAAACGGGCAAAAGGTTAAGTACGCCTGCATTAGCTACGAGCGGTAATAGCCCGGGTGAGCTCGGATTTACAAGAGCGGCCGTTTTGTCGGTGTTTAGTGTTTTGTCGCCGCCTCCCAAAGTGAAACGGCTCAACGTCAGCGGTATTCACAAACGAATTAAGGCATTAGAGGAGGCTGGGAGCAGCTCTCAGCCTTGTGTTCTTGGTATCAGATTGGACGACAAGTAGTATTGGTTAGCGGTGTTACCTGGTTTGTTGGATGTGCTAACGACAAAAAATAAAGTAAAAATCCTCACTCGTTTTATATCTAGTTCATGTAAAACAAACCTGTAATAAGTCTCTCAAGTTTGTAGCTAAGCTAATACTGAAAAGGCCACTTTTATTCATACTTTAAATCTGCTGGGCAGCATTTTAATAAGTAAGAAACGACAGGGCGCTTACTTTACTTTCTCACTGAGGACATGGGCGGTCATTACTTTAATTTTATTAATTTGTTCATTTTGAACTGTCTCTGAAGGCTACACTGAGCCCCATTGATTCTGTTTGGCTTCGTTGTTTTGGGTCTCTGGTCACAGCAAGCTTCTGTTTGTGGCTGCAACTCAGTTCAGTGAAAAATCTAAACAATTTGGTACCATTACGTTTTAGTTTTGTATTTAAAAGTTGTAAGAGGTGCATGAAGGTTATTCTATATTTGTTTTATAAACACATTCAATTAAAATCACCATGTTCTCTAGTACCTTAGTGTGCGCTGGTATTTAGATAATTTATGGACTATATAAACCAGTTTATATTCATAAAATAGTTACTACTAATAATAATTACAATAATGCATATAGTAATAATTCAGTGTTTTACTAATGTACAGATTTTTCATTTCTTTTAACATTTCTATAGAGAAGTTAAGGATCAAAGACAGTGCAGTGTCCAGTGAAATGCTTACCTCTTTTCTGCCTCTTTGTTTTTCTAGTGTTGTAGGCTATGAGTGTGGATGATGGAGGACAGTCAATGTGGGGACTTGGACTACCTGATCCACGATGAGGACACCCTCATTGAGGGTGTCAGCAACCAGGTCTTATTTGTTGTGGTGCTCAGCGTCACCTTCCTTGCAGGCCTCCTCACTCTGCTCTGCAGGTAAGCAGCAAATTCAGGATATTTATGTAATGTAGTATCATGAACTTTGGATTATTCAGACGAAATTGCTGCAACTTTTGGAGAAACTGTTTTTTGAAAATAAATATTTTTTTCAGTGACGTGTGCAATTCAATTCTGGCTACTTGATCTGAAACAATTTGCCTTGTAAATATATTCCACTAAACACCAAAGCTTTGCTGCAAGCTCAGTCTCATATTGGAGAACTGCCTGTTTTGACTTGCAAAAATAATTTAGCTTCTGTATTGTAAATCTTATCTATATCTCAAATCAAAGTAGTCTGTTCTGCAAGCTTAGTTTTGCATCCGTTCTTTGCATTGCCACTTTTTCTATTGGTTTGTTTTTTTGTCATGTGTGATATAATTTGTCTTTCAGATTTAGTAATATAAAGTAACAAGATACCTGCTTATAAAGGTAGCTTCCAGACTAACCAAATATTGATACTGTTATCAAAACTTTGCCTTCTGACCTTGCAGACAAGAGGAGCAGAACATTCATCCTGAGAATCAGGAGCATGTTCGAGCCGTCCGACAACAGCTCCAAACAGAGCAGGTACGCTGGTCAATACCTATCTATCCATTCTGTCCAAATACGGTTGACAAAGACAACTTACAAAAAACTTGAATTATTATTTTAAAACAAATTATAAATTCACAATTAGACATAGAATTGTAGTGAGCATTGCAACTTCAGCACCTTTGTGTTTTTCACAACAGGTACCTTGCACCTGACATTAACTTAAACAATGTACAAATACATTACCTGGTATATGTCAAACTATATAACATGATTGTTTTCAAATGCCCGCAAAAGTATAAAAAATTATTCAGTGAAATTGTAACTTGGAGGCTATCATCATTTTCATACTTCAGCTTAACCAAAAGTAATATTGTAGCATCTTATGTATAATATATTATTTGCATCTTTAAACCGGGAAGCAAGCTTTAAAATAATACTTTTTCTCTTTAATTGTAAAAAAATATATTTTGTTTTGGATCACCTTGTAAGTATTTAGGCTAGAAAGTAGTAGAAAGCTCAGGAAATAAGCTAATAAGATGTTGCAAACAACCACAGGAAGTCGCAAAAGAGCTGAGTCTTAACTTTAACCATGAACACATTTTATACATTTCAAATATTTTGCAGGTATTTTCAGGATTGACGACTGGTTAAGTCTTACACACATTTGCATAATGTTTATTTCTAATGTTTATTTGTTTGATTTCTTTCTGTCAGGAGGAAAATACTCAGGCGGAGGCCAGGCAGCAGTATTACACAGACATGTCTTGTCCTGTGTGTTTACAGCAGGCTGTTCTGCCTGTGGAAACCAACTGTGGACACCTTTTCTGTGGTAAGGCTGTTGCACAGATTCTTTTAAAATGCAATAAACAAAACCGAACTGTTAAATTATGAAACTGGGAGGAAAAGGTGAAGATGCTTGTCACTGTTGAAGACATGTTTATCCTTTTAGTCACCCAATTGGTAATTGTCACTTCTTGAATATGTGTTTCTTAGCTATATTCTGTTATCATTTGCCGAAATGGCTTAGCTTGAGATAATATGCAGAAATCAGAATGAATATAGAATTCTGTTGCAAAAATCCAAATTAATCAAAGCATAACTGGGGAGCATAAGATATTAGTAATTTTATTTATTTGTACTTATGCTGTGTTCATGTTGTAAAGTGCTGTCTTTTTCCTGCAAAGGTTCCTGCATTATAGCTTACTGGAGGTATGGCACCTGGCTGGGTGCTATTAACTGCCCCATCTGCAGACAAATGGTGAGAATTGTAACGAATGTTGGTTGTAGAATAGTTAACCCGAGCTTTTATTATTACCATTTTTTCCATGCCAGTCTTACAGGTAGCTATTCGTATTTCTCACTCCCAGATTTTCCCATAGACATAAATGCTAGATTCTCATCTTATAGATGAAACTTATGCTAATGTTTGTCTCTAGGTCTGAAATATATTTAAGTTTCAGACTCATTTTTTTTCTGTTATTGTCAAAATCATATTAAAAAAAAGGATGAATAATATTTGTGTGTATGAGGGTAATGGTAGTAGTCCTCAGATAGCCCACAATCCTCTCTCTTATTCAGTCCAAGCTTGGTGTCTGTTTTCATCCCTTGGTATAAAGTGTTATTGTTTCCTCAATATAAATGTTTTTATTGATGTAGGTGTGCACAACACAATTCCTTTTTGGCATCATTATTGTCATATACTGATTTAAAAAAATATATTTTTTTTTCCTTCTCTTGATCAGGTAACGTTGCTCTTCCCACTATTTCATGAGCAAGCCAACCCTCAGGTGGTCCAGGATGGCCAGGCAGAACCTGTGCTGATATTAAGAGACATTAACGATTACAACCGCAGGTTTTCGGGCCAGCCGAGATCCGTGAGTATACTACAGAGAAACGAGAATTTTCTTTTTTTTCCCTCCAAACTGTGTAGAATCTGTCAAACTGCTGGTAAACAAAAGAAGAATGCAAATGAGATCCTGTATTGTGCAGTGCATTATATTTGTATATTTAGAGCAGACTTTGTTAAAATATTTTCTCTCGTCTGTCTCCTCAGTATATGGACAGGCTGCGAGATGTGCCCACCCTGCTTCGGCATGCCTTTAGGGAGATGTTTTCTGTGGGTGGCCTCTTCTGGATGTTCAGGATTCGAATTCTTCTGTGCCTAGTTGGTGCAGTCACCTACCTGGCCTCGCCGCTGGACATCCTCCCCGAGGCACTTTTCGGTCTCCTGGGTTTCATGGACGATTTCTTTGTAATCCTACTTCTCTTTGTGTACATCTCTATCATGTACAGAGAGGTGGTTACGCAGAGACTGAATGGCTAGGTGCTCGCTCATAAAAGAGGTCCTCGCTTGCTCACACCAGGCTCCGGAAGAATGAACGCAGCATCGGAGGTGGACATGTAAAGACTGAATAAATGCTGTTTGGACAGATCAATAATGCTGGTTCTCTCAGAGAGGTTTACTTTGAAACCTGGGATGTTACTTCATCACTGGACAGGGGTTAACAAAATATTGAGCTCAGAATGTTGACTCTGTATATAAAATTCACCATTAATTGCTCAGAGGTTGAATTAAGTCAAGGCAAACAACAAGATAGCATAAGCATGGCTGTGGAGGGATGTGATGTAATTTAATTTAAATATCAACTTTGAATCAGACTGTGTAAGCCAGGGAAATCTTTTAAGTCCCTTCAGGTACTTAGGGACACCCCTAACAGAATGACTAGCATTACTACCAGCCAGTGATTTGACAGCATTGCCAAAAGCATTTGGCGAATGTGCATAACATCATAATGGAGACAACTGTGTAATATAACGTGATTTTGAATGTACCGTATCGTTGGCACTGACTTGATAATATGCTTGTGTCTATGCATATTCAAAATGACCTGAAAAACAGCAGTTTCAACATTTATTTGTTAAAATCTGATGAAATCTGACCCTTTCTGCATGCATCCATGTGAACCAACGATGCACAGGACAACCTGACCGTTGGCAGATTTTGATTGAAGAAAAAAGAAATCCCTTGATCATAAAATGAAGCCAAACCAAAGGTATCAAAGAGTGAGTACAGGTCATGTTGAAAGGAAAAGCGGCTTCAGTTGTGAATGTTAACTGAAGTGTGTGTCTCCTGTACATATGTTGCGGTCCTAATCAGGCTCAGAGTCAGTGGATGAACTCCCTGCTCGCCACAAAGCTTTTCACATTTTGCATTTTATCTGTACGTAAATAAAAAAAAAATCAGTATTTTAAAATGAAAAGTTATCATGTGATTTTGTTCATTTAAAAAAAAATATTTGGCAAAGGGTATATACTTCTTTGTATGGAAGCCCATTCGCACCACTGTGAAGAAAAGCAAACAATACAGTAAGTCATAATTATGACTTCATAATTATGACTTACTGGATCGTTAGTTTTTCTTCACAGTGGCGCATATGGGCTTCCATATCCTTGGGTGTTGTTGTTAACCCCTTTGACTAGTGACCCCTTAAATGAACCGTAGCTTGTGTTGACCAGTCCAGTCAAAGCTCTTCCTATTTGTGGTTTATTTGTTTATCAGAGGAGAGCCCAAAAATCCTCGATAGATTAATAGAGACAATCATCAAGAGTAGATAATATCTTCAGTTCCCTTTTGGAATGTCTTATTTTAAGGTGTGGTGCATGCCAAGCTGCGTCATACCTTTTCACTGTCTTGACAGATCAGTGTCTCATCCAGTTTGTCTCTGGGGTGTTTGAGCAACCTCCTCCCCTTTTGATTTAGATCGTCAACCTGAAGCCGATGAAAGCAGCATGTGTTGTAAACCCTTCTGCTGTTTACAGCTGAGAACCGGTTCAGTGAGAGTCTTACTGTGGTGGGAAAATACTGTGGCTGCTGATAGAGTCAGTGTTTTTGTGCTTGTCTGAATCAGAATTTCCAAAATGTAATTTCTACAATTTGAAAACACAACCCCAGTGATATCTGACATACTCCAAGTACACATCAAAATACATACGTAAACGTGTTATAGGATGCCAGGATTAAACTTCTCTCTGCTCATACAAGTTAACACCCACACAAGTGATTCATAGTGCATTTTCTGTCACTTACTCTCTTCGCCTTTCTCAAGATCAAGAGTTTTCCACAGAAAGATGCCCCAAAGAGGCTTGGGGATATGAAACAGTACGAATGGTTTTCTTTGATGTTTTCCATACTTACTTACGATACTTGTACTCACATTCACCAGTCATAGAGTTTGATGGCGTGTCATGATACAGACTTATCTCTGAGCAGGCCCCTGGCCCCTGTCTTTCTGCAGAAGTGGGTCAGGCCTGCACTTTGGGGGGGGCATTACTTTGTGGTTATTGGATCAATTTGTTTGGCCGGTCAAGCACAACGCAAACTGAAATGGCGAGATCACTTCATTTTAACCCAAACTTGAGGCTGAGGTGGTGGGGGGGTCAGGGTGGGGCCAGCAGGTCCAACCATGTCCTCATGTTTTTCTGTTTGTCTCCACCCGGCTGGAGACGCGCTTTCATGCGACGTTCACGTCCAACTCCCCCCCTACAGTGCGTGCGCCGCAGGCCCCGCCCTCCCGCGGCGGGACGCCGTGACGTCGAGGCGGCGAGCCCGCCGATTGGCCAGCGGAGCGAGCGAGAGAGAGACACCCAGCGCAGCTCCGGAGGTACATGAAGCCCGGCCGCCAGCCGCAGCCTCTGTTCACCACACAGCGTCGGTCTACGTCGGGCAACGATGAGCACGTCCGAGTCCCTGGATCGAATGGAGCTCTGCGAAAGCCTCCTGACCTGGGTAGGTGGCAAAAAGCGAGGCGTGTCGGTGGTTTTTTTTCTTCTCAACGACGGACGGTTTTCTTTCTTGTTTTTTTTTTTTTTTTTTCCTCCGGCGCCGGGCGGTGCTAGTCGGCTAGCTACGTGCTAACGCTGGTCACGTTACGCAGGCCAGCTGTTCGCTGCTCTGTCTGCTGATGTGGTGCTCGCAAGCCGCCAGGAAAAAAAAACCCGTCTACCTAATCAACACTATAACGTAATGTTTCCAGGTCTGTGCTGTAACTCTCCCAGTGCCCTGTCGTATGTCGGAGGGGGGATCAGACGGCAAAAGACGTCGGCCTTGTTGTGGTTCAGCGTTTTTTTTTTCCTCCGGTTTGAGCTTGTAAACGATGCGGCTCGGTGTCTGCTTTGAGTCCGGATTCCTGTCGTGGTTGTCCAGTGTATCATTATGTCCTGCTTTCCCTTCCCCATTCCTCCTTGTGATCGAAACAAACAAAAAAAAAAAAACCGTCAAATGAAGGGTTGGCTTCTCGGGCTCGGATTTATAGCATTAACGTCTGGAAACGGATTTCTGAGGCATCACGTTGTGGGATCACATGCTACCGATCGGTGCATGTTTACATTGGTAAAATTCACATATGTGGCTGGGGCTTGGGCGATTTATTTTTTGGCTAAACTGTGTAAAATGTGCCAGTGTTTTGGGTGAGACTGTAGGTGATTTGATACAACATTCAATCTAAAGCAGCGATGGTCGATGTCTGAGGAGGAAAACAAAAAAACGCTGATATGAGTGATATCCAGCCAGATCCACTGTTCATGTCACACAGCTGCACATAGTTTAATAAAGTGTAACGTAGACTTTCAGACAAGAGAGAGGCAACAGTTAAAGTAAATATGATGCAAACTGAAGCATCAAAAATATGCAGTGGTGTGTTACCCAGATGTGTAAACAGAACTGTGAATGGATTGGCTGGGATGGCATGTGAGGGAGACTGTACATAGGTACTGGCATGTTTTCACTGTACACTACTGGCACTGAGGTCAGAAGTGTGTAGTGAAAACATGTATGTGTTGCTCCTTATAGAAGAGCTCAGTACAAGCAAGCTTCTGCAAAGTCTCGTGCTTTCTTACAGGTCATGTTATCACGCTTGACGTCTGTCTGTATCTGTCCGTGCATCGCTGTACCCCTCGCCCCGTCGCTGTCACAGTCGTCGTGCTCCTAGTAATGCTGTGGCTGGCACGCATTCCTCACATACCTGTTGACTGTGAAGGCACAACACTGAGTGGGACTGATTGTTACTGACGCGCGTGAGACTGTCCCTCTTATGAAATAGCAGTGGGGAGATATCTAGGCAAAGTGTCTCTGCTTTAGGTCAGTGCAGTAGGAAGGCCAAGTCGGATTGGTTCAAGGGATACTACTGAGAAACAAGAAGCTCCTAGTAAGTAGTGGGTTAATATAACCAGGTGTCAGCCAAATGCCAGTTAATCTTTGATGTGCCTTTAGAGTTTATCGTCAAGTTGTTTTCATCAGGTGGTTCTTGCCTGTCAGATAAACCCGTTTGTCTAATAAGATAATAAGATGCAAGTGATAAAATGATATCTCGTTACATTGTAATCACTGGATTAAAATACTATTTTCTTCCCCTTTTTCACCCACGTAAACATCATTGTGCCTATAATAGTATATTTGGTATATAAGAACATGTTTGATTTCAATTGAGCATAGCTCTTGATATGGCCTAATCTGCATGACCTATATTGTAACATTTTTAACACATTTCACCATGTGCATTAATACATGTAATTTACCATTTCCTACAAATGTGCTCTATTGTATGCAGGAAAAGACTGCTTGACAAAAAAATAACTGGATCCGTAGTGTGTATAGCAGCACCAATTAAAAAAAAAAAAAAAAAAAACTAATAATAATCTCTCATGCTTTACATTGAAATGATGCAATGGGTTGTACATCACCAAAATAACTACGTACATTGGCTGCATTGTGTCTTTTTACAGCACACATTTGTGCAGCTAAAACCACTTAATCAGGCACCACATACACGTTCTCCATTACTGTCAAAGTTGTACAAGTTTTGAATGTGTGGCATTGGTATGCTGTTCTTTCTTTTTGAGGAACTCATATAATCAAACCCAAGAGCTGACTGATATACTGTATAATGCAGTCTAAAGTGGGCGCCCGTGACACTAATAGTTTAGAGGGACGAGTATCCTCTTCCGACTGATGACTTTAATAATAAGTTAATTTGAATGCTTTTGCAACCCATTTTTTAGTCCTAGTCACGTGACACATGCTTTTTCCACAGCTCGACTGCCTTCTTTCAAAACTGTTTCCACAAACATATAGGTGTGGATTTCCTTTTTCAACTTCAGTCCGCCTTGTATGAGTTGTGTATGTCCCTGCTTACTTGGTGCACTTGAGCCAGTATTTTTAAGAATGATTGGTGGTCTTGGTTGTTTACCTGAGGTCTGGTTTGTCAAAAATGAACGCCTACTCACTTCTAATAGATTAAACATTCAGTTTATGTTAGAGATTTCTAGTGTTTGTTTTCTGTTTAGTTTCCCTTTGTGTGCTTCCATTAAAAATGTTGTCATTATCATCAGTCTACATCTGACATGGTGCATGTGACTCAGAAAGCTAAAGTAGTATTTGTGCAAATACTACTTGATGAATGTAAATAGAAAACTCAATATTACAGATTTCCAAGGTCTGACATGGATTCAGATGGATATTGCTGTTGAACTTTAAAGGAACAGTTTAGCTGTTAAAGCTGTTTTGTGCAATAGTGAAGGCAAAACATAAAATATTATTCCGGTCCGTGCTTCAAGGTCCAGCGATTAATATAATCATAACAAGCTGATTTGGGAGGTGATCCTGGTGACGTACGGGGCATGGCTTAGCCTGGAGCTATCTCTGAAGAGTTGTGATGTTACAACTGAAATCAATAAGTGTGGATAGCTCCTATTAATCCTTTTATTCTTGTGGGCTACAGGCCTCTGGCCTTTAGCCAAGGGACGACGGCTCAGAGGTTTAGCACAAGGACTAAACTTTCCACAAAGAGACAATGGTTTCAGTCTTTGCACTGTATTGACCGTTATGGCCGATTTTAATAACCAAAATAAGTGTATTTTTATAAATCTAAAACCTGATCAGCATTCAAGGCATCAAGTGTGACACAATTGAAATAGATCTGGCAAAATGGAGCTTCATTCACTGATGGCCAGTGCCTGCACAATGTCCCACACAGCATAAAGCAACTCGCCTGCACTGCTCCTCTGTGGCTTTTCAAGAGACATCACATGGTCATACGTTCTGTTTAAAGGCTTTGTAATCCAGTGGTATGTATACTGGAGTTTTGTAACCTGACATGCGGTCAAGCGTGTGGAGCTCTTGTGGCCATGAGAACCTACAGTATGGTTGTTTGGGAACAATAGTTTAGGATGTAAAAATAGCTACAGGGCCCTGCAAAAAGATGATAAAATATTGTTGTTTGGTCAACAGTTTTGGAAGCCTTGGTACCTGGTAGATTGAAAGTGACTCATCTAATACCACAACTCAGCACCACCGGCCAAAAGATGTAGGTCGATATCCCAACCTGACGTCAAGCACCGGACACATTACATGTCATGGCCAGTGATTCATTTTGTTCTCAGATTGGCTTTATAGCAGTCTGTAGATTGCTGTGGACTGGTTGTCATGCTGTCATGTTTGGTGAAATGTGTCTTTCAGGGCCTTTGTGGGTAGTCTGTGTGTTTGTGGGGGGGCTATATTTTCTTTCCTTCCACTTGTTTCCTGCATAGGGAAATGATGCAGACTAAATGTTGCTCATGAAGTCTAGAACAATAGGTGTTTCTATTCCAACGTTTGTTTTGTTTCAATCAATTTCAGCACTGTGCCGCACCAAAAGAAAAGTGATTTGCCTTGTTGGATTACTCCTTCCAGTGTGATGTATAATTCTGTGTTCCAGAGTAGGGGTAGGCATTTCAAGCAAACATACTATTTGATATTCACTGCAAACTAGCCCATTTAACAATTTTTTACATACCTGAGTACCTAATCTGAGTTCAGGCCTATAGCCTATTTTTATTTAGAAAAATGAGCATGTCCACATGGTCGGTATAAAGACGGGAGCACAATCTGTTTGCCATTAAGTCCTGTCATGGAAAACACTCTCTTTGATGATGGTAATGACTTTGCAGACACACAGTCCCCTTGCTAATTTTGCCTGTTGGGTATATTTGTTTTTGTTGGTTTTTCACCAGTCTGTGCAGAAAGGAGCTAAACTGAGCATTTTTTATAAAACAAAATGCAATAGTTGCATAGTATATTTGATTCTTTTTATAATTTAAGACTATTGGAGGGTGCCCCGGTAGCTCACTGGGTAGAGTGCACAGCACTAAGGCTGACTTATTGCAGCGACCCGGGGCACCCTGCTGCAGGTCATCCTCTCTGTTTGTATCTCTATTATTAAAGATTATTAAAAATAAGAAAATGATGATCATCCCTATTCCAGAGGGCTGCTTACGTGTTAATAACATATTTAAAATATGTTTTCCTTTTTTACTTGTTTGAAACGCCAAACGCTTCTCCCATACTAATATGTACCAGTATTGTGTTCTTCTACTGGTATGTAAACACAGGAAGTCAGCATGTAACCCACTCTTAAAGATACCATAGCATCACAGGAAATGGTGTAATTGTGAGAGTGCTGTAGTATACATTTGACAGTACTGTTCAGCTAAATTGGTAGATAATTGACTGAACACTGTGTGGGTAATTGAAACGAGTAACGTTTTTCTCAGTCTCTCACTGGTAATAAGTGTTATGTAATCAGGGGTATTGTTTTGGTTCTGTGCTGGCTGTGGGCCAGTGGTTCGCTTTAGCTATGAGCTGTCCGACGGCTGCACACGGAAGCGATCTCATTGGTGCTTGGCTACCTGAAAACACTGAAAGCTTGTAGGAACAGAAATGATAATACAGACATTTTGAGATCAGATGTGGGAGGGCGTCATCTGGTCGACAAGTCATTTGAAAGCTGTCAGTCACTCAGCAACAATGTAGGAATTTGATCCAAACTACATGACAATAATTTGAACTGTTTTTTTTGTCGTTGGATCAGTTTTACACAAGGTATAAAAGTGCGCTTTAGGAAAGTCTTTGGGGAAAGACAGTTTCGAGTTAGACCCTAATTGGGCTTGTGAAGGTCAAAGTCTAACGCTTTTTAGAAACATTTTAAAAAAAACATTTAGGTGATCTTAATTTATCAAGCGATGGTGTGGATGTTATTGTGAGTGTCATGTTGCCCTCATGCCATATGAAGTGTGTCCTCTACTCTGTACAGTGTCAAATGTCTTCTTGTTTACTGGTGCTAATAAATGATGATACAGCACTCTCGGATGGTTTTCTGTGGCTTAATGAACTGCTGCTCCATGTCCAGACCAGTGGAGTTGGTTCTGAAGAATTAATTAATAAATGAATCAAGCACAGTGAATTCACCTCTCCTTTTTAAACTTGTTTTATAGTTGTTCAAAACAGATACTCACATTATGGCAACTCAGTAGTCACAGATGGTGTTGTCCTTGAATCATGTTTATTTTAAGAAAAAGCCGGTAGTTTCATAGTAGTGGATTGAGACGGCACCAAGTAAAAATGTCATATTATTGCCAGTCCAACACTGGTAGCTGCTGGTAGCAGAACATTGGATGGGTTTTATGTTGGAAACATTGACAAGCTGAAAATATATGTGAATATATTCAAGTCCAGCTGGAGTCTGATTTAAAGCACTCTGCTCAGTTCATTTCAACCCATTGCTTCATGTGGAACCAGGATAAACCCGTCATCAGGGATTTACCCTGAGTCCCTGCTTGATAGGCGGTCTCTCAGACTATTCAGCCAATCTGTTGAATCTCTTATTTGTTGCCTTCTGCTCTTGGCAAATCTGCCGACTAAGAGCCCGTGAGCTGTGAGTTGAGCCACGTAATGAAAAGTGAGAACGACGGAATGAGGTGCAGGCAGAATTTCATCCACGTCATTTTCTTCCAGTCAGAATTCCAACATTCCTGCTCTCAATTTCCCCTCTTCCTTTGGCACGAGGACTGTTGGCATGTAGACTGAAAACTATTCCGGTCCGTCTGGGCAGCAGACTTCCAGCCTGGAGGAAAAGTGGTAGAAGGGAATATGAAGCATAGAAAGAGAACACAGACTTGTCACAAAGACAGATACGTGAGAAGTGAGGTAGCTGGAAAGCAAGAAAACAGATCTGAAAAAAGCGATAGAGGTGATGTAAGATAAACTGAGCAATGATGACAAGCAAAGTTGAGAGAAGCTTTGCAGGAGCAATAAGTGTGAATCTGTTGCCAACAGATTATGCTGCAGGCACACTTAATAAACCGTTAACTCCGTGTGATTGCGTAGTTTTATCCTGCACCCATAACTCAACCGGATGTGTGTGTGTCTGTCTGTTGTCCAGATCCAGACCTTCGGAGTGGAGGCTCAATGCAAGACAGTAGAAGACCTGACGAGTGGCATCGTCATGGCCCAAGCTCTGCAGAAAATGTGAGTTTTCATCCTAAACCTAAAATATTCCTCTTGAAAAATTGATGCATTGTTACTTTAATAGTGAAGGTTTGGCATGCAATGTTTGTTACGTTTTTTATTTTTTTTTTAAAGGCTCTCCTGTGAGGATACTTAAACTAGTGTCTTTTATAAAGATACTTTTTCTTTCCTGTTCTTTTTGTCTTTGTTGGTAGTGTGTTTTGGCATTCCTGTCAGAACAGAATTATATGGTATACCAGAGTGTACTGTAAATACAATTCTCATAAGTAAACATATTAAAACACTAAGTAAGACTGTTGCTCCTGGCTTCTGGCCACTTTGTTTATGCCTTGCTTATTCACAAATACACACTTGAGAAAACTTGACACTTTTAATTGTTGTTCTCTTGTCTGTCTGTATTTTCTAGAGATGTAGTGTATTTCAATGACGCTTGGATTAGTAGAATCAAGCCAGAGGTTGGGGACAACTGGAGGTTAAAGGTAAGTTGTTTTATTAGTAGGTATGCATGAGCTTTTACGAGGCCAGTTTTTTTTATTCCCCATTAGCTGCATGTAATAAAATAATATCTTTATCCAGAAATGGTAATTATATGTTGGTACTGTATGTTCCTGTTGACTTAGGGCATCCCACTACTACTTTGTTACATTATAAAATACAGATTTATTTGACATTGATAAAACATAAATGAGACTTTTTGAGAGTCACTTATAGTACTTAAACTCTGGTTCAATATAGCCTTCATTACTTGTATTGGTATTTCTAAAATTTTGGGGATACCTCTACATAAATTCTCTCTTGTTTCAGATCAGCAATCTAAAGAAAATTCTGAAAGGCATCCTAGACTATAACCAGGAGGTAAGAACAATCTACTGTATTCATTTTGAAATAACACGACTTGATCAGTTCCCTGCCCCCTGATCATATAAGCAGTTGTGTTGCTGGTACAGAGAAATTGTGACTGCCGGCTCCAGCCGTAAACCCTTTAGCATAACACAATATTTTTAAATTATAAAATAAAAAGAATGTAAACGCTGTTTGTCCCTTTCTAGATCCTAGGGCAGCACATCAATGACTTCACATTACCAGATGTAAACCTCATTGGAGAACACTCTGATGCAGCAGAACTTGGGAGGATGCTACAACTTATCCTGGGCTGTGCTGTCAACTGTGAACAGAAACAAGGTGTTTATACCATAATCTGTGTGTGTGTGTTTGTGTGTGTTATTTGTAATTTCATTTATATATTGAAAAACAATATCTGTGATATCACATTGTATTAACAACTGACTCAGACTCTCGAATGTACCCCATCATTTCATCTGCTTCTCTGTGTTTTCTAGAATACATCCAGACCATAATGATGATGGAGGAGTCAGTGCAGCATGTTGTCATGACAGCCATCCAAGAGGTGAACTATCATGCTATTTAGACCTCTATCAAATTAATTGCAGACAATAATTGATTAATAATGAGACTAAGGTGGGATTGGTCAAATAGATTTTAAACAGAAACAGGGTTGTGTGTGGGATTGACACAGCAGTCCTGCTTGCTGATTGCCATCATTACTGAACAAAGGTGTAACAAGTGTGTACTTTTGTGTGTTTCTGTAGCTGATGAGTAAAGAGACTCCAGTGATGGGAGGAAATGACTCATATGTGGATCTTGACAGACAGGTATGAAGACATTTTATAGAAGGTCACTTTTTTAATGCATTGCTCTTTTCAACAGGGTTTCAAATTTCAAAAAGCGCAACATATGTTCTGTGAATTTTGCTGATTGCTCATTTGAACTTTTTCACTGCATTAAAGTACAGTCATTTCCTTTTTTTAATACTAATACTTTAAGGTACAATATTGAAGTCTTTCAAATCACACGACACCCTCCAGTATCTGGATTTTCCGCTGAAATCTCGACACCAATGTCATTACACACAAAGCAGGCACTATAAAGCTTGACCCAGATCTCCCTCTCTTCTTGTAAAACAGCTGGATCTGTGAAAGAGTGTGTCATTACTGTGAACAAACTGCCTTAAAAAAAACATCTCTCATTATTATTTGGGTAATTTATGTCTTTGAGATCTAAATGAGTCTTCTTTAGTCTCATCCAAGTGGACAATAAATCATGTGAAAATGAAATCAACTTTGTATAATTTATAATTGTTGTTTCTTTCTCCCCTCAGCTGAAGAAGACAGCAGAGGAGCTGAATGATGCTTTGGCTACTAAGGAAGAGATCGCCCAGAGGTGTCGTGAGCTTGACATGCAGGTTGGTATTATGCAGTTGTGGTACCCCATGTTTTAGGCTTTTGGACTGCTACCAGTGTTGGACTGTTTTTTTATACATCATAGCACAATGTCCAGGTACTCTTATCACATGTCTAACTGACCTAACCTGAAATGCATAACACCACCAGTCGGTATGGCAAGGTTGTAAAGGTAACTTACTTAATTACAGTCGCATAAAACTATTAAAAGGTGAGTATGTATGCACAGTAACTGTATAGTTTTCAGTAATTTAGCTGTTCATTAATTTGGTTGAATACATTCAAAGTATACAGTAAGATAACATGGTATTCCCACAGTCATCCAATTAAAAATGTCTTACTTTTTCTGCCATATTTTATAACTCTTCTTATCTAACTGATTATCTCATACTTCATACTTTTACAGCTATTCTTTGGTTGCACTTTAAAAGCAGCTCCCTTTTTTGCATAAATACACTGTAATTACACCATTGCTACTGATGGACTTTTTCTATACCTAATTATTGCCTTTTTAGATTGTTGGTTTTTTCTTATTTTATTTTTTTTACGTTTAGCAGTGATCAACTGTTGCAAAAAGAGAATGACACACTTTCTATACCTCTCTTCATAGCAGTTGATCATAATGAACATATTTATTTTACATGTATTTGCTGCTAACGACAGTTGGCATTGCCAAAAAGTGGAGCTGTAATTTAAAGGGTTACCTGCTCTCCTGTTGTTTCCTGACTATTTCAATACTGTGTGCCTTGCTTTAAAGGCCCTCCATGTCCAAGAGGAGCGTGATAGACTGAGGTTAGAGTTTAATGAGCTAGAAGAGAGGGTAAATCCAAATTTTCTTTTCTTTCTGTTTCTTTTTTTCCATCCATGGTGTGTGGTGTGTCTAAAAGTCCTGGATTTTTTTCAGTCTGCTTGCACCAGCAACCTCTTTGGAATCCAGATTCCCCTTCTCCTAATTATGTGTGCATGTGTGTGTGTGTGTGTGTGTGTACACGTTTGTGCACAAGTGTTTGTGCACACGTATACACGTGGTCCTATTAAGGCACACCAGCCACAACTGCAGTTTTGTGTGGATGTGTCAGTTGTCACCCCTCCACTAATAACCCTCGGCTTTTTTACCTTGGTGTGTTTCATGCTTTCCCACAGCAACAGTAGACAGTAGGGGAAAATATTGGCTTTTGGACCCAGCGAGGAGTCATTCCTTGGCAGAACTGTTAAATATATGTAAAATATTTACACATACTGTGTATTATTCATATGTGATGATACTATTTTTGAATTTTTTTTGCCTTTGGATGAAAAAACTGTAACAATACTATAACAATCAACACCAATACCTGTAGGAATGAAGTATGTTTTTAGGAAACCATTTTCTGGCTTTGAGAATGAATACAGCTGAGCCTCACTCTATTTCCTTCTTTTTGAGCTGTCTGGATCACATCTTTGATGTGATTTAGGCTGTTGCAGTGAGAGAATTTTCGCACTGGTGCAAATTCTCCCAGAACTCTTCCACATAACATTGCTGCCGCGTTTGAATGGCATACATTTTAAACATAGGAGTGTGAAATGACATTCAAAAAAGCAGATAATGTAGGTAACATTGTATAGTTTGTAAAACACAAACTAAATCATACAAAATAGATTCTACAGCTGTAATAATAGCTCAGTGTCTGAATCTAGATTTCATAGGTTAACCAAAAATAAAATAAAAGTTAACTTTCCCAAAAAGTCAGAAAAACCTCATTTTTATTTATTGAATTAAAGTCACAATATTTCAAAGAAAGGTTATTGACTTGATCCTGGCAAATTTATAAACAATCAGGGTTGAGAATTGGTAGTATGTTGTAATGCCTTCACTTGCCAGGACATTTTGAAAATAACTATACATATAAATCTTACAAACATGTTTATGTATATACTTTCTCTTAAAAAATATTAAAGTCAGTTCCTATATTTTTTTAAGGTGCAGCTGACTTAATACTGGGACATAAAAAAAAAAAAAATACAGCTTCTGCTTTGCTTTGTGTGAGTTTGATACCCTGTCTATCACATGGAGAAGGCAACATCAAACCATATGTAGCCCTCTACGCTATGTTGGAGTTTGTTGGTTTGCCTTGTTGAAGTGTGTTTGGTGTGTGCTGTGTTTTATTATCAAGATCGATTCTGCAGTGATTGTGAATAACCTAATGGATTGAATGCTGTAAAGAAAGTGTGCACATTTAAATAGTTTGAGAGACACAATTTGAAAGTTTTTAGTGTATTTCCTTCTAACTTGTTACCCTTCTCTACCTCTCTTCTGTCTATCTTAACTTCCTATACATCTATCCCTCTCTACATCCATCATGCTCCCTCTTATCCTTCTGTCCTCCATGCCATCCCTTTTTTTTTTTTGCCCCTTCCTCGGTTTTTCCTATCTCCCCCCCCTCGCCTGATTCCATGTATCTTACTTATGAACCATTTCTTTCTGCTGGTTTTTCTTTTGGCATTTCTATTATTTCCTCCGCTTCTCGCTATCTTCCCTCCCACAGGTGGCAGCCCTGCAAGAGGAGAAGAGCAGTTTGCTAGCAGAAAACCAGGTACTGATGGAGAGACTTAACCAGTCTGACTCCATAGAGGACATAAACAGCCCTGCTGGACGCAGACACCTCCAGCTGCAGACACAACTGGAGCAACTACAGGAAGAAACTTTCAGGTGCGGAACTGCAAAAGGAGAAAGATTTTGTCATATAAAAAGCGAGTGTTGAATTGACTGACTCAGTTCAGTTGAAAATACTTTACTCGTCCCTCAAGTGGACGATTCAAGGCAAGCGAGAATGCAAACACAAACCAGAAATTTTCAGTTTTGAAAGATGATCATTGTGACTAATTCTTTCTAGGTTGGAGGCAGCAAAAGATGACTACAGGATCCGTTGTGAAGAGCTTGAAAAAGAACTGTTGGATGTAAAGTCACAGAATGAAGAGCTTACGTCACTGGCTGATGAAGCCCAGTCTCTTAAGGATGAGATGGATGTCCTCAGGTATGTTTGTTGTGTGCTTATTTAAATTGTATTTTAGAGTGCATTCAAAAAGATTGTTTTTGTTCTGTTTTTTTTTAATCATAAGAGGTTTTATGATATGAAATGTAAATAATTTAAAAGTATTAGTAGCAGCTTGCTAAAAACATGAACGTTGCACAATAACAAAAGATATAAATGATTTGAAAAGTAATATATCCTGCACCAAAGACCTGATGGGTGTGAACATTAGTCAAAAACAAGACAAACAATGTATTGTTGAACCACTATCTTGTTATTACAGACTTCTGTTGTCACAGGTTACACAAACAGAGCCTTGGTAAAGCTTCCCCCTCCTCTCCTATCTAAGGTTACATCCACACAAATATGTTTTCATTATAAAACAAATGATGTTTCTGCCTAGCATCCACACTACTCCGGCATTTCGAACCTCTAAAACTGAGAACTTTGAAAACGCTTGTGAGGACGGAGATCGTTTTCGCTTTAAAGCGAAAGCGCATTAATGCGGACGTAGCCTAAGTTTAACATCACATATTGAAAGTGCCTGTTTCCCTCCCAGGCATTCATCAGACAAAGTGTCAAAGCTGGAGGGCACAGTGGAACACTACAAGAAGAAACTGGAGGACATGGGACTTCTCAGGAGACAGGTACATGATGACGACAAACATCTTAATATATTTATTATGTGGAGTTCTCCTATTTCTTTTTTAGTTCCAATCGATATCTCAAGTTAGACAGTAATAATGAAGCTTACATTTCTGTCACTATCTTCCAGAATAAGCTTATGGAGGAGAAGAACACAGGGTTAATGCAGACCATCGTCAGTTTGGAAGAAGAGCTGCGAAAGACAAGTGCTACCAAAGGGCAGCTGGAGACATACAAGAGACAGGTAACCAACCGGCAGCCATGTTCACTTTCACATGCAATAATCATTATTCACATGGCCCCTAGCTGGGTGATGTACCCCAACTTGTAACTCTGTTACAGTACTCACACATGCATATATGTATTATTGAAAGATCTTCTCAGTGACTGTCCTTTCTCTGCACAGGTGGTTGAACTTCAGAACAGACTGTCAGAAGAGTCTAAAAAGGCAGACAAGATGGAGTTTGAGTACAAACGCGTCAAAGAGAAAGTGGACTCTCTACAGAAAGAAAAAGATGTATGTACAGTTCTTTTTATTAATTTAAGGACTGGTAAACGATAAAAGGAATCATGTAATAAAACCAGAGATGTGTGCCTAACTTTGCAAATTAGCATTTTGTTTAACAAGTAAGAAGGAAGTACGACCAAAGGCTGTAAATAACTTTGCTAGAGTGTTAGCTGTCCCTACTTGATTGACAGATGGCTTCTGCCGGCACATTGTGGGTTTTCTTTGCAGACCCTGCACTATTTCTCTTTGTAATACTTTTTCTGTATTTCACATATCTTTCTCTCTGTAGCGTATGCGGACGGAGAGAGACTCTCTGAAGGAGACTATTGAGGAGCTACATTGTGTCCAAGCTCAGGAAGGACAGCTTACGTCAGGTAAAATTAATAACTGCTACTTAATATGAGTAGCTAAGTGTAGTCTACTTGGTCAAGCCTGAATAGTGTGACTTGACCCTGTATTAACGATAATCACTTTCTGTTTCAGGTTTGTTCCCGTTGGCGAGCAATGACGGCTCTGATTCGCTAGCTGCTGAGATCACCACCCCAGAGATTCGGTATGACTTGAACCACACGTTTTGTTTAACTTTGGTGATTAAAAAAAAAAAAAAGGAAAGTAGTGATATACAGTTGATGATGGAATGCAAATCATCAAACTTATTAATATTCAGTAGGTTAGTTGGGGAAATTAAAGTATGTTTTACAGAGGAAGAAATATCGCATCAAAGTATCATATCTGTATCTTCCTATTAATAAATACTGTATGTTGTGATACAAAAGAAATGTATTTCTGAAGACCTGGTTTGGAGATTGAGAATTTGATTTGAGAGGTGCTTTACAATGACAGGGGCAGACAGTTGGATCCTCTGTCTGTGGTGCTGTCGTTCATTTTGTAGCCAGATGGTTTCTAGCCGGTTCCTCTTGCTCTCCCTGCTGTTTTAAGGGCGGATGAGTTCCAGCCTAAAAAGAGCCGTCTATGTAGTGAGTTATGTAATCGTTGTGTGTGAGTTACATCAGCCCGACCGCTCATTTCCGAGAGGGCTGGGTTTTCTGCTAGCAGCATACCGTGCCTTGTGAACCAAGAGAAATGTGGATTTACATTGATATCCTGATCCACTAAAAGCTACTAATGGATTTTTTTTAATTTCAGTTAACAAAGTATTCATTACCTCTAGAGGTAGAGGAACAAAAAGTTGATGGTAATGGCATATCCTGCAAGCGTTCAAAAATGGAAGTAAGGTGTCGCAATGTTTCGTGTGAGATATCTAAAGAGAAGAACTGTGTGTGAAATACAAAATTGATAACTGGTTGTCTCATTTTAGTCTGTGTTGTAAAAAGTTTGTTGGAAATGTAGTTATTCTCTCAATCTGCTGTGAGTAGGAATCAGACCTCCACCAGAAGAAATCCAGTCATGTTGTAATATTTTACCAAATAACTTATACTGGAACCTCTTTTTAAGTCTTCCTTTACCTTCCCTGGCCTAACCTTTGCCATCCAGCAGCTGTGAGTTCATCTGGAAACGTTTAGTCAGTTCTCCAGTTGGAAAGGAGTCAGCTGCCACACCCTAAAAAGAAAAAAAAGCAGGACCCAAGAGACAGACTGTGTTCAACACTATCAAACAACAGATCCAATTTAATCTGTTAAGTAGATGGATTGAAGGGGCAAAGTATATCAAATAGACCATCTATTTATAAACATGAATAAAAACATCAAATCAAATATCTAAATTTTTGTGTGTTCCTGAGCACAAAGAGACTCAGCCTTTCTTACATATCTCCCTTTGTACTTTTCATTCTTACTTTATGATGCAGAGAAGATAAATAAATGGGCAAGTGAAAGTGGGTGCACAGTCTGTTTCCATAGTAATTCAAGTAAATTAGTATAGAGAAGAAAACATCACTGTGTCGTCTGAGGAACATGCTACAGCTATAAATATAAACCTCTTAACTTCCTTTCACAACACTTTTGTAAAGACAACCTTAATCCACCCCATCCACAGACTTCTGAGGAAACACAGGACCTGAAAAGGTGTTTGCAATGATGCAAACTGGATAAAATAACTGAAATAAAGTTGTGTGAAGACATAGCACATGCACATGTGATGCATATGTTTGCACAAGATGTGTATATATAATTTATTGAGGTCCCCCAGTGCTAACAAAATTACAAATTCTTACGTTATATTGACTGAAGCTCACTCAAATATGATAATGTAACAATGATTATTTTATTAAAAGGTTTTGCTGAAGAATAGTGGAGTTATAACAAGGTTTTTAAAGCAGTCTATGTGTATGCAAACACGTGGAGTGGGTCCAATAAACACATAGAGAGCAACACATGCATATCAGAATGACATATTGAGGTACATATTCTATAGGGATGGTGAGTACAGGTGTATAACAACCAATAATGGCTGTTACAGCTATATGTGATCAGTTATCAGTGTTGAAGTTAACAGCCGCTGTCCAATGTGTTTTTACAGAGAACATTTGATTCGTCTTCAGCATGAGAACAAGATGTTGAAGCTGGCCCAGGAGGGATCAGACAATGAGAAGATTGCACTGTTGCAGAGTCTACTGGAGGATGCCAACAGAAGAAAAAATGAACTGGAGACAGAAAACAGGTCAGCAAAGAGCACAGAAACATTCAGCACTAGCAGCAAAAGCAAAACTAACTTGAGGCTGAATTTCCTCATTTGCGCTCAATATTTTATTAAAATTTAATAAAAATAGAGCAGAGAGAATATTTTACTTGCTAGAATTTTGGTCTGTTCATGTAGTTTTGAGAACCATTTTTTCAGTGTGGACAGATTGTGTTTCCCTGTGCTGGGCTGTTGGATCAATATCCCATTTGTTTTCCCACAAAGATTTTCTTTGTCAGTGCTGGAATTTCAGCCAGTGACCTTTTAGCCAGAAGCCTGCCTCTCTGATGTTTTATCTACCACTGTGTAGTTTGCAGTTTGCTCATTGTTATGTTAAAACTATCTTGTCAAACTGGTCTTTTGTGCTTTTTTTTTTTAATTTTTTTATCTAGGTTAATCAATCAGCGCCTGATGGAGGAACAGAGTCAGGTAGAGGAGCTACATAAGAATCTTCAAGAACAGGGCTCCAAAGCAGATGATGTGAGTAATTAAATGTTTGTTCTGAATTGTGTTTGTGTAATGCTGATATCAGTTGAAATGTTGGCAACAACCACAGAAAGTCAAATTCCCATCATACCACAATTGGTGAATAAAGATGGTCCCCAAGACTGCAGTACACCGCTCCGCCTGATGGCTCAAGGTTTTGATATTTTATTTTAAAGAGTAATTTGCAAACGTGAGAAGGCAAAAATTAGTTAACCATTTTAGACCCCGTCACATTTGTTTGTGTTCTTACAGACTTGACCCAATGTATAGAAAACAGTGGAAATCACTTTTGATTTCCTTTTTGTTGTAACTAACTCTTCCTAACAATAACCATTTCTAACACTCACTGTATCCATGATCTTATTTTTCTGTTTGTGTGTGCGCTTCTACATTATTTCTATGTTGTAGCCGTAGAAAGCCTTGACAGCATTAGTAAATTAATTAAACGTGAGATTATACCACCATAAATGTGTTCTAGTTCATACTAACATACTTATCTTATGTTTCACCTGTGATGCTGGAACACCAAAGGGGGAAATTTTCATCGCCGTCTTCTCTGTTCCCTTTCTCCTTCAAACTAGTTCCTAGTAGGGGACTACTGGTATTTAGGAAGAGGAGTTTTGGAGCATCTCCCGAGAAGGTTTATGTGTGAGAAAGAGCTTGCATGCAACGCCATCTTTCATGAGCTGCTATGTTTCTTAACTACATAATTAACCCTAATTTAAAAAAACTAAACATTTCTTTCTTTCTTGGGATTTCTGGTTCTATTCCTGCCAGCCTGTGTAGATTTTGCATCCCATCACCAACATCATCCGTCTTTTCACTCAAGATGAACAGAACACTGTTTTTCAGTATTGTACAAATAGACAATATGCAAAGAATGGAAAAACTGATTTCCTCAATGCATCACAATTATGAAGGAATTACTTAGGAGAGCGTTTTCTTAAGTGATAATATCAGTACAGGTTCAGTCATTGAGTCTTGGAGCTGGTGTGTCAAACATCAGGTGCAAAGATGGGAAAGACACCGTGACACATTACCACTTGGATGTAAAACCATCCACATTTGGCAGGTCTGTGATTCTTGCTGATCAGTAAAATACTTTTTATTTCACGTTTTCTTTTCAAATAATGCTCCCACTGTCAGACTATAGTAAGTATAACTTTGTGATTCCTGACAAATTCCCTCTTTTAGACTTTCCTGAAACAAATGTGTAACAACTCAGAATGTAATAAATTTGTACACTGTAAAACCATTGCATGACGTAACGCTAGTGTTGTTTTATATACATCATATATTTTTAGAGAATACAATAAGATCTACAAAATACACCATAATTTCTTTGCAAATAGAATTACAACTTGGTCAGAATTACCCCAAGAATCATTGGATTTTTAACCTTGTATTGAACATTTTACTGGCTTTTATGCATTTGTTACACTGAGTTGCTACACACTAGAGTTCCGTTTCTTCCTAGTAAGGTGTCGGGATTCTGCAGGTTTCTTTTTCCTGTGCGAAATAGATCTTTAATCGTAGGCACCCCCTACATGTAGATTTTTTTCTTCCTGTAGAAACCTATCTTTCCTTGATTCTGTTTGATTGCTAGTTTAGAGATACTCTGCAGATTTGTGCTTTCACATGGTTTTGCTGCGCACCACATGGACAGTGGTACTGCCTATGGATACAGGATCTTGTAATGTAGTACACTATCATTATGATAACCTTTTCTAAAATTATCTGTTCTACACTTCCCTCTGCTGGATGAGAAGGGAAATATGTAGGGTTTTGTTATATTGTGGTGCCTTTAAGTACAACTTTGACTGATCCTTTTTAACCAGGCAGGCACTGTGTGTCTCTTTGAATCTTTCTATTTTTTGAAGTTGTAACTTGTAGCCCTAGGTTTTATAGGGTTGTGATATAATGTTATCAAACATGTCCTTTGTCTTCTTTTAGTCTTCCATTCTAAAGAAGAAATATGAGGAGCACATGTAAGTTGTCATCTTATACACCCAGAAATATGTTTTGCTGGGTCAGAATAACATAAAACATGTCCTCGTCATTCAGTCCTGGAATGCTTGAAACATTGAAACATGAAATATTAGACAAAACTATGTCTAAAGAAAACATTTTGCTTTGTACTCTTCATCAGGGAGAAAGTACGAGAGTTGAACAATGAGTTACTGAAGAAAAATTCCTTCATCGACGAAATGGAGCCTAAATACAACGCCAGCTGTGAGTTTGGACCCTGTTGAATTCTGAATGTGTGAAGTGCACCTGAAACCTGTTGACCTCCATCCTCTCCTAACATCTGTTCTTATCATTTTTAACAAAAAATCTTGGTGTTGTTCCCTCTCAGCTCAACGAGTGGAGGAGCTGGAAGAGGCCTTGAAGAAGAAAGATGAAGACATGAAACAGATGGAGGAAAGATATAAGAAATACCTGGAGAAAGCCAAGAGTGTGAGTATACTTTTATTACTAAAAACTGAACTGATTACCAAACTATCTTTTGCACGGTGAATTGTTGTAACCAGGGATGCTTGCAGTAGGTGTGGGTCAGCAAGAAAATGTGATTGAATTGTGATGTGATTGAATGTGTCCTCTGCAGGTGATCCGGACCCTGGACCCCAAGCAGAACCAGGGTTCAGGTCCAGAGGTCCAGGCACTGAAGAACCAGTTGCAGGAGAAGGAGAGGATGTTGCACTCATTGGAGGTAATTACGCGTTAGAAGAATTAGATGATCAGGTAAAGAAAAGAGTGGACTTTTTAGAAAACCACTGACTTGAGAAGCAAGCCTGTTGGGACATTGACAAA
Organism: Lateolabrax maculatus; assembly: GCA_031216445.1. Classification (NCBI taxonomy): domain Eukaryota; kingdom Metazoa; phylum Chordata; class Actinopteri; order Acropomatiformes; family Lateolabracidae; genus Lateolabrax; species Lateolabrax maculatus. Next base: position 13,356,471 of record CM062219.1, read on the forward strand.
ATTTGGGCAACAGTGTATTGTAGCTTAAAAAAATAATTGCATTGCTAAACTGTTTTGTGGATTTTATTTCCTCCAAACAGAAAGAGATGGACAAGACAAAAGGCCAGAGAGATTACGAGGAGAAATTGATTGTGTCAGCCTGGTACAATATGGTAAGAAGAACCTACACAGCCTGAAACACAGTTGACACCAATTTTGACTACTGACTTAGTCATAATACACAAAAATATATAGAAGTGCGACGATTAGTCAACCAAAAGAAATTATTTGGCAACTAGGTTGTTAATCTGTTAATCGTTTCATTCGCCATTTTTCATGTAAAAAGAATTCCCCACTTTTGTTAGTCTCACCTTTATAAAGAATTTAATATTTTGGGGTTTTGGACTGTTGGTCGGACAAAACAAGACGTTTAATGATGAGTAATGTGATTGCCGTTTCACTGTTTTCTGATGTTTTATTGACCAAATGTTTATCAGTTGATGGAGAAGAGAATGGCCACATTTATTTATAACGAAAATAATCGTTGGTTGCAGCACTAAAGTAATACATAGCTGACCCAAAGACAATTTTTAGCTGTGACCAGCAGTAAAACATAAAAAAAAAATACTTATCTGGACGTTATTTTCAGTTCTTCTTTTGATAAACTGAACGTTCTGCTTTTTTTGTTACACATAGCATTCCGCATGTTTTAATGTGTGAACAGTTTTTTTAATTCCCTTTTTTATGTAGACCCAGTATTGCTGGGAACAAGAAATCACAATCATTTGCAAGTCATGCATGAAGCCACTTGAACCACTAGAGGACAGCATATGCTTTGTATAAGCTTATTACAGTATTTGCACATTACATTAGTTACACATTTGATCAATAGCTGGTGTTAATGTTCCTGAGTTGTTAAATCGGCACTAATCTTGTGTTTAAGCTAATTTGCTTTCTCATACATCAACATTAGTGGACTGATGGTAGCTGATTCTTTAGTGACTCTCTTCCTGGCTATTGAGCTATTGAGTCTCCATCTACTTATTGTCTTGTTATACCGATGGTGAGCATTAAGAACATGTTTAAGACTTCCTCTGCGTCTTTTCCCAGGGTATGTCTCTGCAGAAGAAGGCGGCTGAAGACAGACTTGCCAACACCGGTTCTGGTCAGTCTTTCCTGGCCCGCCAGAGACAAGCCACCAGCACACGCCGCCCCTATCCCGGCCACGTCCAGCCAGCTACCGCAAGGTAGATGGCAGCAGGGCAGAAACATACTGCGACAAACTACCTTACAAATCCCCTGAACTTACATACAGTAGATGTGCCTTTTTTGAGGCACACTATATCCATTCATTTCTAATGGACGTTCTTGTTTCCCTGCATTCTGCGTATTGATTTTCCTTTTTTTTTTTCCTTCTTGATCAGATCCCTGAGGTAGAGAGTCCAGGCAAGGCTGCCCAAATCTTGCACCACTTTATTTCCTGACTAAGCATAATTTACACTGACTCCTATGATGACAGGCTTCTACCCTTTTCACACCCAAGCATATTTGATAGGGTCTGACTAATCCCTCCAAACACCCTGTATTCCTCCCTCTCAACCACTGATCCTCCTCAGCCTGTGCTCTGTGGCAACCTTTTGCCAGGCAGGTAATCTGGACCCCAAGGCAGAGAAGAATCGCATCTTCTTGACAAGTTGATGTCATTATTGCTTAGAGGAACCGCTCTGCCTGTTCATGCAGTATTCATGCACATCTCTACCTGTAATAGCATTTGAGGTTCATTTTTTTTTGTTTTTTTGACCAGAGTTGTCAAGTTTTCTGTCTTGCGTTACCTGTTATAACTCTTATGATGTAGCTTTAAGGGGGTTACAGTCAGTGTGTCTGTTTTTCAAATGGAAATAAGTGGCTCTTCTCCCATGTTATGATGTTTTGATCTGGGGAATTTAGAACAATATTGAGCAAGAAATACTGAGGCAAAGGAAGATGTATAGTCATCACATGTAAATGTTCCATTTGCTGGCAAAATGGTCAGAATGATCTCTAATAAGACTACATGATTTTGGGGAAAAAAACAGGTAACTGTCTGCTGGTAACTGTGCAGCAATAATTGGGAATGGTAATTTCCCTCAAGAAAAAAGTAACTGCTTCAGCTGTTTGAGTTGTTTCACACGTTGCGACAGCTAGGTAGATTGTGGCGACGAATTGTATAGACTGGTTTCAATATCTTTCATAAAGAGCCATCGTCAAGCAAAGTGGGAAAGGCATCAGTTCGCATGGTGTTAGTTTTACCAGCATTCAACAGGTTGTTGCAGACAAGGCTAGTTCCGAGGTAGTTGCTAAGTTTTAGATCCTGGGACTGTGTTGAAAAAAGTGTTTATTTAATGTAGCTCCTTGAATTTCCGTGCATTTACTCTCCATATCATTTGATTGATTGCTATCACAGTGAAAGGTTTTTCAAGGTGTGTTACAAGGGGTTTTGAAAAGCAATACCCAGAATCCCCCATGTCACTTTAAATAGGAAAGGTATGCTTGTTGCAGCTGTTCCAGTCCTCTCTTTAATCAGTTTTTGTTCCATTCTGCTTACATTATCATTGTTTTCAACTCACATATTGAATGATCGCTTATTAACATGATGGACCTTTTTTAGAAGCCCTGAAATTAACCTTGTTCATTTTCTGTGCATGTGTTCAGATCAACGCCAGAGTGTCATGCCATCAGGCCCCGCCGTCTGACCGTTATCTCTCTCTTTCTCCTCCCTCAACAGCAATGTCACTGCATGACTGGCACACCAGTGAACTGGCCGAGCCGAGTGTGGCCTGGCCTGGCCCGGCCTGCGCTGGGCTAGGCCGAGGCACGCGATGCATGAACTACCTGCCTGCCTACTGTTTGCATGACTTTGCATTGACCTCGAGCCTGCCAATAACCAGCACACCAGCAGCAGCATGAGCACTAACAACCCTCTGCAGTGTCATGCATTGTAACCTCCAGGCGAGCCCGTGGATGGGATGGGGTCGGAAAAGATAACTCTCACCTCCCTCCCCCAATTAAACTCCTTTCCACTCTTTCAGTTCCTTACTCCTCTTGTTTTCCTGCTCTTTATCTTTTCCATTCTACTGCTCCCCCCCTCCCTTTAATCTTCATGGACATGCCTGCTTGTGCTTTCACACCGCATCAAGTCTGTTACAATTCAAACTATGTTACAAACACCTAGGACAGGGGCAGAATATCGCATTATAGTCTGTCAATCAAGCAGTTGATCTATTCATAGCCCTTTTCTGTAGTACTTGTGTGTAACTTGACGTTGGCAGGCTGCTTCTGGATACCTCAATGACATATTTTCACATATCTGTTTTTATTTACACGGTTGGAGGACAGTTGCCACCAGAATGAGAGAAATATTTGAGAGGTGTAGCCTGCAAGTCAGTCTGCATAACAAAGGAGTCAGCTCCCTTTTAAACTTCTAAGTGTGTATCTTCTGCGATGGGTGTGCCCAGCCTCTCCTCAAGTTGTTGCTAGATGGCATCTTAGAAGTGGTTTTACCTCAAGTATTAGTGAGTACAGCAAGTTTTAGACTAAAGGAGAGCTTATGGGGAATTACTGTGTTGCCCTGTAGGCCTGTAGACAGTTTGCATAAGAGCATAGGATGGCAAAATAACTGTTTTTAAATGGATAACATTGTTACAGATTTGCTTTTATATAGGATGAAAGCCCGCATTAAGCTTACCTGCAATTTTTCTTTAGATTAAATCTAATGTCAGCGTAGTGTCTTGATAAAACACACATTTAATTTCACATTTATATAGTGTTTCTGATGTTGGCTGTTTTGTAGTTGACTACTACGTTGTCTATGTTATTTGTCTAAGCAGCAAATACCATGTGGTCTAAATGAGCCAAAAGCAATTTGATAGAATTTACGAAAAAAAAAAAAAGGATATTAAACCTGTGCATTTGCTCACGTAGGCTAATGTACAGTATATTCATTTGGTTGGATTGAAAGGGCTAACTATTTTAAAAATGTAGAAAAGGGAAACCTTTGCAACAATCCCAAAAGACCCTCCAGACCCATATTCAGTACATTTCAAAAACACACCAGGCAGTTCATAGTAATCCTGCAACTGTTTTACAATGTTTCATTGTTTTGTTATTCAAACTTAACGGCATAGTTATGTGATAATATTGTTTGCCATTAATTCTTAATCATAGAAGTCTCAGCGTTAACCGCAATACAAAGGACAAGAGTTAAACAGGACACAAATGATAGTATCAGTCATAGGGAAACTTCACTTGTTGTTGTTGTCGTTGTTGTTTTATGTTCTTGTAAGTCATTTTTGTGAAGCGTTTTTAATAAATGTCTTATTTAAATTTTATTTCCAGATCTTATTAAAAATATGTTGACAAAAAGATTGAGAGAGACTGAGGGTAAACACCTGGACCTAAGGATATATGCATATTATAGGCATAAATGCATGCATTTTTCAAATAAGAGAGATGGTTGAATCCTCTAATTTAGTGCCTTTGTTTAAAATATGATTTTCTTTAAAAAAAAAAAGACTGGCTGGTCTCAATAGGAGTTAAGGCATCAAGGCATGACATCTTTTAAGACCAGTTTTATTGTGTTATTTGAAAAGAAAGAAAAAGATATCTGAGATGGGCTTTAATCTCATCCACATGATACATTTTTTGACAAACAACTTGTATTATTTAAATTTAGTAGGCTTAATGGGGGCTTTTCTTCTGTTTTTTTTAACCTATTTTACTCATAATTGTGTAACCTTGGTTTAATTCATGCCGTGCATTTTTATCTTAATGGCTTATTTATTCTTTTGCCGCTTGTACAGCAGTGTTGTTACATTTTTTTTATATTAGTAGTATTATATCACCACTTATACTGTTACAATGGACGGGAAGTTTCCATACAACATCAAAATACTGTTAAATACTTGTCTTATGCAACAAAAGGAGGAGATGGTTTGAAATAGTGTAGTGTTTGTCTCCATCCAATGACACAGATGTTATATTATCAGTGTAAACTTGTGTAAAATGGAGAAAAACACAGCAAGGTTGCATTTACCTCTGGTCTTTTCAGGAAGAGGAGTTTCTTAGGAAATGACTGTGCTAAGACACTTGTTTGAAAATGAATGTTTTCTCATTAACAAAAAAAGCACATTTTACACTTTTAATTCACTGACATGTCGGTGAATTTACTGTGACCCTACAAATTATCATATTTTCCAGTGTTTTAGTGACGGCAACAAAGACTGTGGCCATGTTTGTGGGAAAAGGCTCATTAGCTTTTTGGTTGCATGTGTAAATTGTTGATTGCATTATTTTGATTAAACAAGGACAAATCTGATTCTACATTTGGTCATCAAATGAATTTGTGTCCAAGTGAGCGGTGAAATAACATTTGTCGTATAAATTCCGTTGCAAAGAGGTGACATGTTTTGTCCAGTTCTCTACTTGTTTCTGTCCAAATCTATGTTTTGCAAACCACTTGCCATTAACATCCACATTTGAGCTGTTCTATGACACAGAACTCTTTTAGCCGTCCAATCCCCAGTATTCATTGGTTTGGTTAGAAATTTGTATATAATGGAGCCCATCCACATTGTGGTTGACCTGTTTAAATTAATATCAGGGATGTTGGGGAAAACCTTTTTTGTTATTTAATATCTCCCTCCCTCCTCTTAAGAAAAAGCATATTGTGTTGTCCCCTTTTATCCCCATCAAGTTAGCCACTGTATTTTGATGCATATATGTGTCTGTGTATATACTTAATATTACTGGCAAATAATGAGATACTGGGGGAAAGACAAGGCAGTTACAGTAACATAAACTGATTTCAGAAGCCAGCTAGTTTGGGCCATTTTCAGACCTTATTAATGCTACTTACTTCTCAGTAAAGAAGGAAAAGCGACCTCTTAATGTACTGTTCAAGCTATAACCCAAAATAACTCTTAATACTCATGTTGGAGAACAAAGTACTGAATGAGTATTGCAGTAATATTTACAAAACTCGGTCATTATGTGGTGTATTACTTTCATGCCCAAGCTAAAATGAGTAACCTGTGTTCCCTAGTGTTACTTGACTGCTAATTGCACTGTGGGGCAGTTAAAGGTTAGAGAGGTGAAACAAACAACATGAGGCTGTTAACAGGTCAGAATCTATCACAAAGCGTGCAGTGTTTGATGTATTTTTTTACTCATTGGCAAACTTTTCTTTACATATTGAAGTAGCAAATAACCTTCCATTTGCCAAGTTTTATATTGCTTGTATACAAACACACTATGTACATACTGTATGTGACAGTGGTGGAGGAGGTTTCTGGCCATTTGAGAATGAGAAAATAAAACTCATGTCTAACTAGATGGATTTCATAAAGCATCTGTCCGATGAGGACCTATTGATGAAAATGTGCTTCCTACACTGCAAAAACGTGGACATGACATTGTAAATAAAGCTTGTATAAAACATGCCTTTCTGCTTTCTAATTTTGACTTAACATGATGCCCAGTATTTTAAGTATTTTCATTTTCTGATACCACACACATCCTGAGTTGTTTTGTGTGTTTGGTTTCATAGGTTACATTTATTTAAAATAGACACACACAAACTAAAATTGGACTATGGCCATAATTGAATCCATGTCTTGCTGAGTGGGTAAATCCATTATTTGACCACAAAATTAAATGATAAAATGTTTTCATTACATAAATATTTTGTAATAAGTATCAAATGAAATTGTGGAAGGGGTTGCTCGTATTAGGAACCTACAGTAAATTATCACCTGTCAAGGCAAGTCAATTTTATTTCTATAGCCAAAAAAGTATTTTCTGAAATGGAAGAGCTGTAAGGGCACAGATACCCTGAATACAATACATCACTCTTGAGCAGGAGAGGACAATAACCTTGGGGGGCAGGTAAATGTTGCATGGTAGCATGTTGTACACACAATCCATAGGTAGAAAATAACGCAAGAGCAAAAACACTCAACACTTTCTTCAGCTGGAAACCGGTTTCCCCTAGACATAGCTTGCCAATAATCCTATCGCAGTCTTAGTGCTATAACCACTCACTAAATCAGCATTATTCTGTCAAAGTTCTGTATTAGCTATGGATCATGGTGAATTCTGATTTTCAGCATCTGGCTTCTCCAGTGAACTGAACCTGTGCAAACACAAACACAGCCCTGCCTGGGAAACGAAGCCTGGATGCCCCTCGAGGCTGCGGACACAGGAACTACCCTGTATCAGTGTCCCATCCTTCATTCCTGAGATCTTCTTTTTTTCTCCCTCTAACCTCAGCCTCTGGGTGCTTCCTCCTGACATGTCACGGCAGAGGTCCAGAGTCAATAAAAAATACACTTCTCTGGTTTCTCACTCACTTCCATCATGATGGGCTGGACTGAAAGGAGGGGAGACGATGGTTACAGTCCAGTGTGTTGATGCCGCTTTCCATACCTGGATCAAGTCATATATGCTGATGGTATATTCTTATCCCAGTTAGGTCCCAAAAACACATTACTGAAAGTTTAGATGGTAACAGTACGTTAACATTAATATTGTTCATTGTTTGTGAGTTTGAACCCCAGTGTGATATTTTAAACAGGACTTTCTTCTAGATGACAATTATTAATTGTAAATAAGTTTATCCTGCTGCTGTGAGAGATGCATGGATTACCATACATCATGTCAGTGCTGTAGGGATGTGTAGATGACGATGAAGATGTAAATATATAGTACAGCAGTGTCCTGGCAAAATAATCCTATATCTATTTATATGTTGATAGTCTGAAATATCTCAAGAACTATCAGATGGATTGGCATAAAATGTAGCACAGACATTCCTGGTCCCCAGAGGATAAATCCTACTGACTCTGATGATCCTCCGACTGTTTTTCTAGTTCCACCATGAGGTTGACGTCTGTGGTTTTGATTCGTGAACCCCTCAGAATGAATTGTAATAACTTTGGTGATCCCTTCACGGTGCATATAGCACCATCATCAGGCCAAACTTTTTGTACAACACTTTTTTTTAAGACCAAGTACTCACAAAACTAATGCCATCCCCATTAGTCTCAACTGTACTGTTTGTTAAGTGCTAATAAGTAAATATCAGCTAATATTACGAGCATGTTTAACGTAAGCATTTAGCTCAAAGCATTGCTGTGACTGAATACAGTCTTACAAAGACACTAGTATGGCTGTAGACTCTTATTAGTCTTGTTAACCTGTGAAAGAAATATACCAACATAACTATTACAATATTAGAAATATATTCACAAAACATAATTTTCAAAATAGTTTTCAATATGTCCCTGTTGCCAAATCATGCACACTTTAAATAAATAGAAACTGGAAGTACTTACTGGTGTTTACTGTATGTTATAATTCCAGTTTGCTCAATCTTGTCAGGATTTCAACTACAAAGGGAAAAAAAAATGAGGTCAGGGGAAATCAATGAGAGGATAAATTAACACCACAGGCAGACAGTGAGTCATGAACATAATAAATAGGGTGGACAACCAGCAGCACTGACACGATTCCACTCCTGTGGTCCATACAAACCCCCCAATTCTTCTACTGTTATGTGAAACATGACCACATGGTGTCTGATTCACCGTCATTCCACTGTGGTTCCACAAATATAACAGATGTAGGAAATTAATCTTTAAGAACCAACCTGCGAATAAATAAACTACATACATGAAATTTACCTTTGAAATGCAACGTAAAAACTTTCCAGCATCAGAATGTATGAAAGTGTTTCACTTTATGTGGCTTGGATGTAGAGCAAGTTTTTTTTCATTTGAAAATAAAAAATAAGAAACGTTTGACACCTTTAAAGCTTTGGAGACTATGTCAAATAAATGGCAATACAGTACGCCCATTTTACAGAACATTGTTGCTCTTACCAGCAAATGCTGCCAGAGTAAGAACATTGTATTTAGTATCCAAAGAAAATGTTGTCATTGATCCCAGATGGTTTTTTCTGTTTCCCAATATTGAAGTAATTACAGAATCATTCCACTGGGAGGAAAATCAGAGCTGTCATTTCCCTAATGAAAGAGCCTGTTATTATTTCTTCATAACTTAGCATTTGGCTGACAATATGGGCTTTATGACACTTTCAATTTACATTTCAATCATGCTGGTGGGGGGGTGGAGCCCTGATAACACAAGGCTCTCATTGATGCACACACTCCAACGCGCACACACGCAATTTCGACACACACAGATCAGGTGGTGTTTCAGCGCTTTGGATTGGAGCCTGGCGGATACCTGACCTGAGATTTTAACACGCACATGCACACAAAAAGCACAGACACACACCTTCCAACACACACAGAGTACTTTCAGCATCAGCCAGCACACAGACAACCTCTCCACTTTTACGTGATCATTTTTGGCACGACTTCAATGAGACGCAGGTGAGAAGTGCACTGGGGAAACTGAAACCTCATGCTCAGCCTGTTGACACAGTCAGAGAGTAAAAGGAAGGCAGAGTGGCTCTTTAGATTGTATTGACCCCTGCGAGCGAGGAGCAGTTTGACTGACAGCCGCTGTGTACAAGAGGCTGCAGCTTATAAAAGGCTAACATGCAGGCCAAGCAGGGAAGTGAGTTTTCTTTGAGACACAAATCTCTTTCATTTGACATCAAGATTTACCTATTCCTGCTGGTTTTTGGCCTCCTCTCAGGCTTGTTATGCTGTTAAAATGCCTCTCGTTGAGCGATAGGTTACAGAGGTCTCTCTGAAGAACAGATCTGGTTTTCTTTCCTACATGAAGCATGACATTTTCAGACAAATTCTCAAGATTGCCACCACGTTAAATGAGCAAACTCAACAATACAATTCAGGATTCAACAGTCCTACAACAGGTACTTGACACCATCACACTGAAGCCAAAAACAACAACTAACTGCAATTGGACTTTACTTTAAAGGACTTTAAAACACAAGGGACTCTCAAATAAATCAAGATGACTTTGCAACAATAACCTATTAGCGTTTTTGACAACTTCTAATGCGCTGGAGAATTGTGTTTATTCGTCTGCACAGACAACACGATTTCACAATGATCAGCTGTGCAAATGTTGTATAAGAAAGTAAATGCATTCAACTTGTTTGTCGGGTCTAAAGGATACACACAATGCATTTTGGTGAGAAATACTCAATGTAAACAGAAACTTTGTTTGTTTACAAGAAAAATTCAAAGGGCACCTTCAAACCACACGTTATAATGTGTATAATGAGTATTGGCTAATTGTATTTTGTGTGGTGAGTTGTTACAAAGGTATGGGGTCTTGGTTGCAAGTGTGTTATCATCGCGTGGAAAAACAGACAAACAAGCGCTACATGGTTTTCACCACTGAAGCCTGTGCATTTTTTACATTTAGTAACACATTCCAATTGGTTTGACTTGCTCTCAGGATTGTGGGCTATTTCCGCACACATGGGACATCATAAACCGAAGGCTATAGCAAAAACAGAGAAATTCTTTTTTTAATTCCATATCTCTTTATTGTCCCACTGTCTCTCTCATGATGAGCATGATACATGCATGATATGAAATGTAGATACCAATTAACACCATTTTTCATTTGTTTTTAGGAGGATTAGTAAATTCTCTGTTGTTGTTGATCTTTGCTTTTAAATACCCATATTTCCTAGCCTGGGAACCAGACAGATCTGCGAGCTCATGTTTCATTCGCTCTGGCAGATACGTCTGGCCCACCTCTCATTTGGAGAGATTTCCATCAGAACTGGTATGTGGCGAGCCAATCAAAGCCGTTTATCTAATATGCGGCAGGTTTAATACGATGACTGAAAGAGAGGAGCGCCGTTGAGGCATCTTCATAAATAACCAAGATGGCTGCCACTGCTGCGGAACGTTCCACGGCGTAGGACGGCGTAGGATGGCGTTTTGTTGCTCTGATTGGTTGTCTGCGCCCGTTGATAATGCCCCTTGGAAATCCAAAAATGAACTGAGAGGTATCAGACTAATACACATTTGCAAATTAGTCTAGCGATGCCAGGCTCCATATTTCCAGGTGGTTCATCTGTATTTAACAAGCTTCATAAATAGAGTGCATGTGGGAATTTAGCTAACTATATGTAGTCATCAAGTTCAGGTGCAGCGGATACTGTACACATTTAACCTTGCTTCTCTCCCTTTCAAACACACACATACACGTTCATACACATGCACATAGAGGCCAACGGAGAGCAGAAAAACCACCGGACCAGAGGGATGAACGTCTGAGTGATCGCCACGCTGTTTGAGCCACAGTGAGTCACACTGAGCGCCGTGACCACTAAATCAAAGAGCTGTTTGAACAGCTGCATTCCTTCACACCCCTTCATCCCCTCGTTCTCTCTCTCTCTTGCTGTGCAGTAATACTAATTCTGGTTTCGCTGCTTACCGCACTCCCCCTCCCCAGTCATGTTCTGGTGTGATGGAGAGCAAGCTTAATGGAAAAAGAGTGCCAAAGTGAGGTAAGCCATCCTTTGAGTGTGGACAGGTGTCTATTAGAAGTTGGGCATAGAGATGAGACACAGAAACTCTGTGAGGCGTCACAGCCGCAACTGCAGGTGATTTATGGACCCATGACAGCCCGAGTGAGTCACTGGGTAGCTACCATTTATTTTCACACATAGTGCTGCCCCACTCCAGAGTCATATACTGTTGAGCCATTCGTTTTCAGTGACGGGCATGATAATTGAGATTGTGTGGACAAACCCAGAAGTGAAACATTTCTTTTGATTGAACTTTTCCAGAGTTTTGTTGGTTCTCTGGATTTGAACAGTCAGCAGACTGAACTGATAAAGAGTTGATCCTACATTGCTTGATATTTAGAATAGTGTTCATCTTAGCATAGTGATGTTATGGTCCGCAACTTAAAGGAATACTAGAATTGAATATTCAAGTATGTTTTTTGCTTTAGGCGTGAGATGATTTTTAACCTCACAGTACTGATGTAGATTTGGTGGTTTACATTGGCAAGATAAAAAATGTATGCATGCCTTTTTAAAATTACAGATTTCACATCAAATCCACAACATCTATGTTTCCTTTGGCACATTTCTATGGTTTGATCCTTGAAAGAAATGAAGCATGACAGTGTCTCCATCAAAAGGTAATTTTATCTTTTGTGGTGAGATTAATAACTCCTGTAACTGTGACCTTCAACAGACCGATGGATTAGAATTACAAAGCAGGTAAAAAGCATAGAAAACTTCAACAGATATTTCTCAACAGATTAATATCCTATAGTTATCTTCTGCCATAATCCAGAGAGGGTGTTTTTGTTTTAAAAAATTATCAATAAAATAAAAGCAAGACAAGCTTGGAAACAAACATTCAGCAGTACAGGTCTGACTCAAGATCAATATCAGAGCAGTCGATTTCTTCTATTTCTACTTTTTGTTTTTGGAAAGTGGAAAGAAATGTAGGCTTTGAGCACTTTGAAGCCTCTGGCAGTGACAGATAACTGACACATCAATTTAAGCATGCCTTCATGGAAACTAATGATCTGAATACACATGCACAGTGCACATCAGAGAGAGAGAGGAGAGAGAGAGCGTCTCCTTGGAATGGGCTGGAAGTTGAGGGTGGAGTTGGAATGATAATAGTAGGAAAGATAATTATTATTTTTCTTTACCTAACACTGGCTGGGAGCAATAAACAACTCACAATCAACTTTTGACCTCAACTGGAGACAATCCTTGGAAAAAACGGGATTGATTTCACATGTATTCACGTTTGTTTAAGTTCACAAATAAACAGAACTGAACATGTTTCGGGTAATTGTTTTGGTCTGTATGTGATTTGATGCCAAACATACCACTAAACCAAGAAATCTAACCCACACTGGAAAATACTGTCAAGCTTTGCAAATTTGACTGTCATATCATGGCATGTGAAGTCTCATCACTACGTAGTGTGGCGCAAAGTACGGGATTAAGGCACCAATGTAATGCCTGATTATTGAGTGAAGGTTATCAGGAGCAATAATCAAGACTTCAATTTTATCTGCATTTAACTGCAAGAAATTATTTGCCATCTATTAGACTTATCAGGTTTGAAGGAAAAGTATAACTGGATGTCATCTGTGTACAAAGGATAGCAGATGTTTCTAAAACTACCAATAATCTGTCCTAGTGGAAGCATATATATGCAGCCTCAGGACTGATCCCTGGATGCCACATGACAAAGCAGCAGTGTCCAACACAAGTTCACCGACAGAAACAGAGACAGTCCTACCACTGAGATAGGAGAGGAACCATTCCAATGCATTCCCAGATGAGTACAGATTTCCCTCTAAATAAGGCCAATTAATAAACCTCAGATAATTATCTCACATGCCTTGGTAAACTAATTTCAGTCATCCAGGCGGTAGTCAGAGTATTACGCGTAAAAAATGATTGTAGATGCAAAAGGAATTATGGACAAATAAAAAGATAAATCTTTACATAACTGAACCACAGTACACTGACTTAAACTGACAAGCTTTTGACCAGTAAGTATACCCACAACATGGGATAACTGCGTGTGTACTGTGTACTCCAATGCAGTTGCGCAAAATGCTTTTGTCATGCTAGTAAAATAAATACAATTCTATGGATTAACAATTAGTTGGTTTAAAAAGTTACAAAATCAAAGGCTGTATCTATCTACCTATCTATCTATCTATCTATCTATATATATATCAGATGCATTTTAATTGTGATTTGTTGCATTATTCATTATGAGGAATGTTTAACTATATGATAAAAACATTTCTCAAGTTTAACACCTACAGTAGTTAAAGTCTAAATTAGCTTGGTTTTCTTACCGGAGGTTTGAAAGGAGATGAGAAATATCCCTTCATCTATCATTATTCATCTATTTTGTCATTCAAAGTTTTGATTCTCAAAATTTTGACTTTGACAAAACTACTTTTAAAAAAATGTTTATGACCTCACTCACCTCATCACTGTCTTTGTCATTATTTGCACTGACTCTGGAATTTCTAACAAATAGATCACAAGTATGTTGTGATTCATTTGTTAAAACGAAAACTAACTAAATTACACCTAATATAAGAAAAAATGTATAAACTTTACTTTGAAAATATGTCCAAATATCCTCTATATATCATGTCTGCCTATATCCTAATAAAGAGAGTAGAAACAGGAGAGTGGTGGTGGAGGGTTGGTAATCTAGGACATGAGCTGGGAGCAGACCTTTGGATCCAGTATACGTGGTATGTGTGTCTGCCCACAGAGCCGTCAGGACACCCTGGATTCCAGTAAATGCTTTTTACCATGAACACCATTTTTGCTTTGATGCTGTGACTAAAGGCTCAGTCACACAACCACTTCCATCTCAACTAACCATGCAGTCATGCCTTTTTCTGGTCTGCGTGTCATTTGCTGTTAATGTCATGTTTGTTTTTGAAATGTGAAACTATAGATGTTTACAAAAACTAGATAATTGAATGTGTTGTGAATATGAAAAACAGCAATCATGTGGTTTGTATCCCTGCTAAAACTAAAAGGTCAGCGTGTAAATCTTACTGAAGTTGAGTTATCGGGAAGGTTTGTTTGCTTGTGTTGGGAATTCAGAGATTAGAATAGATGGGATTACTGCAAGAGGCACCAAAACCCTATTTAGATCATTAGTGCAGTCAGGTCAGATTATCATTTCACACAAATAAAGTCAATGTGGTTTACATATTTTTTTTTCTTTTTACATCCAGAAAATACATCATAACAAAGGCCACATCTGCTTTCAACAGTCTTTTTGTCCCTGCCTTAGTAGTGATGCTGTTAAAATAACTCCACTCAGAGACAGGAAATTTAAGGAAGTCACTGTTTACTGAGATTACATAGATCAGGATTTGTCTGTATAACACATTCCATACAAGGTAACCTGTATCAATAAAATGGCTTAGTTGCTGTTTCGGTTGTGAGAGATTACCAAAACTTCCTTCAGCAGGAAGCCACCTGATAATCAGGAGACATCAAACACTGAGGCCTTCTTTTCTGTTAATCTGCATTGTCCCGAGCATCTTTTTTTGTTAAAAAATGTACGTTGTCGGTGGGATTTTTGTCTGTCTTTCTGTATAAACAACAACAAAGTCCAGCAGGTAAATAGTCAATGTGATACTGAAGGCAACAAAAACTGGCATGCCGTCAATGTTTGGAGAGATGACAGATAGCAGCTCAGTCAGCTAAATATTCAGCATTATAGCAGCTTCCACTGCTCATTTCATGTGCTACCTGGCAGCATACGAAGAGCAAGTCATCCTCTTTGTCCTGCCTAGTCCAGCCTGTTGTCTGCAGGTGAAATAAAATCAAGTTGGTCATTGTATACGACCTCTGTGTTGATGCAAGAGTTTGCAAGTCTTTATCTATCCTTGAATGAGAATAGAAACATGGCACAGCAGTTTGGTTGTAATGAAGAAAATTGCTTTTACAATCATGATGTGTGATTAGATACAGTAACAAAGTTGGGAGTGTAGTTTATTCCACCTATAGACAGCTGAGAGATTCTCAGTCTGAACATACAGACACAATCCTGCAGTGCGTTTATTCAGGTTATTCAAGTGCAGTTGCTACATTTTAAACTCAGCTGAAAAGAAAAAGGCAGAGTTATGCACACAAATGCCATTTTAAGGCTCTTGATTGCTAGATATAGGCTACTGTATAAATAATAGATGAAGATAAAATCGGTCATGAATTTCCTAAGTGACACTTTTTTAAATTAAAGCTATGTGTAGAATTTAAAAAGTTCTGAAGGGCTAAAAGCATAGACTCTACATGGCTGAACGCAAAACACGTCCTCTTCCTTATCCTCAGCTTGCAGAGGGTTAGATGAGAACATCAATACCACTATATATCGTGTTTGCTTAGTCTGTACAAACAGACTGGATAGAGCCATGGTAGCAATTTCATCCTGCGCAGTCTTTAAGCTAAAATAAGCCAAATCTCTGCTTGCTGTATATTTAAGATAGCTCATACTAAGACTTATAATAAGCTTATACACACATTCTGATAACATAAAAATAACAATAAGTTTAAGCAATCAAAATAATAAGGATAATTGTACACGTCACAATGTTTGACAGTCTCACATTTCATAATTGCATTTTCCTTGGCTCGGCTGCATGTGGAGGAGAGGAGATATCTCTCTTCTCGCCAATCTTGACCCGACCTCCTCCACCAACCCACACAGACAGTCATACTGCTGCATGCATGCACAGTGAGACATGCACACACACACACACGCACGTAGAATTGGAGATACTACTGCCAAGACTTTTCAATCAGACTTTAATGTGCTGTGAAGGAAGTGGACCATGGTCGATATGACTGACCATCTGTAAATGGACTGAGTCATGTGAACTCAAACTGTTACTGGAAGGCTTACACAGTATTTCTGCTTCTCTTCTCTTCTCTTCTCTGACCATGTGTGAAATGAATGGATACATCTGTCCAGCACTCTGCTTACTGAAAGTCATGTCTTCTGTGGTCTGTTTTCAGGATTATAAAAACATCAGGAATGTGTAAACCGAGTGTGCATGCAGACATACAAATACTGTAAACTATAGATAGCTGGAAGCACTTACAAGCTTGTAAACACACGCGTAGGCTCTTTTTGTTTATTGCTATTTATGTTTTTCCAACTTTGCTTAAGGTTTAATCAATCAGAAATCAAGGTTGTGTTCAGACGTAATTTAAAAGTATTAAGAAATAACCTGGACGTGCTGTTTAACCAGGAACTATTTGTCACTATTTTCTTGTTTCAATGTTCCAAAGAGACAGACAGACATAGAGTTGTATGTCACCTGACAGGATCAAATACATCCACCTCCCAGTCTTTATAAAACGAAACATATGTGGTCATTTCCATATTGTGAAACCCTTTTGAAGATTTCTTTAAAGAGGCAGACTCAGATGTTTGCTCGGGGACCCTCAGAAGACCCCAGTCCTGTTTGATCTTCATAAACAGAGCCACTTTAAAGTGGAAATGTACAGATGTGCTGTAGTATCCATAGCCAGCTTCAGACAGATTACCTTTCATAAAATAATAATAATAATAACAATTATAATAATAATACCTTTTGGAGGCAAAGGGGTTTCAGATTATTCTTAATTTCAATTTCTTTTTTTAAAGATGATTTTATACATTTTGAAGTTTAACAGGTATGTGAAGGGTCATGCAAATACCGAATTCGGTCAAAATAAAACGCAGACAAATAAGAAATTGAATAATAAAACATCAAAAGCAAGGAGTGGACTTTTTATGACGGCCTGTTTTATCTATTTGAAAAAGAATGTCCATCTTTTGTACGAGATGCTGTAAAATCTTGGACTGCAGGACCGGTTAATCTTAAGTTAACCTCCACTTTAAAACTAAATAACTATCAATCAAAATAATCTTCACACAACCTCCACTATAAAAGAAAAAAAACTGAAAGGGTATCACACAGGTTTCTAGTTAGCTGACTAAATTAGAAAGTTAAAACTATATTACAAAAAACCCTTTTTAACTCATATGATAAGACCATTTGTTTTACTCATCAACCCCTCATGCTGGTGTGCTGTATGCATTTAAGTTATGGAAACATTTTGCTCTGCTACTTGACAGGGCGATGCACTGGTAAGTGAATTCCTGACTATCCGAGGAGTCGGGAACCCCAGTCCTGAGCCCACATTCAGTTTTAGTGAAGAGCTGAAGTATGTGGTTTCAGTTTGCTGCCACGAATCACAATAAACGATGAAAAAAGAGCAGCAGTTAACAGGTCTTATCTCTGACATGTGTAATGCTACACAGAGCTAGAGAGGATGATGTATGTTGGATGGGTATTTATATAAAATAGCCTCTGCAGGCTAAGTGGGGAGGTAATGGAAATAAAGAACAGGTGTGTGTGTGTGTGTGTGTGTGTGTGTGTGTGGTATATGTGTGTGTGTGTGTGTGCCTACAAATCAAACGCTTCTCAACCTTTTTAGACATTAAAGAGGAAGCAGCTGCAGGTGTTCTTTTTACCTTTATACAGATGCACAACAGAAACAAAGATCAGCATACAAACAAACACACGTGCACCACCAAATCCTGCTTAATCCCATTCTGATACAGCATTCTCACTATCTTTCACTCTCTTATTCTGATCTGGCAACAACTTGGATAAAACAGCTTGAGACAGAAATAACTTCAAGTAGGCTGTTGTATGTGGATGACTGACATTTTCTTCATTACTCAGACAGCAACATGATCCGTCAATTGCACTTTTTCCAGGGCTGTCACTGGTCTTTGCGTCACATTGTCACACATTTCTTCTGAACCATCTTTCAAAATAAGTGGAATCTGAATTTTAATACATTTAATGTAAAGAACAGGCCATGCATTTGCGTCACGCTTCATTTTAAATCTACAGGTCAACTTCTAATATTTTTCTTTAGATTTGAGAGTTTGAAGAGCCTGCAAAAAACCTCTTACCTTCCACTGGTCTGTACAGTACACACTTAGACGTAAAACCTGTAGTTAGAGTATCTGTGGTGTCGCCTGCATGTAAGCAGGTGTTTTTCCAGTCTAGGAATAGAGTGTGAGAAGAGTGTGTGAGAAGAGAATCACGAATTTGAAAATTGAATGAAAAAGCAGGCGGGCAGAAAAAACAGCGAGGCAGATCAGCCGGATCCTAAAGTCTTCACATCAGGGGATTTCACAAAGTCTGTCTCTGTAACTGCATCTCTCTCAGCTGCCTCTTCTCTGTCTCTTCTCCTCTTGTCTGGGTTTTGTCCCTCCATCCTCCCTTTAATCTTTCCTTTTCAGTGTTAGAAAGTTGTTTTTTTTTTAAAAAAAAGGCCCTGAATGGCACGACTGAGCCTGGTGCAATGTTGTCAAAGCACACACCAGTTACAGCTTTAAAGCAGGACACAACAGAGAAGCCAGAGTAGAGAGCAGCACAGCTTGTAAAAATCTTTTTCTCCACTAGGGGGAGCTTTAATAGGGTCACATTACAATCATGGGTCCCAATTACATACGGACACATGGACAGAAACGCTGTAGAATATATATATACCATCTGTATATATACCATATATTTGTTATATATACCTATTTATATATACCGTTTAAATGTATGGGCTATACATACCTGTGTCTAATTCCTCTTTCCTATTTTCCACTTATCAGCAAAAAAAACTTTCTATTAATTTATATTATTTTCTCACAGACGCAGAAGGCCCCAGAGTCGTCAACAAGCCCTTTTGTATTTACTCAGACGTCTGACAACACCAACATGTGCTCGCTGCCCCCGTGCGAACCAGCAAAGAGTCACAGCGCATAGATCGGCCTGCGGCTGCAAGAGTCCAGAGAGCCCATCTGTAGCCTGCTTTGTACATAAAAAAAAGAAGTCATGATCGTCAGCGGGCGGGTGCATTGACACTTCAGTTATTACTATATATTTTGGACCTTCCACAGTGGCATCCAAACGTTACAAGATCTCGCCTACTTTTGCACTTTAAGTGTATTTTAAGTAACGCATTACGCAGAACCTATATTAATACTAACACACAGAACAAGAAGGCAGTGATCAATGATCACACATCATGAACAGAATGCTTTTTTTCCTCCCCCCCATTCAAACTAAACACCCAGCCAAAAGAAAGTCGTTTTCAAGACAGTCTCACGCACTACTTTTTAAATTGCCACTAAAACTATTTTTTACATTTTTTTTTTTTTACATTTTTTAATAGCTGTTTTCCACTAAAACCTCCTTTTTATAGGCTACAAACATTTTTTTTCTACATGGACCTTAAATAGGAAGGCTCCTCATGTCCATGGCAGCGTGATTAGAGTCCACGAGGTTCACCGAACCGCTGCTTCCTTAGAAACATGGGGGTGAAATGACAACACTGTCGGGTCGTGGAGGAGGTCTGCAGCAGCTCTGCTGCTGAAGGTCTGTGGCTCCCACGTCTGTGCTCGGGCGCAGCGCAGAGTGAGGCGCTGTTATTGCGGGTTTTTTTTTTTTTTTTCTCATGTTAATGCGCCCGGTTTGTAAGGCATTAACTAGCAGGCCGTGATAATCTATCCACGGGATCTCCACCGGTACCCTCGGTTGCCTGCAGGCCTCCTGTAGGGCCACGACGAGAGGCCTCATCTGCCTGAAACTGAAATAATAATAATAAAAAAGGCCCTGATACTGTGACTTGAAACCATCATTAATTGGTGAAAAATATTGGTAAAATATTGGCATTAGCTGTGGCTATTATTCCTCCAGCTGGTGTGAGGGTCAGTGGTGCCAGGGGTCTGCAGGCCCTCCACACCTTGTTTATTGACATGGATGATGTGGAGGGAGACTTCACGTGTCGCGCGGGCGGGGGTGATGTTTAATCAGATTACTGCTGTGTGTGTGTGTGTGTGTGTGTGTGTGTGAGAGAGAGAGAGAGAGAGAGAGAGAGAGAGGGAGCTTTGGAGGGAGGGAGGGAGGGAGGGGTATGCAGGCAACCCAGGGGGTAGGTAGAGTGGAGTCGCCTGAGATGCTCTCACACACACACACACACACACTCTCTCTCACACACACACACACGGACGGACGGACGGAGCAGTGCGGGGAGGAGGAGAAGTTTCCTTCCAAGACTTTGCCCTGGAAAAAAAGTAGCGCAGTTTGCTCACTCGCACCGAGCAATCCGACCTTTTTTTCCCCCCTTCTTCTTCTTCTTCTTCTCCTTCTTCTTCCTCTTCTTCTTCTCCTCCACGTTGCGGCTGCGGGCGCGCTGACGCGGCGCGGGACCTGCCGCGCACCCCGCGGACGAACTCGCGCAGGGCGCCGCGCAGGAGAGGAGGATGATGATGATGATGTGACCCTGCGTCAACTCCAGTGACCACCTCTCCCTCTCTCCCCCTCTCTCTCCCTCTCTCTCCCTCTCTCCCTCTCTCTCAAACTCGTCCAGCATGACTCTGGCCGGCTCCGTGTCGGACGCTCGTCAGCTCGCTGTGCCGCAGCCGTGGTAGGGCAGGACCTCGCCCGATGCGCCTCCGCGGCAGGTAGCCGCCGCCGCCGCCGCAGACGCACGCTCCTCCCGCACACACACACAGAGAGAGAGAGAGAGAGAGAGGGCGCTACGATGCGGGGCACTCTGGGCGCGCTCATCCAGTCCTGCGTGTTGCTCCTGGTCCGGGCGGACCTCAGGAGGCTGAAGGACTCCGGCAGCTGCGAGCTCAACAAGAAGGTGAGGCGCCGCAACGGGAGGGGACTGCGCTGCGTAGGCGCCGCAAAAGTAGCCGCGGCGGTGGTTACGTCCGCCGCCCGTGCTTCTTTTCCTGGGGAACCTCGAAACTGCCGCTTTGTCGTTTACCTCGTGGTAAAGTGCAGTTTTTTTCTCCCCCCCCCTGCAAACGGCAAAGTGTTTGACACGCCGTTCAGCTTTTTCTGCGTCAACAACATCCTCAGTGTTCGGTTGCACTTATTTGTTGGCTTCTTGTCTTCTGCTCTTTGAACCTGGCCCCCACTCTGTATTAAGAGATCAGCCTTGTCTAAGAGCCCTTTGTTATGTTTTGTGTAGGTCTGTAACTAATGATTATTAACGTTATTGGTTAATCTGTTTTTTTTTTTTCAATTAATCAATTAACTATTTAGTCCTTACAATGTGAAAAAAAAAAAAAACAGTTTAAAGTCCCCAGTTGCCCAAGGTGTTTCTTTTTAAGATTGGTTAGTTTCTTACTGAACCAACAGTCCAAAAACCCAAATAAACTAGATTGATAATCATATTATAATAATAATTAACTAATTATATAAAAAGCTGGTTACAGGGAATAAATAAAAAAAATGCTTGATAAAAACATCAAATTAATCAATTGTCAAAATGAATCAATGCCTTATCGATGAATCGAACAGTTGTCTCAGCACTAGTTTTGTGTATTGGCTCTGAGTAACATGCAGGTTTTTACCGTCCATACAGGTGTGTGTATTTAGGAAAATGCCATCAATTCAAGACTTATTCCTTCCTTTTGTATCGCATTTTACAGACGAGTGCAATTTCTAAACCTCCCTTTAATTGATTTCTTTTCAATCTCTCTTTGTTTTTATCTTGTCACTCCTGTTCTTTAAACTCACACAGACCATTTTTAGGCCAGATCCGGCAGGAGCAGGAAGGCGAAACATTCAGTTCACAGTCTGACAATCTGTGACATGTGTATTGTTGGTTTGACACCTGGGTCCTAAGTGCCCTGTTAATAAGTCATTATCAGTCTGTTAGGAGTCTGTCTAATAAACAGCCTCTCACAGACAAAGTGCTGGTTTTGCTGGTTGGTGTGAGACAGGCCCAGTGGTTCATGTTACGCAAATAGCATGAAGCAACTTTTAATTGACAAATAAGTTGTCTTGCTGTTTGCCACTCTTCTTTCTGTCGGTTTCTCGATTTCTCTTTTCCTAATATGCCTGTCATTTGGTTCTAACTTGCTAATATTAACTGCTGACATGTTAAGTCAATTGATAAGACAATTAAGCAACAACAATTTTGATTTCACTGGATCCAGATTCTTAAATGTGAGGATTTTCTGCCTTTCAGTGTTTTATATCACTGTAAATCAAATGTCTTTGGATCTAAAACTGTTGGTCACAAAAAAATAGAAATTTGAAGACAACACCTTGAACTTGCAATGGGGATTTTAAACTATTTTCTGACATCTTTGAAGCCATCAGAAAACAATAAACAGATTAATCAATACTTAAAATAATTCTTAAATGCAGCCCTACTAATCTTATTATTTTTACCCCCAGCAAACTGACCTAAACTCCTTCCTGTGGACGATCAAACGGGACCCTCCCTCATATTTCTACGGTACAATCCATGTTCCCTACACGCGTGTTTGGGACTTCATCCCTGAGAACTCCAAGCAGGCCTTCCAGGAGAGCAGCATTGTCTACTTTGAGCTGGACCTGACGGACCCTTACACAATCTCAGCCCTGACCAGCTGCCAGCTGCTTCCTCAGGGCGAGAACCTGCAGGATGTCCTACCCAGGGACATCTATCGGAGACTCAAAAGACACCTCGAGTATGTAAAACTCATGATGCCTTCGTGGATGACCCCGGATCAGAGAGGGAAGGGCCTCTACGCGGACTACCTCTTCAACGCCATCGCCGGGAACTGGGAGCGGAAGCGTCCCGTTTGGGTGATGCTGATGGTGAATTCGTTAACCGAGGCGGACATTAAGACACGAGGGGTGCCGGTGCTGGACTTGTACCTGGCCCAGGAGGCGGAGAGGATGAGGAAGAGGACGGGGGCTGTCGAGAAGGTAGAGGAACAGTGCCATCCGCTCAACGGGCTCAACTTCTCTCAGGTGAGTTTGAAACTTTAATGATCGGGGCTCAGGCCTCGGGTTGAAAAAGAAGTGGTTTGGTGAACGCCGAAGCATTCGATGATGCCCAGCTGAACGCTTTGCCATGTGGACACACAAAAGACAGTGAGTTGCGGCATTGGCTCTGTTACTGTACCACAGCTACTTGTTCGGTCCGAACAACACATCCATTTTGTGCTACAGGTGTCAAATGAGGCACGCTATGTGACGCAGTGGTCGGTTTACCTTTCAGACTTTTTGGGATTGTTTCAAGCAACTCAGTGTCCAATCTGCTCTGCTGAAGAGCACATTTCTTACAATATGCCAGCTCACGAGGCTAAGATGTGTCATACAAATGACAAAAACCAGATGTATAGGTTCCGATAATTATTATTATTATTTTTTACAACAGAAGTCTGAAGTTATCTTTTCCTCTTTTTCCCATAGCTTAGTCAAGTGGCCAAAGATTGGTGTTAATAATCAGCTGTACAAACATTCAGCCGTGCTCCACCACTTTCTTTGTTATTAAAGAAAAATGGATCCTAATGACTCAAGTCTGAAATCACTAGAAAAAAAGGAACCTTGTTCCTCAAACCAGCACACTTAAGTCCCCTTGTCTGCCTGTCTGTCTGCCTGTCTGTGCCCCTCGGTGACCCTTTCAGCATTACAAACATCTCTCAAAGGCAGCAGTCACTATGAAATCATGTTGCGTATTATTGAGGAATTTCTGCTAATGCTGGTCAGGAGCTAAGGGGATTACACTTGACCATTTACCCTAACACCCAGAAGCTTAAAGTGTTGTTGTTTTAAAGCAGGCCTAGTTGGTCCTTCAGACTCTAAGGCTCTGCCCGACCCACCCAGCAGCACTTTTATTAGCATTCTTTTGAGTAGAGGAGGAATGGGGGGTGTCAATTATAATAAAACATTTATAATCAAATGTTACATTACCGATGATTCTTGTCACTTGTTTACATAGGCAGTTAAATAGAAATCAGTTTCCCATGGCCATGTTTATGTCCTGATAAACACATGGAGTATGAGTAAGAGTTAACAATTGCTAGGAGTGAAGTTTTTCTCTGACTGAGATGAGATGATTAAATTTAGCTTGTGTGATAAACACCTCTGCTGACGAAGCATTTTCACACGATGAACAGTGAAGTCATTATTTCTCAGATTCCCATTCATGTCTAATTTTTTGGCAGATCAGATGTAGCAGTTTCTTGTGTTATTTTAAATCAGTACAAGTGTTTCAGATAAAACCGTCGTCACTAGAAATTGTACGGCGTCAGCCGTTAGTTGACCTTTTTCTGACAATCATCCTCTTGTGGTTGTGCAAATAATGACTGTTCTCTCTCAAAAGCAAAGGCAGGGTATGTTGTTATACTGTTCCTACTTTCGGGAGATATCGGGTGGGTGATTGGATATAAAAACTTTCTGGTTTTGACATTTGAGACCAAAGATGGCATCAAGTTTCCTTTGTTTGTTGGATTTATTCTTGACACAAAGGTTAACAGGAGTCCCGACATAGGTGCCTGTGGCATACGTTTTAATTTGTAGTTTAGTGTCAGTATGGTTATTTTAAACCATTTCTTAATTGAATTTACAGAACAATTACTGTATTGTGATATATACCGTTTCCATGATATGAAATGACATATAGATAGAAGACTTTAGCCATATCACCCACCACAACATCAGGAACCTGTAGGAGGAAACAAAGCAGCCCCAATGTGTAGTTACTTTTTTTAATAGGCATACATCAGCTACTGCGTACCTATGCACGCCTTAGCAACAGTGTGGCCAAATGTAAATGAGGCCTAACCATGACCAATAAACCGTAACCAAGTAGTTTATTAACCTAAAGGAGGTGGCAGATCCTCATGAATCAGTTTCGTAATGGTCCTATTGGTCTCTTCTGGAAGGCATTGACAAACAACTTATTTTTTCATTTAGACATGGGTATTTGTTGTTATTGATACCAGAGAAACAAAGTGGGTGGCGGAAAATTTTGGTTTGTCAGCAGGGCTACGAGAGAAAACCTCCCATCATCACAGCTTTCAACGAATTAGGCCCGCTGAGCCTCCAGAAGTCTCAATAATGAATTCTAGTGTCCCAGAAACAACCCCTACCCTGACACTGCACCAACACAGCTCACAGCTTGGCACTCCATAATTTCCACACTCGGTTTCAATCTAATCAACAGCCGCTTGATGGACGCCTTAACCCGGCTGGCTTGAAGCCCTCTCAGTATTTCAGTAAACATTTTTTTTTTTCTTCACAGTTTTGCAGTGTAGTTGAAAAGGCCAATTCCATTTAAAGCCTTTCAGCTCAACTCAACTGTAAGATATCCAGATAGAGTGTGATGAGTGAGATACACGATGGTGAAACAATACTGCCGCCTCAGCCGCCATTCTTGACTGAAAGTACTGTTTAATCAGGCTACAGCTAGAGAACCATATTTACGGTCTGTAATCGTCTCTGTAATGTTTTCACTGGCCATTTACATCTGGCATGAAACAGACTTTGAAGGAAAGGCAAATGGAAAATAAAATATTTCATGTATTAAAGTCAAATTATTCTCTGTTAAAGGGAAACACATAATGACATCCTACCCACTTATTTACTTTCAAGAGTTCAGATGTTGACATGTGGTTATAGTACAAATTGATTTTAATGAGATTTCTAGCCAGAGTTGACATACGACATGCGCTCTTCTTCAGTGAAACATCACCACAAACCCTGTGTACAGCTGCGTGGGTAAACGCACCACTCACCTGGCTGTCACTGGTCAAATAGTTGTTGGTGAGGTTTGGAAGAGGGGGGGTCGAGAGGTGGTAAATCACACCATCATCTGCTGTATTGGCTGTGACATTTTAAGTCTCATAGCTGATAAATCCAGCTTATCAATACAAACTTTAAACTAACTTCAACTCGATTCAGACTCTAGGGGAAAACGTGTGCCTAATTCGTGATTATCAAACTGACTTCAGCTCGGTGTCTGACTTTTTCCCCTTGCATGAGCACCAGGTTGTGACTGATTGGGCTGTTTCTCTTTTTTTATTTATTGCTGCAAAGCAAACACACAGTGTGATCGGTCAACCAATCACCTGCTGAGCTGAATCCGACAGATCCCGACGAATCACATCTTATTAATGTGGCTGTTTGGCGCTTAAACGAGTGCACTGCTCATTCAATATGTGGCTTTTGCTGTGTGATGTAGCTCCGATTTTCTCTGAAGCTTAATATGTCGTATATTGTCTTTCATTAATGTATTATATATTCTTCAATTTCAGTTAAAGAAAGATTAGCAGGACGGATTCCTGTTATATGTTGGTAGTTCTGTCTTTGTGCGGCTGAGTGCTTAAGTGCTTAAAATCTATTAGATTTAGGCTATAAGATAAGTTAATAGATTTAAAAGATAGGGTTGCGTTTTTATCTCATCTTACAAGTGATGTGTCCACTTTTGAGTTTGCCTGCCACTATAAATTAAGCCAATTGAGCTCATTATTTTCAATGCACAATGAATTATACTTTCTTTACTCAGATCTCTAATCTGGCTAAGCATGACTGCTCTTATTCTTGCACGGTGCCCCTCGTCTTTTGAAGAGCGGGCTCAGTCTTGCCCATTACACTAAGTGAGCTTGTTGAGGACAACAATAGCTGTATGAAGGCCGGCTTTCTATGTCACTGTTGTTGGAAACCCGCGGGACATTCCACACCTCAGTGGAGCAGACCTGCTAATGAAAGTGTTGTTTCTTTCCTCCCATCACTGGACGTAATGGTGCATGGAGAGGTGATGAATGCAGGTCTCAGTGTACGTCTATGAGAACAGGGAAGGAATGTTTGAAGCCCATTTGGTTCATTCATGACGAGGAGGGCCTGGAACAAGGAGGGTTGAGATGCAGACTGAGATCAGTAGAGGAGCCATTAAGCAAGGAAGGCGTGACTCCGTCTCCATTAAAGGTATCATGACGTTACCTCTGTTTGACAACCTTGCAATTTCAGTTGTGGTGTTTTTCTTTTCACTTGAACTGACAGGCTACAGGGTCTCTGGATCTGCTGGCTTTAACGAGGAAAGGTCTGATGAGAGCCAAACAAAACCCACTTTTATAAAATGAGAGAAATGCAAGGTTGTCAGCCTGAAAATACAGTTGTTTTCTCATTTAATGGAGCAATTCAGTTCTCTTTACCTTTTTTAATTCTCATCTCTCTTCCCTTTTTTTCATCTTTTTCTTTGCCCGAGGAAAAACACAATATGCAGGAAAGTTATTTCACCAACCAAAACTAAACATATCTTCTGCTCAACGTAAAACCGAGCACGAACCAGACTCTATAGCACTGTCGCTTTTACCCCTATTATCATATCTTCCTGCCTTTCTGTAATTTAATCATTTCCATACCCAATTTCACAAAAGTGCTCCTCCTTAAATCTGACCGTAACAAGCATATGAGGCCCCGATATTGCCTTTTTCCTGCTTTAATTTATATCTCCTTATATAACACTTTTTAAGATTTGGGATTAAAGGGTTTAGTTAGAGTTTTCTGAACAGATCATGTTGACCCCCTGGTCAAGAAATATTCTCTGCACACAGGGAGTGAAGTCTGTTTTCAGTTACAGTAAAAAGGGAAAGCTCTCTTTGTTGCTGGATCTAAACTTTAACATTAAATAAATCAAAGTACAGTTTTTTTTTTCTTGAATCTGTGGATTTGTGGGAAAATGTCTAGAACCATAAATCAGATCTGCGAGGTCACATGTGAGCAGACGGCTCACTCTGTACCAAACTTTATTGGACAGGACAGATGCTGTCACAAAGTGTGAGCATCTCAAAACTCCCACACCCTGTGTTACCCCGATTGTAATGACTGCTAAGTGTATTGGTTATGTAGATTCTATGAAAAGTGAAGCTCGACATCCTGAACAGAACAATAGCTGTCCTCATCTTCCAGCCTACCAATGGCAGTTCATCGGGTAAGCTGCCACTGATTTCCAAAGTTTGCCCACAGAGGAAAATCTGTCTCAATCCCCTCGGTAATGAGATTTAATGGCAAAATTAGAATGATGATGAGGATGAGTAGGGGTGGGAATCCTGCAATATGAAATATAACTGGCAGTTAAGCTGGTCATGATGAAGGTCACTTTCTGACTGAAGCATGTTACATCCTTGTGTCTGCATGAGACTAATGAAATTAAAGTGTAATTTACTTTTTAGAAGATGAACTACAGCATAACATCTAGCGTGTGTACGCTGTGCATCGTTGTAGGCTGGTTTGGAAAATTCTTAAAGGTCCAAGTTCAAGTTCAACATTTTAGGAATGTCTGTCATGTCTGCACAGAAAATATGAAGATTATGTGCTGGACTATTTCTTGGCTGGGTTCAGTGACTATGGGAAAAAATAGTCCCCCACATAGCCCCCTGTAAAACCACATATTGACATTTTTACACTTTGGGTTTTTTACAGATTAACAAAACAAGATAATATGTATTAATTAGTAAACTTAGCTGTAGCTTCATATTTAGTGTACAGATATATAATAAGAGTGGTATCAATCTTTTTGTCTAATTCTGGCAAGAAAGCAAATAACCGAATATCCCAAAATGCCACTATTCCCTTAAAAAAACAACTTTCTGAATGTCACATACTGGGTTTACGTATGTGTATGTGTGTGTGTGTAAGGGAGAGAGTGAACACATGCTGGCATAATGACAGTATTACACAGCAATACCAGGCAGAAAATATGATTAAATCTCATTTGTCCAACTGGAAAGAACAAATTGATTCGGTGATCATCAGAGCAGAATGGCCTGCAGTGATGAAATGTATACTTATACTCACAGGGGTAGACACAGCCAAAAAAATGACTAGAACAGC
This sequence comes from Lateolabrax maculatus, assembly GCA_031216445.1. Classification (NCBI taxonomy): domain Eukaryota; kingdom Metazoa; phylum Chordata; class Actinopteri; order Acropomatiformes; family Lateolabracidae; genus Lateolabrax; species Lateolabrax maculatus. The sequence continues at coordinate 13,385,649 of CM062219.1, forward strand.
AATAAATCTTAACCTGTGCCGGAATTTATAAAGCTCATTAAGGTATTTCAAGTGGAACTTTAATGCTCTGCCAGATGATTGTCTTGGCTTAAAGAATATTCATTTGTTATTTAGACAAATGATGAATCATGTGGACATTTTTAAATAACTGATGGAACAGTCATTCCAAGTAAATGTCATCATATGAGATATTAACAGGAAACGTGTAATTTTTTAAAACCAGAAAAAGTAGATGTTTGTGTAGTAAGATAAATTAAGTATGTTAACATACACTTAAACAGTCTTCTTATAAGATAAATGCACCTGCTAAACTGCTTACTTTTTTGCATTAGGACTAAATCTTGTAAATATTGTAGGAAGTAATTTGTATTATTTGTGCACAATAGTGTATAATGTTGCACAACTTTAAAACTATGTTTGTTTCATACATGCTTTTTTTTGTCCTCAAATAGTTTGCAATTAATCATTTTACTTCTCTCTACTTTGATCAAAGGGAGTAAACTTTCCAAGTTTAGTTGCAGTGTGGTGTGTATTTGTCCATGTAATTGCTTGTATCTGTTTATTATTGTTTGTGTCTGTGTGTGGATGAGTGTTTGTGTGCACATTTCTGTGCATGTTCGCAAGAGTTCATGTTCATGTATGAATGAGCATTTGCATGTGTGTATGTACTGTATATGTATATGTTTATGTGTTCGTGTGTATACAGTTCTATGCTTGAATTTCCAACATGTTCTCACGGCTTCCTTTGAGGTCCCGGTTTCACGTGGCACTGTGGTGCTTAATTTCCTCCCCACTGTTGACCAAACAGTTCCATATTAGATGTCTGACATTCCCTCAGACATTATCTGTCCATCTGTCTGGATACATGACACCGGAGACAAAGATGAGGAGCTCCTCTCACTTTCAAACCCCCTTTTTTCAAAAGCTACGTAGACGCAAATTGAAGTCTAAAATCTGTAAACAAGTCATCATGAAGAAAAGCTCCCATAGGTCATCTGTGTTATTTGTTTGCTGTATGAACTATTGATAAAGAATGCCAGTGAGTTTGTATTGATTATAAGATGATTTGAACCAGACTTACTAGTACTACTACTAACATATTAGCTCTTGGTGTTTTGTTTTTAGTTTATTCAGTGTATTTTGTTTCCATAAACACTTGCAAGTTTTTCACTTTTCTAAAATACTACAAAGTTCCTTCAAAAGTCTGTGTTTAGAACCTCTAATCACTTTGCATACGATCACAAGCAAACCCCCCTCTTTGCTGCTGTCATATGAAGGTAGAATAATTTCACAAATTAGATTTTCCATCCCTGTGCAAGTCCACCCATTTGCAAATTTTGTTTTTCAAGTATATTTGATTGAAAGTGGATCGGATGCAGCTGGATGGTGCCGACTGTGTGCCAAGAAAAAGATCTTAGATCCTTGAAAGTATATACAGTAATACACTCCAGCGGAGGAAAGTGACTTCTGGAGACTGCTGCAGGCTTTTCCTGGTTGTGTAACGCAGGCTTCTGCAGCTCAAATAGGGATTTCATTGCTTGTCTCTTTGACTTAACACCGGGTCATGAAAACTTTTGCAGGCTGAGGAGCCTCATAGCACGATCATTGCTTGGCACCTTTATTGTTTTATACCTCAAAATAATCTGAAGTGCCTGTTTCTTAATGCTTATTGCCATGGTTTATCTGCTCCTTTGAAAGCACATAAAAACCTGCATATTGAGGCCTTTCCAGCCACAGTAAATAATACACCTTGCTGACTTTTGCATCTTCAAAATTCAGTAAGGCATCTACAAAGCATCCATACAATTTATACAATTTAACTCTTGTTCTTTTCTTATTTTATTAACAGACTACATTTTTTCTTTAAGATTAGTGCAGATTTTCCTAAAATACACCTCCATCATCACATGTCCTATGTTATTATTTGGTATTATCCCATTCTCTCTGAATTGCTTTGTGTATGTGTATCACTGTAAATGCTCAGTGTGTTAAAATAGATTATGATCACACAAAATACAACTCCCAGTAATGTGTTCTTTGGCCAAATGGGTCCAAGGTCATACTCAAGTTGAACACAGTTCAATTACAATTAATTAATTAATGATTTGATCTACTCCAAAGATTAATGTGTAATAACCCAAATGAAACTAACTCTGAATGTAATTACAGATGAAATAACAGATATCTCTGCCACTGCTGTGTTTTAGCAGGCAGTTTTCCATTCACTGTTCCAACATGTGATTGTGAAACCTCGCAGCCCATGGAGAAACACTGAAACACATTTGTGATTGTGCTATCACGCAGTGTGCCTCCACCTTAATTTAAGTAAGAAAAGCTCAGCATCTACAGATGTACTTAACACTCACTAACAGCGGCCTTCCCATATTTATGGCTAATGTAAGTTATACGTAAGAGCCATTAGAGTCATTACGATGCTAATTTCAATTTGTTTGGTGCCCATTATTCCCTCTATTGCTGTGTAAATTAGATTTGAGGCTGAGGCTGAATGTGGCCAAGACCCCAGGGTCATTGTTTTTACTAAGCTATGACCAATCAGCATGAATTACCATGTGACTGATAAAAAATAAGGAATGCCAGACATGCTCTTTTTGGGGGAAAAAGTAATTATAATAATTTCTTCGTATTGGAAAAATATTTTGTAAGCTACAGTATCAAAATACAGTAGTTGTGAAAATCAAGGGTAGTGCAGTTTCAACCCACGGATGTCTCCAGTTACATCAAACTCTGCAGATTTCAGTCAAAGCTTAATTCAAAACACTCATAAAACACCTTGTCTGAGGTTTCCATTGTTCCATGTCTTAAAGTAGAGGGCACAATTTACAAAGACTATTTTGATGGAAAATTCTGACTGCACTGTGATAAATCTCATCCTATAATTCCCCTTTCCCATAAATGATGCAGAATCTATACATCCTCTGCAGGCTAGAACATTAATGCAATACTCTCTTTCATTGTCACATGTTAATTTAACTTGTTAAAGAACATCAACAATTACATGACTAATAGCTGTCAGCAGTTGCTTTCACAGATGCAACATTTACTACTGTATTACTACATTTGCAACATTTTGACTGCTAAACACATTGAGCAACAATTCGATTTTATTGATTTATAAAGAACACATCATTGGTTTTGTGCCCTGACAACTGTCATATACATTTTCAAATTCTTATTTCAAGTGGGACATATCCACCATATTTTTAGACACACACACAGGCCATTTGGTCAAATTTAAGTAATTTATTTAAAATGTAATCACAATAACCATCCTCTAACCTTAATGTATTCAGGCTGCACAATGGACTGACCGGGTAGGCACCATGAAGGCACACTGTTTCGACTTAAAATCGAAATTGTGACGCCCCTAATTATAACAATGTTACGGTGTTGCCTGTGTGGGAAAATAAACTTGTGGTTACATTCGAACAGAAAAAGGTGGTGGCACCATGATAGTGATCAGATAAGATGGGAATAATGGTTTTCTTTACATGCTGATACACATTAGTAGTGAAATGTTTAACACCGATCTGTTCACAGTCTACTGTTAAATGAATCAGAAGACTGATCTTATCATCTCAGCTAGGGTACAGTGGCGTCTGAGCAGGCATGCAGTAGACCACCATAACTTACTTACATGTGGTCAACTTTTAATTCTGAAAATATGAAATTGCACACCTGAAGCAAACAGCTGATTTTAGATTCACTTTCATATTCTAAATAGTATCAAACTGAATTAAAATTTGTAAAAAGAAAGCTATATCTTCACTGATTTCCATTTGCATTAAAATGCAAATGAATTAAAGATAAATAGGCTTTTAAGATATAGGTTTAGTTTTCAAATGATCATTAAACTGTCACAGCTTAACATGAAGTATTATAAATGACTCCTGGTATGCTTGTGCTTTCTCTGTACGGGCCAGGTTTGTGGCTGGTCTGGATTAAATCAAGCTTCTCCACCGCTGGTAGAAATGAGCCAAACCTGGCTGGACTTTGGCCAAAGCTGTTTCAGCACAGAGGATTAATACTTTCTGCTTCCTCACACAGTGTCACTTGGAACTTGTGGAAAGGTTTTGTGCAGCAGCCACTGCTTCTGATTGCGGATTTAATTCATGTCTTCTTTGTGATTCGGAAAACAAGAAAGGATTTTTGTGCTCTTTGCTTTGAGGTAACCCTACTTTTGTATTAAAAAATTGATTTAAGGTCGCTATTACTAATTAATCAACGAAAAAGCAAAAACCAAGTGATATAAAACATTTGATAGAAATGTAAAATGGTAAATGAGGGTGATTTCACATAAAGAGTTGAACTACAGGCAGAAGGACCATATAGTTTTTGAGCTAACTTGACCATAAATCCACTTGTGTCCTTCTGGCTCCAGTCCACATTTTTGGTGGCTGTAGTGGAATTTCACAGGTGAGCGTCACACAGGAGGGTTTTGTGAGACTTTGCTGTTTTGACCAGACATAGACTCAGACAAGAAAAATATCTCGCTGTTACATATCTTCACACGTTACTGGGAGAAAAGTTGCCTTAAACACCAACAGGAATTTCTTTCAGCTGGGTGAATTTTTCCAACCAACACTGCAAAGTTGCTCTCTGACATGCATGTGATTACTTGTCTGTAAGTTAGTGTTCACTGTAACGGTTCCACAAAAGCTAACCAGCTAATGAGCTTACTTATAGTCACTTAACAAAATCATTATTTTCCCTCCTCGATGACTTTTAATTGAATGAAATGGTGTGCAAAGTGTGCAAACAAAATGCCAGGTGGAAGAACAGTAGGGAGAAAATAGAGAGAAGGTCCAGGAGCTTTTGTGACTGACTAGTTTTCCTAGGAAAAAAGAATTTAGTGTTAATCTGTTATTTCTCAAGCGGCTTTACTCACAGTCAAGTAACTATTAATGATCATCAAACATCCATTTTGCATCTTTCACTAGCTGTTGCCTCCCTTTCCTTCTCAAATGGACAGTAAAGCTGAATGGAGGTCAAAATTGATCTTTTTCTGTACTTTGTGACTGACAACTATTTAGAGTAAACCAGAAAGTGCCACCTTACAATCGGCAGTTAATTTAATTGGGGATTTTAGTATCACATGGTCTACACACTGTTTCCCTCCAGTGTGTAAAAAGCAGTGCTGCCAGCTCTAACAGCCTGTAGTTGTAGTTTCTAGATAAGATCTTTTTAGTCTTTTCATTTTGATTAATAGTTGTTGCTTCTTGGATGACTGACAGATTGGTCTGAACACAACTGGAAATGTGATGGTCCGCTGCTCAGACTTGTTTTGCATCCGCTAAGGAGAGAAAGGGAGAGCTGTTGTATAAACCTGTGGTGTGTGGTTGTGCTTTTGTGTGTGGTGCATTTCTGTCCATCTCTCTGGCACTATATGTGTGTTTGTATGTTTTTATCTGTGAAGTTTCCTATGAAGCAAATTGCAAATAATGTTTCTGACTTCTAATGGAGGCACTTCTATTCCTCTTTTTTAAACATTATTTCTTTCTCCCCTCCACTATATATATGCATACAATTAGGTATGTTGTGTTAAAATAAATTATATATAAATAAGATTTACAAAAAGCTGTAAACCAAAGCAACCGTGCTTGAATCAGTATCTGCAGAGATACAAGTGATGATGGTGTGTCATTGCTGCGTAGTGTGCCTCTCAGATTTAAACTGAGGTACACACTCCTACACACTCAGGTACATAATAAAGAGCAAACAGAAGTGTAAGTAAGCTATTATATGCACACATGCTTTTAAGCATCCACACACGTTAGACCAACACATATATAAACCTGTGTAACAGATTCTGCCAACCACCCAGAGCCAGTTCCACCCTGTGGATGATGGTTTTCAGGGTTGTTTCTACCCAAAGACTGTTTGTGTTTTGGGGGTTTTGTCTGTCTGCGGTAGCTGAGATCATAAAACCTGTGAGAGCTTAACAGCAACGCCACTGTTTGGCTTCCCAGCAAATTTCACCACTCCGTTTCACTCTCTCTGTGTGTCTGTCTCCTCTACGTTTCGTTTCCTTTAGAAAGTTTTACAACCTTGGTGTTATTTTCATAGCTTTGGACACCATTCTGGACATGATAACATTTCTGCCACGCCAGCAGCACTCTAGGGATGGCAATGTCGGTCTGTCGGTCGGTTGGTCAACCACTTTGGACCAGACTGAAATATCTCAACAACCCTTTGATGGATTGCCACAAAATTTGGTAAAGGCATTCGTGGTCCCCAGAGGATGAGTCCTAATGACTCGGGTAATGCTACCCTGACCACCATGAGGTTGACACTTGTGGTTCAGAGAGAAATGTCTTGTTGACTATTCAATGTTTTGCCATGAAATTTGGTTAAGACATTAATTTTCCTCTTCCGGATAAATTAAAATAACTTTAATGATCCCTTAACGTGACCTCTACCGTAATTATCAGGTCAAAGAAAGGAACAGAAAGCTGAAAACAAGGAGAATCATCTGAGGGCCTAAACCGCTGCTGCATCAGTCATGAAAGCACATGGTCTTTCTCTTTATATAACAAAACAGAATTTGCACCTTAAAAGTTCAGTGTAATCTTGTGCTGAAAAGATAAACTTGATTATATGATTGGCAGTAAGTGTTAATTTAAGTCCTTTATCAAAAGAAAATGCAATGCTTTTAAAATGTGAGGTTTTAATGCTTTTGTGTCTGAAACTATTGGTTGGACAAAACAAGCAATTTGAAGAAGTCACCATTTTCACATTTATTATTATTGAAGTTATTACGTATGAATTGCTTCTTGGTCAAACATGTGAATGAAGTCTTACTGAGACACTTTGTAGCTGAATCCTCAAATCGTGATCTAAAATCAGATGCAAACAGCTCTCTGTCCCCGTAGCTCTCAGTGTGTGTCTTCCACTCGCCGTTTCTCTTCCCACAGCACTTCTTCCCCTGATCTAAAAGTAGTGGAAGTCTTTTTTTAGTGTATCTCGTCCCATTTGGGTTGCTTTGACAGTTGTTATTTTGGTCATAACCTCACATGACAGGAGCATGTTTATGTGTGTACCATCCTCGGCGAATGCAAAGAGACACTTTTCTGAAAACTGAACTCCCAGGACATTTGAGATGTTTGGATGTTTTTCATATTTTGTTGGCTGTTTATGAGTCTGTGGTTGTTAGGCTGTGGGTCGTGGCAGACGTATGCAAAACAACAGCCATCTCTCTCTTCCCTCTGTCTCGCTCTCTCGGTCTTTCCGTCTTTCCACCTACGTCTCTTTATCACTTTATTCTTCCCTACAGGCATGGTTCTGTTTCCTCCCACTGTCTGTCTCTCAATATGGTTTTTGCCTCCTGTTTATCTCTCTCAACCTCTTTTGTCTCCTTTCTTGATCAGTCTTTCACCACAATAAACAGATGCATTTCTCAGATGTTCTGGATACTAGGTCCTATTTTCTAGGGCTGCCCCCCACCAAAGATTTTCCTAGTCGACTAGTAGTTCTTAGTTCAAGCCATTAATTGACTAGTCGTCGCATGTTTATGATATTAATTCAGTTATTTAAATATACATCTTTGGGGGAAATGAAAATGAATCAGAAAAGGGTTTGAGTTTTTAGGGCTGAGAAAGAATGTTATTCATATATATCTGTAAATAACTTTCTAATAACCGCAGGGCCAAGCGAGCACACGCCAATGACACTTCCTGTCCGCCCTGTGTTTCCTTCATGGTCCAGCCATATAGGTTTTGATCTAATTTTGACAAGGTGCTCCCGAATGGAGTTTGAGTTTTTTTTTTTACCTGCGACCAACCGTAATAAACTTGGTCGACTGAGACTCTTCTCATCGACCAACGTTCGGTCGTCTATAACGGGGCAGCCCTGCTATTTTCCATGAAAAAGACTCATATTGTATGTGTGTGTGTGAGGTTTAGGGTTTGTACTGGGGATGGCGTTAAACGGTTGAGGTTGAGCATAATGTGCTTCGAGTCAGTGTTTTTGTTTAGAACAAGGGAATTGATGCAAGCTGACGGAAAGTGTTTACATGCATATTAATGTGAATGTGCCCGGCTGTGTGCTGGTGTGTATGCGTGGCCTTCAGTTTGGTTTGCCAGCTGTGCTTTCATTCTGAGTCTGGGCCAGTGGTTTAAGGGAATTGCAGATACTCGTAAATAGCGCCGTGTGGGTTTTTTGATTCCCGCTGTGTCTCCCTATCTGACTCCTGCGGAGTCAAAAGTTGGAGATTTATTTCTGGTGCTGCTGTCTGCTGTTGTTGTTGCCCAGTGCTGAGAGACACGTTGTCTTAACAAAACTGTACGCATCAACCCGTGCAGTAGGACCGTTGGTGTAAAGGAGCTGTATCCATTCAAAACTGGTCTTCAGATGAGTTGAAATCCCGAACATTTATTGTAATAGTGTTGTGACTCCTGAACTGCATTCTATTGATGTTTTAATTCATAAAATTCAACACCCTCCAAACTTCTAAATTGTCAGTGTCCTGTGAAAACCATGTATCTCCTAAACATCAAATTTTTATGAGAGAAGAAAAATAGCCCTCTTGCCGTGATCATTTTCTCAGCCCATAAAAAAATTGGACGGCAAAGGAATATGTTGCTTTTGATGTGATTTTAATTTCCCTAGAGCAAAATTTCATCATTTGCAGCATTATAGGTTATTCAGAAAACCTTCAAATGTGACAAAAAGAAACATTTGAACTGCTTGCTAGTTTAACCACTCTTGTCACTTTGTTACTTGTCTTAAACTCATTACTGTGAAGTTACCCTCTAACGACATGTGTCATAACTTGACTGCCGTAGATAAAAATAACATAATAAAACAGAAAATTCTGTGTTTAAGTTGCTATTACCACACTGAGTTAGCCTAACGGTGCTGCCAATTAATATACATTGATACAAGATTCACAATGAATATATAATTATGAATATATAATTTTCCTGCCCTTCACATTCACATACATGAAAGAATGAAGTATGCATGGATTTTGCTTCAGTTTGGACACAGTACAGGATTGAAGCCAAAATGTCTAAAATGATGAGGCAATGTCATTTATGTGACTTAAGTAATAGAGCGGTCAGTGTAGGAAGTCCATTAGTGACCTTAAGAGTCTTTAGGAGGTGCAGAGGTCAAACTGTCTGACCTCACCAGAAGCTGTGTGTGTATTTGTGCTTTGTCCTGTTCTTAAATATGAAGCTTGCCAACAGAGTTTAAGTAATGAAAACATGATTCCATTTTATTGCCTGAAATTGACAGCTGAGGGATCGAAATAGAGCTTCAAACTGTACATTTTGTGTGTTAGTCAAAGAAAAAAACAAGACAATAGAAAATGACAAGCTGAGACAATAGGTTAACATACAGTAAGATGATATCGATGCAATCAACATAACTAATAGTGACACTGAAAACCAGTTTTAAGGTGATGATGAATCTGTCAGTGGTTGCGACCTGGCTACATTTTGCCTGCCTGAATGTGGAAAAGCTTGATCTTATTTACTCTTCTTTCTCAGTTTGCATGATAACACACACACACAATGTGAATACTCGGTGGGTCAGTGTGTATCCATACTAAGTGCTCGCAGCTGTATTGGTTTGAATCTCGGCATGAAACAGCTCGGCAGTGTTGTTCTTGACTCGTGCTGTCCTGAAGATTAACAGTGTTCCTTCAGTCGACAGACAAGTCTTAGAGATTGATGGCTGTTTTCCTTGTGGCTCGCTATGTTTTCAAGACCCTCGTGTTGTTTCTTGGTGGACCGATAGACTGAGTGGCTGGCCGGCTGCTCTGTGGGGTTTTTTGTATGTATGTATGCGTGTGTGTGTGTGTGTGTGTGTGTGTGTGAGTATGTAAGAGAGAGAGTAAGAGTGACAGACAGGGATATCTGAACAGTGGATGAATTAGGTTGCTAACTCACAAACTTCTCCTGTGTGATGACTGGTCCCACCGTCGTGTGTGTGTGTGTGTGTGTGTGTGTGTGTGTGTGTGTGTGTGTGAATGTGTGTTTACAATTATTTGCATACTTCTATAATAATGAGGCAATTACATTTTGTATGTTGTTAGGTTAAAAAGCAACTTTTTTCATGTTTATGCTTTTTTTTACCAATTGATTAATAGATGATTCTTTCGACTGAGAGTAGTATATTAGGGAAAACTTGAATTTGGTATTTGACTGTGTATTAATTATACCCTAATAGTCAAATTTTACCACCAATACAAAATCTTAAATGAGGAAACCATGTCATGACTCAGGCTACAGCCAACTATGTTTTTGATTACAGATTAATCTGTCACTAACTTTTCTTTGATCAAAGGTTCAGTCTATAAAATGTCAGAAAACATTTCAAAGAGCCCACGGTGACACCTTAAAACAGCTTGTTTTGTCCAAGACATTCAATTTGCAGTGATATTTGAAGATTAATGGATTATCAGAATTGTTGGCCATTTCATCCCTATCGTTTTCCGTTTCATTTGTCATCCAATGTTTAATCATGACAGATGTGTACAAATGTAGTGTTGGCATATGTGTGTGTTGGTCGGGACTCATGTACAGCTTGTTCAGCGTGTAGTGAAGCAGGATGGAGTGGGGGGTTTGAGAAGTTGACATTTCAATCACCACAATCCCCAATGCGCACACACACGCACACACACACACCCACACCCACACCCACACACACACACGAACACAGACCTCCAACCATTTGGTTTGAGGCTGATTCCCTGTGACAGCCTAAATATTTGGCTGCGTCCGGGCACCAAGGTAAATGCACCCCACAAGAATGTTTTTACAGGGCGAGAGAGACAGAGAGAGAGAGAGAGAGAGAGTGAGAGAGAGAGAGAGAGAGAGAGAGAGAGTGATAGAGAGAGAGAGAGAGAGAGAGAGAGGTTTTGGACAGAGATAAAGAGAGAACACACACAGAAAGTGAGAGAGAAAGAGAAGGAGAACTGTATTCACCGCTTCATATAAATGCGGTTTGTGTGTTGGCCATCAGTGTGATCTACGTGGATCAAATGTTCAGTGTAAGACACGATCCCTTCCCCATTCAGCATGTATAGGCAGTACACACTATAATAGTTGTAAGCGCATATAAGCATTTATTAATGTATTTTATCAACATTTAGTCTGATGTATAAACAGATAATAAATGACAATATAGTAAATACAATTAGTAAAATATATTTTCGTAGTTTTTGACAAATACTGTACATTAATAAACAGTTAAAGTCGTCCTTATATGCTTAACACTACATGATATGTTATTATATATGATGAATAATAATTATTTATTAAACATTATTTAGTGCTTATAAATGCATAAAAGGGTGGTTCAAATGAAACAGAAAATTAATTTACAATACATCTGATAATCAATGAATCAATCTTTTAACTTAAACTTATGCTGAACTTTACCTTTACTGTCTCCAAAGGGAAATTTGTCTTGCAGACATGGTGAAACATAAAATGTGCACGGGCTTCAAAATTGGATACATTAAACATACAAAACTCTTTATCTGACTCATCATGAGCATTAACAACTTGATGACAGAGGGTTTAATAGGATTTCTGTCCCTGTTAGACCTGCCTCTTTGTAAAACCATTTTCAAGTAAAAATTTAAACATTCAGTGGTTGAAGCTTCTCGTTATCAGCTGGAACAAGCAATATGAAGACGTCATTGTGGGCTCTGGGATATGTTGATGCTGATTAATTGAAATATCAGAAATCTAGTTGACTGAGTAATCAATGAAAAATAACCATTAGTTGCAGCTCTACATGTATGTCAGTGCCATTGTAAAGCTGAAAATACATTGCCCATTTAAGAATGAACCCTTAAATATCCTGCCCCTTGAAAACCCATTTTTAATGCACCCGTTGAAGAGAAAGGAACTTTCTGTGTGCACACAGACCTCAGCTGTCTGGCTCTGTGAGAGAGTTGCTCATGTCAACATTCATTGATTAATGTTCAAGATCAAAAGGAGCAGGACATATCAACTGTAACGGGGGATGGATTTTCCTTTCAAAAAGAGGGGGAAAAACATTTTTTTGGTCATCATTATTGTCGAAGATGCTGGCTTGGGAACTTTTCTCTGTGTGCCTTGGCGGAGAAACCCTTGTCGTCGTCACTGTCTCTTCTCTTTCTCTTCTGTGTAGGAAATCTAGGCCCCATTTTCCCTTTCTTTTGTCTCGTATTGGAAAATTAATAAAGCTATCTTCAAAGGCCTGCTCTGAGCTCCGCAGAGGCTGCTGTAATCCTCGATGATGAAGCATTTAAACACACACATGCTCCTGTATACATGTACATGCAAACACACTGAGAAAAAAGACCTAATCTCGTACAGGTGTATACACACTTACATGCACGGAAACACACACATGCAGTGAGGAGGTCACGAGTGACCCCAGGAATGCAGGGGTCAAATCTTTAAAGACCTGGCTGATAGAGGGGATGTATGGGATCAAAGGGGAGGGAGAGAGAAAGGGAGGGAGAGATGGATGGAAGGAGGAGAGGGAGGGAGGGAATGTACAGCATCAAAGGGGAGAGGAAGGGAGGACTGAAATGATGGGAGGATGAATGGAGGAGTGAGAGTGGAGGTGTATGCAAGGGAGGGGAGAAAAGTAGGGGAAAATGTGCTCAGGGGGAGCTGGAAGGAGGGACTTAAGGAGAGAAAAGGGGAGACGGGGGAGAAGGTAGAGGTAGGATAGAGGGAGGAAGTGTAGAAACAATATAGATAACTCAAAGTGACAGGTGTGTGTGTGTCTGTGTGTTTAAATGGCGGGGTTTCGGCCAGAAAGTGAAAGCTCACTTGTGCAGTGGTGAAAGATTTATGTATGTGCGGATGGGTGTGTGTGTGAGAGTGGGGAGTGTCAGTGACTACCTGCTGAATGAAGCTGTGGCCATTTCTTGCAGCTGCAGTAGCCATTAGCTACTCTTGACGGTAATTTATTTATAAATGTGGATACATTGGAAAATAAATCTTTTTCCTCATGTTTGGCCCCCAGACTACAATAAGCAGAATTTCCCACCCCTAAAAAATAAGATTTCTGAAAAATTGGGAAATGCCCAGACCATGCTAATCTTGCATTGCATTGTGGGAAACGCTAACATTGAATTGGATTGTTGAAAAAAATGTAATAAAAACAAAAAAGGTTCTGCCTCAGTTATGTTAAGGGAATACTCCACTATACGTTTCATTTGATTTTCAAATTGTCACCACTTGTGGGCTTCTTGAACAGCTTGGATTACAATGGTTTCTGTGCTTATGTCATCGCATTAAAGGTGTCAAAATGTATTAAAATGTCAATAGACACTTCTCAAACCACTTGTGCAGCATTATCAACCTCTCCTCTGTTTATCTTTATGTTCAGTGTGGTTTCACATCTTAGCTAAATACACTGCTTCCTGCTCTAAATCCAAGCTGACCACAGCTGCTGTCCGCCAATTTTCCGTGGAATATTCAAGAAATAGCAATTGCACTGATGGTCTCAACGGAGAAAACTAGGAACTTGCATTAAGCCTGGCTTCAGCAGGTATAGAAATTATTATTATTGTATACCTTCTTGTGCAGTGTTCAGTTCAGTTTTGGCAGCAAATGTCATTGTATTCATTGATCAGATAGCTACTGATGTAAATCAGAACGTCAGCATTTTGCGAAATGATTTGTGTTTCGACAACATTATTCATTGGAGACCTTTACAGACTTTAAGAAACTTTTAACATGTAACATTGTGGCCTCATCATTCATTGGGTCCCATTTAGCTTGTTAAAATCAGCCGTTCAACGAGTTCTGAACAAAATCAGTGGTGTATCTGGATCTGCTACTTATATGAATACTTAACCCCACCAAATAGCCAGTTGTTGGTGTGGTAATGTAGGACTATACTTCAGAGTCACCGCTCTGTAAAACCCTGGCGGTGCAGCCGTGCTCTTGATAGATGTCGTTTTGGAGCTGACTGCTCCGACTAACATTTCACTGATAACATTGCTCATAAGTAACTCAGAATCCCTATCTCTGTCTATTTCTGTCTGCCTTCATCTCTGTCTGTGCTCTCCTCCTCTGAGATTTCACTGATAGCATCAGTACTGAGAGTCCATTCCTCTCATTATCTCTCTCTTTCTTTCTGGCTGTCCCTCTCTCTTATTGGTTCGGCTCTTGTGTTTCTTTCTCTGCTGATGTTCCGGGAGAAATCATAGACCGCTCTCCTCTCTCTCTCTCTTACCCTTCTGTGTGTGTGTGTGACAGAGAGAGGGAGAAAGAGGGAGAGTTGTGTTACTCTGATAACATCAAGGAGTCAGGAGGAAACAGAGGAGCTGTTGGAAGTCTTCATTTGTACTTGGGAGATGGCCAAGGCTCATTGAATTGGCTGCAAGTGCTGTATGTGTGTGTGTCTGTGTGTGTGTGTGTAGCTGGCTGAGCGCACGGTTTGTCAACAGTTTGGACAGGCTACTTTTGAAACGCTTGTTTTTACCCGGAGACATGCTTTTCTGCTCACACACACACACGCACACAAACACACACACACAAACAATCACACTACAAGAGAACGATAGTTGCATGCAGGCACACACATGCTGCTCTTTAGTGTCTTATCAAAATTCAATTGGAAATGAAGTTAAGTGAAACACTCCGAAACTCCACTGCCAGCACTTGCAATCAGAATAACATCAATTAGCCAGAGGCTTTACCATACAAGGAGTTTATCTTGGTGTTTACAGGCTGCTCACATTGTAGCAGATGCATACAATGACAGGACCTCACATGCAGTTTATATACACCATACATTTATATACAGACAAAATGTGTTGCTGACATATTGTTGCTGAGATTAAATACCTCACGCTGTCTTATCTCTACTTGTTATGTCTATGGTGAATAAGACTGCAGTGTTAAGGTTGAAATATAGTGGGGATGAAACTGAAAAGCAGTGTGATGTTGAACTGCGTTTGAACATTGCAGCAATGATGAAAACATACAACTTTCATCCCAAAGATTTCATCCAGGTAACTGCGTTGCCAAATTGATGTTGTTCTGCTCATTTATGGCGTCCGCTCTGCCTCAGTTGCATGACAAGCTGGCAGGTGACTCCTCGGATTTGTTGTCATGGCAATGGAAATGTTATGCAGTGATCAAACTACATGATGTCGTCTCGATAATGAACCGAAGGCGCAAAAATGAGCACGGTAATTGCTCATTTTATTGCGTGTGTGATAGTGAAAGACAACCGATGCGGCCCTTGGGGCGCCTAATGACTCCATGAATTTGTTTGACAACTTCTCTAATGTGTTCCTTGACATAAGACAAGACAAGCACCATGTCAACATGGCAAATCAAAAGAGGAACAAAGTCATTGGTCACTGTCAGGTGAAGTCGGGTCTCTTGCACCTCCTTCCCACTAACAATGCAAACAGCCATTTTGCATCCTTTGGAGTAGCTCCCAAAAAATAGTACAACACACTGTGATTACTCATTCAGAACAGTTCTGTTGTTTCCTCCTTTTTATGTTTTTGAAAAATTACTACTACTGTAGTTGTATGGTGTAGTTGCATGGGCTCAGTGTGTAGTCTGCTTGCAAACTGATATCTGGTTCTTGTGAGTTCTTGTCATTACAGTTCTCAACATGATTTTTTTGACTGTTGGAAAGTGATCCATCACTTCATAAATGCAATTAATAGAACCTCTCCTCAAAGATACTCTACTAAGCATGTTTGCCACTTTTCTTGCAAATCCTAAACTAAGCTAACACACTTCAGAGCGAGAGCAGCAAGAGGTTTTTTTTTTTTTTCAGCCGAGCGGCTGAACACTCCAAATCTCCACATGTGGGAATCTGACTGTGATGATGTTTGCTCTGGATGCACACACCCACCCCACTCCATCTCAGCGAGAGGGGACATTTCCATGACAAAGGACAATTATTGACTTTCATTGGCTCCGCTTGCTTTGATATCAGCAAGGGGTGTGTCTGTGTGTCTGTGTGTGCGTGCTGGAGGGGGCGGGATAGGGGGCACCAGTGGAGGAGATGAAGAAACAGGGGGACCTGATGAAAGGAGCCGAGTGGGGAAAATGCACCCGCTGACCCACAGTGCACTAACAGAAGAGGAGGATCACAGTGGAAAGAAAGAAATCATTCATTAAGGTTTTCTTTCTTTCACTCCTCTTTCTGCCCCCGTTTGCTGTATCCTACCTCACTTTTCTCGCTTGTGTTTTCTTGCTGTCTATCTCTTCCCTTCCCTAAACCTCCCCCTTTTTTAACTCCCTTTCTTTTTATCTGGCTATGACTGATCCCCCCCCCCCTCTCCCTCCTCCCATCCCTCCTCCTCCTCCCTTCACAGCCATAATTTAAGGGGCTGAAAGGCACGGCGAGCGGAGAAAGAGGAGAAGAGGGAGCTGAGAAAAAGGGGAGACCCTGCAGATGAGGGCCTTCCTTCACGGACGTGGCACAGATGTGAGGGTGTTTTTGTGAAATGAGTCGGGGAGGGGCGGCGATAGGCTAATTTGCGTGGCATAAAGACGGGGCCCTTTTCATATGCAGAGCGCCACTTTGATGCGCGGCCGATGAAAGCTGGATGGAGCGCAGAGGAGAGGAGAAGAGAGGGTGACGGAGAGGTTCTTTGTCCCCTGACAAGAAGGCATCTGCTCCACGCTGCCCTCCTCTCCTCCTCTCCTCTGCTATACCGAGGCTCCCACAATGGGCCGGCCGAGAGAGAAAAGTGTCATCAGAGCACCTTAGAAAACAGAACATGAAAAAAAAAAAAAAAAAAACAGCCGCTTGGGTTGGCCTGCTTGGCGTACGGGTATGCATATCAATACAGAATTCATCTGACAAAGATCTGAGCGTGCACGCGTGCACACACACACACATAGGCGAATACGTGCACGGTTGCACACGGAATTGTAAAAACAGGCAGACATACTGTAGACACATTACCATAGTTCCACAGCTGACAAAACACATCTCCACTTTGACTGATTGTTCCCATTGAGAAACAAGTAAACCATACAAACTTCCCTCTTTTTACGGGAATCAACATCAATGGCTTGCAGGGTGAAAGGTGTGCACGTGTTTGTGTGTGTGTATGGTGGAGAGATCAGAGGGAGACCATTTGCTGAGGTGAGTGGCGGCGGTTTGTGTGCGCGTCTGTCTCAGTCCTGCTGTGTGTAGGACTTTCAGCGTGCGTGTGTGTGTTTATGCGCATTTGCGTGCATGTATGCATATGTGTGTCCTTGCGGTACTGATCATAGGCGGCAGGCCCACCGGGGCCCTCTCACCAAACACTGGCTGATTTCACGCTCGCACAATAGCTGAATCTCTGCAGCAGAGCGGAGAGGGTTTTTGGCAGGAAAAACTTAAACTGTCTCCTTTGCTATAATAGTTAATCCAGTAAATCTAAATCTTTTACTCAGTTAACCACCTATTTGGGTTCTAGATCATGTCTGTGATCAAATCAAAATGACCAAAGAAAATTTTCCTCTGAATTTCTGAACTTACCTTAGAGTTTCTTTCTATCCATTTGTGTATTATCCCTTTAACATGATTGTTTCCTTTGTGGTACATGTGATATTTTTGAATTTTAGCCACACTAGCAGAGTGGCTCTCAGGATGGCATTGTTGCTCTGTTGTCGATCAGTTGGTCAGCCCATTGTTTTGGTCCATACTGAAATCCCAATCAGACAGATTGACATGACATTTTGTACAGACATTCACGGGCCCCCAGATGATGTATCCCAATGACTTTGGTGATCCTGTGAACTCCTCTATAGTGCCGTCATGAGGTTCACATTTGTGGTTTTGAGTGAAATTTCTCTTGTGAGGATATGTCTGCAGTGTGAGCAGCTGTAATAGATACAACCAATCTTCTACTTCTGGAATTGAAGCCCATTTTAACTTTGTTCATGTATTTGCTGTCACTTAATGTCACAACTTCCATCTATAATTCCCCTTCAGAGCTGGAAACCAAAGCAATGCTACTTCCTTGGGTAGTTTTAAACTACTTGAGTAATTCTTAAGGAAGTTCTTTATCTTGAGTGAACTTTTAAGAGGTATATATCTGATCAGGTAATCATGACCCCACGGATTATTAAAACTATAACTAAATTTATTTCAAGAAGGCAGTTCTAATCAGTGTAACTCGTCATACTGTGTTATGCATTTTTTGCATCAATACTATCAGGTCAAATTCTTCTACATTTACTTGCTCTTGCTGAATCACTACAACCATGATCTTCCATCAGGGTACAAATATATCGATCAATAACTAGTCGTCGTTGTCTCATTCTAGGTGATCTTTGCCCTGAACCAGACGTTATTACAGCAGGAGTCTTTAAGGGCAGGAAGCCTACAGGTCCCATACACCACTGAAGACCTCATCAGGCACTACAACTGTGGAGATCTCAACTCCATCATCTTCAATCATGACACCTCACAGGTCAGTCTCATCTTATCCTATCTTTTCTTATCTTATCTTATCTTTTCTGATGTAGCAGCAGAGTTTAACCACTTTCACTCTAGTTAATAAGCTAAAAGTCATTTTGACCCCTCAACCTTTTTGAGTGTCCCACTGACATGACCCTTTAGCTTTTACCTTCACCCCTAACCCTCTGATTGACCCTTCATCCCCCATACCTACACCCTCCCTTCTGCCATTGCCAATTTAGTTATATTAGTTATATTCTTCTTCCCAGCAATCTTTGTCAGTCCAAATACTTGCAATTCTTAACATGCATTCTCATGTCAATATTGTAATTTGGCAAGGAAGTGGAGCAAATTCAGAGTAATGTGTTTTTAGAATTTCTGTTTTTTCTTTCATGAAATCTGAATCAAAGTGCTGGAAAATACAAATGAAATCTCCTCTCTCTCTCTCTCCTGCAACCTCAGGTCCCCAACTTCAATAACGTGACACTGCCACCCAGTGAACAGGTGACTGCCCAGGAAATAGACAGCTACTTCCGTCAGGAGCTCATCTACAAGAGGAATGAGAGGATGGGGAAGAGGGTCAAGGCGCTGCTAGAGGAACACCCTGACAAGAGCTTCTTCTTCGCCTTCGGAGCAGGTTGGTGTTACTATAATAGAATGAAATGGGATATAGAAAACAAAGTATAATATTTCTGTGATATTGAATCATCAACTCCACAGATGCCAGTGTTTCAGGCTAAAATATCAGACAAAAAGCTAACACTAAGGTCTTTATTCGTCTCTGCTTGTGTGTTTGTGCATCAACGCACTCAATAAGATTACTTTTATCCCTACAACAAAATCACTTAAATTCCTCTTTTTGTTAGGAGAGCACTTCTTCTTCATCTTAGTCTGAGCAGCTTAACAAACTCATGTAGAGAAAGAAAACAAAGACAACTTAAGAAAGTGGGGACATAAATCCCAGCTGATCAGAGAGGTGAAACTTGCTAATTAGCTTTCTCTGTCTAATCTGCAAGGAAATACAGCTCCTTTCAGATATAGAAATACAATATCTAATAATAATAAAAAATTACATTTCCACAACGCTGGTTTTCTTTCTTAGATGTGACAAATCCAATGTCCTGTCTTTCAGGATTTCACATAGAAATTTCCCAGGAAACTTATGATAAATCCCCATTTTTCTGTTTCCCCTCTCATTGTTTGTTAATTTTTTTTGGGAAACTGGTGTTAACAAGCAACCCTGCAACTGAATGACTAAGCTAAACTAAACTAAACTAAACTAAACTATTGATCTACTGCCTTATCAGCTAAGGGTCCAAATAAAACAGAGTTTTGTTAGGTCCTTCTCTTAAGCCGGGGCCCAATAAAACATCCTTTTATCAGTCCAGGACTGACCAGAAACAGACGTGTGGCCTGTTTGAGTCCTTTCACATAGTTTTAGACATGTCAGTTCAATACTTTAAATTCCTGTATAACTATGCAGCAACCTCATAAGTAGCACAAACCTGATAAGAGACTTGACTTAAAACAGAGAGGATAAAGAGACCAGATAACAGCAAAGAAGATTCCACAACTAATTCCTGCTTAAGGATGCCTCTGCGTGTGTGTGTGTGTGTGTGTGTGCACGTGCGTGTGTGTGTATTCATGTTTCTTGGTTGGACGATGCGTATCTAAGGCAGACAGTCTTTGTCCTTTTGGGACTCAAACGGGCTTGTTTGGCCTCTAGTTGTTGAATCAAAGCATTGTTCACACCTAATAAAGAAGACAAGGCTATTTTGTAATCATTTACTCTGGTGGGTTTTCAGTCTAGATAAAGTTAGCTAGTTAGTTTTTGTGCCATGCCAAACATTTAATCCTTCCCACACAAAACGGTGCTATACATCTAACATCAAATATATAACAACGCGTATTTTGAACACACATACAAAACCAAAAAGAAAACCCTTTTGTCTTCATCAAAATATTTTCTAATTCGCTTGCTATTATTATAAAAGTCTAATTCCTGCTTAAGGATGTCTCTGCTAATCGTTGCAGCTTTGTTTTCATATTTTTTTTGTGTGTTTGTTTATGCCTGTGTTGTAAATAATTTCTTAAAATGACTTCCCCTCAAAGCAATTACAAAAAAATCAAGTGTTCATGAATCACTAACCCTAACCCTAACTTTATGATGACCCACTTTTGATGAAAAATGTCTTCACATTATACACCAAAGAAAGAGAGAGGATGGAAAAAAAACAGACCCAAACCAAATGTTACCATTAGTCATAAATCTGATCATTAGATGTGAGGAAATAATAATGTTATAAACAATGTACTGCAGCTAAACGTTTGAATTAAAATGTCAATTTTGCATGTCAAACATTTTCAGTCCATCACGTCTTAAATGGCACAGTATGGACTTATAAATTAACCAAGTCGATTTATCATCACTGAAACCATAAAAGTCTAAACAAAGTGTATGATATCTCAGCAGTGAAGGGCACATACACTTTGGAAAGAATTTGTCCGCCCAAAATTCAATTTAGTTCATTATGGGATATATGTGAAGGAGAGAGGATCAAATTTTAGTTCCATCAGTTTTTCCTTGTGATGACATCGTCAGAAATGTCCTCTTCCAAAGTTTCTTTGGTTATTTAGAAGCAGAAAAGCAGCAAACTTTGAGCAGAGAGAGAGAGGCCTTCACAGTCTGTTGGTCTCTGAGCTGGCAGGAAACAGCTGAGGAAAAGCAGACACACACACACACACACACCCACACACACGCATACACGCTCGAGCACTAACAAGGAGTACATTTCACGGCGTGTCCCTAAGGAGGTGCCTTTACAAGGGCTTGGTCTAAGAAGGTGTGTGCCTCGGTGTGTATTTATGTGTGTGTCTGTGCATGTGTGTGTGAGCTGGTGAGTGAAAGCGATACGGGCAATCAGCCCAAAGCACTGGTCTTAGACATACGGAGGGCAGGTTGGGTCGGCATGTACAAGGAACGGGATGGGGCACATTAAGTTGCACACACGTGCATGTGCACGGACATACACGTACACACACACACACACACTCCCCAGCCCCCAAGCCATACCTAAGACAGACCGGGCTAAAATGTGTCCTTAATTATCCCTGGAGGGGTCAGAGGAGACACACACACATAGACACACACACATACACACTACAATGGAGCCCATTATGCCGGCATACTCAACTTCCATGTTACAATCAGGTGTGATCGAGTATTATCAGTGACCATCTCATGTCGCTCTGAATCTTTAAAAAGGACGTCTCGACAGATTCAGGATGTGATCATTGTCTATTCTGCATTTTGTGTTTGTTTGTGTATTTCTTTAGCTGATAATTTACTGAACTGTCACGCGACGTTTTGCAGTGACCAGGAACATGGAAAGAACTGGGCAGACTTTAGGTAAATTATGAGTACTTGAAATTCATCCAGACTTGACTTCAGATCAGATTCAGAGGAATTAGCTTTGTGCTTTTTGAAAGAGCAGCAACATATTTAACATATTTCTCTTCCCGAGTAATGATCCCATTAGCCTGCAGGGGTTGGCCTGCAGATTTATGACTGACCTATGTGGAAAATTGTTGAGGGTTTTCATTTTTCCCTATAATAAGCTTTATTGCCACAACAAGTTAACAAAACAGTTTGTACATGATACTTTATTCCCTTTCAAATTGCCTGGTAGGATGCAGATTGTGCTTTGCCAAAGGAAACTGAAGATATCACAAGAGTAAAGCAGTTTGGGTATCCTGGTGATTTAGTGTTTATCGAAGCCTCGTTCGTGATGTTTGTCAGGCTTGATGACAGTTATCACTGAAAAAGTATATTGCAACAACTTTTAATTTGATAAGGCAAATGCTGTAAACGTCTTTGCAAGACCTTCATAAATACATGATGATGACCCTGCATCATTAATCATTTTTTAAATTAAATTTATTTATTTCACTTTTAAATTAAATATATTTAGTTATTAGTTGCTGCTGCTGCAGTAAAACAACAACATTCTCCTAGAAGATAATCAATCTGGATCTGTAGATGAATATCATAATTGAAAGAAGCTGAATTCCACACATAGGCGGTAACAATTAGATAATGTAGTTTTAAAAGTGAAACACTAGAGGAGAAAAATTGATAAATTAGCTGTTTTTCATTGTTATCTGTATCTATGGGGAAGACATATTTAGAGATTTTTTGCGGTTTTGGAAATTGTTTATGGAGAAAGCATTAATGGTTGACAGTCACACACTGCCAAACCAGAGCTAACATTTTATAACCCTAAATGATTTCTCATGTGCTCACAGCACGCACACATACACACACGACACTCACATGACCATGCACTGATTCACTCTCTCTGTCTTGTCTTGTTTTTCTATGAGTGTCTGCACTTTGTGTGCCAAGACTCCAGCCATCATTAGATGCATCATTTGTTTCATAGTATATAAAAAGTTATAAAAATATGAAAACGACAAATCCAGTTTCTTTGAATAAGTACTTCTAGATATCTTGTGATCAGGATGACTGAGAATCTTTACCGACATGGTTGTTAAGACATTTGTTACATTTGTTAGGTTAGGTTTTTTGTCAAACACCATGTGCCATTTGTCAAGAGTAATTTACAGGAAACTATTTCACTATATTATTCAATTAGTCAACAAAATCTTATAACTACTAGTCAAAGAGTCCTTATAGAAAACTACTTTCATACTGACTCCGACCAAGATATTGATTCTTTGGTTGTGTCCAGACTCAACAGAATGAGGCCTGTGACCAATTTTGCATCCCGGCCCTCGCTGTTGGAGAAACGTTGTTTATCCAGCAGTGTGGTCAGAGCGGTGGTCAGGAAGGCAACAGTCAAACAAACAGAAGTGGTCACTGGTTAGCCCAGAGGAACACACAGCTCTTTCTCTGTCTCAGTTTCATTTTAGTGTCTAAAACCTGTCTTCATCTCACTAAGTTATCTTGTCCAGAGACTTTTGCAGACTGCATTTTTGCCATCATTACACAGAGCAGAGAGGACCCAGACATGAGCAAAGAGAAAGAGAGAGACTGGAAGATGATAAGAACTGCTTACAACAACGTCACATTTATGTAGCACACACAAATGATGACCACCCAGTAGTTTGTTTGATACTATGGGGGAAATGTGCGATGAATTATTGAGTAAGGAAAAACTTGTTACACAAAGTTCCTTATCAAACCAGTTTTTTTTTTTTCTGATTTTTCCGACTCGCTGTCAGCCTCTGCGCGAAATCAAACAAAAAGGGCTCAGTAGGGTAACACAACCATTGCCTCAACTTTTACTGACATCCACATCCAAAAAGTTATGCATAAAAAGGTTCTGACAGCCGTTTTGGAATTTGGCAAGCTTTCAGTGATATGCTTATTTTTGTTAAGCAGCATTACTCCAAAACTTGCTTACTGGCGGGAGTAGTATTTTCGACAGATAAAATTTGCCAGTTCTTACACTCTGTCAGGAAGCGTTTGAGTCTCAACAGGCCTGTAGTATTTTTAGAAGAATAACTAAGATATATGTTGTAGTTGTATCTATGAGGGTAGGAATAGGAAGGTTTTTTCCACTTTTTCGATGTAAAACTAAACCGCTGCCCTGTCTCACCCTGCTTTGAGTTTAGGGTATTGTCATGCCTCGCTATACTTTACTGTACTGTAAGTAAATACCTCCTACAAATTTGTCTTTCCCCCCATCTGTTTGTCTGAAATACCACGGCCATCACTCAACCTAAATGATGAT
The DNA here is from genome assembly GCA_031216445.1 of Lateolabrax maculatus. Classification (NCBI taxonomy): domain Eukaryota; kingdom Metazoa; phylum Chordata; class Actinopteri; order Acropomatiformes; family Lateolabracidae; genus Lateolabrax; species Lateolabrax maculatus. Next base: position 13,409,807 of record CM062219.1, read on the forward strand.
GTTGAAAAAGTGCCATATGTTCAGACAGGCATATGGAAGCAGTTATTGCTCCGCTCAATAGGTACAGTAACCCAATCCATGTATACAATCTGAACCCGTGTTCCCTTTATGATCTCTGCCGTACCCTGGCACTCCTGACTTTAATAAAATGATGTGTTTACATATCGCTGAAGGCTGAAGGCTCCGTTTCTGCCGGCTCTTACCAATTCTTGTCTTTTTTTTCCAGGCTGAACTTGAACGCATCCATGTTTCAGTCTCAGCCCCAAGCTGCTTAGCACATCATGATTCCCCTCAAACTCTGCTCCAAAACCACAAATTTAAATATTTGTGGTGGTGTAATTGCCAGTGTGGTTGACAGGCTCTAATGGTTACTGTACTTTGAAATGTTTGACTCTTTTCACAGACAATTAAGGTCTGCCTTCGGATCTTTTGCTATTTAGGTTGGTAGGGCCACGCTGAAGTGAATACCCCTCGGTCAGTGAGCTGTTTAGTGCGGTGGGTAGGCTGTAATAAATGGATGGCTTGGCCCGTGAGCTGTGGCTCATGACAGAGGTTGACATGAACTCATAACTCACACAGAGCACCTTGACTTGTCAGTATGTGGCTAGCATTTGGTACTGGAGCGGGGAAATAGTCACTTAATACACTGTACTTACACTGCAGTTTGAGAGTCAGCACTGTGTGTTGACAGAGCCAAATGTATAATAGTAAAGAAGGAATATGACTTAATGAGTGTTCAAGGTGGTGTAGCATTTGATCCTATATTATCTGCTAGTAAGAATATATAAATGAGACAAAAGAGCAAATACAGAAAACGTTTTGATTTTCTGCGTCATACTGTGAATCATTGCCACAGATAAAATACATGTGATTTTATCAGTGACAAGAAATAACCATGCTAATTGCAACTGCAAAACTCACCAGCAAAGTTAATCACTATCTCCTCGTTACAAATTCCAATTATAAACTTTGTTAAAACCCACATAACTTTATTTTGAATTATAATGCAGATCTCAAAGTTTCTAAAGATACCAAATATGCCAAGCAAGAGTGTTCGGTAATGTGTCTAAAATGATGCACAAGACATCTAGAATATTTCCATTAGATTAAATGGTGCAGTCACAAAACACATGGATTATATCCCTCAGTGTAAACATCATATAGCTTAAATAAAGAGTTGGAACAAACCGATCCAGTATATACAGTATATGATACTGTCAGACAGATTGGAATACGATCATTTTAACCTTATATAAATAAATACATTACATAGATGTCCTCCTAATGCCTTTTGTATATAAACTGTGCTTTAACTACCCTTGTGTGCGTAATATAACTCAGTTATAGCTGATTGACTTGACATTCCTATTCAAATTCTGTTCTGAATCCCCATCCCCAAATCCCTCCAGTGTGTTTTCACACTGAGCACTACATCACTGTGGCCGCTGCCCTTTTTTGACTTTTTTTCTTCCCCAGATGGTGTGAAAGTCAAAAACGTGGTGCTTTTTCACAGCACCTCACACTCATAAACAGCCAGTTTACAACTGTTTGGGGCAGTCGCTGACATGAGTACACACATGTCATACAGCACTATTAAAGTCCAGACCAGACCTACCACACACTTGGTTGGGAAGCGGGAAGGCAGGGGCGAAACGTCTGCCAAACCTGGATTAAGTCCCGGATTTGAGTTTGAATGACACCTTTATGCTACAACTTATTATTTATTTTTTTTATAAGGTCTTCAGTTTTTAGAGTTACTTCTTGTAGGATTTATTTCTACTGTAATAGAGAATGGTTTGCTGTTCTTTTCATATTATCTTCTGCTCATATAGGTGATTTTGTAAGGCAATGACGAACAACATACTGCATTTTATTCTTAGTAACCTGTGGTTACTAGTGCAAGTGGAGTTTAATACTACATATCCTAGAGCTCGGAGGGGAAAAAACACTTTGTGAGCGGCTATTTTGTCAGAAATACAACAGTAGAGCAACTGGTGTATCTGTTTACAGTGCAGCCAAACAAACCAGCAAAAAAAAAAAAGAGTTGAGCATTGAGTTTTGCGTTGAGTTTCCTGTGACTGCTTCACAATAAAAGCATTGTGTTTTGCTTGTGTAATGCTTGTAATGAACTTACAGTAGTAGAAAATGTTTGGTTGCATTATCAATAACTTGATACGGTTATAGGAGAGTTGACGTAAACAGTGATATCAGTGAGATGCTAGATTACATGCATGCATAACATCCTATGAATTTAAATTAAATTTAAATTCAGGAATGACGGACTCCACCACCAACAATTAAAACTGCTATAAAGAACGGTAAATGCATGGAATAGTTATTGCTGAAAAAAGGCAGACCAAAAATTATATCAAAACAGGGTTTTCATTAAAATTTTCATAGCTTGCAAACCTTTCCATGGAACCATATCATGATGATAATCAGTGAACAAAATGGTCTTGTTTAAATTAGTGTTTTAGGGCAAATTGTAACTAAATAAATACAAATTAGAGATTAATCAAGTGCTTGTTTTACATGACATAATGCGTAACAGTGGAACACAGTTCATTGTATTGAACATGAGTTTGATCATTAGTATTTTTGACCAGATTTAACGCGACAACTATAATAATATCCCAACAATATACTCATCAATAATATTTCCTAGCTAATTTACCTGTATTGGTGTCTTATCAGTGACAGTACAATTATTCATCTTTGCTTATGCTTCTTTCTCTATTCGCAACAGAAAGTTGTGATGACAACGTTGGTCTCTGTTATGGGATGTGACACACTGACTTACTGACCACCTGTTACTGTTTGTCAGTCTGTCCATGTGGACCTTCGTCTTGATCTTCTTCCTCTTCAGAAGAGTAATAGTTGCTTATGTATTTACAATCCTATAAACAACCCAGATAAATATGAAAAACATTAAACAGAGGGATGTTAACATGTCAGGAGCGTCTTTAATGTATCATCTGGTACATCTCTGTCTCTTCTTAAATGGGAGGATAAACCTGTCGGCCCCTCTGAATGACTAACTGGCTGTTAAGCTGCTGAGTGAAAAGCACCTAAACATATACATTTTGTTGCACTCATCGGGCCAAAGGCCTCAATCTCTGTACTTAAAAGACATATTTCATATAGCCCACACTTCTCTCCCAGCCATAGCAGGGAACGCTTGTCACAACAGCTTTTTGTGATTTATTGAAAGAGGTGAACTCCTCACCCCTGACCCCATTCAAACCCAGCAGTATTTCCTGATGCACCTGGAACGGGCTCTTAACATGCCTGCCCAGGGCCAACATTTTCATTTGGACGAGAAATACCTCACTCCTATATGAAAGAGAAAGGGGAAAGGAAAATTATATATGTAGCCAGCATCTATTGATGATTCTGAGTGGGGATTGTTATGAAAGAGCTGTCCCCTTTCATTTTGGGGCTAAAACATAAAGGAGAGCAACACGCTGCCCAGAGGGGATGAAGATATGAGGAGACAGAGGAAAACATGAGTTGTGGCTTCCACTTTCTCCCTCTCTCTCTCACTGTGAACTTATTGAATACTTTTTGGTTTCACTGGAATGGGGAGTTTTCTTGTTCATTGTGTGAATGAGCCTGTGTTGTTGGCCCTGCACAGCATATGTATGTGTACATTCTTGGACTCGGCAGAGCACCAGTTTGAGGTTTTATACTCAAATTAGGTTTATTATATTTACATACCCAAACCTTGAATTTCGCATCTTGGTGAGAGGGCCAGTTCAAGAATATTTTCCTAAGATTTAGGATTTGTGGGTCTATGTCTGCACAGATATGGATATTCTTGAAACTGCATTTTCCTTTTTTTGGTTTAGGTAAAATTAATATGCACTCATTGCAGACCAAAACTAAATGAAATAAATAAAGATGCTCTTTTGCCATAATGTTCTTGTTCGTGGTAATTTATATACTATTTTATAGCGTATAAGAATCCTGAAACTTTTTTAAAGAGTTTCATCCGTCCTAAATCCGAAAAGATATAAAGCAAATTAAAGTAAAAATAAGCTTGTTGAAATTGTGTGATACCATTCTCCTACTGCTGACAAAATAACCTTCTGGATTTAACACAGTCAGGCTCAATATTAATAAACTCGTGTTGAAATTACTGTAGTAGGTTTTGTAACACCTGTTTTACGTCACAAAAGGTCTGGAGCAAATGAGAGATCGTAATCATAAAAACACAATTTTCTGTTTTTGTTGAGGCTGTTTCAGATTCTTTAGTAGGTGCAGATGTAAAAGTTGGCCATATTTTGTTGACTATTTGCACGAGACTTTCTGGAAAACTGAGCCCACAGTTCTGTCCTCAACACACTATGGTTAACTAGTTAGTGAGGGATAGAGGGAAGAATGATTAGGGATGTAATTGGATGAACAGATGTTTGGTAACTGACAGAAAGAGACAAACACGATGTTATAGTAACAAAATCTGGCAGAAAAAAACAAAAACTGACAGTGATGTATGGAGAGATAAAGTGAGATAAGGCAGCCAGAAACAGAGCCTGTGTGAATTTACAGGCCTCTATCCCGTGGATCTGCTGTTAGTTATAACCTAGACCTAAATCACAGATGATACGCAGGCCTCATTTGACATCTACAAGATCTCTTGCAGATTACTCAAGCTAAATAGGCACAAAATTGTACTCTAAGCCACATGTTTTAGATGGAAGCTCTGTGAGAAAACATCTGAGAAAAACTATGATGTGGAATCCTTTTTTTAAAATGTGAACGGGCATCCGACTCCCCTTAGGATCCCTTTTCTGGACGGAGAGAGTTGAAAGGCTGAGCAGAGGTTCGCAGCAGGATGCTAGGCTGGCAGGAGAACATGTGCTTTCAGAGGAAGCAGTCTTGAGGCCGCAGTATGCAAACTGCAGGAATGCATTTTGGCAGGTTCGGACGAGCAAAAGCACACGTTTGTAAGAAAAAAAAAAACACAAAAGAAACACTGTTATCACTTCAGAACGCCTGCTGGTTGAATGAGCTGAATGATTGTGATCAAACCTTCATTGCACTACAGTCTACAACTCATCTAAAGCATAACACGGCTGGCTGTTGTTTGGTAGAAACCAATCTTTTCATGAATTTCTCTTTGAACAATTCAGAACTTTTTGGTGATGTTTTAGAATGATGGCTTTACTGCTGCCAATTCTGTTCTTTTGAACCAACAATTCATCCTTCAGCTCCGCAGTATGTGCAGCCTATATGGTCTCATTCAGTCAGTGTAGTCTATTGCAGGGCTTTCCCAGCCCTTTTGGCTTGTGACCCCTTAAAACAAGACTTCGTCTACCACATTACAGTGTGTCTACATGTGGTGGCCAATTCAACCAAAGATATAAATTATCCAGTAATTCACAGTATTTGCAAAGATTAGGAAGAAGTCTGAAAACATAAACAGATTTGCTTTCCTATCCTGTTAATCCTCTCGCGACCCCTCAGATTTATCGGTCCTGACCCCCAAGTTTAAACTGTATTTAAAAGTCACATTGCTGTGATAGAAAAACACACTAAAATATATTTCCTGAGAGAGGATAATGATATAATATTGCATAATACTGCAGGAACAAGAATGCTGCCTGTGTTTCTGCTAGTTATCCTTACAACTGAAGTTACACCTGTTATATTCCAATAGTAAAAACTGTACTTAAGTACAAATTTGAGGAGCTACACTTATATACTTCTTTATAGTTCTACTCCACTAAATTTCTGTAAGTGTATATTGTACTTTTTACTCAACTACATTTATTTGACAGCTACAGTTACTATTGAAATCAAGATTTTACACACAAATGATATCATCCTTTTATATGGTGCTTTTACTGTCAATATAAAAAACGTCCGCCAACCTGAGTTCAGGTGGGCAGGTACCCCCACACCTCTCCTAACCTGCTTATAAAATGTCCCTTCACTTGTTTTTATAGTAAGAATATTCTCTGAGACAGTATTTATAAGTAAAATGAGACATTCAGTGGCAGGGCCATTCAGAGCTGGCAGTGCTCCGGTTTACTTTTTTTCAAAACTGCTCACTCTTACAGAATTTTCTAACTTTGATCACTCTTTCATACAACCACAGTGAATGAGCTGGTGTGTGTTCAAGCGCCATCATTTCTTGGCAGGAAGAGCAAAACTGAGGACTGCAGTGAGAGGGAATGTAGACACTATTCCAGCCTGACAGATGTAATCCCTAACACTGTTCCAAAGTGCTGTGTGCCACCACAAAGTTTGAGTGAGGGTTTATTTAAAAAACAACCTCACACCACAGGCCTCTTATGTGCTCTGCTTCTCATTTATTCTCAGCATAAATTCAAAGCTAAGTTGCTTCGCACGATCTCAAGAAAAAGTATGCAGACAATTTAGCCATTTTTACTCTAATGATAAACACGGTGAGACTTAATTCATATAAAAGAAAAGGCCAAGAGCAAGACAGAAATAAAAACGTGGGCATGTTTAATGATCCATCTTTTTAATTTTCATAGGTGGACATAAAGCTGCAGCAAATTGTACATTTTGCAATTTTACTCATCAAGCTTTCTTTGTAAGCTAAACAAACTGCCTCTCCCATCATTCTTGTCACATTCCCCCAAATACTATCCATAATAAATTTTACTAAGATGCTTTTTAACAGATCATCAGTCTTAAACGTTTGTCTAGGGCAGTGACATTAGTCCTAGAAGACTTTAGATGTGTCTACTGTGAGTTAATAAATCAGCTCAGATAAACAACAGGTTGTCCGGATATGTGAAAGTGACAGATGAGGTGAAAGTGAAGAAAGCCACGACTCTTTTCCTCATTTTCTTTGCTACAATAGGAACTTCTGTGTGTTTAACATTTTCTGATGTAGGATTGGTGAGATGTGGAGTCTTGCTCACCTCTTTTTGCTTACTTCAAAGATTAGCATTTTTTACACCCAGTTTCCCTAGTTTAGCTTATAATAAAGAGATTCTGACATTAAAAATGGTCGGGAAACCTGCACGCCAAACTAAGATACTCCCCTGTTTTGTATAGCAGACTTTACATGGGCACCATGTCAAGATACAGTCTACATAGTCTCAATAGAGAAGTGTTTTAGTCCTAAACTGAAGGCCTTACAGGATGCTCTTATCCTTAGCTATCACAGTCTGGCATCTGACGACTTAACATTCCTGTGTTGTTTTGCATGCCTTTTCCCTTTGTCTCTATTCCTGTTTTTCTTTCCATGGTAAATTCAGCAATTGTCATCAGCAGTAATTCTGCTCTTTCGTCTCAGCTTCTGTCTGTCTTGAATTGTCTAGTTTTTTTTGTCGACGTCTACCTCTCGTCTGTTGTTTCTGCATCTGCTCGTCTCTGCTTTTCTCTTCTCCCCTCCATGTCTCCTTCAACAGCCTGTGGCTGCTTATGAAATGGTGATCGGTATCAATTTTACAACAAAGGAAGGACCTATTGAATTCAGCCTATTTCTGAACTGTGCGTCTCTCTTTGGCTGAGAGAAATAGAAAGAGAAATGTTTTGGTGGTGGTTGAGATGTTAGCATTCTTTGGCTTGACTTAACAAAGGCGTATTTCATGTTACAGAGGTGTATTTCTGTCTTTGCCCCGTTGTCTTGTGTTTTTCAAATTCACACAGCCATATCACAGCTGTCTTTTATCACAGCCTTCTCACACCATCTTACATTCATAATTATATCCTGGAGGAATTTGAATGGACTTAGAATAAGTTGTAAGAATATATAAGAATATATAAGGTATAGTAATACCTTTACTATTGATTGCCATTAGCTAAAATGGCAATTTTAAAATGATCATAACAGATGGTGAAATGCATTTTATTCTTTGAAATCACATCACACCTGATTATTCTTCACAAGTGACATGGATTTCAAAACAATACTTATTAGTTTTGATTGGCAATTTTTAAGAGTTGGGGTAGCATTCAGTTTGTTCAAGATTTCAATATAAAGAATAGATAGATAGATAGATTACTTTATTCATCCCCAGAGGAAAATTAAATAAAGAAGACAGAAATATTACAAACCATCACTTAAGCTGAATCAAATTTGCTTGAATATATAATCAATGACACTTCCAGCATCTCAAATAGATATAAATATGCCTGAACATATCTGAATAAATCGTACAATAATATGATCTAATGCTTAAGAGTCATTGGTAAACATGTTAAGCATGTTTTATTTATAGTAACATAACTTTATTCATATATCATGTAGAGACAGGATGAGAAAACCATTTGAAAGTACTGATGTGGGGCTTTCACACAGTATCTAATTTATGTCTCTAGACTATAGACCTGTTTTTGAAATACATTTTTAAAAGACTTTTTTTATTTCTCACATGTTCTGCTGTATTTGTGTGTATAAATAGTGAAACATTTCTTTACAACCTTGAACTGTTCTATAATAATATTTTGAATGTTTATCACTAAATGTTTTTTAATTTTTATAGCCGTCTGTCATTTGTTTTGTAATTTGGGTTAGCTTTAAGCTTTAATAAATTGACATCCTTATAGCTGAGTTTGTGCTGAAAAATAAGATACCATGCATGTGGGGTAAGGACAGTTCAAAAGTTGCTAAAGAAAGACAAAACTGCAAAGACAGTCGCAAAAAATAATCAAAATGAACCTGGACTGCAGAATGTTAAAACAAATCTAAAGTTTATTTATTTAGCCACACTAGCAAGGTAGCTTTTGTTCATTGTAATGTTAGTCTCTCAGTCGGTTTCAGTTCATCACTTTGGTCCGTAAAGAAATAGCTCATCAGTGGCAGGCATTCATGGTGCCCAGAGGATGAATCCTGCCCCTATAGCATGTTTTTCCCTTGCAGATACTGTAAATACTTTTCATCCAATGTAGATTTGAAATTTTCATAGACTTCGACACAGTTGCAATTAAATTATGACTTCATCTTCAGAAACAAGGCCCATACGGTAGGTCATTAATGAATGAGCAACAGAAGCACTAAAACAACATGTGCTTGTTTGTGCATGTTTCCATCTTGCATCTGGACTTCAACAGATGCAACCGTTTGGAACTAAAATTGTATATGTTGGACTGGTTTGAACCAGTTTTTCTGTTTTCTTGCGACTCAAGCTGAATTTGTGGGCTTGTATGCAAGCACATTTCACCAAACATGTCTTGGTTTTGGCTGCTGATTGTCTCTCCTATGCTATTATATTAAGAGTATCCTTATCCTGCAGGGAATTTGGATCAAAATGACAACATATAGTTTCAAAGTAACATCATAGTAAATTGATTCCAGGCGAAAACATTCATTATATAAACTATTTTTCCAGGGCCCATCCAGTGGTAAAGAATCTTGGTGCCTGCTAGGATGAATATTATATTAACATTAAGAAACTTTTAAGTCTCAACACCACAATTTGGCTGCGTTACATAAATTATGAAAGTTTTGCTTAAAAAAAAACAACATTAAGTGCTGCTGTCCAGTAATTGAATTGTGGTTAAGATCTCTTTACATAAAACACTCAGTGCTTCTCTGCTACATTCCTGACTTGTCGCCCTATAATGCTTTTAGCCACGCTTGCAATATGGCTCTAGGGATGCCAGTGTGGGTTGGTCGTTAGATCCACCACTTTGGCCCAGACTGAAATGTCTCAACAACTATTTGATGGCTTGCCATGAAACTTTGTACAGGCGTTCATGATCCAGTGAGGATGAACCCTACTGACATTGGGGATCCCCTGACTTTTCCTCTGGCGCTGCCATGAGGTTGACATTTTTGTTTTTAAGTAAAATGCAATTGGATAGATTGCAACTTAGAGGATGATTCCTAATGATTTCAGTGATGTGTTATCTTGCCACCAGCAGGTCAAAGTTTTTCACTCATCCGGTGAAATATCTCTGTGTACAAATATTCAAGGTTGTCGAGTCTTACTTGTCTTCATAAAATAAAATTTAATAAAACAATCAATAAATAAAATGTCTAAAAAAGACAAAGTAAAGACTGAGAGTATTACAATGCAATTATTCTCAATGAGCTTGATAGTGTTTAATCATTTTGTCTCAGTTTTGAGGCTATTGCCACAGAGTCCTGTTCTTTTCAAACAAATTGCACTTGACTGATAACAGATGAGGTTTAAATTTAATACAGGGAGGAATTGACTGTCCATCAAAGACATAAAATAGTATGATTTAACCAGGGATAAGAAGAAGTGCTGTGTAAGCAGAGCCTGCATGTCCAGACACTTGATATGTATGTTAATATAGAGCTGGCATTGTTTGCAAAACAACAGGATAACTGTGGGATCTTTATGCCAGTGGATAACCAATAATTTTCCCGTCATTTGTCTTTGACATGACTGTCAATCTTAGGGATGGCTGTGTCTCTGTGACTGTTGAAGACACTGAGGTTTTACTGGAATATTAGCAGCTCAGTGAGCCAAAACAGTGATTTTCCAGTAAAACCTTTGGCTGGTTAGTGCTTCCGATGCCCTAGAAATGTCAAATCCTAAAATGCTGTCTATTATTTGGTTTTGACAGTAGTATGAATAGTCTAATGCTCTCTTTTTAATTGCTCTCTTTCTGCCTGTGTGTGCTGTAATGTGTGCACAATTCACGTTCCTGAAACCACTGTAGTGTCAAATATCTACACAAGAATAGAAAGCCCAAGGATTTGGCCAGTTAAAAGGTTTATTCAAGCCAAAAATTAGTGGCTTTATGTCATCGTCAATAAAAGTTACTTCAGACAAACTAAAACATGCATGCTACAGACTTAAGAAAGTACCAGACACCTCACTGTCATCTTCTTCAATAAAAGGCTTCATTCAGTTCCTAGTAGTAGTGATTATGGGCTGCTGGGGCCAGCTGACTAGCAGGGAACGTGTACATAAACAGCAAGCAAAGGCTATATGGGGCAGAATGGGCTCAGTGCTGCCTGTAGCGTTTGTTTATCCAACATGCTGTAATGTTATGAGAACTGCGGCTTGGGCCCTGGTCACAAGTTGTAATGTAAATATTAATGTGCATGGAAAAGGAACACTATTTAAGGCTTACCATATGTTCTAATAATTTGAGCCGCTGATTGTGGAGACTGGATGTCTTTTTAAGGACGAATGCCACCGTGGTTCTCATCCGGTGCTCCTCTGACTGAGCACAGGTGTGCAGAAAGGTTTAATTTGAGTGAAATACAAATCTGTTTTCTGAAAGATAGAAGCATTTTTCTCTCTTTTTTCTAACTTACGATTCCATTTGATTGGATTTACAGTTATGTTATGTCAACTTAAGGACTTTTTCAAAAGCCACAATCTTCCCTTAAGTTGCTATAACCTACCAACATGTGGAATGCAGAACATGGACCCAGGTCTTTGGTCTAAAGGTCGGGTGCTTCGTAGACCCAGCCTTACAGCCCTAACTCCATTCACATCTTCTGTGCAGTATAAGAATGTCCCACCTCCGGGATCCAAAATGTATTTGGCCAAGCAATTTAGTAGTACAAAATCTTATGTTGTAGGAGACCAATTGGACTTATCAGTGAAGCTACAATAAGACTCTAACTGACAAGATTTTTAAACAATGATTTTAGTGTTAAAATTAACCATCCCTACTTAAACTTCCTACTTGTTTTGCATTGATAACCAAAATATTCCACCTGATTGCTAGACACTGTTATAGACTGTTATAAAAGCTGTCACTTCATAGAAAAGTTCAGTAAATTTGTGTAAGTATCTATAACCATGACATGAGCTAATCTTTGACCCAATAAGTTAGTGGTCCCATGTATGAATGTTGATGCATGTAGGGAGTTAGCTGTGAATGAGAGCTTTTAGGTCTGACCCTGGACTTTATCTTTACCATCTCAACTCTCTCAGTGCCGCTGGAAAGACATACAGTTTACATATTGTGCGTTGATGCACATATTTTTGGCCCATTTCATAGATTTAAATTGTATGAAATTGGCCTAAATAAATAATCTGAAAATATATGTCAGATGTCACGGAAGTCACTCCAGAAGTGTGCTTCTTAAATAGTGGGTTGGGCCCTAACATGGGCTGCAGGCCTGTTTCTAGTAGGATCCTAAATGAATATGACTACTACTACACAATTTCTTATGTAGGGGAACCTGAAGCAACACTGAAATGACACATTTTGAGCCTCAAAGTGGAAAACTGCAATGATCTCCAGATCAAAACAATTAGAATGAATTCATTGAAGTGACATAGTGGGGAATACATTATACTCAGTAAGAACTTCTAATGATATAAAGAACACAAATTACAACTGTTTAGAGCTGAGGTACAGAGAAATGTTTTCATTTTGATTTGCCGTGAGACAACCACTAACCAGAAAAACTGATTGTGATTCTGTGAGTCAACATGTTTAACAAAGCCATGCAACGAAAACATCTGTGAAACCAGTGTGGCAGAACCAAGCTTAATACAGCGCAGAAGAATGCTATAATGTTTTTTTCATCAGCTCCACAACTCTGCATTTTTACAATGCTGAAGTGTGTTTTGTTTTGAAAATAAATATGGAAGTATTAAAGTAGAAAAGTAAATGTGGAAGTAGTTTTGCTGTGTGCAGTGACTCACCGTGTGAGTCGCAAAGCTCTAAAAATGTCCTCTCTGACCCAGACGTTCACGCTCACTGTGTCGCAGTAAAATTTAAGATGGGCCTATTTAAATTCAAATGCCTCATAAAACTAATTTTGCTATTTAGATTGTTTGACTACTCTGCAGAGAAAATGAATTCACCCCAATGGGCAGAGGAATCCCAAAGAAACACAGAATAATGTATTGCTTTGTGCCAATTATAAGCAATATGAGAGAGAAACAGAGAAAGGCCGTTGTCACAAATCACCTGGCATATTTAGGCCTCATAGTTCATGTCAGTTGCCAAAGACTACATCATACATGAGGCCTAATTTCAGGAAAATGCAGACCTTCTAAAACATAATTTTCTGTTCCTACTTTCTGCCATCAATCATTCTTAATAAAAGATGTCTGCATTTTGTTTTCGTTTGTAATTCCATGACTTCGGCGCACCAGCAGGCTGCAGGTTTGTTCTTTCATTTTTTTAAGTACGAAACGTGTTTTTGTTAAGGTGGACTGCTGTTCAGAAAAATGGTCTTCATGCGAAATACTTGCTGCATGGAATTTGTTTTCAATTCATCCTTCATCTTCATTTTAAGCGTGAATAAGAAATGTACCTTGAATACGCCTCCTCAAAAACTGGTGTGAAATTGGACAGTTGATCCACATTGTGAGACTAGTCCTATCTATGATTTTTTGTGATATTGCTTAAGGAAACTCAGGCTGCTCCAAAATGGAAAGCATATTTTGAAGAAAAAAAAACACTGTAAAAAGGAATTTGTGTGTTTATATAATATAATAGCTTGATCTCATAGAGAAAGTGTCTTCTCAGAAGCACAGACATGTCACTTTTGAACTTTTTTCTGAAGTTTTTTAGTGTTGTGCCACAGGGTTTTTACCTTCCTTAGTCTCAAGCATATAATAGCACTGATTTTTCTTTTTCAATTCTTCAAACACACCCTGTCTCCAAAAACACATTGAAGCCTTTGGGGACATGCCAGAATTGATGGTTTACCTCCTATTAGAATTTGCGTGTGTATACGTATTTGTGTGTGTGTGTCCCTTTGATGTTTTGAAGTCCGCCCACCCGTCTGTGGACCTACATTGTGCTGAACAGCTCCATTTGTCCCACCTTAATCCCCTGACGTAAACTCACATAAATCACACTGAGTTGTTTCTAAACGTGGGCAGGCTGGAAAACTCGGTCAGTGTCTATCTGTCTCACTCTGGTTTCCAACTCCCATGCAGAGTTTAAAAGCTGCTGGGTATTCATTTAACTGACCACCTGTATTGATAATGATAATGATTTCAGCACAAAGTAAAAGTAAATACATGTCTTTTTTTGCATGGGAACTGTTGGTTAAATAGAGGTTCCTAAATTAGGTAACATATAAGTAAAAATGTTTTATTTAAACACATCAGAAACAGACCAAATAGAAGGTAAACGCATGTACAAAGCTTGTCAGTTTCTTAAAAGGCCCATCCATCTTGATTCTGTGGGACATTGTTCCTCTCAGAGTGGCTAAGCAGATGAAAATCGCATTTACCAAGAAGACCAGTTTGAAAAAAAAATGTCTTTAAATTCTGTGTCACTCGTCACTAAACAATATCAAACATTGACATTGCACTTTTCAGTAGTACCCCCTCAGTCCTTTCCATGGCTATTACAAACTGGGACGTAGTTTTAGCCATCACTTAATTCGTTCTAGAGATGGGGCAGCATCATGGCACCCATAGTGCACCGAGGGCCAACCTTTCTCTATCGATGGCTCTGGGCCAGATTAAAGTGCCGGGGCTCATTGTTTACACAGCTCTGTGGTGCCACGGCTGAGCAGGCCCAAACAATGGTCCCCTGCTCCCCCTTGTCAGAGCCAGGGGAAGAATGGAGACCTCTTGACATGGCAACCTGAAGCCTCAATGCCCCCACTTCACGTAGCCGAGAGGGTCAGAGTGAGCAAGAGAGGAAGAGGGAGAAGAGGGGAAGTTAGTGATAAGGGAGAATGGAGAAATGAAAATGGAAGGGAAAGAAAGAGGGCAGATAGGAGCGGGGCCGGGGGTGGAGAATGATCAGTGATAGAGGGAGAGAAATAGAGAGGTGAAGAAAAATGGAGGATAGGATAAGAGAGGAGTATGAAAGTATGAGAGCATATACTATCTTTAAATTCACAGTGGTCTGAAAGTCCAATAAATTAACTAACATTGTTAAAAGATTGTTTTTTCACCTCACTGGTAATTTAAATCCTTGAAACGATAAAGGTTGTCCTCATTAGCGCTCCTGCCAAGGCGAGAAGGTCGATACCACTCTCACCTCTCTGTGTTAAATATAGAGCCGAAGCCATGATGTAATTAACGTAGCTGAGCATAAAGACTCAAAGCAGGGGAAACAGCTAGTCCAATATTGCATTTATTGACCACTCCAAAGCTCACTAGGAAGGGCGTTGTATCTTTGTTTAATCCACACACAAACAAAATTATAAAACTAGAACTATTTCTGGACTATGTCTACTGGACCAAGCCTGTTTTATGCTAAATTAGGATAACTGCCTCCCAGCTCCAATAAGCATTTTTCCCAAAATAGAAATATTTTCCAATAGAAAGTTTTATAAAACTTTCTATGATGATGATGCAGTCCTCCTCTCTGTTCCGAAGTCTCTATAACCATTATTACTGTATTAAAATCATGCATAGGACTTGACGACTTTCCTCTGATCTTGTGAAACAGTGCAGTTAGAGGGATAGTAAATGTTGTTAAACTTGTTTTAATTTGCTTGCGGTAGCTCATCATTAGCATTCAGAAGTGGAGGTCATCACTTTTGTTTCTTTTCTCCGTTGCAGGTCACTTTCTTGGGAACAATACAGTCATTGATGTGCTTCGTCGCCAGGGATACGAGGTGGAGCACACCCCTGCTGGGCAGCCCATAAACAGGTACATTTGCTGCTAAAATGCCCTTAAACACACACATACATCACTTAGTGACATGTTTAACGGACTGGATTTTGTGATTAATCATGGAAGTACACCAAATTTAACTAATCCCCTAATATCATATAAGCTTCTAATTTTACAAAATTACTGCAATTTATCTTAATGAAATTCAAATTATGTATTTTTTTTTTTTTAATTTTACCTTTATGCACCACTGAACTGCCTAAAATCGTTCAAATACTTGCTAAATCTGCCACAAAAAGGAAACAGCTTTAGTTGCTCTAATGACAGGAAATGGTAAATTGCTGGTGCTGCTGATTTAGGTACAAATCTGGACATCAGACCAACTTTAAATTTTAAAAACAACCATTCAAAATCTGAAAATCAACTTTAAAATGATTTATAATTCAAGACATATTGGGATAGGTAAAGTTATTCAGGGAGACACAGATAAAGGAGTCATTTACTCAGGTTTTGTGAACTGACTTTTTTGTTTTGAAAATAGCAGAGAAAGTGAGAAATACAGAGATGATGGATAGAAACCTAGGCAGAAAAGTTTCGCCATAGTTGTTGCACATCATGATTTCTTCCGAAAACACGAGTCTATAAAACTTGAAGGCCCATATTTTATCACTTAAATGGGTGTAAGGTTTCATGTCGCGGCCACATTATACATGGCAACCGCTGCCTCATGGCCCTGACAGGAATATATATTTCTCTCAACTTTTTCACTGACTGGATTTCAAATGGGAAATAATTTTCCAAGTAAGCACAACTCCATAGTTGGTCTGTGTTCATTTGCAGACCCAAAACAGATGTTCAAGTTCTGCTTCAGCCCTTGTGAGAAATGTATTGTCGGCAAATAATCCCAAACTGCACTCAGTAGTTATCCATTAAGAGTTCTTACTCTCTCCAAATGTCCCTAAACATTAGTATTTGTTTCATTGCCTCATTTTAAAGTTTGTCATAGTTTTATTAATTTACTTTTATTATTGACACTGGACATATAACTTATCTGTTGATTTACTGGCAATGAACCACTAGTCATATACGAGGCTTGATTTGGTGTTTACGTTGCTGGTCACAGAAGAAGAAAAAAAAAAGCCAAATTCAGAGCACTGTTGTTATTACAGGTGATACATTGACCTTTATTGGCTGTAAACTTTAAACTTAACTGTTATATTCAGTCAGAATTTACTTATTAACTTTAAATAGGTTTCACCAGTAGCTAGCTTTACATTAATTTGCTATTTATTTTTACCACTGGTTAGAACTATTATACGTAATCATTGCTAGCTGTTTTTAAGATTTTATTGAAAATCCCAGTTTTCAATACTATTTATTATTGACATTTCAGCAATAGCCATTCAGTGTATTTATCTCTCTATGTATTAGTTTTCATTGTTAGTGGCTGAGTACGCCACTGGTGGAGAAACGATGCACGCATGTAATCCAGCATTTGTGATTTTATCTAAATTATATCAGCGCCATTGCTTACTGTTTGCTGTCCTAAGGTCATATCAGAGCTGTAATAAGTTACTGCTAATGCAGACCAAACTTTTTATACTGCTGCTGCTTCAAATGAAAAGGATTTTGAGAAGAAGAACTTTTGAGCACGGACTGGCTTTTTTTGTGAAGCAGTCATGGGAAACACAAAGTAGTAGTCACCGCAATTAGTGCTGACTGTGATCATTCAACAAAGCTGCACCTTACAAGACCTCCAACTTCTCAAAGCAAATACATGATCTATTTCAGTAAAATGCCTTTGATGTATTTTCTGCAATCAGTAATTAGTAAAAAAAGTATATTTTGCATTGTCTAAAATGTGGATTAAAATTGATTAAACTAGAAATATTTTCCAATCAGCCGGTGTTACCAGATATTGTGAAAATTATTATATCTGTGACTACAAACCTGCAGAACTCAAACATTTATAATCAACGAAGCTTAGTCTGTGCAGTATGTGTAATTTAGTATGTGGAGTCAAGGAGTGCGTTGTGGTGGTGGGATAGCTGTAGGGAACTCATATTTGGATTAGGAAAAAAAAAAAAGTGCTCTGTGATGTCTCTTATTCATTGGAGCCTTCTATTTTTTTTTCTGCTGTTTCCACTATGTAGATTGCACAGCAGATAAATCTGACAAAATCCCCAATGGCCACCAATGAAGTGTTGTTGAAAAGGCCAACCTAAGCAGAGCTCATACCTCCTGCTGTGAAGCATGTAGTGCAGTCTACCATGGCACACGGTGCGGGTGGCTATCTCACTGCAAATCTGTGTTCTTGTATGTGTGAGTGAATGAATGAGTGAATCTACTTTCACACCCCGACTCTGTGTTTGATGCAGGATTATGAGTCTGAGATGAACCCGCATTTGACCCCACCCCAAATGTGTGCGTGTATGTGTCTGCATGCATAGTGATTGTTAAAGATAGTTACTGACATCATTAGAGATGGCCAGCAGCTCATCAGAAGCAGGAGTGTTTTTAATCTAAAAGATGACTTTTGGTTTTGCTCTCATGCTTCCAATTCCGGTACTTTAATTTGTTTTTCCAGAAAAATCATGGATATGTTCTCTATTAGACTGCATATTGGTACTTGGAAGGTCCACGGCATCCTGTTCTTACATAGCAGGAATTCTTCCTCTCCTCTCCTCTCCTCTCATCCTCTCTTTGCCTCTCCATGGAGAATAGCAGCTATGGTCAAGCTGGATTCACAACAGTTTCAAAGGATTTCAGGAAAGTCACAGCTAAAAAAGAAAACATGCCAAAACGTATCACAACAACCATAGAATCATTCCTGCAGCGTATATCCATGTCCCCGGCATTTATCAATTCATTCAGGATCTAATACTCACAGGCAGTTGATACCTGAAAGATAGATTTTTAGTGGAAGATTCCTTTAATGATCAGGTGTGTAATGGCATAAATTTGGCCAATATCTGAATTTTGCAAACTTTCCCTTAACACCAATAAATAATTAATAGCCCTCATACCATTTTACCCACATAATTATTTATCATGCACACATCACACATATGCTGATATTAAAGGTCACATTTAACCGTTAAGTGTAAACGGCACATGCTGTGAGAAAAATCTCAATCTCAAAGTATCTTATGTTCCTGTGATGTCCACCCTTTAGGAGATCGTCATCCAGACCGGCCTCGCCAGATTCAGAAGACTACCATGATGAGTCCCCTCTCCTGGAGCCTTTCCTCCATGAGCTCCCCCACAAAGATGAGGATCAGGGGCGTCCCCTGGAGGATGATCTGTTACCCCACATGCTTCTGCCAGCAGACAGCCTGGAGCTCCTGGAGAAAGCAGAGAGGAAGATGCTGAAGAAAAAGAGGAGGAACAAGCAGAAGAAACAGCGGCACAGGCATTTTAACGACCTCTGGGTTCGCATCGAGGAGAGGTAAGAGAACAGGGAGGGGGGTGAAAA
This sequence comes from Lateolabrax maculatus, assembly GCA_031216445.1. Classification (NCBI taxonomy): domain Eukaryota; kingdom Metazoa; phylum Chordata; class Actinopteri; order Acropomatiformes; family Lateolabracidae; genus Lateolabrax; species Lateolabrax maculatus. The sequence continues at coordinate 13,428,738 of CM062219.1, forward strand.
GATGAGGTTGCATTGGGTCTTCTTTCTTATATACTGTACATCTGTCATCAATGACTGGTCTGTCTCTTTTTGCTGTGGAACGGGAATGAGGAGAAATGTAGAAAGGGTGAGACAAAAGGACACAGGTGGGGACAAAAGTCAAAAGAAGAATGTAACAGTAAAAGCTCAGAGAAAAAAGACAGAGAGGATGTGAGAGGAGAGAGGGGAAATTGGAAATGTGTAATGCACTCTATCCATTTGTCTATAGAATAAAACTGACACTTCCTGGTGTGGTGCCGCGGGCTCCAACAGCCACCATATCACATCACCATACTCTTCATGCAGTCTGCACACACTTCAGCACATATACACACACCCTGCAGTGTGGTATGAGTCCAGACTAGTTTCTAGCTGGTATAAGTGTCTTGGATGTGAAAATAGCAGCCTGGGAATTCCAACTAAGTATCCAGTTTTGGTCTCACAGTAGCTCCAGGCAGGGACTAACTGGACAACAAAACAAGCTCACCTTTCAGACTAAAAAGGAGACCTCTGCACAAGGTGTGGTCCGTCGAGTCGAAACGTTTCTCAGTTTGTTGCCAGGGATATGATTGTGCATGTGGGCAGGAAACCCTCCATCCATCCATCCATCCGTATTCTACTCCCACTCTTATCCTGTTCAGAGTCGGAGGCTACCTCAGCATGCACAGGCGAGAGGCTTTAGTCAATCACAAGGCCAACACATTTAGTCAGGCAACCACATTCATTCACACCTGCGGGCAATTCAGAGTTTCCAGTTCAACTTACTTGCACGTCTCTGGACTGTGGGAGGAAACCGGAGCACCTGAAGGAAACCAATGCACAGACGAGGAGAACATGCAAACGTCTCGCAAAAAGGCCCCAGGGCCTTCTTGCTGTGAGGAGACTGAGCAAACCCCTGAGTTACCATACCAACCCCTCACTGACTACTACGACTAATGAGTTTAAATTTATGTTTTACGATCGATGTGTTAAGACAACTTTAGCTCAATTCAATTCATAACTCATTGTATCATTAATGGGAATTGAATTAGCTGCACAACACCTAAAAGTCAAGGTGACAATCTAAACTCTTTAAGAATTACCTGGGCAACATTTTCTGAGACAGCTCCTATTAAGGAGTTTGAAGTCTGTAGTTCTCATTTTTAAGATGTCTGAACATGGTCTGAAATAACTCTGACTCATCCACTGTTAACACTTTAAATTCTCTCTACATTGGGTTGAATTTCTCTTTGGGTGCTACAGTTTACCCCGACAGTCCACATACATGCAGGCCAGGTAAGTTTCAGTGTGATAGACCTGGCGTGCAACGGTTCTGCTATGGGTTAAGAGTGTGAGCAGATCTGAGTCAAATTATGTTTCATTTATTAGCAGATGACAAATTGCATAGGAGCAGTGCAGTCTACCGTGCAGTGTCTGAGCTCAACCATACAGACAGAAGATCATTTTGGAGCCATTGTGTATTGTAGTCATTGATTTGCGGTCTCTGATGCTGTAAGACCCGGGAGCAGAGTCCTACACTGGGTGTGGGGAGACCACACTTGAAAGAAACAGGAGAAATGATAGAAAAAGAAAATAAAGTCTGCTGTTGCAGTCTTCTTATATTCATTTTTACCTGGTTTGTCTACAATTATGCCAGTGATTCCTAAATGTTGATATTTGGAGGGTAAGGGTTTACAGAATTGGGCCCTTGCAGGACTTTGCTCTTAGGCATGTTCTTATTTTTAACCCTGTATGAACATGTATTTTTCCATGTACAGTATACACTATCCCACATTACCGGTGGAAAGAAAAATCCAACCATGTAGCGTCTGTTCTTCTCGGGAACAGAGGGGGTTTGTGAGCGTTTGTGTACATTATGTCTACAGAAATGTTTTCTCTCTTTCTGAGAGAGCCTGTATTTTGAACAGAGAGGAAACAGACTGTTTGTGTACACATGTTACAAAGTGTACACAGTGCACGTCTTTGTATATTTTAATGTCTGAAAAGGTACGCGAGTGAGAACGGGAGAGGGGTTCCAAAATACAGAAGCACGTACAGCGCCACAGTTCTCTGTTGTGTTTGATGCATGGCCACAGAGAAATGTGTCACACCTGGTTTCCTTATACCTCTCTTGGAACCTCAATTCATAATAAAACTGCCTCATAACTTCATAAAAATAAATAAATCATGGTAAAAATGTACCAGTTAAATTATTTGCTACCTGCTTGGTCTGAAATAATATTCCACATTAAAATTTAAATTTAAAAACCTAAGCCTAGAGCTACAGGCAGTACACCTTTAAGCAAAGACCAATCAGCGCAAAACAAATATTACTAATTCCACGGATCTGGGAGTAATGGAAACACTATCAGCTGAGGTTAATTTAGAAATTGTGAGGGAAATATTTGAACACTTAATATTTGACCACCACCGAGAAGCTTTTAATCCGTTAACAAGCCTCTGTTTGATCTGGAGAGGACTGTTACTGTTTTGACATTTTGGGAAAAATTAAATTCACTGAACATTCTTCTAATCTATTAGGTCTCTGGAATCTATGTTCTCACTGACTCCACCGCAGCATATTTTTGCCATTTTATTTTGACTGGCGCTTCACTCAGATTTTCTCCCTTCTTCAGCCAAGGAGATTGCAGGCGACCATCCAAACTGTAGTTCACTTGTACACAATAACCCCTCTAAGCAAAGACAGGATGAGAACTGATAATAGAAATTCAGGACTGGGACATTTAATTCCTTTTTTGAAATTATGATAGACATGTTTTCATTTTTCTTAAGGTTGACGCTTGTCAAAACCTCCAGTAAAATGGAAATACTGTAGTGAGAGTCCTGTTTTTCTTTCCAAATCGCTTTTCTTTAATATTGGATTGTATGGCTGTGTCAAATTGCTGTTGCAGCCCACTGGTATCTGGAGATCCTGACTTCAGGAACTTGTGTGCTTGTTTTGTCTGGCCTCATCCCAGTCAAAACCACACAAGCATTGCAGTCTCTGCATCAAACAAGAGAGCAGAAATGATTTAATTGCCAGACTTGTTTAGGAAAGGACGGATAAAGAGAGAAATAAAGACAGCCAAAGAGTGGCAGACAGAATATATATTATGGAGAGGAAGAGAAAGAGAAAAATAGACTAGAAACAGGGCAGGCAGATTGGCAAATGGCTTATAGCCATGAGCTGATCAATGAGTTGCACTGCCAGAAGTTTTGTATTTGTAAAGTCTCTGCTGATTGGTCAGTGCTGTAGTAGTGGATTCCTTTGTCGAGAAGTTTTCCTTTGTAGCCTTCACCGTCATTAATATTTCCATTGTGTTCTCCCTGCAGTCTGCATATTTTCCCGATATGGAGATGTAGAGAGAGTCCTGTTCTTCTTTAGAATCCACCGTGATTTTCCTTTCAATCAACCAAATCAAACCAAAGAGTAAAGTGGCTTAGAAGTACAAAGATAGAACCGAAAGCTGCATGTTTAAAAAATATATGGAATAATAAGTCTTACCTAAACTACTATAACTCCAGTAAATGGGAAGGGGTATGAGTTGAGCTAAAAAAAAAAGAAAAATTACACACAGCTTGTTTGGACTGTCTCAACCCATTTTTTTAAACAAATTAATGTAAATTGTACATCTGATTTTGCAATGAAAATCACAATCAATGAATTTAAATGCTCACAACTTATGATTAAAGCCCCAAAAGTATTTTTCTTTAATATTAAATAGTCATGTGTAAATAAGCAACAATCACCTTTTATACTCTCCTGTCTTCTCTCCACAGCACCATGGTTCAGTCTCCACCTCCCCCGCTGGTTCGCATCATCAATGGATACATCACAGTTCAGCCACACAAAGTCCACAGCCACTACAACTACCATCACATATCTTCGGCATCAACGACCTCCTCGTCCTCACCATCTTTACTTGTCTTCCTCTGCACGTTGCTCACAGTGCGGACGTGGACTCTGTTCCTCTAATAGAACATTAGTTTGGACTATTAAAACAGCCTTCTTGAGTATAAACTCTCGCACATGGTGGCTTCATGTATCAGCTCATGTAAAGTGAGGCCTGATCATGCATCACAATACCTAGAAGAAAAACAAAAAAAAGCATGAAGAAAGGATGTGAAATCAGCTCTAGCAGGTAACAGTACACTCCATGGATGTTAGATTAGATAAAGTTTGTGTTGTTGGGTCTGAAAGGTCAATCATGTCAATGGAGCTTATCTCTTACAAATTGTGGCGTTAATGAGCATGTAAGTTCATATAACATCAGGTTTCTTGGAACATAAAGGTTTCATAAGATTTCAATTTTTTTTTTTTTTTACAAAGAACACACAGCGGAAAGAAAACAGGAAGTATGATGGGGCATCTCACTGAACATTACACAACATGTCAGTTCCCTTATGGATTACAGTGTTACTCATCATTCAATGTTCAGTACCTCTGAGAATATGAGATCTCACTTAAGTGACTGTTCAGCGAATGAACACGAGAACATCGTCGAGACTTTTGCTGGATATCAAATACCTTCAATAAGTACAACTGGAACCACATGTCCTGTGTGTGTGTGTGTGTGTGTGTGTGTGGGTGTGTGTGGGTGTGTGTGTGTGTGTGTGTGTGAAAGAGAGCGAGAGAGAGAGAGAGAGACAAACAAAGTCTATCAGCTCTTATACCCCCCTGGCCTTGGCAACAGAGGCGTTCCTCTGTTGGCCTTAAGTTATTCTTCCATTTTAGAAGAATTTGTTTAATGTTGCATAAAAGCCTACCGTGGGGAGAAATTGTACATATTGTTTCTAAATATTATAGATGTATTTTAGAATTATAAAAAATGAAAATTATCAAAAGTTTTGTTGTTGTTTATATAAATATATAAATAGATATGCAGTATATTTTTGAAAAGAAATTCAGGAACTAACCACCATAGCCCGAGTCATGTGTCTCACTGAAATTACATTTTTTGGAGGGGACATATGATTGTATTGTACTTTATGTATCAGTGTTATCACTTGCTTTGCTGTATGTGTCTGCTGAAAGGATTCATGTTATGTATGTGTTTATTTCACATAGAGATAATTAGTTTAATTTATTTAACTACAATAGTTTTGCTGTAGGCCAAATGAAACATTCCCCATGTTTGTTTTTTATATTTTTTGCAGTCACTATGATGTCCAAATGTGTTACTTCAAATGTTTTCGAGTATGATTTCAAATGCATATGATGGTAATAATAATTCAGTTTGATATACATAAGTCTGTCCACACAGATAGACCACAAACGGCATAGTGCTTTAGGGCTTTCCCATTTCACTTATGATATGAGATGATTGTAATAGTATTACCATGACAACAATAAAATATTTATCTAGATTAAAATCTGATTTTACGGCTCATTCTTGGCTGCAAACAATATCTTTCCATTTAAAACTTAATTTAATTTAATTTAAAAGAAAATGTATGATGCATGCATGTGGGACTGCACATGGTAGCGAGATCAGAGGAGATATAAAACATGAAAAGAGGCCCTGTCAGTTAACTTGCATATTGTTTTACTGTACAAGTGTTGGACCTTTACATGTTTATATAATAGGAGAAGAAATGCGTCACATGTGTCACATACATGTGTAATATGTCTAAAGGCACATTAAGGCAGATGACTAATTGATACAAGTCAGTAGTCTTGTATCACAACCAGCATGACACTGATCGTGTGTTCTGGCTGTCCTGAACAAATGTGTGGGTGGGTACACACACACACACACACACACACACACACACACACACACACACACACATGCTGCCCTGCTGCCCTGACCCAGGGTTCATGGCATGTTTATGTGAGGTTAATGTGCTGTGATAAGGCTGCTATTAGACGCTGTTTGAAGTGTGCATGTGGTCTGCCACAAACAAGGCAGCTGCTCTGCCAGCGGATGTCATCCTGCAGGAAACAAACAGGAAACCAGAGCGAACAGACTCTTTAGATGTACAGGAAATGAGAGTTAATTGAATTGTTGTATCAACAGGAAAAGAAAGCTAATTGACTTGTTAGTTTGTGCTTTGATTTAGGAGTGACTGCGTGCTAGAGGAGGTCGTAGAGGTCTTTACCAGTATAAATGATGTGTGAAGTATGAGCGGTTGGTATGATCAACTTTGAACACTACTGAACCACACTGGTTATGAACCTCAGGATACTGGATACAGCGGATACCTTTTTTTCCCCCTCAATTTACTTCTTCCTCTATTTTTATCCTTCACTAAGAGACAGGCAGTTGCAGTGGAGTCAAGGCAGTTACTTTGCTGAAAGGACTTCATGAATTTAAGTAAATACACTAATTGAGTTTCATGATGAAAGTTGAGGCAACACAAAGGTAAATTACTCTTGAATACTTAATAAGAGCTAGAATGCAAAGATCATCACAGACTGATCATATTTAACACTAGCAGCATCTGGATTTCCCCTCCTTGAATCATTTGTAATCTGTCTCCCTAACAAATTATACCCCTGCTTCTTTTTTTTCCCCGTTGATCATATGTGTAAATGCGCAACTGAACATGTGGCACATCTGTAACTTTCAGTTTGTGAAAGAAAATGTGCAGAGAAAAAGCAGACTTCAACTAAAGTCATAACTGCAACCAACGCAAAGAGCTCAAAAGCATTAAACCCACATCATGTTAAAAACAGTATGTGACTCTAAACGAGATCTTTCCTCCGCTCAGTGAAACACAAAACTTTAAAACAACAGACCATGTAAGTCACTCAGTCATTCCATAAAAGAATAAACAAACAAAGGTGCAGGTCACTCCTCTAATTGCCTCCCGTTGAGTGCTTTTACTGACAGATGTTACAGCTCATTTACTATCAGAAACATTGCATACAGAGTGGTGTGAATTCCATAAGTCAGCTGAGTGCCACAAGAGCTTACTGCAGACAAGAGACATGAAACCAAGATCAGGATCCAGGATCAGTAGACAATTGGTTTGAAACCAATGTTGACTTTTGCTGGTGCTCGTTTACTTTCCTGCAACTGTGTTGCACGTGTAATTTAATCTTGTGAAGCCTGTATGTTGATAACAGGTGAAGCTAATTCCAGGGTCAAACCCAGGAGTTTTGTGAACATGATAGACATGAATTAGGTGGAGGATAGTATTTCAGCCAAAATGACTTGAATCAACATCACCTTTGCTCTGCATGCACATGAAAACACAAAATTGTAAGAATTATCCATATAAATACGTGAATCTTTGACAGATTTGACAGTAAAATCTGTTCAATCACATAACATAGAGCTTTTTATGAATCTGCTTGTGGGATTTTTGCTCTCATCATCCCCTCATTTGTCACAATATGAAGCATATGCTCTGGACAGACATCTAATGCTTAAAACACAATCAAATAAGAAAATGGGTCTTATAAATACATACCATACTGGACTGGAGGTGGGGTTGGCAGATTGGACAAAGTAAACCTGTAGGAATTGAAAGCAGATGTCCATGCAGATGTCTGTTTCCTGTGGAGCAGAAAGGTAAAAAATAAAGACATGGCAATGAAAGTCTTCAGCTAAAGTCCTCATTAAAAATATAAGGTCCCTTGTGAAAAATTGAAAAAAAATCACACTTTGTAATGCCTGAATGAAAGACAGACTGTAGAATGACTGATTTTGTTTTCTTTAAATATTTTACATTTTAACAAGAGACACTAAAATAAAAATAAGCATTATAGAAAGCACACATTTAATTTTTTCAAAGAATACCTTCTATGAATCTGTTCCCTACACAGCTTTGACTTCTTCCTGCCGATGATCCAATCTGGATTAATCAGCAATTCTCACCTTGTTATTGCCACGACATGGATACTAATTTCAACAATCATTACAATCCACTGAAACATTCATCCACCCAATTATACTTATATATATACTTATATATATATATATATATATATATATATATATATATATATATATATATATATACACTATATTTACAGCCAGTTCCTCTGTATATGTGTTGTGCCACAAGGTCAAATCAATTTTCCATTGTTAAAACAAGCCCAGTATGTTATTGTTTAACTGATGTAGCACTGGTCAATCCCTCACAGTCTTGCACAAACAGCCTATGTGTATGTGAGTAGGTCTCACTGTGGCTATTATTACTGCATCCGTTAAGAGTCATAGCAGTGTGTTAACTGAGACCCATGGTAATAAGTGCTCTGTTGACTGAGTCTTCTGTATATTTATACAATAAATCTCCTTGGGGTTATATATAATATGTTATCAGTGCAGGTTAGAGCCTTGACCAATGGGAGCTCATAGTGTAAACAACAGGATCGCTCTATATTAGAGAACACTCTTTGCTTGAAAAGTATACCCACATTTAACACAGTATAGAACAAAAAGAAACTTTTTTGATTGTTAAATTGTTGAAAGTAAAAAAAAAATAGTTGTGAAAAGTTTAGACATTTCCAGAGACATCTTCAGATTGCATTGTTTTTGTCTGACCAACCACAACAAATCCAAAGTCATTGGGCTTGCAATAATATAAAACAGAGAAAAGCAGCAAATCCTCACAGTTGCAATCTCGGCACCCGTCGGCTATCGTCTAACAACGATTTAGTGACATTCATATGCAGATACTAGCAAATGTTTCTCATTTTTGCTTGATGAATGGCTTAAATAGTTAATTGATCATCAAAATTGTTGTTAATGATTTTTTTCTCAATCAGCAAGTTTAATGTGCTTATGCCAATATACAGTAAATGCATACTACAAATACAGTGTATAGTCAAAAACAATTCCAAGTAAGATATAGGTATAGGTACTTGATACTTAACTTGATGCTTAATTTCAATTTCAAGAAGGTGGCAGTTTTATGGAGGTTTTTTTTAAAAGTACATATTTCTACACATGATTTCTCCAGCCCCAACTAGATTTCATTAGTTTCTGCATTGTACTGTAGCATTCAGTGTTTTAGGTGGTATACTTTCACAAGGGCAAAAAAAATAGGAAAAACCTTGCAGGGCAGCGACCCATGAAAACTGTCGTTTTTTGACATCATTCATTACCTTTAAACATGAATGCTACATCACACCTTGTGTGCTGCAGGCTGAGGTTCCAAGATTCCCCCATGTCTGCTGGGTTTCACAAAGGCTTGGTGGAAGTTTTCATAATGCCTGTCTCCTCTGTGTGAAACTGCCCGCAGAAATACTCTAAGCTTAAGGAACCTATTAGTCTCAGTCAGTCAAAGCAGTTGTAAGGACAATGGAAGATGCATATATTGGAAATATTCAGGGCTTTGATTATGTTGATTGCAGAGGTCTGTGAATCTGTTTTCTGTCCATTTTCTCCCTCTTTTCTATTAAATCCTTTATACTGAATTAATCACTAACATAGTTAGAAGGTACTTACAACTAGCTATTCCTAAAACAAGGACTAAGATTACTAGGGGTTTACTCTAGAGAGTCCATGGACATCCTCCCACATACATATATACATATATGTATATATGTACACATTTAATTTAAATCGGATAAATAACTGATTGGACAAACAGAGACACATTTATATCATTTTGAAAGCAATCTGACATACAAATTAAACACTGCCACCTGCTTGGCGTTAGGTATGCCACGCTATGAAGCCTTTCAATGGGAGAATGAATTTGGTCTCGAATCCTTGAGTTGTACAGTAAACACTTATATGCAAAAGTTTAGTTTCTCATCAAATTACCTAGTTATACTTCTTGACAGCAGACATTTTAGCATGCAACAGTAGGAAAAGCACAGGTGTCAATAATAAAATGAATGATGACTGACTTCCATTTAGCGGCTTCAGTTTCAGGGTCCTGGTGTTGTTCATGCTTAGCCTGGGAACCAGACGAATGTGCGAGCTCATGTTTTATTTCCTCTGGCAGATACGTCTGGCCCCCCTCCCGTTTCAACGGATTTCCTTGGTACTGGCAGCACCGCTGTGTCGGGCAAACCAATCACAAGCGTTTATCTGGTATGAGGTGGGATATAATATGATGACTGACAGAGAGGAGCACCGTTAAGGCATCTTTGTAAATATCCAATATGGCTGCTATCATTTCACGGCCGGCTACAGCGGCAGTATTGAACGGACTGGACTGTACATTTTTCTCTAAAAGAACAAACAACTGCAAACAAACTTTATGTTGATAAGAAATATGTGTTTGCCGTACTTCTGACAGGATGTACTATATGCATTTGCAAATTAGTCTGGCGATGCCAGGCTAGTTCATGCTGGCACACTGTCACACTGTACTGTCTTATTGGGACTCCTGTATAGAACAGAGCCATTGTTAATGTTATTAGAAACACCTGTGCTTTACCTACTATAACAAGTTAAAATGTCTGCTGTGAAAAAAATCAAAAAGCGAGGTTTAAAATACTTTTGTTCAGTGACAGTCTAAAATACATGCCATGTACCGTATATTAAGTCTTCAAAAAGAACAGGCTGTAGTTAGTTTGTGTTTTGTCTCCGTCAACAGTCAAAGAGGTGGAATGAGGTGCAACGAGGGCAGGGATTTGTTCTTTAAAGAATAACCAAATCCCAACCTCAAACTGTGTGAGGCATTTATTTTTTGGTGTTTGCCTCCTCTTTAACTTTTCAATGTTACCACAGAGGAGAATGCATTGCAATCACGACTAATCCGAACAACTAATCAAAATGTATTATTTTTAAGCTACAGGTCTGGTCTCTTCTCCATGCTCAAAAGAACTACCAAAGCAGCTGTTTAATCCTTGTTCACTTAAAATCACATTTTCATTTCAGTAGGAGTTTCAGAGCAAAACATTGTTTATATCTCTCAGTGCCTGTCAGGGTTGGTCTGCCTGTGATTGTCAGCTTATAAACAAATGAACTATTTTGTGCAGGCGTTACACCACAGGGTGTCACTCAGTTACAGCCCGGGTCAATGGATCCCATTCACAGGAACAATTTTTTTGGGGTGTGTTATTGATAGAAGGAAGCCCACACTGGGAGCTCGAACTTGGAGTCATAACACACACACACCCACATACGCTATAACTCACAAGACACAGGCACACACACATCAAACCACCATTGTGCACGTGTAATAGGGTAACACACGCACGCATGCACGTACGCACCCACCCACACACACACACACACACACACACACACAGCCTTAATGTTAACTCAGTCCAACTGGACCCCTGCAGGTTCTGAGTGGGTTTGGTTCATTTCCATTTTCACCCTCAATATACTCTCAGCCTAAAGTTACCCCCCTCAGAGGTTCTCAGATTCAGCTTCAGGAATGTGTGCTCAGGGTCAACGCAGTCACTGGGAGGCAGAGAGCTGAAGCTAAAAGGTCATGATGATTAAAGGAGTAGAGTTAGCCACTTTCCTCTCACCAGGTGTCTGTCAGAGTCATAGAGTGCTCAGTCACTCATATTTCAGGGGCGGATTTAGTTGCTTTGTATTATGTTACATTTTTCCTTAGTCTAACTTTTGCATATTGCACCAGAGTGTGGCAGTAGCAGGTGAGGCAGGTTGAGCTGTGGAGAGTTTGTGTTGTTACTGTCGACACTGGCAGCCATCAGCCTGCTCCGTGTTTAAGAGAAGACTAAAAAGAAAGATTATGCAACTTTTTAAAGAAGAAATAACACTTTTCCATTTTCTTAAAAGTTGCATACCAGAATTAAAACAACCCCAGCACCTGGCATCTGTAAAGTCAGTATAATGATGAAAATGTATATTTTTCAAAATGATATGTCAAATAAATCAGAAAGGGACTGATTGCAGCCGACCACTCTTTGGAGTTCTATGCTTTTATGTTAATCATTTTGCAATAAAATTGCATGCAATGCTGCTCTCTGGCTGTGACCTGAGGTACTGTGTTTCAGTTGATGGACACCTCTCCATCAGCCCTCTCAGCAGATAAAGCTTTTGCTGCCTCCACATCCAGAGCTAGGAAGGAGGCGATAGCCTCACGATTCAGTCCATCAGGCAAGTCTCCTTTCTGAGCTTGTGTTGTATTACATGCATCTCTGTAACAGATTTCACTGATCAGAGCTCAGGCCAGGATTACATCATGGCCAGAGAAGGAATTTCATGGCTGATTGTGTTGTTTATTTTGTCGTGTATTTCATCTGTATTGTCCCCATGAGTGGCGGTTACTTCTATAACATAAAATATAATATAAAATATTATACAATAATAATAATAATAATAATAATAATAATAATAAGAAGAAGAAGAAGAAGAAGAAGAAGAAGAAAAATAATAAGAATAAGAATAAAAATAAAGTAAATTAGTAAATTCATTCAACTAGAGGTCAAAACTCTTTGGAGCCATACCACAGAGACTACAGCAAGACTGTTGTTTTTTCACAGCTTGGAAAAACACCCACAGGGTAACATCTGAAATGCTGTGTTGAGGGGATGGACAGATCGTGTCAGCAAGACTAGATCTGGCTTTCTTCCCAGCGTGCCTGCTGTTCAAACAAATTGACTGCTCTGCTGAACTCTAATAAAATCTTAATATTTTTTGGGACTTAACAGTCAACACCAGCTGTTTGACGTCTTATAAATTGACTTGGATTACCTGTCAGTATAGAATTTCCACATTTTTGGTTATACAGCAGAGACAATGTTGACCCTCTTTTAAACAGTAAACTGTGCTTACTTACTTACATACATATTTCTAATTGCCTGTTTCACTTTTACATATGTCAGTACTCAAGCTGGGGAACGCTAAAATTCAATGCACAGATCGTGGTCATTTTAAACTTTTAATCCTTGAAAGGTTGCATCTTTCCTACAAAAATGCTCTATTCATTTCATGCTCAATATTCATGCCCAATATTTTCCTATTTCCACAGATAAAAATCCTAAAACAGATGACATATAGAAAGATATTTATATCACATCTATAGTCCGCCATATTGCAGATCTATGTATTTCAGGCCCTAAACATCTTGGTCCTTAGTTTAACAAGTTTGCTTATGGTTGATAGGGACTCACTTGGGACACATCTATTTTAATAACTAGTAAGTAGATTTATGCTTAGTGGCAAAAGAGGAAAATCAGCACTTATTGCCAAGATGAAGAACTAAATACACCAGTGTGACATCCAACAGATTATGTGGCCCTTAACAGGTCTATAAAGCTAGAACCACAGGAGATAAATCTATGACCCTACTACGTCTGTGGATTAATATTTTAACATGCACTACACATTTTCTATATTATGCATGATGTTTTATGGCCCTACAGTATTTAGGCATCGTTTAGTTGCAAAAGATGCAATAAGATTATGCATGCTTTTGTTGCATCAAACCCAGAGACCCACTTGAATCTGGAAAAGCTGTTACATTTTGTTGACAATGTCACAGTAGAAGGTACTTTATACTCCTTTTTGTTGTATGATAACATATTACTCTTAAAGGTATGTGTGGAAATGAGTAATGGCCCTGTGTCTGATGAGTCCCATGATGGCACGGGCAAACATAAATGGATAATAGTGCTGCTGTATTGTCCCTAAATATGGTTACCTTGGCAGAAAAGTCACCAATATAGCTTTGAATGATATAGCACAGTAGATACAGGTGTGTTTTATGTTTATTTGGCTCATCTTAAGTACTTGTTTTTGTCTTACTTATCTATATTTCTTTGATATATTTTAGATATAGTCATTAGATGCTGCAGTGTGCTTGTGTGAGAATGACTAAATGTTCATCTTTTCTTTTAAGAGGACATTGAAGACATTTTATGTCAGGTAACATAATTCTAGTATATAGTGTAGTCTAGTATAGTTCCCAATACAGTCCTTTAGAGGGTGAAAATTAGATACAATTTTCAAGGAAATGACTGTAACCTTGGGGAGTAAAATTACTTTAGAGGCCTTCGGTAGATTGGCCTATTTTTGTTCCTATAGAGGAACCATTAGAACTCATAAAACCAAAGACATACTGTTTTCATCAAGACCAGACCATACTGACTGTATGCACTGGTAGCACCCACTCGTCATCCTTTATATTCTGCACAGTGCCTTCTTTTGGGACCCTAAGTGGAATTGATGAGGAGAAATATTAGCAGAGCTGCAGCATAAAGACTAGCATGTTGCCCCTATTCTCAGATGGATTCCGATGAACACCAAGTCCAAGAAGCTGAATTAGTTAGTGTGCAATCTGCAGAATTTTGTTTGCCCAAAACTCACTCAGTTAAGTGATGAATTATTTGGAACTGCAGCTTTCCGATGTTTTCCCTGCTGTAATCCATTATTTGTATTCATCCAACTAACCTGTATCCATTTGCCTGGTGCATGACTGGAAAATAAACCATATAGGTATTGATGTAAACGCCTAAAAATTTAAATCACTTGGAGCCCTCCAGCTGCAGACAGCCATCACATACAAATTTTTACCTTTTAGGAAACTCACAAAATGCCTGTTAGCACAGGATTGAGAATTGGGATTTGTGCCTGAGATGTAAGATGATTGGTTTTTACCAACATCCTGATTCATACCTCTCAGTGTAAAAGCAGCAGGGGAATTAATTTGTAAGTTCAGGTATTGTAAACATATCAGAAACAAGACACTCTGTCTCAGTCTTATTTTCAGATTTTAAAATGTCAATATATATCTCCTGTGTCCTCTCTCTTTCTGACATTTTCCATCCTTGTCCCTTCCACCATTAGCTGTACTTGGCCGGCACACAAACACAAACGCCCATGCAAACACACAGAGGGCTTGACTCTCCTATCCCCCCACACCTGCCGCCATCCCTTGCACTGATGCTGCAGCGGTGTTTTTAAATGAGTATCTATTAAAATGCCATTATAAGAAATGGGGAGTGATGTTGTCCCTGGCAGGAGTTTATTGGAGAGTAAATGTAAGCTCCCACACATGGAACACCTCATTAACCCAGTGGATATTTACAGCCTTGCAGCATGGAGGCACGGGCAGGGATTGAGGCTCTGCTCATCTTAATAGTGTCTGATAAGACTCTTCTTCTGTTCATACCTGCACTTTTAATGGGACTTACTCCACCACTAATGACCTTAAATGGATCCCTGCAGGGTGCCTGCCTTTTGCTCGAAACCCACCGAAACGGAACAAAAACAGCCATAGAAAAAGCACTGCTGGAGCTGGTAGGGATTGTCTGGCTTGCTCAAGGGCACTTCAACGGCTTCTAGTCACTCACTGAAACTAAGCTGCAGGTTCATCCGGGAGAGGCTATGGTTATCACTTCGCTGACTCACAAGAACAAACCAAAAAGAAATGTCACAAGGAGAACGGAGAAATACCCACAGAACAAATTACCAATTAAGGCTTTTAATTACACACAATAAAAGTACCTGGTCTTTACACCGCAGTACTGTGGAAGGTTTAACAACAGCAGGGAAATTGCG
This sequence comes from Lateolabrax maculatus, assembly GCA_031216445.1. Classification (NCBI taxonomy): domain Eukaryota; kingdom Metazoa; phylum Chordata; class Actinopteri; order Acropomatiformes; family Lateolabracidae; genus Lateolabrax; species Lateolabrax maculatus. The sequence continues at coordinate 13,444,124 of CM062219.1, forward strand.
ATGAAATTGCAATAAAATACGCTGGAATCACTGCTCCCTTTAATTTTATTAGCAGTTATTTTGACCAACTATGCAGGAGTAAAGGTGTAATATTAGAACAGGCGACAGAAGTAATTCCCCAGCTACTCATTACAAGTAGGCCAGTCATTGTATCCACTTTGAAATATCTGGGCACTGAATATATTTGATAAAGTGCCTAGAGCGGATGGTCACAACAAAAAGCATGTTGTCCCCTCATGGTTAAAATGAGGACTTTTATATGAAGCTCTATTTGTTGCCATATCCTATTTTTATTGTCTATATATTTGTTTTCAGTGCATCTAGCCTAGGTATATTTTTGTCCTTTCTCTTTTTTCTGATTCCCCTTAGGATCTATATGTACCCATTTCAAGAAAAACAATCTATATAGAAACAATCGCTCTATAGAATACTTATGGATATTTGACACATTATTTATGCCTTTTAATGACTCTTGTTGCCCCCTTTTGTGACTTATTGTTGTTGAAGTTTGTGCAAGACTCCTTTAAATTATATCATATTATATTGTCTTTTTATATTATTTTTTTTTAATTTTTCCTTGTAACAAGAATATCTTTATACATATGTATTTTATATCCCTAATTTCCATCTGATGGGTATTATCCAGAGGAAGACTGGTGACTGTAGTTGGTCAAAACATGGTAAAAAAAAACCTAAAGGGGGCTGTCAGTGTTGGGGTACACTGACATGATAAACATGGGGTAATGTTGTATGACAGGCAAAGTAAAACACTTGCATGACCCCCAAGTTGCTGAGCAGACATGCAAAATGTATCACATTGATTATCATATTTTTGGCCTGTAACTTAATTTAAAGGATTATCTGTGTACCTCATACATGGATATGAGTAATATGAGCTTTCAATTAAGAGCTCAGCACCTTCAGCACAGTTGAAGGATTACAGAATAGAAAAAGAATTTATATGACATTTATGTGCATTTTTGTAGATAAATTAAAATGTATTGATTTGGAAACCATTTTTTTTCTGTTGAACACTATGCAGAGGACAGTTTTGGTCTACATCCACCACTTCATTATCCTAGAATCAAAGAAAAAAGTCGGCAAACACATGAATCGTTTGGATTAGGTGCATTAAGTTAAATTCCAGTCACATTTTGGACATAATCATTAAGCATGCTACATTTCACAAAGTATTATGATTTGATAGGATACATTAAACAAAGCACCTTGTCCATAGTTAATGTTTAACCTTTGTTGTCCTTCAGCCAAACAGTCCAGTTAACTGCATGTTTTGTGACTTACACCGTGGAGTAGGAAGCGCAGCATGGCAGAGAATACTGCCTGTCGCACAAGGATCAAGTACTAAAACCTCTGCGGTACAGCTGCATTCTCAAGACATTTCAGCTCTTTCCTTTAGGCTGAATCCATCACCTTTTTGAAAGACGGATGGCAGCGCTACCAGCCCCTCTGAAATTCGTAACCACTTTTTCCACCTCTCAAATGTTAGTGTGAAGTCTCTCCAAGTTCCCTGTCTCCTCACCTCAGGTTCTTTCCGAGCAACTTGAGATAACATTATTGAATATAAAGCACCCGGGACCGGCTCTTCACCCTGCCAAGATCAATTTAAAGTCAGAGTAGTGAAAAACTCTCTGAAATAAACTGTGAAATATCACCCTGTCCCCAAAACACCTACAAATATAGGGGTTCCTCCTGAAAAGTCTCATAGAATAGAATTCATCTACGAGGCTAGATTTCAGGTACGGGTAGGCATGCGTTTATTACTGAATTGACAAAATCAATCTGTAAATTAGTTTTCTGTGTTGAGCTTTGCAGTGTGAAGGTCTACTCATCACTTACTTTCTGCTGGATATGGTATGTTAACATAGGAATTTGATATCTAAATCCTTAAGTTTTTAATCTGATAAGTTTGTAAAAAAAAGTTTGTAAAAAAAAAAACAAAACATCAAAATGATATTTTGGTCTAAGCCTACTAAACATAGAGGGCACGTTAATAGTCTCGAAATTCACCTGCCTGTTGGACATTGGTCTGTTGAGACTGCTACTGGCTCCTTTCCTTTCATTTCTGCCTCCATTTCCCTCCTTCGCCTTTCAGGGTAACATGATTGAAATAGACACGATGTGAATGTATGTGGGGTGATCGCATGCAGTTAATTTGTCATTCTGAAGTATGTTACAGCTCCCAAAGATGACTTTGACACTGAATAGTGCCTTAGTTTACTTTTTGTAATTTAAAAATGCATGTTTTTGTGATGACACTCTCACCCACTCTCCCCTCCCTGGGATTCACATTACTCTCAACTAAAAGCTTCTCTTTTAAACTGATTGTTCAGGGTTTCATCGAGCCAGGTTCTGTTACCTCGCCTACTGTAATAAGCTGCCTGCACTGCTCCATGTAAATAGTTCATGATTGCATCATTCAGCTCAAAATTGTGTTTCTGCGATTCTCTTTTCTTGGTTTCAGAAGGACAGGAAAGGGACACATTCCAACTACAACTCTTTTGTCCGTCCTGGCTCACTATGAACAGATCCCATCACATTTTCATGAAAATCCAAATGTCACGTTGAGGAAAATTTTCATCTAAATGCAGCATAGCAATTTAAACGTCCCAACTGACAGATAGCTGCCAAAACAAACCCAGAAGAGGACTGCAAATAGTGAAACCGAGAGACGTGACCTATCCTGGACTGGTTTGCATGCCAAGGCTGCAGAAAACTATTATTCACTTTGAAGATCTAGCTAAAATTATAGCCAGAAATAAAATATATTCATACAAAAAAGGGGTATTTTTTTGGCAGAGGAATGATTGTATGAATTCTGCTTTTGTTGTATATTGACAAGACTTACAAGGTTTATGTTCAATGTGAAAAACACATTTTATTAGTAACATACCAGTGAAAACATTATGTGTACAAAATGATTGATTGACTGATCCATTGATATACTGGCTCTATCTCTTTTTATGTGTTAAGCCTCAGTTCTATTCACTTGACAATAGATGGTGGATTTAAGCCCTTACCCTCACCTTGACTCTGTCTAGAGACCTGAACATGCTTGGTGATTAAGAGGATGGGGAATAAAACTTCTGAGGTTGTTCTGACCTGGAACTCTCATTAAAAAAAGCAACTCTGTATTAACGATACAAATATTCAGCTCATGTTGACAGCTTATAGCCTCGAAAAGGAGCCAAGGATAATCCAATCAATCAAACAGAATCACATTTAATACATTAATCATTTGCTGCATATTCACGCAGGCTTAGCCGCATCCTTTATTAGAGCTGATCTGGTTTCCAAGGTGAGGCAAAAGATTGAGCCTTGTGTTACAGCTCTGGGATTCAGGATTGAGGATCAGATAACTGACACTGACAAGGCAAAGCTGGAGCAGATGAACCTCATCGATTCCTAAAAAGCATCACTGATCACAGCCGTGACAGCGCTGGAGAGACTGTCACCAGATAAGGAGATAACGAGGTATATGACAGAACTTATTCATACTGTAGAGTGCCCCTGAAACAGGTATGGCTATATACTGACTATATAGAAGCCTACAGTGATCCATGACAGAGAAGAGAAGGCCTTTTGGGTTTTACCAACAAGTCAAGGAGTCAGGAGTAAAGAAAAATTAAGATCTCAAACCGGTCTATAAGACAGCTTTGGAGTCTGTCTACAAGTTGAAGTATTTGAACACTAGATGGCAGCTTGACACAGAGCAGCCTTGTTTTCTGCAAGCCTTACAGCAAAGCTGAAATTCATTTAGTAACAATCACTGTAATTGCTGTTGTTTGGTGCTACTGATTGAAGCTGTGTTTACCTCCCTCTAGATTCTTATCAGGTTCGATTGTCCTAAGCCTCATTGGATTTCCAGATCTCTGTCTAGAATATTAAGCTTAGTTCAGCTTGTGTGTGTTTGTGCGTTTGTACGTGGGAATTTGGGCAACAAGACAGATGTCTGTTTTCAGTTTCAAAGGTTGTGATATGGTTTTAGGTTTCGTACCAAAGGAAATCAGTCAGAAATGCTATCCAACAGTTTTGTCTATTCCTTTATTGCTTTTCTTAGAAACGGGAGAAAATATTTGTTTAAATTAAGTTTAATTTTGTAGGTTCACAACTCTTACAGTCACGCTCTCTGACTTTGTACAGCAGATATACCACCTGCATACAGTGCAGCGCATTTTATGTCTGTTGCTAGCACATGTTGGCCACCATTACCTTAAACCACTAAGTAAACCAGTAACTAGTAACACCAGGCTGAAGAGCAGTGTATTACTGCCCTCTCTGGTAGGTTTGGTCTGAAATGTGCTCTGTTGAACCTGGAACCACACCCAGCAGTGATGTCACCGGATCCTGGAGTCCACCTGTACATCACTGCAGCATGGCGAGGTTAAATGAAACCACCGGAGGTCAGCGAAGACACGATTTTCAGGGGGTGTTACGTTACTCTTTGAGTTCATCTGTTGCAGGCATGTGAGAAAAAAGAGATGCCATGCATTTCTCTGCCACGGGCCTTTTTTTGTGTGCAGCACATGTTAGGAGAGAGGACTGAAGTAATTCACTTTCCTGTTTACAAAACAAACAGGAGATCCACTGATATTTAAAACATATGACAGTAGATTTATCATCAAACCCCCCCCATCTCCAACAGCTAATAAATACCTGGTGTGCCAGCTGATTGCTCAGATCTATCACTGATGACATCATCCTTTGACATCATCAGCCCTAATTGATAAGGGAGCACTCAGCGGGCAAACCTGGGATATATTAGCTGCGGATTCCAAAAACTGCAACTATTTTCAACAGTTGGGGAGTTGCCTCAGGTAGGGCCCTTAACAGGAGCATTTTGGACTATTATAGATATATGGGATATATGAGAGCAGTTAGCAGGGACCAGGGCTGGATTAACCTGTTACAGAGCCTGCGGTAGTTCTAGCCCCATCATCCACCTGTGGCCTCCACGTTTTCATTTAATCCAGTGCACACACCAGACTAAAAGTGGCAACTTCATTATATTTTTCTTAGATCCCCAGAAACAAACCAGTGCTCGTATGCTGAGATGCTGACAGTTAGTTTATTAAACAGAATTGATTTAGGAAAATCCACCATGTGTGCACAATATAATAAAGGTGTTAAAACTAGATTTGGATCCACGGGACTACCAGACTGGGCAAAATTGAGACATCCTTAGGGATGCTTTCATAGGACCTCTAACCTGCAGACAAAATGAGAATCTGTCACAGTAATCATATGCTTTTTGGCTGTAACCAGCACTGAAGGCAGTATATATTCAGTTGTGCCTGGTCTGCTCTGAACCACTGGCACAATTATCCGAAAGGCCCCTCAGAATAATGGTAACAAGCATAGTACAAAGTCTTGGGTCTTAGTTGGAAGCTGAAAATTTTCATTTCATAACTTTTAATATAGCCTCATTGTAAACTCTGAGAGGTTTGATAATGGAAACTGTAATGGCACATCGGGAAGGAAACCCTGGAGGGAAGGCGGTGCCTGAAGAACATAACAAAGAATTGATTTGCTTTTGTCTATCAGCACTCATGTGGGTGTATTTCATTAGAAGGGGAATTGCTTACAATTTAAAATATTATGGGTTTTAGGACTTCACAGAAATGACAGTGCTGAGAATTTGCACTTGTTCCAGTCAACAAGTCCAGATATGAGTTTTCATTTGTGCCAATTCAAAATCAGCACATGAGTAAATGAAAAGTCACGGGGGTTGTTTGCAAAAATAGATTATTGTGGAGAGATATCATTACTATGCAGATAATGATGCAGACAATACAGACTTTAACCTTCCAAAACAGAATATTGCAGAATATAATTGTATGTACGACTCACTGTCATCGCTGAAGAATGCTTCGAACAGTGTCTGACATAGGCTGTTTACTTTTATTTCTGTTCCTTTCATTTTAATTGGCTCACCATCTTGTCCCTTTTTATTTTTGTCCAGTGCTGTTTTGTTAACTTATTATTCTCTGTCCTTCTCTTGTCCTTGGCATTTATTGAGGATATTTACATGCAATTTCTTGAAAAATGGATGCTGTGTAATTTTTTGTCCCTACCTTTGATCTTTAGCTCTACTCTGGCAGATTTATTTTAGAAAAGTGGAAGGCAACAACTTCTTTTTACAAAGAAAAATAGCAGGTAAAAATATATTTTGAAGCCCATAAGAGAATCTCATTAATACTTTAAGACTGAGAGATAGCCTTATATTTAATGCAGTGAGAGTAACAAGCAAATAAAACATGGACTCACACTCCTGTACTGCCTTATATCTCCACCTGCCATGCATACTTCTCCCCCTAAGGTCTCAGAGGGATCAAAGCCTATTGATAATGTTCATTTTATGCTGTCATATCTATTTTCTGCTACTATTATTATCCCCTTCTCTGGTTGTCACTTATTTTCATCTCTGCTTTCTCATCTTGCATTCATTTTGCTCATAGCTGTTTGCTGCTGCCATGCTCAATGTGCACATCAACACACACACACACTATTTTATCCTCATTTTTCTTAAAAAAAAAAAAAAAAAAAGAGAGCACCAAAGAGAGACAGAAGAAAAACAAAACATATGAGAAAAAATCACATGATATGTGAGCTTAAAACAGATCTCAGGTAAGCAGGTAAGGATGATCGAGGTAGTGGATGAAGGGCAAGAAATATTTCTGTATTCGGACCTGTTGGTGGCAGTGTTGATGCTTACAAATCAGTGAGCAGTTGTACTTTGGTGAACCCTTACCACACACGTGTCCCCCCTGATAAATGATAAAGACAGCAGTGCAGCCCAAGGCCAAATGGAGGCTTTAAGCCGAATTTGATTTGGAGTTTGAAAATCTTTTTATTTCATGGTGGTGAATCCACAATTTGATTTGTCACTGTAGTATACAATGAAATATACAGTAAGTGATGTTATGTCTTGTTTAAGGAAAATAAATCATACCTAACATGCACCAAAGGTTTTGCTGATCAAATCAGAATTTAAAGATTTTACTTGTCTATAATTTATTATATAGTCCATTTCACCTGCATCATTATTACATATTCAAATATTGTCAAAACAGTCCCACCAAATGTGCTGATATGTTCCATTTACTTCCCATGCACACACACACTACACATTCTTACTATATCTACTACTAGATGGACTGACGGGAGTTTTCCTGGTGGGCCAGTCACCCTGTGGGTCCGCAGCGAGTCTAGCAACACTGATAAGAATAGACGAAATGAAAAAAAAGTCCTGTGCTGTTCAATCCTGCTGTAGTCTGTCTCCATCCAGGTGTGTGTGGGGAAGAGTTGTAAAAACATTACATCTCGTGAGACTGCCTTTCTCTCTCTCTCTGCCAGCCTCTGCCTCTCATACACCAAACTGATTTAAACTGGACTGAATGTGTTGGTGTCTGAGTCTGCCGTACAAATGAACTTTGCGCTGCCTTTTTGTTACTCTTGAAATAACCGAATTACAAGCTGAAATACATAAGGAACATACACAAAAGGCTGAATATGGGGACAGTCATGGTTTATCAGCTTTCATTATCAGTTCGGAGTTAGCCTGTTGCAATTGGTCACTTCATGAATGGCTATCACTTGCATTGGTAGAAACTTTTTTTAATAAACACACTAATGTGTGACTTAGTGACTGTTTCTCATTTCTCCCTCCGGAGACTTTGCATCATTAACAACTACCCATAACACCTGTTGTAACGGCAGAAAGCCATAAAGCCTAATGCAACACCTATTCAGCTTTAACCAACACAAGATGGACTAAGAATCTACAGCCATGTTATCGGCTTTTTGAGGCTGTACAAAATGCTAAAGTCAGCATACAAACATCCTCACAATGCTAACAAACCTGGTATGTATTAGATGCTGGGGTGTGGTAGGATGGGGTGGGGGTAAATCTACACTTTCTTAAATATCAGTGGATATCAGTGGATCTCCTGCTGTTTTGTAATCAGGGAATGTAATTACTTCAGTCCTCACTCCTTAACATGTGCTACACACAAAAAGCCTGTGGCAGAGAAATGCATGGTATCTTTTCTCACATGCCTACAATAGATGAACTTAAACTTCAGGAGCCGGTGATATAACTGTTGGTGTCATTAACTCAAGTTTTGGAAAAATTACCACATTTTGACCTGATAAAGGAGCTTGATGAAAAGTCAAGGGGTCACCAAAATCAGTGAGATTCATTTCACATAAATTTGCTACATAAATAAAGTCACTCATCATAAGTCACCCCACACCAAGGGTGACCCTGAAGGGAGGAGAACTGGGACAAAGCCTAAAACATATTGGGAAGGCTGGTATAGTACAGTAAATGAGTACTCATCCTTGAATGTATTTTTAACACACTGTTATACCCATTCAATTTGTTTTTTTGCACAACCCCAGACATTTTACAGGACTTTAATTTGTAAGAAAATTATTTCCAGAAGAATATAAGACAAACGTCCAAGGACCTCTTCTACTGTATGGACCACACAGAGGAAATCACAGGGTTTTTCCTTTGATGACAGACAGAACTTATATCAAAAGTCATTAGAAGAAGCAACAGTTGAGGGCAACACAAAACAAACTGCCATTACCGTCTCATTTAATGGCCTGGAGCTGTTTACCGACTGAAGAGCTAAAATAGAATTAATAAAGCATCTTGTACCTCTTCCAAGTATAAACCGGTAAGTAAACACAATTTGAATGCAAATTCCTTGGCTGGTGACCACCTGCTAATCAACAATAATTCCACCATCCTATTACATTTGGTATATCAATGAAAAAAAGGGTTTATTTTGCATTTATTGTTGCTGTGATTTATTCTGTAATATTTGTTCTTTTGTTTTTGTATGTTTCTAGCTGTGGTCTTGTGCTTTACGTACTGAAAAGGTACCTAACGTTGAGGCTTCAACATCAGTACAACAGGAAATCAGACTTCAAAGCATGCTGGCTCAGGTTTTTGCCTTTCAATACCAATGTGTGGTACTCAACTTAGACAATTAAATGAGCTGGCATGAATGTACGCACACTATCGTGCCTATTATAGGGATAAATGCGCACACACAGACACACACGTCTTTTTTTTCTGTGGTAAGTGTCATTAGTGACGAAAGCAGGAGCTGATTCACAGTAACAAACTGATGCTAATACAGTAGTCAAGCCAATTAGCTGACTCTCTTGATTACATTCTTCTAATGAACATTCAAAAATATGTTGTCAAGCTGTGTCTGGCCAAGCTGTTTATGTAACTATTATGTTATATTTAATAAGCTATGAATAGACACTGAGCTTTGGTATTTATTTCATTAGAGAGTCTCCCAGGCTGAATGGCATGAAATTCATTTATTATGAAACCAAAGTCTGCAGAGGATTGTCTGGAAGACAGACTCAAAACAATTTCCGTACAAGCCACAAATGTATACAAAGAACATCTGACTGTGACAAAAAAAGACAAAATAAATCACACCGCAGAGTCAGTTGTGATTGGGAAAATGTTGCCAAACCGATGTTTTTGCAATTGTAATGATTGATTGATCTGCAGATTGACTCTGTCCCACCTGTTGCTCCCAGGGAGTCTTTCAGATTTAATGACAGGAAACATTATTATTACAGAAGCAATGTATGCAGACATCTGCATCATAGAGCTAACAAAGGAATCATCTAACTCAGGCTTGACTTGCTCTTCACTGTAACTTTAATATTTGAGAATAATTAATGACCAACAGCTCATATCCCGATATAGGTCTTTTCATATCCAGATAACGATACATATCTCAATATAGCACAATTTCTGTGAATTAAATGAATAGTTTATATAAAGTTATCACGTGGAAAGGCCTATTTCTTATTCTTAATGCTGTTCGCTCGTTCCAGGACTGGGCTCCCGATCCAGTGGCTGGTCAGAGTCCTTCGCCTGTTTGGACTTACCTCTTTCTGTGTCCCGTGCTACGCAGGAGAACGCAAAGACCTCTCTTATGAAGGCTAGCTGTATCTAATATATTTAAATACATTTATAGTATGTCCACTTACTTTTTCTTCTTTTAATGTGTCAGTGCTCTAAGTACATTGCTGGATCCCGGCTGAAAGACCTTTAAAGGCATGGCCGGCCCAACCTATAAGTGAACCAAGCGCCCACTAAGGGCCCTCACGGCCACCAGAGGGCCCCCAATAGTACTTGAAATGTCCCGAAAGAGAGCTTGAAATTTTTTGTTTTTGTGATATATTATAATGGTCATCATACAAAAATTCAATATTATCAGCAAGTTGCCCAATACTACTGGTTTAATCAATTCTCACTGCCTCTGTAGGGTCGGCCCTGTGTACGGGGTTTATAGTGCAACTTCATTTTTAGCATCACTATTCCTGTCACCATGGCGATGGGACTGGTTAGAGATCTGGGCCTTGTTCAATGTCATGCTTTGACTATGTTACCATCATCCTGCTCCCTCTGGAAGTGTTTTGTCTCTGTGCTTATACCAACTACAGATGACAGTATCCTCCTTTTCTTCTTCTTCTTTCTCCTGTGGGTGTGTATATTCAAGTCAGTTCAAGTCAAGTCAATTATATTCATATAGCGCCAGATCATAACAAAAATTATCTCAAGACACTTTTCACATAGAGTAGGTGTAGAACATGCTCTTTAAAATATTATTTACAGCGATCCAACAATTCCCACCGTGAGCAAGCACTTGGCAACAGTGGCGAGTAATGCTTTTTGTGTACATGTGTCTTCATGTGTACACACATACATACCTACATGAGGTTTGGGATAAGCTGCTTAACTTGACTGTGAGACAAACCCCACTTCAAAATCAGTAGTCAAAGTTGAAACCCTTAGAAAACTACATTGATAATAGGGAAAGAGCCTCTACACTGACTGCATATATTTATTTTTTGAGTAAAAAATCAACAAGACAATAAAACAGGATTTGTTTCTTTGAGAGAGGCCTTGGTGACAGACAGGAAAATTACAAGTTTCCCTGTTTTGAGACTGAAATAAAGTCAGAGGAATAGGAAACAAGAAACACAACTTCTGGACAATCCTCCAAGCAAATGACAAAATAACTGCAGTATTGTCAGTGTTGACCACTGCGATTTATTGATAATAATTCACTTCTGACTACATGCTCTTTAGGAGCCATGCTTCCAAATTGAGCTACACTACCCTATTGAGTTATTTAAGGACAACAGAGCAGGGGAAGTGAATCAGCCCCACTTGTCTTTTTAAGAGCCCTACATCTCTTTTAAATTTTTATTATCCAATTTAGAGCACAGTAATGCTGGTCCCGTTGGGGTTACAACTAAAATAGTAAAGAGAATTTGCAGAAAAATCTTGGCAGGAAATAATTTGCAGCCCTGAAAAAACTTTCTTTGTCTGTGGGGAGGTAAAATATGTGTTGAAAGTAAATATAGACAGCCTTATGATATACATTTCATTTTCTGTAGCTTTTCAGTGTGTGCATTACAACAATACTGTATAACTATGATTGTTAGATATATTATAAAGTATATAGAAGGTTACAGGTTCTTTTGTAGTCCGGATAAGGTGTTTCCAATCAAGACCTCCTCTGTGGCCACTGATATTGACTGACACTATACAATAGCTTTCACAAATTCCTATTCACATTGCATGTACAATCACAACCTAGGTGGTCTAAAAGCCATTAACATACTTGACAGACTGATAGCAAGCTAAACAGGCTTTCGTATTTTCTTTGATATTCTTGGCTGGTTCTCCGCTTGGTGCTGACTACCCGCCTTCATCAGCTCTGCAGGAAACAATAGGCTATAAGCAGTGACAACAGCAATCCAATCCGCACTGCTGTTATTCAAGGGGAGCATAATCACAGAGTGTGAACTCTTTCATGAAAGTCACTTTCTCGCTGTCTGCCTGTCTTGGTGTCTCTCAAACACATATAGACATGTTAGTTGCTTCCATTCTCTGCATCAATACCTGTGTTGTTGGCTTGATGCAGGTCAGTAGAAGGCATGGAAAGGCTGTGAAATCAAATACAACTGAATGTCTGAATAAATGTGAGGAATTGTCACTGAGTGCATCTATTTTCTTCAAAAGTCCCCTGCAGTATAGTTAAGTTGTTTATGAGTCAGGGAGCCAGGCAGGCAGACTATTCAGCTATAAAGTGTGCCCAGCAAATGTAATTTCAGAATTGCTTGAAACCATTAAAAGGACAGATGTATTAAAAAATGAATATTTGATTATTAACAGTCTTCCATAGTTCATACTCACAGTATGCTAGAGTTTTAAATACTGTACATTGTAGGTTTTTATTCCACACAGCTAATAAAAAGCATGGAAAAGTATGGAAACTAAAAAAGGGAAACAACTTTGAGATTATTGTTGACATAAAACAAAGGTAAACACTGGTGTTTAAGATAAAAAAGCTCAGATGACTAACAAATGACTCTTGAGTTACGCCAGTTTTTTTTTTTTTTGCTTTTTTTTTGACAGACAGCTAACTAAATGAACAATTCTTCATCCCACTTCATGTCCTCACCAACTGTACTTTCATTACTTTTTGGGGAGAGTGAAAGCAATAGACCAAAAAAGCTACCTCACTACCTACTGTAGCCAACTGTGTGTTGCACTGATGGTTACACTTCTTTGTTTCTTTTTCACTGATTTTATGGCAGCTGCTACATGTAGGCTAAACGCACTGACAGCATGTTTTTCTCACCAACCAAATCGGACAATTAGATGTACTGTAGGTTGTAGACTACAAGGCTTAATTACGTACAGTGTTAAAGAACAGGTTTTCATGTCTGTCTTAAAACAATATCTATATGCCCACATGTAAATTGAAACAATTACATATTGTTTGCTGTAATCATTCCTCCTGTTTATGATGGCTATTAAAAAAAAGTTGCTTCCTAATATGCTTCAAATGTAAGAGATGGGGGAAAAAAGCCACAGTCCCTGTTCCATGCAAAAATATATTTGCAAATATATGAAGTTATAATATATAAGCAGTCTAAGTTAATCATGTGGGTATCTTCTAAAGTTACATTCTTATTAGTACAACATTTCCCCTGTTTTTCCAGGCCAGTGTTTCCTTGCTGAGCTGTGGTGTAGGCATAGTAACACAAAGAGGGAATTTCATACTAATAAGACTATAACATTGGAAGTTACTCACTTGATTTGAGAGGAAAGGTTAAATTAAGTTCAAATGCAGTTTTTACCATACAGTGGCACTTGAGCTGCAACTGAGGTAACAGACCCTTTATCTTTTTCAATCCTTAATCAATGTTTTATGATATGTCTGTAAACAGTTCAATGAAGTTCTGGTGATGGTGTATCAAGTTGGGGGGTTTGTGAAGTGACCATATGGTCTGAGTGGAAGGTAAATAAATATACTTAAACCATGACCGTGACTGACTGCAAATCCCTACACTGGCCAGCCAATGGCAGGAGAGAGGGAAGGAGAAGCTAGAGCTCACAGAGCCTGAAGAGCAAACCAGCCCATTTTACACACATTTCACCTATAGTGGGGCAATGTATAGTATAATCTATATCAATCAACATCATACAGTATATGAATCCAGTCGGAAACATAAGGCAGGGGTCAAAACTGGGAAGGCAGTCCAAACAGGCAGAAAATCCAAAGTCCAAAAAGATCAGGAAAGGTCAAAAGGTTGGGCCACCACGTTGGACCAGACTGAAAACTGTTGGATGGATTGCTATTAAATGTCCCACAAGCATTCATGGTTCCCAGATGATGAATCCTAAAGACCATGGTGATTTCCTCATTTTAACTAGCGCCATCATCAGGTCAAAATGTCCATTTGCCCAATACTTTGGTTAATGATCAAATACCTGCAAAACTAATAACATTCCCATCAGCCTCAGCTGTACTTTGTGTTTAGTGCTATCATGTGTTAGCAGACATGGCTGTAGGCTGTAAGGCCATGTTTAGCGTTGCCTAATGATTAAAAAATATATAAGAAATAAAATGTTTGTTTGATAAAGCGTGTGGCTCACTGAAACATCATTACAGCTCTAACTAGCGGCAACCATATTGCTGAGAATGTGAAACTTAAATTGCACAACGTATATGTACATATGGTTGTACACGTACACAGCGAATTAAATTAGTGTTTTGAGTTCTGATGGATGAGGACAATTCAAACAAGCTCGTCTTGTCACTGATATCATTGCCAAAAGAGCAGATGCTGGATGGCCATGCATTTTCCTCTTCACTTTGAAAAACACCAAAACCAAGCAGAGGAGTAAGTAGCAGGGAGCAGACACTGCATCACTCCTCACAGATGGCTGTCTGATTCTGATACATTGATGGAAGACAGGCTGTCATTTTGTGTTTTGTGTTTATCATCATTAGGTGAATTGACAAGGCCCAAGAATTGTTTTTGTTTCCCCGCTCTTTTCCCAACACATACTAGAATTTGCTGACTTTTGGCAGACATGCTTCGTCGCTGTCCCCTCAATCTGCTTGTCATGTTAGTAGACACAGAGGAAATTCATGAGTTGCTGCGCTGCTAAACAGGCACCAGAGATCTAGAGGACATATTGTGTCAATTGTAAGCTACCTTATGAGTAATTAATGTGAAATAAATAAGCTTGTCTCCTCTCTTCTCACCCTGAAAAGAAAATTGACAGAAGAAGTGCAAAAGAGCACAAGAAAACTATTCAACTGTAAAACAGCAGCCTCCCCTATCCCCACCTCTCCTGGGGATTCTTTATCTGTGCTCTGAAGGGGAATTGTCTAATGTCAGCAGCTGAGATAAATACCACTATTATCAAAGACTCTCAGTGCTCCCTTTTACTTCCCTGGAGGTGTGTAAGTGTAAGTGTTTCTCTACCACTGTCAAGATTTTGCACTTTTGATGAATTTGAGGTTTTTACCACCAAGTATTTGTCAGACTGCATACAAGTGTTGGTTTATTTCCATCTAAATACTTAGGTGGCTGTTGGGGATTCTCACTAAGTACTATACAGTAAAATGTTAGAATGCATATGCATACTATATGGAGGTGATTAATGCAATATTAAGAACACACTTATGTGTTTCAGAGTTACACATTTATTGCACTTGCCAGTAGGAGGCAGAATAAGCTTGGCACATTACTGCAATCCAAATAGAAAAAAGACCAGTGGCAGTTGATAGATTGAACCCTTGATTTGTTATGGAAGTATGTGCCCGGTGCTGCTGTTTTCATATATGTACATATATGTATGTATATATATATATATATATCTTACGGTATATGTTTTGTTAAGTCTTGCCAGTGAAATAATAAAAGTTTTTCTACACAACTAATCATGTTGCAGTCTGAATGGTGTAACCCAGAGTAATTATAGTTATAAATGCACTTTAATTGCACATTTGTCACAATAGCTTTGACCATGTACACTAATGCATCTAAGTATGCATGCATTCCCACGCACCCAACTTCACCGACACTTGACCTCCATGGAAAATTTGAGCCTCATAGGTTGAAAATCGCGGTTGCTATAGGGTGGGCACAGCTACAGTCCACAACAACCGGTTCATAAGGTATGGAAGCAGGTGTGGATAAAATATAAGGGTGGAAACAGGAACTCTTTGCTCTCATCATCATCATTGAGTCCCACAAGTGTCTACAAGAAATGGTTCAAGAGTTATGCAAGGGGGTGTGGTATAGTTAGCCGTATATAACTGTCACAAATGAACCAGACTGTGTGTGTAAGTGTATGTTTAACCACGTTATGATAATCCGTTCAGAAGTTATGCACCTTTTTGTTATAAATCTGCCACACACCCTTTTCGTGAGCAGCTGTCCTTTGGCTCAGGACCGACACTTCCACAAAATCTTGTGCAAGTCTGTGAATCCTTTTGGAAGTTATGCGCCTCTTTGAGACTCCACTTCTGCTACCACGCCCCCTTTAAGCCAATTAGCATGAACACAAACACACACCTTCACACACACTTACTTGACCTCCATACCAAATTTCAGACTTTGAGGGCAAAAAATATCCTCAGTAGTGTGGGGAAACTTCTGCGGACTGACTGACTGACCAACCAATCGACTGAGCGACCTATAGAGCTGCTGGTTGCAGCTAATAATGTCTGAGCTGTTCTTTTATACCTCCTCTGAGAAACAGCTGAGTTATTGTGCTATACTTTCTTCCTTTCATTTTCTTTATCTCTCCCTCTGCTCTGGTGCCCCACTTGGTGAATTCACTGTACTTGTTGTTTATCTCTCTTGTCTCTCTTTGTGCACGTTTTTGCCCAACACATTTGGCTGTATTTCATATACTGTATAGTCTCTTATAGTCACTTTCTATGTTCTCTTTGGTTGTAGTCGGATGTAAGTCTCTTCTCTCCTTCATCTCCCTCTGTCTAACAGATGAGAAAGTAATTAGTTTGTTCTTTGCACACTTCGTACTCTTGTACCAGATTGAGGATTATGTTAATTGCCGTGCCACATTTGACACCAATGACTCCAAGCAACAAAATACAAATGCTTGTACTTATGCACATGCAAAAAGAAAATGCCAATATAGTACTACGAGACATAAGGCATTATAATACACTTGTGAAGCATTTTTGTATGAAACCCCTGCAGCAAAACAGAGTGACATTACGTCTTAGAGAAGAATGCAGAATTTATCTTTACTGAAAAACCAGTGGACAGGTGACCTAGCAGAAGTTGGAGTGCCTGTTTACTTCAGGCTGTGTGTGTCTGATGCCAACAGTCACTCTCTCATGGGGTCACTAATGCAACTGCTGGAGCTGCTCTATGCTTTCCATTTCACAGAAGGCAGTTGTTTACCTGGTGTTTACAACCCTTCTCACCTCTATCTCTTCACACTTTTCCTTTGCCCATCTCACTCTCTTCTCTTCATCTTTTCTTTGTTCTCTGTCATTCTGTCTGTCGTCTCACCAATAACGGAGTGGTTGTCATCCCTGGTTCACAGCGTGTGACAGGTGTGTGTGGTGAGTGTTTAGTGTCGGCTATCATTGTCCCTGTCACCGCTGTCTCCTCTGCACTTGCGGTGCTCCATATCCAGGCGGGCAAATTCATATCAACACACTTAGATCAGTTTGTGATTGCCTGCTTGTACCCCCCACTGCTCAGCAATACACACAGGCACACAGGAAGTAAACGATACAGGATTTAGATGAATAAAAAGTGGTTATATACCGAATCATCCCATGACTTTCTACTTCATAAACCTATCAACTAGAAGATTGAAAAGGACTCTGTCTCCTAGGGACTCATTTCCATTGTCATCATCCTCTCAGACACCCAGAGGGTTTGAATATATTTTACAGAATCTGCAGCAGTCATGTAGATGTTTTGGAACAGTGGCCAATGACAACCAAAGCAAGCTTGTGATAAAACCAAGAATAACACGATTCTACTAAAACCATCATCATAGCTTAATCATTTTCAGCTCTGTGTAACAGACAAATTATGCAGATTTCCTCTCCCCAACCACTTTCCTTTAAATTGTATTTTTTTGTTCTACTCACATGATTGCACCCACTGAGTGCTGAATGCTGCTCTTCCTTCTCAGGCCTTGTTTCCACTTCAGCTGAAAGTCATGCTTTTGGAATTTGTTTTCTCTTTGGGATATCATAAAGCTACATCCAGAATTATTTTTTATTTATTTTATTGGACAACCCTCCATCTGTGCATTTATTATTTAAAAAGCACATCACTCCATCAACAACACAAACAGAAACAAAGGCAGGTATATATGAGTGCAACAGATATCTTATGTTTTTGCCAGGTGTGTAGTTTGCAGTCAGCATAACTGCAAATACTGTTGTGTGAGTGCAAATATTTGCTGCAAGGCAAGGATACTACACTATACTTTGTTCTGTTTTTATTACTAGACAGATGTATGTATGTATTTAAACTGCTGGTATGGTAAGATATCATACAGTAAAATCATTGATACAGGACAGTATTATACCAATACACATTTAGGAAGCTCAAAAATTTGAGGCAGTAGTTAATAATATTGTTGTACTGGATTTAATTGCATGATGTTGCATTTCGTCTCGACAGCAACTTATACAGTTTGTCTCTTAGTATGACTTTGACATCATGTAAAGCAATTAATTGCAAACAAGACTCAGTTTCTCATCCCTTTCACTTATTTCTATATTGATCGCTCATTTACACCATGCATTCCTGTCCACATTGAGACTAACGCAAAAGACACTTGCATGTGCATCTTAGTTCGATACAAACAAAAAGGGTACACGCTCATAAAAACTACTAGTGGTCAGAAACTCATTAGTATCATTAAAATGTTTTAATTTTTCCACCCAAGAATCGAAGGTGGCATTGACTGTCACAAGGGAACAAAATAATGCTTAACATGACTTTGCTTTCCTGTGGAATAAAAAGCTTATTGTAGACGCAAGTTTTAGATTGTGAAAAAAATGGTTTTCAGATTTAGGCTGTGTTGCAGTTCAGTCAATTTAACATTTAGAAGGCTACTGCTTTACACCACAATGACGCAGCCATTAACATATAGTGAGTTTGCTATCTGATGGATGCGTAAGCACGAGAAAGCAGAAATGTCTTTTCAATAATGCTCATAATCTGTTGCCTTCTGAACAATAAATGTTCTATAATGACTTCACTATACAAACTGCCATTGTAAATCTTGCCTTTTTCATTTTGTTCTGCTCCCGGTGTGTTTTTTTAGTGGTGTTTTTTTCCATTAAGGGTTCTCTTCAGGTTTATTTGTGACTCTCAGCCAAAGTCTCTGCAGCCCTGTTGAATTTAACTCAACAAATTCCTCATGCCAGAATCATCTTTAAAGTTTTTTTGGTACGTTAATGAAACCTAAATGGATTAAGGTACTGTATATTTGTAAACATTTGTTTCAGGTTGAACACCTTAATTTGGCCTTTTGCTCCATGTCCACTAAATGTAGGCATTGACACTAGGCATACAGTGATGCATACAATTAGAACCTACTGTTTTCCCTCCTTATCCAGCATTGCTGATTAAGCCATTATTACATAATTTGACTTTCAATCCTTTGCAAACATTTCTAAAACTGTGTTATCAGTTTGTATAGATGGAGTATTTTGTGTACATTATAGGGGGGATATCTAATGAGTTCTAAGGCTGTAAAACCACAGAATGCTGGAAAAACACACATTTCTCTGCATGGTTTAAAAGGCACAGGCACTGAGGTATAAAATTGTCAGGTAGGCCTATGTGGGAGTTTTGATCAAATAGGATCTCCTGGAAGATGAAGCACTGAGGCTTGCCACTCCACTTAATCTAAAATGACAGCGAAGCCTTTCATCAGTTCGTCACACATGTACACTAATCTGCAGAGTATACACACACCCAAAACCTCGGCACACAAACACAACCGTATACCCCTCTCTGTAAAGGGTTATTGCAGGTGACATTTCAAATTATGTTTAATTACTAAAACTTGATCAGTCACCTTCAACTGCAAAATGCGTTGTCTATTTTCCTCCTCTTTATAATTTTGATAATCCGCTGCTGAGGTCAGGCAACTGATGTTTAATAAACAAAGCACAGTATATTTAGACTTTAAGCCATTTTTATCTCTCCAGATAGAACAGAACTGGACCTGGTAATGAACATTCACCCCAGTCCCAGTCAGAATTTACCCAGAGTCCATTGCTCCTCACTGGGCTGGTAAACGGCTAACTGCAAGCGGAAAGAGAAAGTTCAGTAGCCTGCTCAACTGTGAAATAGACTTCAAATTGCACGTAATTACTGCATAATGAGTTCAATGTGTTCTATACAAGACCCCTAAAATCATACTGAATTAATTAAAGTTTTAATTACTAAATCACCATGGGGTATTTGTATGCTAAAAAGGATTGAGAAGTTTTGACTGTTTTGACTAGACTGTTTTAGTCACCATCTAAAACTTTTTTCATTTCCATAAGTTATCAAACTAATCGAATAACATGGCATTTCATGATCATATCTCTCTGTATTCTTAATTAGCCAATAGGATTTAATCAAGATCATTACTGATTGTGGACATCAAGTTACTGAAAAATTAGTTTTTTCGTCAAAATTATTTATAACCCTCTTGAATGATCATGATCTTACGTTTTGAAATTTCAAAGTTAAGGATTGTTTGGAAGACTTTATGAATAACACTGATATAAATACTAACTAAGCTGAGAGTTGCTTCTTTATCTTGTTTGAACCTGTTCCAACCCGTAGCTACCATCCTAGTTAGTGATATGTAGGAATATGGGTAAAATTCAGGTTTCTGATTAGCTGACTGCTGAACATTTTTTGAATTGGTGCAAACTCTACTAAACTCCCAACTGGGTTTGCTTCCATTTATCGTGTTCAGCACAAGCGGCAATCTCCGGGTCTGAAAAGTGAAGCCAATGCGGAAGTGCCTTGAACCTGCATTCTTTTTAATGGCCAGTCGGGGGCAACTGCGCTGGTTGCAAAAATAAATATATTTGTATAGAAGTCTATGAGAAAATTGCCCTACTTCTCACTTGATTAATTACCTCAGTAAACATTCTTCTATTGAGTTTATGATCTCAATCGCTAGTTTCAAATCTTCTTCAGTACAGCATGATGTTCATTTTGTAAATGATGGTCACATTTAGAGTAAAATAGTAGTGAGTAGTGTGGTGAATGAGTTAACAGCAGAGTGATTTCGGACACAGGCTGATCAAGAAAAACACATTTCAAAATGAGCATTTTGTACAATAAGCTGCCTGCTATTTTGTAGTTATCACACAGATCAACAACAGTAATCTGAATAATGTAATTAAGAGATGAACCTGCACTCTCAGCAAAAAGACACAACAGTACACATTGGTGGAGTGAAACCTGTCCATACACAAGAGAATACCCTTTTTTCAATCTGCTTAGATGCTAATAAATTTAAATCTGCTTCCATATGCAGCTGTGAAGAATTGCTTCATTACTGCCATAGAGTGACAGGTCTTTCTCGCATCAAGGTTGACTCTGGAGATCTAAATCAGCCATCCCAGACCACGACCCCTCAGCACATCCCACCCACCTAATCACACAACTCCCCTGAACACACAGTGAGATCTCAATTATTCAACATGTTCAAACAATGACATGTCCCCCAATGTAATGTGGGTAATGAAATCTCATGTCGTTGCTCTCCTTTTACTGTTTTTTGCAGCCTCTACTTGTAGTAACCTTGTGTTAGGACACTGTGTCTGCTAAGGTTGTGAAATTGCCTTTCTTGTTTCAGGTTATTCTCCAACACATGAGTCCCTGGTAAACTTTCTATTTACTGATGTTGTTGCCATGAAGGTATAATGTGAAGCATGGAGCACAAGGCAATAAAAATGAGGACAGTAAAATGAGAAGCATTCTTTTGTTGTGAAGTGAAATTGACCTGTACATGCTCCTTTGTATGTAATTAATGCGTTTCTCGTTTTATCGTTCCTTTTGATGGTATACATATGCTCAGTGGAACAGTGCTGTTTAAATAACATTTAGAATCAGAGCAGAAGATTTATTTATCAGTTAAAATAAACACTGGAGAATAACTATAATAGAGCCGTTACTACAAGTAGCAGTAGCCACCTGCTCAAATCCAACACCACTTTGGATGATCATATTTTGTAAATTTAATCCCAGTATTGGAAGCCACCACCATCATGTTTTTTTGGAGCCAGAAGTGACGTTAGTCTGAGGGTAGCTCTGCCTCTATCCTGATGGGGGTCGCCGTGGTAGCCCCGCCCTAAGGCATACGCTGCTTTATCATCTAATTTCATCTAAATGTGACAATAATTTACAAAATGAACATCATGCTGTACTGAAGAAGACTTGAAGCTAATGACCATGAGACCATAAACTCCGTAGGAAAATGTTTACTGAGGTAATAAATCAAGTGAGAAGAAGGGTGATTTTCTCGTTGACTTTCATACTGTCTGGTTTCTTTTTGCAGCCAGTGGAGTCGCCCCCTGCTGGTTGTTAGAGAGAATGCAGGTTTAAGGCACTTCCGCATTGGCTTCACTTGGGCACACATAAATATCTGTACCAGATTTTGACCAACAGATTGACGGACCGACATGGCCGTTCAAAAAACAACCAAAACAGTTTACATCACTGAGGAATACTGTTACAGGTGTCACCAGCATTCGGAGACAGGTGCATATTTCTTGTGCTTTGCACTGCTTCATGATACAACTCTCCCTTATAGGTTAATTAAAGATAAGTAATCTTGTACTTTTCGCCTGACCTAGGCTTTGATAGATGACTTTAATGTAAGTGAGTAATGTGTTGGCTGTGCCAGACACTAATAGATGAGATCGTTTCAACAGGCTCAGATTGTGGGAACAGAACTTTACCAGGAGGAGACTGTGTATGTATGTATTTATTTATCATCATTTCAAGTCACTGTCTGAAAAAGTTGTTGTTGAAGAAGTTTTATTAAAAAACTTGCTGTTTGGCTATGTGTCTCTCACTACTGCCAGTGACTAATGAGGCCCCAGATGAACAAGAATTAATAGGAGAACAATGGCCTTTCTTCTTCACCATGGGAACATGGGTGTAATAATTACAGCAATGCCAGTTAGTGATTGCAATTCAACTCCAGTTTCTACTCCCTATGGGAGCTGCCTTCATTAGAATATAAAGTGGATAAGATGTGAGTTTCTCTTCTGACATGGTTGATGGTTTTCCTAAAAAGCAAGACCACTGTTGAAATGATGGTCAAGCGTCGCCCGTGCATTAAAAATGAATGAATTAACAAAATACATTAGAGCATGTGTACGTTACAAACAGAATAAACAGTCATAAATAGTGATTGAAATAACAATACATAGATAAATAGTAATAAAAAGTCCTAGCCATGCATCACCAGTATAATTCGCAAATGCGTTTTTGTCACAATTAGTTACTAATTTGCAAATGTGTATTAGTCTGGAATCTCTCAGTTAATTTTCAAATTCCAAGGGGCGTTATGAACGGGCGTCGTCCTGTTGTACGGTATGTAAAGTGCAGTTGTTTGTTCTTCTTTTAGAGAAAATCTACCGCTATCTTGGTTATTTACAAAGATGCCTGAATGGCGCTCCTCTCTGTCAGTCATCGTATTGAACCCGCCTCATATTAAATAAACGGTTGTGATTGGCTTGGCTAGAATTGAGTAACACCAACTGTGGGAGAAAAAAAATGCTCAGCCACTGCTATTTTAAGTGACCTTTTCTGGAATAAGACAGAGTAAAATGGTTATCTCAAATGCTTTTCCTATAAAAGTTAAACTTACAGTGTCAATTAACCCCCCCCCCCCCCCAAAAAAAAAAAAAAGTCATTTTAAAGGGGACCTGAATAAATGGGTTTAACCTGTAAAATAGAAACCTTTAACAGGAAAAATACAGAGCAGCCTTAACTGACAGTGAATTATCTAGTTGACTAAACTAATTTGAAACTAAATTGAAAGGATTATTTAAACAAAGTAAAATAACATATTTTGAACAAGAACATTTATTTTATAAAAGGGGGATATATGTGTATGTCTGCTCTCACATTCTTTGTTTGGCTCTGTAGTCTGAAGACAGGATATATTCACATTTTGCTTTATCACTGCTGTGCTGAGGCATTAGCAATATGAAAAGGTACTACTGTGATGATTTGCTTCTCTGTATATACTTGAAAGGCCCCATGTGAACACTGAAGATGAAGTAAGTTTTAGACAGAACATCCATAAGAGAGAGTTATGCCTTTACTGCAAGAAATCAATTACGTTTGCTTCAGGCAAACTTTAATGTATCACTGGGAGGTGTTGTAAGTCTTTCGTCGTATACTCTGAGGTGATTAATTAAAGCAGTCCAGCTTCTGGGCGCTGATTGGTGAGTGGTTTAACTGTCAACAAACCTGCATGCACATGTATTTGATATATGCAGGGACATTTATGTGTGAAATCATTTCCAGCCAACGGACTTGAAGTTCAGAATCACGAGGAACTGTTTTTTTTTTTCTTGTGTTTGAACGACACGTTATTTACCCTCTCCGGGGTGCTGTGATTCAGGCATCATAAAGTTGACCCATCAGTTCTCCATGACGCTGACTGCATTCCTCCAGGTATCGTTTGGGATGTACCAGGGTACCGTTGTTGCTGCTGTGAGCCATATGGGCCCTTTACACTCTCACAAACTAATGAGTACAGTTCCCATTCTTGGCACTGAGTCAAATTCAAAGTGAGTGCTGGATTCCGAAATCCAATATCTGGAGAGTGTACTTAATGACATTAGGGTGGCATTTTGTCTTTCTGCAAATCATGATGATGTACTTCATGGCCTGATTGAACTGTGACCTTGATAGTGTTTCTGAGTGTGGGATAAGATGAGCACCTTGAAATCTTGAGTGATTTGACAATGTTATGCTGTACCTTTCAGGTGGGGCTTGACACTTAAGTCACTTGACTTTAAGTATTTTCTGGTCTTAGTCACAGCTGCTGATTGAATGCATCATTAGATGAACTGCCATTTTGGTGAAAATGTTGTAAAACTGTGAATCCAGCATTGAATTAGACCATTTTATTCAACAAAATGGTCAGAATGAGACAGAATGAGACAGAGATTTCTTATTTGACCAACGATGAAAAGGAATGAAAATTAGCTTATCCTGCTTGCCATGTTGTCGTTAATTCGCTGGTTGGGTGTCTATATTTTCAGGCCATGTCATGCATTTCTTTATTATACACCATAATGTAGTGTTTACATTATTTTATCTATTTTGTGATAGAGGGCAAATTTTTTTGTCAAAGCAATTGCAAAGATGAGGATTGATGAGCAGTAGAATAATTATATACTCAAAGTAATCTTTTTATCTTGATCACAAAATGTGTCTTTTTCATCACTGAAAAAAAAAGAGACTTTCTTTAATTGCGATGCTGTTTTCACTGTGAACAATATCCAACACTGGAAACATGGGGGAGAAAAATACAAAGCCATGCGTTGCCTCCTGTGGAGCAATGGAGCCTCTGCACATCGGCTCTGCAACACCGTGATGCAGAAGTAGAGATCCCTATTAAAGCATAACAATAGCTGTATGGGCGTAGCTGCATTAAATACAGCTGTTACCCAGCCTGTCATTAAATAGATGTGACCATCTGTTGAAAAAGATAACTTACAGCTTTATTCAAGTTTCATGGACACTTATTAAAGCTGACTTTGCGATATCCAGAAAAGTTTAAAGAGAGCTTTACCCTGCAGCAGGGAAAGCTATCCACTGCTTTCTCTTAAATTAGATTGCACTGCTGCCAACTGCCCACTTGTTTGTTTGTGTTCACCATAGCCTTTGGTGCCATGCTTGATGCCAACATCAGTAAACACAACAGTTGTTGAGAAGGACATCTGTTAATGAGCAGAATTCTTATCCAGATCTCTTTCAGTCATCAGCATTTTGTCCAACAACAAGGGTAATTTATGTTCCATGTTCTTTATGCCTATTCGGCTGGGTGTTAGAATATATGGTGCTCTCTTTGTTAGCAGGAGTTAAAATCCTCTGTGGGTAAATAGGGAGTGTAAAAAGGGTAAAACAGGTGTGTGCGTGTGTGTGTGTGTGTGTGTGTGTGTACGTGTGTGAGTGCTGATTTTTGTCCATTTGTCATCTGTCCTGAGGTGGGTCTCTCACTGTTTATGTCCCAGGACAAACGCATGCTCCGATGCAGTATCTCACCTCCACTCCCAGAAACAACATAATGTGTCTCAGACAAGGCTTTTTTATGTATTTATATACTTCTGTGCTGTTGCCAGCTAAATCAACAATGAAGGAGCATATTGCACTGAAAAACTAAATCTAATAAAATAGTTTGATGTTTCATGTATTTATTCGCAGGTTGAAAGAGGCTGAGCTGGAATCATATTATGTGATATGAAAGTGATATATGTCTACATATATCAAGAAATACAGCCTAAACTCAGTCTTTTTTAAGCACTGTTGACAATAGGAATGTGTGTCTGACTACAAAGTTCTTGTTTCCTCTGGAATTTAAAATTCGACACCAATTTGTACTTGTCAATTCTTGTTTTGTTGACTGCAGTGTTTTAATCCTGCTATTAAGTGTTCACTGGCTTTAATGGCGGTTGCTTCACTAACAACTTACAATCTAAGACTGAGGGGCGAATTCACAAAAGGATTGCGGGGCTTTTGTGGCCACTGAACCTGTGCAAATGAGACAAAAAGCAAAGCAATGGATAAAGTGCACCTCTAACTGCGCTGCCAAGCAAATAGCATCTTTGTGCTCCTGTGCTGTTTGCACTTATTTAAATTAGGTAATATTCATACATTTGGCGCAACATTTGCTTTCTATGCAAATGAGCTTCATTGCCAAAAAAAAAAAAAAAAACACTGTTCACGAACACCAGTAGCCACACGCAGTTACTTTTCAGTAATCATGGCAGCAGTGATTGTACCATTCCAGGCAGGCATGTCAGATAAAACATCATTCAACATTATTTTCAAATTCAGTTAGCCGGTTTTGACCTTGCAACGATTCCAACTTTGTGTGACCTGAAGAATTGTTGTAAATTCAGCAGTCTGTGGTGGGTTGTCACAATGCATTCCAAAACCAACTTGTTGAAACTTTAAATAATTCATTGCACAAAAAGGGGGTTATAGACATTGACAAAACCCTTAAAAGATGTGAACTGTTTGCACTGTGATATCATTAGCGCAATATCTTTTGTGAATCAGACCTTGATGCGAGGCAGAGAGCGGTTGCAAGTGATGCGCAATTCATGGTGGTATCACAGTAATCCATTCTTTGTGAATTTGCCCCTGATTGTCGGCATTCCATTTAAGCTGCCACAATGTGCAATTACAAGACACAACTGCAAACACAGAAATGAAGGGGGGTGGTGTG
The DNA here is from genome assembly GCA_031216445.1 of Lateolabrax maculatus. NCBI lineage: Eukaryota > Metazoa > Chordata > Actinopteri > Acropomatiformes > Lateolabracidae > Lateolabrax > Lateolabrax maculatus. The sequence continues at coordinate 13,470,996 of CM062219.1, forward strand.
GTGCTCGCTGAGGAGAAGCTCAGTTTAACTGCCATTCAATCTTCTCATCAACTCAACAGTATATCAACTCTGGCTTTCCAGCTCATCTTGCCACGCCGACACCCTGCTCTGCTCCGTCTCGGTCATCCACCATCGCCCTCTTACCCTCAGCAGCCCCATCTCAACCCCTCGCCACTCTCATTACCACTAGCCCTGCAATAAATCTCGGACTACATCATTTCCCTTTGTCTGTGTCTTCATTTGGGTCCTATCCTACTCATCCCACGACATGTATGACATCTCGTGACCATGCAATGCAAACTGTCCAACTTTAAACCTATAGAACTACAAAATAGAAAGCACTGTTTGTCTTAATTATAGTGAAGTGGTAAAATCGAAATGCCCTTCCTGGCATCAGTTGCCGTACTTCCTGCTGCGGTGCACTGGCCAGAGGATGCAGCAGTGGAATTTATTTCCACAGTTTGATATGGAGTTGTTTGGCTGACCTCTGAACCAGTTGTTGAGGGTGGTAGAGTGGCACATTCAACATTCTGACGTGCAGGAAAGGAAGGTGTGAAACAGTCACAGTTTGGTTAGGTTTAGGCTACACAACTAACGGATTAGGTTTAGGAAATGGTCATGGTTTAAATTTTAAAACAAAATTTTTGAGCAATTTCATTCTGGATTTAGAGCAACATTGTACAAATATGGCCCAAATTAAAGAAAAGTGATTGAGCTCATTCAACTTTTAACATTTTGATGCTACCTTTAAGTATTGAGCACCAAACTTTTTTATTTTATATTCTACCCACTCATATTACCTGTTACCATCCCCCCCCCCCCCCCCAATACCTACACATTATATCCCTGAAATCATGTGACACAAAGAGAGGTACACAGCCAAAAAAGCTTAGTTATTTTATTTTGCTCTACAAACTACAGGTGTAAAAAGGTTGATGAAGGGTACAGGCCAGAAATGTCTTTATTGACAGGTAGCATATGTGACCCTCAATTAAACCTCTGTTTTTTACACTAAGAGTGGACTGAAAGCATTTGACACTTAACTTTAGCACTTTCAAATGTCTCCACATAGAGTGGACATGGCCTCAGTCACTGCTTGACTAACGTCAAACCTCAGCTGATTAAATCTTACAAACACTTGGCTGAAAGGATGAAAAAGAGGCCTTTGCTTTAGTCTCTGGGGATTGTGATAATGTGTTTTTAAAGATAGGATGCAATTTGAAGTGGAAAATAATAATCTGTCACATCAAACAAAACTTTGTGATGAAAAGAAAATGGGGTGGGAGTAGCCGATGTGCTGGCCCGGTAAGTGTTGCTTGATTCACTGAAGGCCTTGACAATACTTGGGATTAGTAGGATCATTGTGAAATAGTGTGTGTGTGTGTGTGTGTGTATATAAGCACATTTAATTACTTTAGGTCATATTGATTTAAGAAAGCAATCTTAAATACCTCAATCAGCAATACACCAGTAAATAGTAAATTTTTCTGTGTGCCCACATGCTTAAGTAACTAATTTAATTTAGCTCAGCACCGTCATGAATTAACTGATTTTGTTGAAGCTTTTTAGAGATTAACTGTTTGCCTTATGATGGCTTCACTGAACTATTTGTAATATTCTTGTTATTGGGGTAATTAAAAATTTAAGACTTACAACTTCTTTTGGAGATTAATTTCATAGCTGAAACTGCATTTATGAAATGAATGGCTTTATTTTTAAAAACACAGAACAAAACAATAACAAAAACACCTTTATGTTTGTCTCTGGCAGGATCACTGCACTGAAAAAGGTGAATAAAAATAGTGAAATTTTAACAGTTTGGGTGTTTTGGCAATAGCTGAAAGCCGTTAAACAAGCTGTTTTTGGGGTTTTTTTGCACGTGTTTTGATGGTTAAGACAACTGTTTAACTTTTTAATTATATGCATACTGCATGCTACAGTATGCACTTTGTAAGGGTAGCTGCAGTAGAAAAGGTATGCAATTTGGAAGGCAGTAACCTCACATGCAAAGACAAGTACACTTCTGCGTACACTTGCTCATGTACACACCTCATAAGCTCATGCAAATTTAGGTGCATGCGCACATAAACATAACTCGTGAACACTAAAACAAAGATAAAAACAAGGCATTGTGGTACTTTTTGACAAATGAAAATGAAAATTAACTAAAAATTAACTAAAAATCACAAGAATATAAAAAGACATGCAGAAACATTTACAGAGGAGAAATTAAATGCAGAGAAACAGCCAAGTTAAATCAAAAGCAGTGTGGTCTTGTTGTGTTGATGGGGCTCTGAGTTTACTCAACTACACCCTGAATGCTGTTAATCAAAGGATTAGAAAACGGCTCAGCCTCTATTAGTGGCTTAATGGGTTGACTGATCCTTCTCATGATTCTCAGGTGTAAGCATTTTGTACATTATAAATCAAGTTTGTAGGTTTAGTTTCAGAAGTTAAGGGGTTATACATGAGTGGTGGCCATCTGCCAAGAAATAAAAAAGCAATTACAACAACATACCATCTAGCATTCAGTAATATGATAATATTGGGATTGGTTGTGATGCTTTAGTTATTAAACATTAAATGTATGGGTGTTTTTTTAAACATTCATACATACCTCGGGTCTTCAGTGACCCTGCATTTATACATCGCAGACTAAGCCACATATTGAAATCACATTGCTTGTAAACTCACAAACCTCACATTATTAACAATAGTTAGAACACCATTTATAAAACTTTTACAATCATTTGTAGATGTCAGAAACATTAAGTTTTTTTTCTAAATCCCTTAATATATTTCAGCATAACATGTTATATTTCTAGTTTATACTGTACCACTTACATAGCCTACTATAACTCAGGTTGTAGCCCTGTTTCTGGACAAACCAAAGACTTTTAGAGCATCCATCAGGCACACCTTCCTTTTCTCCAGCCATGGCCACAACAGCTGACGGCCAAGGTTGTCCAGGAAAGAGTGTTGCATGTGAGATCTTGCGACCAGGAAGAAGCAAGGTCGAGGTACACTATATACAGCACTGGTTGGCCCCGCTCTTTGAGTTTGAGTGGTCTTCCACTTCGTGGCTGAGCTGTTCCCGTGCTTCCACTTCACACAGTTACTTACTTACTGCACTTACAGTTGACTGGGGCAGATCTAGTAGGTCAGAAATTTCACAATGACTTCAAAGTTTAAAGATGGCAAACTATGACAGTACCACGTTTAAATCCACTGAGCTCTTCACAACCCATTGTAAGTGATGAATGTTTGTCTATGGAGATTTCATGGATATGTGCTGGATTGTACGCACCTGTTAGCCAAGAGTATGGCTGACACGCCTGAACCCAATAAACAGTAAGGCTATCCACTGACTTTTGGCCACATTGTGTAGTTGAGGTAACTACATTAGCTTCCTGCTAACTTGAACTGTTGTCCCATTCATTGCTCGTGTCGTCTGAGCCAGCGTCATCATTCTCATGCCTCAGTTCAGCTTTTAAATGATCATCATTATATAAAGCTACTGTCATCAAAACCCTCCAATATTTAAAGAAAATGTTGCTCTGCACTACATTTGACACCTTGGTGCTGCACCATTACAAACTCTTTCATCATTGTCTGCATTTGTTCATATAAACAGTGAGACAATAGTGCAATCATGAGGCCAAACACGAAAATATTAGGCACTATCCACTTGCATTCAGCAAAAAAAAAAAAGCAATTGATGTTCTTCACTAAACGTAGATTTTAAAGATGAAAGTATTTGAACTAAATATTTTAGTTTGAATAACCTATTATTGCTGCTCAATATGTGTTCAGACAAATTGAAATTTGAAGATTGTATCACTGATATAAACTGTACAGCAGCAGCCAGTAGATAACTGTAAAAATAAGCTACTTAGCTCACAGTTTAAGAGCAGCAAGATTCCTTTTGTACTATACAACATGTGCTGTGATGGAATCGACCGTCCTGAATATCAATCATCCTTCAGGCCACGGCCAATTATTGGTGAGGATTGGCTCACAAAAATACTGTATATGCTGTGTATATGTGCACTACTTCCATATTCTTTGGGGTTTTGTACTATTTGCCAATGAACAGTACAGTAATTGCTGAATGTTACATTATTAATGAGGTGTTACTCTGTCCTTTCTTAAGGAATTATTAATCCCTTGGAAAAATACTGAGACACATAAACCCCTCCCTCCCTTCCTCCCTCCCTTCCTGCCAGGTGTGTGACGTCATCTAATGTCCAGTCTTGCTCAGCGTCATCAGGAAAAGTGGGAGCTCCAACATAGTATGTGTGTGCGTAGGTTAAACCGATGTGATGTTACCATGTGTCTGTGTGTAGGACTGAAGAGAGACTGAGATTGGATAAGGTTTAAAAAGCAAACTTAATAAGGGACGGATGAGCCAATGAGAACCAATCAGAAAGCGCCACGTCTTTCCCATCGTATGAACCGCCAGGGAGAAAGTGGGTTGAACTCAAATTGATCCAACGCAGTATGTGTCCAGATCCCAAGATGCAGCTTTACAGGTCTGATGAGAGAACAGGCCGTGGGGTTAAGAACAGAGAAATAGAATCTGTGTGGGATATACACAAGTCACCAGCTCAGTCAGCAACCTCACATGAATGATAACAGAACAGATCCTGACGTAGGTTAAAAAACTAAACAAAAAAAAAAAAAAAACATAGTAATACTAGTGGTGTGTCAGAATAACACCGGGTTACAATAACCATAGGGGCTGATGAGGAACATCCGGTCTCTTGCGTGAAGAAGACGTATGCAAAACATTTCTTATACTTTTAAGACAGAATAGGTCTTTCTTACAGACACTGCCTGATTTAGAAATCCTTCTAATGATTCAAACTCCTGTGACGCAGACGGCCACCCTGACACACGCATACGCACACCAACAAACACATACACAAGGAAGGTAAAGTGTTTTTTTTTTTTTATAATACATAAACCTGATAAATTATAAACTATAAGGCACACACACACACACACCCACACAAACACACACACTCACACACAGACACGGACACACTCAAATGCTATCTCTTTCTCTCACCAGGACGCAGAAGCTGTGAGAAACAAGAGCTGATGCAGCGGCTGATTGATGTCACGGTTGAACTAAACAGGACCATGAACCAAATGTTATCGTTGTATAATAGACTTTTTTATAAACACTGTTTTATAAACACTGTTTTATAAACACTGTTTTATCATGGATGAAAACAACCGCTGTTTGATGGAATTACAGGATGTATTACAAAAGTTAAATAAAAATGTATTCAGTGATCAATAACCAGGGCAGCCTCAGACAAATGAAACCCCACCGGCTGAAACGTTGTTGACCCCTTCACAGCTATCGATAATGCTATTGCTGAGCTTAACGTTTTAAATTAAGTTCAAAACTCCCCCAGATCCCAACTTTCTGACTCGTCAACGTTAATCAATGTTCAAAAGTAATCACTAAATGAAACTGCTGATTACTTTAACGCTTTAAACAATGTTGTAAAGCTTTTTTGAAAATCAGACAGATTCCATTCAACACAATGACTCCTCACAGCAAGAGCAGCAGCAGCAGCAGCAGCAAGAGGGAGGTAATGCTGCTCAAAATTCTCAACAAGCAGAGGGCATAACTTCAAATGATCAAAATACACCCCCGCTGAGGATGGTGACTATAAACAGATTCAACAACAATCGAAATTATCCAACCTCTCAACATCCTTATGGTTCAAGGTACCGCTTATTTTGTTACATATTACATGAGTGTGATGGAAGTCATAGAGGATCTGACTTGATGGGCTTTTGAACATGCAGGTCGTCAAGATGTGGTACAGCTCGAGTTGAGAGGCGATACTCTGCCTAATAGCGCCTCTGTCATCTTGAACGGTGAACAGGACGATGTAAACCAGCTGCGCTCTTTTATAGACCGAATAGTGCAATCCCACACGGCTGTTAGTGCAGACAGTAATCTGCATTTGATAGCTCAGGTGGTCAGAAGCCCCCAAGGCGGTGGTAAAAGAATGCTGGCAAAAACGTGAGACAGTGAAATCCTGAAAAAGAAGAAACGGTTTCTGTGTGTGGTTGTCAACGGTTTTGACAACAATATGGCACTTTTGCTTTCTCCCATTTAATGATATACCAAAATTTGAATGGGTAATGAACTGCAAAATTGTATTTTTTTTTTTAGGACAGATGATAAACGTACTCTCTCTAAATTTGTGACCAAGTCCCAGAGAAGACAAAAAGCTTTGTTTATGTTTCTGTTTGAAAACCACTACTACGGCATTATAAACCTGAAAGCCTTTATAGGCTCCCTGTACGTGTGTGATTATTGTTGCACGGGTTATAGCTCGGTAACGATTTACCATTACCGAGGTCGTTGCCCCATTTGCTTAGACCCCTCCTGTACTGAACAACTGTTACGATCGGTAGTTTTGCAAAAGGACGTGTCATTCAGCTTTATGTTTAACCAAACATAAGGAGCTTACAGAGAGAGTCAATGCCCAAAAGTTTGTCAGTAGCTGTGAGCTGTATAAGATATGCGAAAAATGCAATCGGCTGTACTACCCATTTTAAATCATTCACCGAACCAAAACTCTGCAGGCCTGATCTTTGCAACCTCTCTTCCAGTCAGCTTGGAGAAGAGCTTGTAAAGTTTCTCATCGATGTGTTTTGTAAATTTGAGGTCGTACAGAAAGGTCTCGGACTCTGTAGTCAGTAACGTGGATATGTTGTGCTTCAAGAGATAGTTGTATGGCAGGAACAAAGCGATTCATGTAAAGCATCTTGTTCATCTCGTGAGTCATGTAGAAATACTCAGGAGGATTCTCCAGACATTCATGCTGCTTCTGACTGGGAAGATTGACAACCATAGCAAATTTTACTTCTGTATTTCTTCAGAGCAGCACTCACCAGATGAACCACGACGCTTTTTATCGTGTTCAAAAGTAAAGACGTCAGCTCACCGTCTGTTTCATCGGATGTACGCAGATCCCCATCCGGTAAAGGTGAAGCAGGTGGAGAACCGGATAATGAAGATGATGATGATGATGATGATGCACTGAGAGGCGAAGATGGAGTTGAAAAAACCTGGTGAAGACGGAAAACCTGGCGATAACGTCAACGACGCAGGATGCCGAAGAAGGACGAGGACAATCAGGGCTCCCGACTTGAGGGATAAGCAGTGACAGAGGGAGAGACATTGTTTTTCAGAGTTTCGTTTTTTTAAATGTGGCGGGGAGGGCGGGGTTTAGGGAAGAGGAGGAGCCGTCTAAGGAAAGAGAGTTTTTTTCACAATCAGAATGTCTTTTATCCTGGCTGTATATTGCTCCTTCATTTTCAACCAAACTGTGAATTGAACACGTGATGACTGCTGAAATACTCCAAGACAAATTCATCCGCAGGTTCGTTGCCATACAACATCTGACGGCTTGCTCGATAGAACCAGCAGCCTAAGCTGAGCTTTTCGTCTCCCACATTATGCAGGCTACCATTTTCTTGCTTTTTACCGTCAGATTCTCCTCCTCCCCTTTCACTTGTAGCAAGGGTGCTCTGAGATCGTTTAAACCCACCGTATTGAGCACGGTCCAATTCGTCGAGGTGAGTGTTGCTTTTACAGACAGAGAGTATCAAAATGGTGACAGTGTGTGAAATACAGCCACATAATCAGTGTACCGCTGATAATCTGTGTACCACCTGTTGTCAGAAAATAAATATTTTTAACATTAAAATAAATCAGCTGTGCTCAGTTGCTCTCGGCTATTTGTTGTGGTGTTATTTTATTGACCTGACATAATTCACAGTGTGTCAGTCCTCCGCTCCAATTAAACTCAATATGTTTCAGTTTAGACTGAATCAGTGTCCTGCCAGCCAGAACATGGAAAAGAGCAGGACAGGACATGGGTCACACTGAGATGAAGATTGCAGACCTTTTTATTTAATATAATCCCAAAGAGTGTTGTGTTGAATTCCAAAGTAATTTGTAAATGCATTCCTGGTTTCCCTTCCTGAGCATCTCCTCCCAGGAATGATTTTTTCTCTCTTTCTTATAGCTTTTGAGACATTTCTGTATCAGTATTTCTGAATCAATATTTTGTTAAGTACACTTTTTTATGTATTCAGTTTTGTTACCTTGAAGTTATGTTAAATTTAAGCCTCTGTAAGTACACTATAAGTATATTAAATCATATTAATTCTTATTATGCTGGTTAGTCTTTGAATTTATCAGATGTTAACTGTTGCTACGATCTCCCTGTGCTAAGTAAATGTTGGTCTCCTAAGCCAACTTCAGCTTAGGCGAAAATCAATCTTTTGTGTCAGATCTAGTTTAAGTGATTATCAAATTTTCAAAACTGTAGTAATGCTGACATGTCTTATAGAAAATGTAGATTTGTTTCACCTGGAATGCACAAGCCTACTATCTTCTGTGCTTTAAGAGAACTAAATATGCTCTGCAGCTTGTTTTCTCACTCAGGAAAGTGGTAGTGGCACTGACAGTGATTGGACATGTGTTGGAAGAGCATGAGAGCTTGTTGTTACCCTCAATATTTCTGGCTCAGCTTTAATAGTAAAGTTTGAGGGAACTGACACCAGCATGAGCCACTTACCATCCTTGGCAAAAACAACAGTCTCCCCAGACTTGGACCTTTGAAAAGACTAAGAATAAATTAAATATTGAATTAGCTAATCAGAAGGAAAATTCACAAAGATTATCGCAACATAGGATACTTAAACATTCAAAACATGTTTCACTTGATTTAATTAAATTCATGTACAATCATTTTTTCATTTCTTCATTTATACTTTATTCATGACCATTTTATTGAATTCTATCAATTTTTTCAACCAAGTGGATAAAATATACAATACTGAAGCCTTGAGCCATTTGAGTTACTATTCCATCCACTGTCTGGTTACCACTTACAATGTACAATAATAATACCATAACTACAATAATTCCCCTTAATGTCCATGACCTTTGATCTTTGTATTTATTTTGTTATGCCATTAAGGTACTGAAATAAGTGTCTCTAAGCCCTGTACATTTCCAGTGTGACGGCATCCTCAATTAACTCCTGCCCTTGTGTTTTTCCCCCCTATATTTGTCATTATATTATATATATTAAAGGTACAGGTAACAGTGTTGCTTTTGTTTATATATTAGTAAAAGGTGTTTACTTTTAGTTAGTTGACTTACTGTGCAATTTGCCTTACAGCCTCCAACATTAGTTAGCTGTGCCAAATTATGCTGCTTATGTACTGTATTTTTGAATATACATCTTATTGACCTTTACTGTACATGCTCCACAAATTACCATCAATGCATGTTTCACATTTGATATCGTTTAACGATGCCAGGCTACTGGGGAACAGAAATGTCTTTACAAAATTTCATGTCTATCCATCCAAAGGTTGTTGAGATCTTTCAGTGTGGATTCATGTGGTGGACAGACCGGCCAACAGACCGGCACTGCCATCCCTAGAGCTGCGCTGCTATCGTGGCTAAAAATAAATCTCAGTTATGAGTGATCTTAAACAAGTCCAACAGAGCAGGTGAAAAATTAATTTTCTCCAGCATCAAAGTGATGTTTAAGATCTACCTTGACCTTTGCGACTCCTCCCTTTTTATCACGTTAGATAACCCACCTACTGGGGCATGCACCACCGCCTCCCCCAGCCTGACACATGGAGGTAGTGATGTCATATCAATTAAACCCACTCTTATCACTGACATTAAACTTTCAGAGCTATCGGAAAGCCAATGTATTACTGATGTGGCCTGACTCAAGCGCTGCATGGGATTGTATTCCAATCTGACTGGCAAAATGGAAACTGCTGACTTTCTTGCACCTGCAGCTCACACATACTCACGTCAAATTAAATCACACTTTTCATTTCCAACCCACATCAGGTCCACCCAGCTTAAGTCCCTGCTGGACCACGGCATTTAATTACACTCAATTACGGAGTAGTCAAGCGTGTAAGAATAGGCTGTCTATGCCTATCTACCACTGACCTTGACCTACTCACTTGTACTCCTGACCTATCTGTCTGTCTCTGTCATAGAGTTGTTATTTAGGTTGTGCCTAAAATTTTGTTTTTGTCTCTCAAAGTAATAATGATAGCATTACATTTTTAAATGGTTAAAGTACAGTGTTATGCTGCAAATGGTATTTTAAAAATGTGTGATTCAAAAAACTGTGATTTATACCTCCAACTAGTCCTTTATGCCACAGCAGGAGCACCATCTATTACCATCATCTTGTTCTGTTTATTCTTTATCTTTGAAACAGTCTCAATGCAGAGTAAAACACCATTGAGTGCAACCAAGTATTTCTTTGTCCACTGTTTCTGGCTACTATTTTTGTTTCTAAAATTTGGCTGAATCCCCAGCCAAAGCAGCAGTGCAAGATCGGACTCACATTGGCTGCAGGGCAAAACTGAACCAACAGAACACATACAGATGGGTAACTAATTAAAAGAATATCAGTTATCTTAGTAAGTGGTTTGGCGAACCCCAAACCGCCAGAAGAGCTTCAGTGCTCCTTGGCATGGATTCTTCAAGTAGCTGGGACTGTAAAAAATATCCCTTCCTCTGGTGTTTTGATGGTGATGGTCCAAAATCTCCCATGGGTGTTACACTGGGGTCAAATCTGCTGAAGGCAAAGGGTCATATGATTCACAATTTTTTTACGTGGCAAACCAGTGACCGCCTATGTCCTGTATGGAAGCATCTGCATTTGTTTTGTTTCTCCACCATTTATTCTGTTTTTTTTAAATTTTACATTCTTCTTAACAATTTATCTGAAGAAATCTGATCATCAGACCTGTTCTATGGGCTGGATATTGTGTGCCTGCATATTTGTGCCAGCATATTTATTTGTTTTGTGCATGTGCTCTTCCTATCCCTGCATACTGTATTTCCTACGGTGTAACCTCTGCAACATTTTCCCGGGGCCTTGTCACTATTACCTCTGTGGTCAGTGTGCGATTTGTCCAAGCATGCCACACACTAAATTATTCACAGTACCCAAATTATAACACAGAATTCGTCTGTCACTTAGCAGAGTTGACCTGCTCTGAAGTCAGTCATCACTCCCTCTAGCTGCAGTGCTAGCCTGCTCCTCTTTGTACCCTGAATATCTCAGGTTTGATGTGTAGAATTTATACACAAACTGGGTCTTCGTTTCCTTTTTAAACTCCTATATGGTCCCAAATGCATGCAAAATACGAACAAAGCTACATTTGCATGAATGCACCAGATTGAACTCACAACGTATTTTCATCTCATTTTTATTCTCTTTGCCTATAAGATAAAACTCCAACTCTGCCCATTGTGGGATTTACTGATTGGTTAAGAGACTATTATGCTATGTATTCATCAGTAAATAAACCATGAGAAAGCAGTTAAGAGAGAACGAGTAAGAGAAATAAAGGCAGAGGGTCCAGAAACAGACAGACAGACAGTTGAAGAGTATAAAAGTGAAACAGAAGGAAAGAGTCCAGAGAGAATGGGAGACAGTTTGAAGAGGCAAATACCCACAGTTGGTAGCAGGAGGTAGGAAGATAAACAACAAAGAGAATCTTTCCTTGGCAGCTATGGGAGGGAGCATAAGTTAAAAAACAACGAGTACAGAGAAATAGAGGCCAGGATCCAGCTGAGTGTTTAAGCAGGGAAGAGAGGGAGGAAGCTGAGTGAGGATAAATATGCTATTCCCTGTCTGTTGTGTGGGTATGAGCAGAGGGAGAGGGAAAGGGAGAGAGGTTGCCTGTGGTGTGTGTGTGTGTGTGTGTGTGTGTGTGTGTTTGTGTGGGGGTGTCAGGGGAAATTTGTGTCACCGTGTGATGAGCTGATGTGCTTATTACTATTACTATTACAAACTTACAATAGTATGTGCCTTCAAAACTGGGTGTGTTTTTCTGGCTATTTGTACATTCCTCTGAGATTTCCAACAACTGCATCTTTGGGCTCCTGATGTAACATTCTGTTTCATACTGTTCTCTCTTCATGCTGGGTCGACAATCTGCTTTGGACAAAAAAAAAAAAAAGCAAAACAAAGGCTTTCTGCTTTTAATCACCATGTACTGACCATTGAAAAACTTCAGTTTATAAATGGCAATACGAACATGAAAATAATTACTATCCCGAAGTTTGTAATCAGGAAATCCAAGCAATATGGGCCCCTCTCCCCTTAAATTGCATTTTAATGTGATACCGTGCAGTGACAAATTATGTCAATAAAATAATCATTGGTCCACTTTCCAATCTAACCTCACACCACTTAAATTCATCATATGAAATACTAATATTACTGCAGATCTGTGAACCTTCATTTAAAAAATTAAACGTTATACTTAATAAGTATATACTTAATGAACTTGATTTTTTCCTAAATTAGTTGATACCCACTTTATAAAGTTGAATGATTGGGATTAAAGCTGCATGTCTCTGTTGATTATTTTGGACACACAGATGAGTTACTCACTGTCAGCAGTTTAATTTGATGCAAATTTCAACATACAAACTAGCTCTTTTTCTCCCAAAATATTCTCTTATCGAAAGCACACACATGCACAAAATTATTCATATATTCAGGCTTTCATATCTCTCACCCACAAAGACACCCTTGCAATTATGAGCTCTATGTGTTACGACCCAGCTCTCTAGGGGGACGGAATGAAACACAAAAACAGATGGATTTGGAAAAGAAAAGTTATTCATTGCACTGGTTGTATGTAACTTAGATTTACAAATAACCAAAAAAAGAGGTGAACTACAAAGGAAAAAGGGCCTGAGAATGCTACTTAAATAAATGATTACAACCAAAAGAGGACTCCTAACAGTCGATTAACACTAATCGAATATAGACAGGCGTAGACATAGATGTACATACACAGCAGAGCGCCGCTCACATCAAATCACAGCCGCCAACTGACACTGTGGCCCGAGAATATATGGCTGCATTGTTTGGATTGGAGGGCAGGAGGGGGTGCCTCTCCAACCAGGGTCTTAAGGACAGCAGCCAGGAAGTGAGATGGGCGGCGTCTCTGTGTCAGAACCAATCCCACACAGGGGATCACACATTCTACTACGTACACAATGCTGGAAAGTACATAACAAACTTTGTTGGAGCATTATTGCACATCACCATGACTCAGAGATTTAAGGGTGTAGAGGTGAGACTGTCATACATAAGAAAACAGTAACATGATGGACAGAAGTAGTATATTTCCAAAACTTCCGAGCAGATATCATGGCTGAACAAACAAACTATACATATAGCATACAATACATTTTTTTTAAAAAACATTTAGATGAATTGCTCACAGAAGGTGAGCACGCTAAAAAAGAAAAACAAATGCCTCCAAGCCTAAAGTAGAGAGAAAATCAAGGTTGACTTTTCAAAAATTGAAAAGCACTTAGAGGGAGCTGGGGAAAACTTGCCAATGTGGTGCTTTTTTAAAATTGTTTTTGGGCTCTCATTACCACCTATTAGCCCCAGTCTGCATTAAACAACCTTCCTCATTATTTTGGGCCACTGCCTTAATTAAGTTGTAGCTCGTGAGATCTATTGCCAAATGCTAACATAGCTCTAGAGCGAGCGGTCTCAGTTTAAAGATATATCATCATTATGGATGAATGTTTTTAAGCAGCTCTACCACAGCGCAGCGGCTTTGTTCTAATGTGCTCTATCATTTAGTCTGTGATGGATTTAATTCTTTGCTGATGTTACAAATGCTGAAAATGTGTGTGTGTGTGTGGGGGGGGGGGGTGTCAGTAACAGCAGGTCATGCTTTCCTTGAAGTGTGGTTATATGGTAATTTTTACTGGGTGTGTGGGTGGATTCCCCACCTATAAACAGAGCGTCAGTGTGCCCAACTGTTGTGTCCCTAGCTTTCTAGCAGGGTTTAATAGGCGATCTCAGAATCTCACTGTCTCTCATTCTAACCGTGCGTGGGTGGGTGTAAATATGACCATACCACCTTGCGTGTGTGTGTGTGTGAGTGTGTGTGAGTGTGTTTGTGGATGCATACCCATTTGAGTAGGCATTGCTTCTCAGCATCACCCCAGTTTGTGACAGAGGATTAATGAGGTGTGTTTATCTGTCTGCAGTCGGCATACTACAGCTTCAGGTTTCCCTACACAATGTGCCACAATGTATCAATAAATACAAACAGTCTCCTTGTCTCCCATTGATCTAGTGTTTTTTTTTTTTTTGTTTTTTTTTTTTGAGGTAGTGCTAAATGTTATAGGCAGGTGCAAATGGCTGTTGACACGGAGCAGCCTTATCTAAAGCTGGCTGTAACAGGCTAAGAAGGTGGGGCTAATTAAAAATAATGAGGTATTTGGAATGTCCCAGCCAAATCTTCTTCTTCTTTCAGCTATTCCTGTTAGGGGTCACCTCACTGATTTTTTTTTTTTTTTTTTTATGACCCACATATTTGATTTGGCACAGGTGACGCAAACCTCCCCATTTATCCGGGCTTGGGACTGAACACTAAAAATGCACTGGCTTGTGAATCCCCCAGCTGCTGGGTTTTAGCTGGGGACCGAACCACAAACCTGCTCTACCTCCTGAGCCAGAGCCCAGCTTGAATGTCCCAGCCAAAGAAGCCGCTGATATTATAAAACCATCATTCTAACTTAACATATTAATTCAGAACAGTAAAGTTTCACATTTGTCTGAACACACTCTACCCAGTACACACTATTTCATTGGTCAAACTTGAACACATCACGTCAGCACTGCCTATGTTTTTGCGCTTTGTGTGTATGTATAATTATAATTACAGCTATTGTGAAAGTGTAAAAGGGTACTGACACTGAAGTTGCTGTAATACAGAGAAGTAGGCACAGTACAGAAGAGTTTAATTCATAAGCAGATTAGTAATTGTATGTAATGAAAAGAAAATTGCTCTTCAAAAAAAAAAAGCATAATGTGTCATCTACTGGAGACAAGTTTTAGCATTGTCTTGCAATAATGAAAAATGATTTAGCGGCTGTTAAGTATAAACATCAGCTGAGGTGCCATATGACGTGACCCAGATAAGTGTGTGGTATTCATTTTGCTTGGCATATTCACAAAACAGCACTTTACTACATTAACCTGGATGACCGAGAGCCTGGTCGTTGTGTACTTTGTGACTGTAACAGTACTGTATCTCATATTTCCCCCTCCTATCTGATATCGTTTTCCTGCTATCTTTCTGCTCAATGAACTGTATGTCCGAAATAAAGTGGACAAAGTGAAATGACCTACGTTAATGTCTTCATAAAATAAAAGATCGATGGTACACTGTGGTTATATTTAATTGAAAGAGGTAAACATGTGCCCAGGGAGTTCAACTCACCTGTGTGCTTTCACTTGAATTTAATCCCACACCAGTGTTGTTTCTTGTCAAATAGTCACAGTTGTCTTCTAACGGTTAAACGAATGAAAAAAATATAACTGACTCATATTATTAAAAAAATGGAAATGTTTAAACTTATTTCAACTGTCCTATTTTTTGTCATATACAGTTAATGAATTGCTGTATATTTTCATCAGTTATAATGCTATTAGTTTTGATGATTAAAATCATATGCAATGTTTGTCAGACTAATTAACTCAGTCGTTAATCAGATATTCCTAAAATCTGACTAGATTTGCGACATATTTTTGCAAAAACACCATGACTTGTCTTGTAATGAAAGCTAACAGGGAATTAACACCATTAAAAAAGTAGAATGGATGATGAATCCAAATGATCAGCTTGCCACTGATTATTATCTGCAATGATGTTATCCAAATCTGGGTCGGAAACAAAACAAATCTCTGAATGTGCCCCATAGTCTTGTCTGTTATCACCAGAGAGAGAAAAGAAATTAGTCGCGGTTGTCGTCAATCTGAAAATTACAGTTGTATGCTAAGAGACACTGCATTACAAAGCGGTTAAATAAAAATTCTTATTTATTATGTTCCCTGTAAAGTTACCACACTGGACACAAATAGTGTTTGAATGTCAGTGGCCATGAAGGTAAACTACACAAAACAAAAAATAAATTCTATATGTCATATAACAAAACTTCTGTGATCTATTATATTGTTTTTTTCCAGGCTTGCTTCAGTCGAAAAATACATGGAGATTCTGATTTTGAACTCGTTTCCCAAGTGACACTGCAAGGGAGATGCTGAATCCCTGTTAATTACCACCGAATGAAATAACATGAATGAAAAATATAAACGGCCAAAGGCTTACTGAGAGATACAATTAAAAGGAAAGAGTTGCTAAATTAATGATTTGTTGTATAAATGGAAGATTGAGTGGGTGTTTACAAAGAAATCAATTCAGTTCCTGTGGAGGTTTAGAAAATACATGCATGATTCATACATTTCGGTATTTTTCTGTCCCTTTATAGGTATTACCTGATTTCTTTACTTTGTTAGAAATTTGACCTAACATACCAGTCATGCAGCACGAAAGTGAATAAGACAATGAGAGCTGGAGGTGGGTCAGCATTATTTCCTGCAACTTTACCACTTCTTCTATAATTAATGTTGTTGATATTGTTGTTGTTGGCTAGTGGGCTGAGTTGTAGTGACAGCAATAGTGTTACAGTTATGGTAGGATTAAGACCTGTAGTGAGTGTTTAGTTTCAAAGGATCACAGTTTGAAATTACTCGGTTTCCAACTGTTTAGTGCGCTCAATACTGATATGAGCAGAATACAGAACATGGCTCGAGCAGGAGAAAAGAAGTAGGTGGTGCTGAAGAATTAGCAAGAGCTTAAGTCTCTACCACTGTGTTTGTATAAGTGAGAACAAAGGCTCAAGGGAGCACAAATATTATGAGTAGAAGGCGGAAATGAGAAGTGGTGGTATGCAATAAAAAGTGCTCATAGCAGGAAAGAACTCTCTTTGAGCGCCGGTAGAGAAATAAATGTCTCCTTTTTACCCAGATCTACCAACGGAAAGCAGTAAAATTGTGTCTTGCTGAAGTTGTCAGGGTGGATGGTGGGCGTACAAAGCATATAACTTTGACACTGCAAACAGGGTTTGCGTCGCAGTCCCACGTGTTTTAAATGTATTGTTGGCAACAAAAGCACTTTGGTTAAGCTTAGGGAAAGATCATGGTTTCGGCTAAATGTTAAAATGTAAATACATCCCGTATCAGGCTTTAAGTCAGGTTTGATTCAATATTAAACAGCAAAACCAGAGTCTTCTCTAACCTTAACCCAGTGTTTTGAGTGTGTATACATAACCATAAAAAATGTTGATTGTGTTTTAGTTACTATGAGCAGATATTGTAGGGAAATCAAATGAAATATGTTGTCTGACTTTTTAAAAGCGCTTCTACATTAGGTTGATGGTGAACGTGACTCAAGTGGCATACCGTTTCTGTCAAATCCTATTTGCTGTTGCGAATTAGGACTATATGAGTGTATATACTAGGAGACAGGCCTGTTCTCTAAATCATGTGGCAAGCACAACAGGACACCATTGCACTGTTTCAAGACATGGTGTGTATAGTAGACTGTGCACTGTTTTAAAATGTCTAAATCGTTTTTCTGTCCCGTGAAGATTTTTCTTTTCTCATCAGTGAGAATATCAAAGTTGGAAATGTGATTCAAATCAGAGAAAAGCACTTAATGTCACAGATAAAGCTATTAAAAGATCACATATTCAAGTCCACTGTGTAACCTCTTAGCTTTAATGTATCTTTCAAATAATCTGAAAAGACCCAACAGTTTGAATAGCTGTTCATCTCCAGCCTTGTTAAATCGCAGCGGTATCACTTTAATGCGCTTTAAGGCCATTCCAGTAGCAACGGGTTAATTAAGATGAAATTCTAATAAGTCTACTCACTTTAAAACCCAGCCTTTCAACAATATACTGACACTGCAGAAATGGTGCATTGTGAAACATATTCAAATTATGTTCCCCCAAGGCAAGTGGCACTGCACAAACTGTTTAAATGGGATTGGGATAAGATAATTCCTGAACTCCTGGTGCTATGTTCTGAGCTCATTCCGCTGAGAGGCATGTAAAAAGGGGAGGGAGTTGTTTTGCTGTCCCACATCAACTGCCCTACTTGATGGGGATACAAAGGAGGAGAAAAAGAAGGAAGGGGAGGGATAGAAATCACACTGGGATTCAAACTGAATAGATGGAGGATTGTTGCTGGCTCCTCACAAAATCGGTCCTCCGTGTTGTCTCATGTTGAATTGAGGGAAGCATACAAAATAAAGCCACATATGTGAAAGAATAGATAATAAACTGTAACTAAACTGCTGTTTAATTTTTAAACAATGTCCAGTCTTAATTCTTCACAACAAACACACATATTGAAGACCCAAGGCAAGTTGATGTATAGCCAAACCCCCAAACTAAAAGAGTACTCTAAAGTGTAATTAGTTAACACCTATTAATTGACAATTATGTGTGAAAATCATTTATAAAAGGTCTAAAATTAGGCTGTCTCTGGTTCAGACTGCTGAGAACTAGTTCCTATCTTATTTTGGATCTTTCCCCATCTCTCTCCCTGTCATCACTGAGCTCAAAGCCTGTTCAGTGGAGAATATGAAAAAAAATAAAACCCAATTAGAAAGTCATGGAGCCAGTATAAGGGTTGGTTTTGAAGAAAAGTAAAAATAAAAAATGTAATCCACTGGCAAAGAATCGTGTGTGTGCTGGTGACTGTGTGAGTGTGTTTGTGGTAAAAATATAAAGAAAGGAGAGAACAGAATCTCTTTCTTCACACGATCATATCCTCAGCGTGAGTTGCATAAGGCAGGTGCTACACATCCAGCCAATGTTGCTTCAACTTCGTTAAAACAATTTGTTGAATGACCAGAAAAAACAGTATGATGTAATGCAATGCAATGCAATAACTTGCAGTAAACTAAATTACTAGCTTTTGTTGAAACTACAAGTTTGCCTTGAATCAATGGTTTTGAGGCTGTCCCTTGTAGTCTGTGTTGTATTCAAAGTCCTGTCCACACCATTTACATCCTCTATAGAGAGGAGCAAACATATTCACCTTGCAACATCTTACAATATACTTTAATACAACCTATACAAGACCAGAATTAACAGCCTCAAAATTACTATAAAGTTTGAGACTCCTCTAACGTAGTGTCAATAATTAATTACAGGTTTTACAAGTAATATTTATATTACTCCTATTGGATTGTATAGAACTTTGGACTCCCAGGAGTGAATTCAGTTTGAACTCAAATCAACAGAACATAATGTGAAACAATATTGAATATTTGTGAATATTTTAACTTTTGTTTAATGGAACAGCTTTCATGAGGAGAATCAAATAAGCATTTAGTGGTGCTGTAAATATTAAGCAGGAGATTCTTCCAGCAGTATTGTTCCTTGTCAAAACCTGGCACGTACATTACCCACAATGCGACTCGACTGCTGACAGTCTGGTCAGAGTGTGTGTTCCGTCCCTTTAACTTTCAGTATTGAACTTCTCATCTCTCTCTTGGCAAGAAAGCGAATAAGCATATGTTGAACTATTTCTTTAAGAGACAGTCAATGCATATATCATCATGTATCATCAAATATATCCATGTATCTCAAGGTTCTTAAAATAAAACACATTAAACTAAATTTAGCTTCGATTGTCCATCTGACAACTGTCACATACTGTAACTGGTAGCAGCTAAAACTGGCAAGTACTGATGAAATGTCCTATTTAACACAACAAATGTATAAAACTGCTCTCTCTCTGTTAAGTGGACACAATACAACTCACAATACACAACCGGCAGTTGTAGTGCTGACAGTGGCTGGTTGGAAAGTTTTAATGAATCGCCCAACCCTACAGTGTTGCCTTGAACTCGTGAATTTTTTTTCCCTTGCATGCCGATGCTTCCATGTGATCGTAGAATGAATCCAAAACATGCTATCTGGACTTTTTGAAGTTGATGCCGCTTTTTTTTTTTAAATAGCAAAACTATATCATCACATCAAAACAGTTTAAAAACTCTGACACAACGTGTGTAGTATTATCCAAGTCTCATTTATCTAGTCGTATGCTCAATACTTCCACTAAACCTTGGTAGTAAAATCCTTTATATAGCCCCGAAAGGCAAACTTGTAAAACACACCTGTGGTTAAACACTCTCTTGTGCATGGGGCTGACAGCAACGACAGTGTGTTTATGTAGTGTAGTCCCAGTACAGTGACACAGCATTTATAGTGTAGGATACCATGTCACCTGGTGAAGATCCCAATACACTACAAAGTAGTCAAACTGAACTACGATATGGCTACACCAGCTGCTATACCAAAACAAAAAGATTATCGGTAATCGGCCAATGGCTCATAGATGATCGGCAATCCATATCTGGAGCAAAAAAAGCAAATGCCTTGTTCTGCAATCAAGACTCCTTTGATCCGGCGAAAATTGTGCCCGGTGCAATCAATCAACATTTACTTCATAATAATAACTTAAAGCAAAAAAGTTGTCTATTTATGCTTTTAATAACACAATTGCACATCTGCAAGGGTGAGGTTCATTTTCTGTGTGTGAAGGATAAATGTCAGTCCTGCTCTCCTCGAGAAACCGGCAACCTTCTGGTCACAAGCATGCTTCTCTCTTATCACATGGTAGGGATGTTAAACACCAAAATCAGATGTTAATGCCCCGTCAAGCTTTCCATGAGACAATACTCTACACAGGGGCAAAATGTTGAAATATGTTTTTGTGCTGTTGTGTGAAGAACATGCATTGTCTGGCTTCTGTGTTTGAACAGATGGTCTTGCCTCATTTAAAGTTGCTGGAAATAGTGGACTCCACAGGAATCCAAAAGTCCTCTCTGGAACTCAACTCCACAGTTTTTGTGCATGGTCAGCTCCAAGCTGCTGGTAGCAAAACTTGAGTTTAGATGGTCCTCCTCTCCTGGGCAATGGGAGTTTGTTATTGGAGGCCAACCACAGTGGTGTCCAGTGTTAGAAAGTTAGAAAAGCCATGTCAGTAGGTACACTTATTGGCAAATGGTAGAGTGGATGAGCGCTAAACCAGGGAGAGACCAGGCACAAAGACATAGCTTTCAATCTGTCATGGTACCAGCTACCCCCTGCAGAATGAAGAGCCACATTCAGCTGGGGCAGCTTTTTTTGTGGAGCACTTCTGACGTCCAATGAGTCACGGCAGGCTGAAAACATTTTAAGCCAGTAGAATCTGGCCACTTCCAACACTGCTTGTTTGCAATCCATTTCTTTCATTGTCCTGTGGAGGGACATGAAGAGAACTTTCAGGCTGCAAGTGCTCAAGCGACAAAAAGGGGATAATGTGTGTTTGTGTTGAGCTGAGCACAGCAGGCAAGAGGGCAGGAAAGGAAGGCAGAGCAAAACACAAAAATGTTTTCTCTGACACCAAAATGTTCCTGCTGGATTTTCTCCTTAGACGCCATAATTGACCAGATCAAAGTAAAATACGACACTTTTCTTGGAGAAGGCAACTGGGCAAGTGATCAAGCACCAGTTGGAGCCTCACACACTCTTGTACTGATAGGTGGCTGTTATGTTGTTATGCCAAACCTTTGTCAACATTGGGCACACCAAGCATTTATTGAACTGGTATCATTTACTATATAGTCTAGTCCGCTGGTAATTATCTTTAAGAGTTCACTGGTATTTATAAGGACAATATACAGTACTAAATGTCGCTCATCTAGAGGTTTGGAGAACTACTGTAGGTTTATGTTGGTTATGTAGATTTAAACAGGGTACAAAAGGGAAGTTTCAAATTAAAAGGAACAAACTCACATTAGATCAGAATCTGAATCAAGTTGGTAAAATATAATCTTGATATTCTGACATTTAGAGCTCATGCTGTGAAAGATTAAATGCAGCATTTGGCAACTAAATCCTAAAATCAGGTATTTAGTGTATGTCTGTAGTACAGAGTAATCATAATAATTGAAATGCTAGCAGAAGTGCTTGCTTTCAGATTTGTCTGCCCTGGTAAACTTTTTTTCACACTTGTTTTGCTTTTCCGCTCCATAGTGTCTTGCCTTTCATCGGTCCTCATCCCTCCTTTCTGCGGCGGCCACTGCAGGGCCCACAGCAGCACATGTGAGAGGAGTCTTGGCACATGAACATGCCGCTCCAGACACGAGCCTGGTGTATATATCACATCGCATTTGAATAGACACCGTGGCACACAATATTGCCAGTGTCTAAACTCTGATAATAAATTAACTTCAAACTCCCCGCGGAATATAAAAAGAAAATCTCACTCAGTATTTAACCCCTAGGTCAAAAGTTTCCTCTCGTGTGGCTGTATTGTTCTAGTCTGATACATCTCATCATTCTTCCTTAGCCCTGTTTCAGTAAATGGGTGCTGGAGCTTGGAGACGCCAGCATTTAACCATGCCAATTTCACTGACTAGATTATAAATTAGTCAGGGAGCTAAGAAGGAAAACAACAACATAATTAGATAAGTCCATCACCACATTGTGCACACTGTACAGTAATAAGGAATTTGTTTCTTTCTTTATCCCTCTGAGACAAACATTGTCTGTGCACACATTTTGGTAGAGAAGCCAAAGAGCAGGGGGAGTATAAGAGCTCTTGCAATCTATTAGGAAGTGAATGCAAAAAATATGTATACTCAGCTAAATTTGTTGTCAAATGACTTTGGGGGCTTGAGTTTAACATGAATAGAAAACAAGCATTCGACTTGTCTAAAATGGTGGTTTATGCTGTATGCAAGAAACTTGAGAGTTGGTTCTTTAATGCCTTTTTTTTTCATATTCAGTTGAATAACAGAGTAGGGATTTCTGACACAACTGCACTTACTTTCAAAGTACACTTGTAGCATAAAGAGCAATGTTATTCAGTCTGTGCTGAAAAGCTTCTCAGGGCAAGTGAGTAACCCCAAGTGTGATTAAGTCAACTTTGCATATGGAGCAAAATACTCGATTGTGCTATACCACTGACCCTCCCAAGTACTGTAAATCAGAAATATTCCTTTATTGTATAACAAGACGTTAAAGCATGTTTCAGAAATGTAATGTAGATCCAACAAAATACATGTAAAGCCCATTAAATGACTTGAAAGCCCCATCTAACAGGTCATAATATAGAAAGTGCTGAAATTATGTCTACTGAATTGATCAGATTAATGCATGCATCTGTATCTGTTTAATTTAGGACTACGTGTATTGGGGTCTGTAATTCTGACCTGGGCTACTGCAAATGTCACGGTTCACTGTATACTGAAGCGCTAGCCTTTGCCGATTCAAACTATTTAAAGGGGAGCTCTGATTTTACACATCAGAGTCTGTTTTTCAGGTAAACACTACTGCATATGTTAAAAAAGTTCCAGAGGGAGCTGCTCGAAATCTGATACATTTGGTTGTGGACAACTACCGAAGACTACAAGTTTGAAAATAAAATAAATCTTATGGTGTGGAGTTTACCAGCACTCTGTAGCCTGCTCCTCATCTCTACTTGACGCTAGGCGAGTTACATTGTGGTAAATGTAGGCAGCAAGTTTTGAAAAGGATACATGAATTAGAAGACATTTTCTCTGGTTCTGCAGCATCGATTTTGATCCCTTTTCTTAAACTGTCCATTGTGAGTGCAACAATGATATGGGAGCGCAATGTTTAATCGATGGAAAAATCTTTTAATAAACCTACCTACATGTTTTCTGAGGAATGAAAAGCATAAGTTAATGAACAAACAAACATTGCACAGTTGCCAAAGAAATTGGCCTCTGCCCTTGGCTGATTATTTCTTGAAAACTTTTCTCCCCATACCTCCCACTGCCTTCTCATCACCCTCTCAAAGTAAACATAATTACACACTATCTGAATATTGGTTATTATAATCATCACCGTAGCTGAATACATTAATTTGCATTACTCATGAGGAACGCATCTCTTCATCTCTCAGGCCTAGACTGTCCATCTAGATGCCTCTTCTCACTCTGGCTGATGGGGTGGTGATGTAGCCCAAAGACCTAGTGGCAGGTCAGACTTGTCCATTGCCATGTCTGAGGCCTGTGTAGCTCCCAGAGCAGCCAGGCAACAACCATCATTCATGACTGGAGCAGTCAGAGGGGATACTATGGTCTAGTCTACAGTGTTCAGACACGCTCAGTAATCACTCATGTCACCCCGTAATGCACTGGGAGTACCTACAGTGATGGATAGTCATCATCTCCTTTACGCCCTCATTTTGTTTCACTCTCTCTCTTTCATCCTGATACTCTCATTCTCTCAGTCTCACACTTTCTCATTTACTCAGCATTGCTTCATTTGTCTCTTTGTCGTCCCCCCCCCCCCCAGGCTTGAATTCAATGTTGACCTGCCAGGTGCTGACTGTCTCTCTGCAGACGGTGCGGTAAACGTACTGAAAGGTCCTTAGACAGCTTCTAAACTATGCTACCTGATGGAAATTTCAATTTTACAAACAATTTCCCACAGGTACAGCAGTCTAGTACAAAAGGTTTCACTTCACAGGGAGCAATTATTATCTTATATATAATTCAAATCAGAAACAAAAATATCTCTTAGGTTACCTTCATCTCCCATTTCCATGCGCAGTACCATTGTTCACGTCAAAGATTACTTTTATATTTTAACAAATGGGACAGACAGTCGTGAAAAGAATTACAAGTTCAATCACTATGCCTTTAGAAATTGCCTCTTAATTTTGCTTGTCGTGTCTCATGTGCTCCTTTCTCAAACAGAAAACTATTGGCTCTCTATATGAACCATGGAAAGGCACCAAAACAAAATCACCGTGTATAGTAATGGCCTGTGTTCAATTTATCTTGGCTCAGATTCCACCTTCTTCTGTAGTGAAGAAGATTGTCAATGTTATGCTTATAAATAATACGTATTAGTTTCGGAACATTACACACTTTGGACATAATCTGAAACAATTTGTCATGGTAAAGACACTGTTAATATGATCATTTCCTGCAGTAGTTCAACAATTGATTTGGGCCAACCTACAGTGACAAAACATCCCAATATCCCTAAGAATCACGTCCATTTTCGACAATTCTGCACCTCACAATTTAAGTCAAGTACAAACATTCAGAAGTAGTGTACCCTGTATGTAATTGACAGCTGGCTTCAGATTCATATTGAACAAACAGATATGAAAAATGTAGCTTTTACAGAACAAAACAAGTGCTTTTCCCTAATTTTCTCTAGTTTGGTTCAATTTAAGGAATGCACGAGCCAGGATATTGGGTCACTGACCTTGAGGTGAGGAGCAGCACACAGATCAGGCAAACCATAGCATTTTAAGACACAAAAAGCTTTTTTAGGCATTAACAGAATATAAAATCATTTACCTCCTGTGCTTGAGTTTCCTGTCATATGTCTAACCCTAACCTATGTTACATGGTACAGTAGAATTATTGTACCTGCTCTCTTCAGCAAACCTCACCTTCACCCCCTTCATTTCTGCTGAGCTGTTTCAAGGCCAAAATACTGTGTTTAGTCACATCAGGTCTGCTCTGTGTGAACTTCACTGAACTTGAACAATGTAATGAAACAAACTATGATGCATTGCGTTTTATAATTTTACTACAAACTTGATATGAAATGAAGCTGATCTGTATGTATCAGTGATAATATCATAACAGGGAGGAACAAAAGATTAAAAGATTGATTCAGAGGCTTCAGAGTGGGCCTAAAACCGTTTCACTCACTCCCTTCTTTCATCTTCATTTATCAAATTATTTGTACTTGAAGATATGCGCTCACACACAGGAACACACAAACACAAGCAAATTTAGTATCAGTGGCATTTTTAAGTTTATTTCTTCTCTCTTTCTTTCTGTGTGTGCGCAACAGAAAGAGACAGAGAGAGTGGGAGAAATTAAGAAACTGGGCCATAGACTAAAAGGACAACCACTGAGCATGAACTGATGTTAGACACAGCAGAATGAGTTTGACAGAATATAAATGCCTAGTAAGGATAGAAAAACTTAGAAAAAAAGCTAAGAGGGCTAGTAGCCTTTCATACATATTTTTATAACTCATACAAGATAAAAAGAAACCTCTGGGCTAGAAAGGCTCTGTTAAATATATCTAGAGCAATATCTGTCTGCTACTTCCCCGCCATTTTGGGAGGCGCTGCTCTGTTTCCAGTGTGAGAGCCGCTTAAACAGATTATTACATTTTGCATTTTGCAAGCTGCGCTGATCAGATTGGTCATGGATCAGGGGGCAGACGGGTTTAGGCAGAAATAGATATTGCATAGCTTCTGGCTTCACAGCCTTATTACAAACCATTAAAAGGCATTTTGCACTCTATCTTCTTAATGTCATTTCCTTTTCCCCAGAGAGGAGTCTTGTTTTGCTAAATGGAGCTCCAATCACAGGACTGATGCCTCCTTAATGAAAAGTAAATGGAAAGTAAACAAATGAGAAAGAATTGACACAAACAACACAAAAAAAAACAAAAACAGTTGATCTGTATCAACATTATAACTTTATTTATTTTGTTGCTTAAGCTGCAGGAAATCTCAACACGGTAGCTGGTGTATCGTTGATGAATTTAATTATCAAGACTGGAAAAAGTGTGTCTTCATGAGATTTGAATGATTTCTTCACCTAAAATTCACAGAATGGCAAGGACGTCCTTGATTATTGGAAAATGTTTTCAGCAGAGCAAAACAGACAGAGGTTTTTTTTACATTTAGAGATAATGAACATGCAGGGTTGTCTTTCTTTAAAAAAAATTATTTCATCAAGGACAAAAAATTCCTATTCTGCGGTGATGTGGGAAGATTGGTGTATTTATGTACTGTGCAGCAACAACCTGAGCTAAACAGTCAAGACGGTGGAGACAAATATGATTCAAATACCTCTCTGTCTAATCTATCAATACTTGTCGCAAATTCTCACTGGCATCATGCAGGGACGTCTTTTAGCACAACAGAAATAAAACAAAGTAAACTTGCCATAATAAAACCGCCCAAAACATCAATTTGGTCTTATAATCACAAAATAATTCCTTTTGTAAGAAAGAACAAGAAAATCCATTAAATTCCCCTGAGGGACAGACTCCTAAGTGAAAACCTCCACTCAATAATGTAACAACCAAAAAATCATTTGAGACCAGTAAAATACCTTGGTTAAGATATTGGCTTTCTAATCTCCAGGGTCGCACTGGCCCTGTAAGGTTAAAGCCTGTGACTGATGAGAGTGCTGGCTTCCTCAGATTTACACAACTGTATTGATATAGGATGCTTGATTAAGATGGTTTTCAAGCTCAGGGGTAGGTGGAACGATTTCGTGGGAGACGTGCCATGAGCAAGTGGAGTCCAGTGGATGCACTTGAAGAAATTAAAAAGAGGAGTATAGGCTATAGCAATTATAGAAATGTTTCCCGGCAAGTGAGGAAAGGGGGCATGGTGAGATGTCTGTTGCATTTTAATAGTCTTTACACATCTGCGAAGGAACAATGATTTAGAGAGGGATTGCTTTTCTTCGTTGTAGTCAATCAGCTAAAAGCAGGAAGGGCTGCTGAAAGCTTCCAGTCTGGTGCGTGCCACAGTCCCTGTTGTTCATTTTCATGTGTATGTAATCCTATTTAATCTTTGTCTGACCAGCAAAGTTTTGCTGAGCTTTCCACTCTCTCTTTCACTTACAGTAATGTTAAATACAACAAATGTCTTGAAATGCACTATACAAATTACAAATACATTGTTTTTTTAATTCAATTATTGTCCTGGTAAACATTTAGAACTACACACGCTCATGTATAGTGCAGACAGAGCATTCAACTGCTGATAACTAGTCAGCTCTGTTTGAGAAACTAGTGATTCAGTTATTAGCTGGATTTCAGTTGTAGGCCTGTTTGAGTCAGTTTTTCTCGTGTTAGGAGGAAATATTTTTAATATTTTTCTTTTATATTTCAGTATTCAAGAAACAAAATGAAATATGGTGTTTGCCACTGAAAAGAAGTTTTGTGACAAAAATGATGATGTTGCATGGATTTCATGTTACTTTTCACTTCCAATTACACTATTACTTAAGTTATCATGTATCTAAGACCTAGTTAAATAAATATTAGAAATAATAAATAAATATTTACCTCATGTCCCCAAAAAGATTGTCAAAAGTCATGTTCAGAGAGACATGATTGCCTTTGGTAGGTTGTTTAATTGCTTCCCTATAGTCTGAATATCTGGAGTATATACTGTGACAATCACATGACTTATGGCCCCACTTAGCAACATTTATTCAGAGTGTTATTTTTAGAAAATGTACAGGTTTTCAAAACGGGGACCAGAAAAAGGTCCCACCTTGGCTCCCACGTGTGATTAACTTGAACAATTTGCCGGTGCTTTGTTTGCCTCAGCAGGAAAAGGTTATCTCCGATTCTCCAGCTGCTGATCCAAAACACTCCTGGTTCATGTTTCTGGTTATAAGACTCAGATTCATGTAGACTAATTGGTTTAATTGTGATAAACAGACACCTTCATATGAAATTTGAAATTAGATATATTAGGGATCTGGGGTGAGGCAAAAAATATTACGGTTCTCAAGCCCCTCAGAAGTTGCAGCTGATGCTTGTTCTGGTGGAGATTAAGGCACATCAATACTGTGATTAACGCTATGTCAATAATTTCCCCACATGTGCAGGGGGTGCAGATTCTTCAAATGTTTTTTTTCTAATTTATTAAATGGATTGGTGCAAATTGAGGTTTCCCACCTCTGATGATACTGTGTGGGAAATGCCCCCCATCACAACTTGGCATGATGTTGTTACGTTGATTCTGATGGACAGTCAGACATCAATCTCATACACATGGCTACAACATCATCATCTGATCTAATTCATAATTATTTAAAGACTATTTGATTTTTTGGTTTAATTCATGGTGGGCTGAATATAGTACGGTGCTCGAGCCCTTCAGAGCCACAGAGCTAGAGCCTATTCACAGTTGAGATCTTGACTGAAGGGTATTGCTTTAAAAAAAAAAATCCATGGTAGGGAAGGGTCCAGTGAAAATATAAAGGTTGTGAAGGGTCTTGCTTTTTTATAAAAGGAAATATAACATTCAGCCCTCCCCACCACAGTCATTTTTGTACTGTCCATAATGACACCACAGTCCCCTGTTGGATAGGTTCACAAGTATACACATTTAGAACTTTTATCTTTGTAAAAATGATAAAAGTTACACAATCCTTACTCTGTCATGGTACAGTTAGACAAGTAGACTGTACACACACAGATATACCCCCCCCCCCCCCCAAAAAAAAAAAAAAAACTAGATTATTAGCTTGTACTCCACTATCATTGACATACTCCAGATTCCTGTCCTTACTGAGCCATTTGAGAGGTTTTTGTTTGTGTAAATCGCACTTGAAAAAAAATTGCTTGATAGTAATAGCAGATAACTTGAGTCTATTTGCATGACTCACCACAGTTATCATTCAGCCATTAAGGCAATTCCAGTGTGAATGTGTGTCTGTGTGCTACCCCATTTCTCTGTGAAAAGTGAAGACCAATTCATGTTTTAAATCCTCAGAGTGAAGACATTTTTGTGAAGTAAACATTTCTGCCAGCTTTCACTTGTCCAAGAACAGGTTGAAGAAGGGCTTGCTTTCGGTGTTAAGTCAGTGTGTTAAGATTAGAAATATGTTAGTAAGCATAAGGGTAGAAATACAAGGATGTGTGTGTGTGCCTGCACATGATTTCTAAGCAGGTATAGGGGCTGTATACTTGAAATAAGTCAAGTTCATTATAATTGAGGCATTACATGATGTATCCACTTCCAGTCAACATGTTAAATAGAATATAGTGAGTGACCTCATTGCAAATAAAACCCACGATGACTGACATTTCCATCAGGTAATGCATACCTCACGCCTTCCATAAGGACATATAACATTGTGTAACTATCTTTTACAATTGAAAAATGTACTGGTGACTGTTTTTTGTATTCAAAATATCTTGAATGTCAGAGGAAAGAGGAGTGAGATATTGTAAGTCAGTGAACTGTAAATTTGAAAGTTTATCTTTCGCCTGAAGGAAAACATGAGAATTGAGCATTAATGTAGGAGATGGAGTTCTGTCTACATACAGTACGGCCCATGACTATTCAACAGCTTACTGTGGGCAAAGCACACTGGGATACAGCTGCATTCATTTATTTGTACTGCAGTTCGTCTTAGACTGAGCTGTATGCTCTCATCATTAATTACATGTGAAAATGCTTTTCTCTTCGTATTCTTTCTCCTCAGTAAGCTTTGGGTCCATATTGTTTAACATTTAATTAAAAGGTGATGCTGCCTCTCTGAGAGTACTGTGATCAGAAGAAAAAAAGTTAAACTTGGTTTCAGTGCCAGAATTGCTAGGCACAGTCTGGTCCGGTAACCTCAGTTGCTAATTTGGCAGCCTCCCGATGTCGGGCCAATGCAGCATCAGTGGTAGTTTGGATCTAAGAATTTGGCAACCGTAAAGCAAGCTGACAGTATATTTGAGTGTCTTTCCACCCCAATTAACCAAACTGTTGAATGTTTCGTAGAGGTTTTGTATGTCAAAGAGATCCACCAGTATTTTGGACAAGGATAGGGATGGAAGTGAGTGAAGCTGCACAAACAACAAACAACAAACAAAGTGGCAGTTAGCAAATGAGAAAGTCCTCGGTTTAAGGCTGGAGCTGAATATGGATTTTCAACTTCAGACTTGATGCATAAAGTTGGCTTAAAAAACAATGCTACATTGGTGATGGAGGCAGGCATGGACATGGCCCTTTTCTCTCTAAATGGACTCTACTGACAATAAAGAATATTTCTGGATCTTAATGAAGATTGATTTTTACTTGAACACATACCACAGTTCGATTTATTGATTGATTATTTGCCTTATCAAGATCAATAATTCTGATTCCAAATGACCAGGTTCATGTCTGTAAAGTTCTATTGACTTGACACCGTTTTGAAAAAATGGCATATTAAATTATCTTGCAAGATCATTAAATCATTAATTATTAATATTGCTTAGGTGATCTGAACAAATTGGCCTGATGAAATTGGTGATGATGAATTTTAAAGCATTCACACGTTTTGGCAATGATCGAAGTAATTTGTGAAAAACATGATTTGTCGTAGGCATCTCTGCCCTATTAATTGCTCTGCAGGCATCCCTTATTTAGTGTGATGATTTTTCCCTACACCTCAGCAATCAGTTATTCTACACTTTTATGCTACACAGTGAAAGGACTTTGTGGAAATCTTTCAAAATGAATTAAATTATTCAGATTGCATTACACTCTAAGCTCGATCCCAAAACCCACCATCATTATTCTCATTCTAACTGCCTAATTATTTCCCATGCAAAAATACTGGGGGGAAAAAAACACTGTGGACAGCAATATACAGTAGCAGAGTGTCAAAGTTGGAAACTTCAGTACTCTCTATGCAACCCATGGATCTCCATTGCTCTCTGTCTACATTCTTTTTCAAGGTGTCTTTCTTTGTCCTAGTTCAGTGTCTGACTTAATATGTCAGCGAGATTGCACCAAGTCAGACTGTTGTCACTGAGATTTTGTAAAATACAAGTTAATGCAACTTTCGCTTCTCCACTATGGTCTTTTTATTTTCACCTATGCTTAACTTCTCATCAGGTAAAAAGACATGTCCATGCAAAAGTTGGCCCTGGTACATGGTGTGAAGGTTATCAGTCAGACATTGTGCCTGGCTGTGTATGAGTGAGATGCACTTTCTTATTCAGCACAAAGAGTTTGGTAACTGTGGTCATAGCGTGTGTGTGCTAATAGTGAGGAATATGTGAAAAGATGAATTTCAGTTGCCTTGAGTATACTGATAATTGTCTCTGTCTTCTGAATAACTATAAATCTAAGGTACTGCCAAGGACACCTTTTGATGAGTGGTCTGGATTTTTAAATAAAAAAAAGACAAGGTTGAGGACTGATCTCTTCTTTTTTTTTTTTTTTTTTTGTAAAACACAAAAAATGGCTGGTCCGTAGGTGACACTCATAGAGGAAGCCTTCAGAAAACAACATCAGGTTCTCCTTGCAGCTCCCTTTCTCCCAACAAGCTGCATATCCAAATCTCATCCAATCACTCTGTGGGTGGAGTGTGGGTACACACACACATTTCGATTACAGCAGCGAGTCAGAGGTCAGTCTGGAGGTTGACTGTCAGTCCATCATATGTGGCCATTAACGGGCTTAAAAGCTTCGCTGCGTGATAAACATCATCAACATTTACTGTCTTAGAGTGCTCCTCATCTAAATGCAGTGCCACCCTTTCAAGCACTTGGGCCCAGCTTTTTAATTATGTG
Source organism: Lateolabrax maculatus (assembly GCA_031216445.1). Taxonomy (NCBI): domain Eukaryota; kingdom Metazoa; phylum Chordata; class Actinopteri; order Acropomatiformes; family Lateolabracidae; genus Lateolabrax; species Lateolabrax maculatus. The sequence goes on from CM062219.1 coordinate 13,503,298, forward strand.
TGCTTTTTAAGAATGTGTGAAGTCTGAACTCTGAATTTAAAAATCCCAGCCACTGACTGATAGCCAACACTGACTGGGTGCAAAACAATGAAACAATTCCTTTTACAACAATTACAACAGTTAAGGTGGACACATATCATCTATGAAGAGACAGTTTAGACAGAGAAATTACTTTACTTTTTGGTATAGTTAGTCATTAACTAGTATTGCCCATACCTTTTGCCATCTTTTACATTTCAGCCTTGTGAGAGGATGTTGAAGACAGTGCATTCTTTGTTTTAGTACCGATTCTGACAAATTACCTTTGGTCTTAGACCCATATGTTTAGTGTCAGGCCATGCTTAACCACTACATTGTGCTCTTGTCAGTTTCCTTCGTATGTCTCTCTCACAGCGTGATCTATGGTGCAGACATATAGACATATAGACAATGGATCAAAAAAGTTGAAGGCAGCAAAGTTAAAATTTTGATATCCTGTGCTGCCAGAGCAATATCATGCTCTTTCCCGAAATCAATATTAAACCACCAAACGATACATCAACATGCTGTAGCTGTAGCAGGACTAGCTGGTGCGAGTCACTGGTGACACACCGGCTCAGTTTGTAGAACTTTCAGTCATCCAGATTGTTCATGGTATTTCGATTTTGCCTTCATCAAAACTCAGGCAGTTTCACATGTCCCAAGGAATCTAATCAGCTGTTTCACAACCCAAACCTCTGAGCAGCATATTTTACCTGAGTCAAAACAATTGCAGCTGGTGGAATTTCATGCTTTGTTTTTGTGTTGTAGCCTTTATTCAGCCAAGACGAATGTGGAAATGGTTACAGAAACAATAACAGCTGTATCGTACCTTCAATCAAACAGGCAAATGTATGCATGGGTTGGGATGTTGTACATTATCCCGTTTATTTTACAACACAAACTCTTGCCTCGGCTCTGTTACCATTTTGCACCTGTTAATGGTAAATCAGTTGCTGAGCTACAGTATTTGAGGCCAACAGAGCATCAATTATACCTGAAGGCTACTCCTATCGGAGTAGCCTTAGCGGTAGGATGACCTTACTGGTCACTGGGCTCAGTTGCTGCTGAGGCCATTTTCAATTGTTTCCAGTCTGAATTGGAAACCATGCTGTGTCCTGCCTATATAGAGCCCCAGGGGAGTTCTTTTTTGGCGTGGAATTTGGCAAAAAATAATAATGCACCTGCAGGTCTACAGTTTAATTTTCTGGATTTTTGATCCATTCACTATGACCACATGGCATCATGACAGGGACATAAATCACCGGGACACAGTGAGCTGCAGCAACGGCCCTAACAATCCCCAGATGTAACCCGGTAGGTGTCTGTAATTTCTGACTCACACAGATGCGGAAATGACTGGAACTGGATTGGCTTCAGTGACACCAGCACCTCGGGGAGGGTTTATCAGTTCCCCAACTCTGCTCTGGGTGCACTTTATGTTCTACCAAATAGAATGTGAGAAGTTTATTCATGTGCATGCACCAACATACAGTATACACACACTCAAACACACAAATAAAGGTCTGAGGCAAGGTTCTGAAAGTCTCACTTTGAAGGTACTTTTGAAACCACTGGTGTTGAAAACTGTTGTTGGTCGCTTAATGTATTAGCTTCCTACTGGCCATTCAAACTTCTTCATCTTCCAGCTGAGTTTTGTTGTCTTATGGCAAATCTCAGTTTATTTTGGAAAAAAAACAACATAGAATCCTAGGAGACATTTGCACAATGAACTTAAAAAGGATTGAAAATAAAGAAAATGCAAATATATCATTCATAAAAAAGTTGACTTTCACAGTAAACAGGCTTACTGTTTGGGTAAATGCTTGAAAATGTTAAGACTTTTATGACTGTGTCATAGCTGTGACAGCACTTTTACATTTTATTATATCCTCTGTAAAAGTATTTATAAGCTTTAGTCTGAGCACAAACTAAATCTTATGATACAGACGAAATACTTTTAGAATTAATTTTAGATATTAAATCGAATATCTGTCCACTATTAATGTTATGCTGTTTTTAGCTCTTGTCAAATTACACATACAAACTAGCAAAATAGAAAGACTAGAATATTCTCAGATTGTTGATTTATTTTTTTTAAAAGATAAAAGAAAAAGCATCTGGACAAAAATGATCCAAAATAAAATATCACACAAATGGTTGCTTCAATAATAGGGAATATATATTTGAACTGTTGAATGCACTGTTTTCTGTTGTTCATTAATGACGTATTTCCCCTGTCTAGGTCGATTACTCACTCAAACTCACATATTCCTCAGCAGGACTCATAAATTCAGACTGGCATCTGACCTGTGGCATCGTCAATTTCTCCAAGAAGTTTGTTTGTTTACCCTTTTCCTTCGTAGCTTGGCGAGGTTGAGAGGATTTTAATTTGTTGAGCTATTGATGGTGGTTGCTTGCTGCTCAGACTATTGGATATCAATAACAGTCACAGTCAACAAAACATTGGAATAGGGATTTTACTGTAGGGTAGCACCATACTGTAGCTCTCCATTTGGTTCTGCAATATAGACATTGCAGGTAACAAGTTTTTCCTTACGGTCTCTGGTAACACTTGACTTAAATTCCCCCTATTAAGTACATATAATCTGTATAAAAACATTGAACAAATGGTTTATAACACACTATAATATAGTTGTAAGTGGATATAAAAACATTTTTAAGTCCTTGTTAATTCACAGTATGTGTCAACACTTACAACCTCTCCTGTGAGGATATTTTGTTATTACAATTGTGTTTTGCCATTCATTATCTGTTTATTCACCAACCTAGATTTGACAAATACATTAATAAACACTTATGCTTAAAACTACATTATATTGTATAATGTATAATCAAGTGTTTACGACTTATACATGCTATACGAGGGGGACTTAAAGTAAAGAATTACCTTATCTCTAAAATCTACGTCTAAATTCAGTGGTGCAGAATAATTCAATGCTGTCACCCAGTGACTCACAATAAATGTGCTTATGATTTTCCACTTGCTTCAAATTAATTTATGATTATGACTTTGACTTAAGTGAAATAACCAAACACCAATGATTTTGTCTATTGTCGAGCTATATCACTAGTATCTGAATAAATTGGAAATATGGAATCCAGCTATTCTGAAATCCAGGCACAAAATTACAAAACGTGGTCAGAAAGGTTGTTGTGATATCCACGTAACTCGCCATCTCTGCGAGTGGTAAGACTGCTAATAATGTACGTTTAGCAATGTGCACCACTTAATTAGTGTGCATAGCCCCTCACCAAATAATTATGAATACTTTTCTGTAAGGGCAGTGGTAGCAGTTTTTCGGAAGATGCAGAATAATCTTCTAGCAGCAGTTGTAGTTGCATTAGTCTTTGAAGCGGGAAATAACATTCCTGGCAGTGGCACTAGTAGAGTAAATGTTTAATCACATCACCACATAATGTTAAGTAACATAGTCTTTATGTCACATTACAAGTGTAATTCTACATCACAAAGAGGTATTTAGAGCAAAAAAAAAAAAAAAAAAAATCCTGTCACCTTTGGCATGAAAACCGTGCCTCATTTAAACACTACACACAAGATTAGCAGCTTATTTTCTAGGTTTGATTCCACTCTGGAAACATACTCTAGTGTACAACAGGCTAACACAATATGCACGTTCTTATTTCTATGTTGGAATCCCTCCAGTTGTAGATGTCTGCCAAGCTTGTAGGATAATGTTTTTATGTGGTGCTGGTGCTTTGGAATAATGCTCAATCATAAACTCCCATCTGCCAGCTTTACTCTTGACAAGGCCCTCAATGGTCTTTCACAGCCTCTTTCGACTATGATCTACAACTTAAATGTCTCGTTCAGCATCCCAGCCATTAACAACTTCAGAGTTCCATGGCTGGAATCAATAATGCATCGTGTTTCGCTTTACCAACTCCTGCACACCTCATTACAAAAAGACTTAAAGGGAAACAGGTCCAAGGGCAAACTGTAAGACAAGACAGATTGATAGATGAAAAACACAGATAGAGAATGGCAAAGAAACAGAAGTAGTGATAATCAGAGTAGCAAGCCTGAAGAGGCTAGTCCAGTGGGAAAAAGCACGACTTAGGTGACACGATCCTTCCAATTTCGGATTTGTCCTGCTGCTACCGGCTGCAAATAAACCTCAAACCATTATAAGAGTCACCGATGCCTGCTAAGCAGCTCCTCTCATATCTCTGAAAAGTATTTTCATTCACTGCTTGACATCAAAAATGTGCTTTATTCAACAATAAATAGAATTTGGTATTACTTTTTTTTTTATATATGAAAAAACTGCTATGGCTAATACTTTCACTGCAGTAAAATAACAGTATTTTTTCTAACACCATTGGAATCACACACTTACAAACACTGGAACATTACATTATTCAATTATTTTTTTCTTTCTGTTCTGTATTGAGGAAGGCAGTACAACCAATAGAAACATATATACAAAAGGCATAGTGAAGACTGTACCCACGTTGCACACATTAACCTCAGGAAGTCTTTGGGTCCATCTAATTTCTTTCATTAGCCTGCTCGGCCATCTTTTCATCACTCCACTGAACAGCATTACAAAAATTACCTCCGACAGAAGAGAAATTACATTTACCTTGGAGACAATACAATGTTGCATACTGAAAAGACTTTTCTCACAGCAAATATCTTTACTTGTTGAACCCAGGTCTAACTGATAACATTAATTAATGGTGGTTGAAGGGCATTGGTTTCCAACCGTTATTGTCTAACATGCGCCCACAGCTCCATCCGATCGGCTCCAGCTCCCCTTCATTAGTACCACCCATCATGTTCCATCGGATTACAAACTGGATGTTGTTTAACAGGATTAATTATATAAAAAGGATATTGTTACAGTATTCTTTTCATTTATCCATGTCATTTACTAATCAAAAAATCACAGTTGCTATTTTTTAGCTGAGATAGTTGGGTAATTAGTTGAGCTTTTCTACATGCCCCCTGCCAACTGCAGAAGTACCCCCAGGGTAAGTACCCCAGGGTGGGAATAACTGCTCTAGGGCTTTGTGCATGCTGGCTTACTGGCATGATTTACTGTCACGCATAAATGGAAATGAGCTGTCATTAATGTCATTAATTACATCTGTGTCTTTTGCTGTGACAAGTCGCAATATCTGCTGTGTTAAATGATGGTCGACAAGGACAGTCTTCCATTAATTACCATTGTTACGCTCACCAGCTGGGATTACCTTACCTGACCTTGTTAGAAATGTTACACACTGATGAAGGTTGAAGCAGAAATGCTTGAGCATTGCCTTTTGAGCTTATGAAGTCCAATCTAAAGTATTATTTTTCCAGCTACTTTCTTTTTTTTAAGGGGTGTGCTGCCTTCCTCTTATAAGATTGTTATTTTTGGTTGAGCTCTCATCAAAGACTTTTATTCAGTGAAGCACACTTCTATCCCTACCGAGTCTATGCAATATATTCATGCTTTATGTAAAATATTCAGAGTGCATATAAAACCATATGGTATGCAACAAAGATCTATGACTGTTTATCTACAGAAAACAGAATGCTGATGGCAAATCATTAAAAATGTTGATTGGTCATTTGTGCTGGATGCAGTTTGTTGTGTGTATGTGTCTGCGTCCAGGTCACAACACAAACCTCTACATATAACTGATCAAAGACTAAATTCCATTACTTTCACATTTTATACTTTGACAGTGATTTGTGACAAAGGACATGAAATGGTTTGCCTCTCATGACCTAACATGTGTGGCGTGAACGACATGGAGATAAAGCAACAATTCCAACTTCATGAATTATTAAATGTGGATCAGCAGTCAGGAATAAAAGTCAGTGTTCAGAGGAGAGTCATCTCACAAAACATGAATTGGAGTTCTGCTCCTTATGAGATCCTTGCTTGGAGAGGGAATGAAGGATGGGAGGTGGAAGTCGCTGAACGAAATTGAGTGAGAAGGTTGATGCATTGGATCCACTTTTCTTTTGCCTTCCGCTCCGTTTTCCCCTGCATGGGTGTAACATGCATGAAATTAACATATAGTAGTCTGTAGGGCAAAGGTCCCCCATCAAATCCTCTCTGTATAACTGATAAAGAAACTTGAGAATGAGTATGAGGGGGCATGAGAGGACATAATTCAAACTTAACAAAAAAAGACTGCATTAATTACAGGTTGCACACTAACTAAATCACATTAACACACACACACACACACACACACACATGAAAACCTCTATTTATGCGTTTTTTATTGCTAGTCCATAATCCAAATTGATGAATACATCTGCGATTTCTTTTGTCAATAATTACGTATCCTTTCAGAATTATTACTTAATTTTAAAAATTACAACCTGATTAAATAAATGTTCTCATGTAATCCTTATTTATCCATCAAGAAAAGCATTCATTTTCATTATACAAGGAGCATTTTCTGTGATCAGCATTTGCAGACCATGAAAATGGCATAGCTTAAAGTCTTAATTTAATCATCTTGGATCCCACTGAAAACTTTCATTTATAGGGAGGACATGGCCATGGCGGTGTACTGTACATAAATGTGGTTATGGACAGAACAGAACAATGCAATAAGTCAGATAAAGTCAAAGATGTATCAATAAAAAGTAGGTTACCTTAGGTGAAAAAAGTCCCTTTAATTTCTAATTATACAGTTTATTTAATTCAACAGCTTAACTCTATTGCCATTTACATATATATACATATTGTGGTTTTAGTAACTATAGGCCAACAGGCTTGGTCTGTTTATGTTCACTGGTCCAAAGCAGCTCTGAAATATAATACAGTCTCCGAAAATGTAACCACTTTTTATGATTCTTTCTGAAGTTATTGCAGAACTTCAGTCATCAAAACTTTTTTATGAGAAGTCAGCAGAAGGCTCACTTGATGCACCAAGTGCTTCATTTTTGGTTATATATTTTAAATGTGTTAGTTGTCCTAATGTAGAAACCACGGATTTTGCAATGTGTCAAGACTGTAACTGGAATTGATTTATCCATCTGAAATTGACAATTTGCACAAAAACTGAATCTTCACAAGCTGGGTAGAAATTAGTTTGCTTACTTCTCGTTTTCACTCACAGTATGCATATTAGCTTGGCTTGGACAGCACTGTCTGCTCAAAATGACATCGAACATCTGGTGTCATTGGTACTCCAGCTGTGACTCTCATTCATACCCGACTGATGTTTCTGTCTGTAGCTTGAGTGTGTTTTTCCTCATCTTTGCTCAGAATTATGTATGTCGTTTACAAAACCATTTGGCAAAGTTGTGGCTGCAGTCTCAGACCAGCAGTAAGGTTGTTCAACTTGTCACTTTTTAATCCCTGTCCAGCTGGTCTTGGCTGTATGTACACTTTCAGCTCTGCAAGGTTGAGTCTGCGCCCATTGATCTGGAGCCTGAAATTGGTCCAGGGATGTCAGTCTACAAATTGGCTGTAATATATTTAGATAGCATTGCTGACCAACACAATATAGATGCTCAAATGTCAGAAATACTTCAGTCATGACTGTAATGTCAACTCTTCAGTCACTGTATGGATGCAGAACCAAATGTCTCTACTTTGAGGCAGTTTTGCCAACTCACATTAAATCTGGCTATATTTATGCGTGTGACCTGACCCAGTCTGGAAGGTTGTGCTGACTGGATAATGAACACGGATTTGGGTGAGCCTGATCTGGTATCAGTTCTATGGATTTCACACTCATGGGTAAAGACAGCAGCCAGGCAGATCCCGCATCAGTCTCAAAAGCTATTTCACCCCAGAGCTAATAAGCACAGGGCACCCGAGACCAGTAGCTCGTCAGCCATTTTTTTCACCTCCAGGGGCGAGTTCTTCTGAACTTTTCGTAACCTTTAAACTACTTTTTGATTGGAGGTCATGGTCTTTTGGGAAGGTAGTCTCTAATGGGCTCATTTTCTCCCTTCCTCATGGTGACATTTTAGGTCTTCATATGTCTGTCACTCCGCTCCCCCTGCTGACTGTAGCTGTCTCTTCCAGCTACAGAGGCTCATCCCCTACTGAGAAAAAGCATTTGGAGCTTCAATCTCATTGTTAAGTGCTTGGATGTCATCCTCACTGAATATTTGAATTATTTACATTGCAGTGAATTTGTTCTCTTGCTTTTGCTATCTAGAAAATTAGTTTGTGGACTTTTTTAGGGAGGGTTAAATTAATTTATTCACCAGAGGACCGGGCGAATTTACCTCAAAAAGCATTCTTATGCTTTATTTACAGAAAAAAAAGGTGCCTTTGAGTGCTCATACACACATACACGGATGATAGAATAAAAAAACATTAGAGACAGAACTGAGAGGAGAGATTTACTGGTGAGTGGTGAATAAAGAGTAAATGATAGGACAAATGAGTCATATAACCAAACAGAAAAGCAGCAGCCCACACGTCAGTGAAGACGTGTTGTCCATGACTGTAATTAGCTGAAGAATTAATTGTGTAGTTGATTGGATGTCCACCCACATCTGTTTGATTGCGTGGATCATGGTAGCTTACAAGTAAAATGGTTTCTGCTGGGATGCTTACAGGTTCTGTTCAGTTTAAGTAATAGTGTTGTTTTTTAAAAAGATTCTTACCACTAAAATACAATTAATTTGTCATTAGGACTGGCAGTGAAATAAATAATATAATTTCTAGGGACTTAACGCCACCCATCCCACATAGCATGTGAGACTATCATCTGTCAGTGGCCATTTGCCATCTCTTGTTGTCCAAATGTGTACCTGGCAGGCAGCAACAGGACTAAGCTGTGCCAAGAGAAGGCGTCCGGCCAGACACGTCCTTGACTGAAACCAATAATGCAGCACATATGGTGATGGAAAGAATGAGCACCATTGATGGCTGAAGAAGCTGTCCCTCTTTGGTCTGGATGTATCGCTTGGCTCGGATCAAAACGAATCTCAAAGTGTACGTTTGTGAAAACCGAAATCAGAGAAAAGACCAGATCTAATTCATTGGCCTGAGGCAGTCTACCAAGAAAGACAGAGGAAACATAAAAGAAGGTTTTTTCACTCTACACTCCACTTCTATTGTAAAACTTTCTAACATCATGCCCCAAATCTCATGCTGTCCTCTCTTTTTCAAATTTTTTGTGCCATTGCTTTAACTTTCATTTATATTTCTTTTTATAGTCAAATGCAATATTGGGCGCAGACTGTAGACTTCTGACCAATTATCTGCCGGGACTAGCTCTAAATTTTGGTATTTATCGCCTGTCCAATTAGTGGCCAAGAACAGAATCAAATGCAAATGGAGAAAAAGGTTCAAATATGAGTAGTAATGAGTGGTGGTTGGCAGAGGAAAAGATTTTCACGACCATGTAACTACTTCTGTCTTAAATACTTTTAATTTAACGTGTTGGCTTATTATTTTTAGATGTCACCATTCAACAAATCAACTTTTACCATGTTCACATGGAGTGAGTCCACAGTGTAACAGGAGCATCCCTTCAGACAAAAAGCTGCGCACAGATGCATGATTTCCAACCACAGCAAATCTGGTATTGTAAGCTTATAGTAATGCTGCTGTTTTGCACAGCAGCTTTGCCCAAGTCTTATCAACAACACAGTCGGAAGCGACCCAGAATAGAAATTAGCTCTAACACATTGGCCCGGCAGTCACTCAGAAACCACAAAGCCCCTTGGGAAGGCAGTCACACCCCAACAAGCTCAGCATTGTTCAAAATCCTCACCAATTTCCTTCATATGTATGTCCCACGCTGTGATCCCCTCAATAGATACAGTAGTTGGCCCATTCATTCTGTCTTGTGCTATTCTGCTACACAAGTACTTTTTGATCATTTTGATTTGGAAAAAGATCGCTTTGTCGTTGTGACAGGTGTTAATTTTCCCAGCTTCAGACTGCTGCCAGCACTCCCAGGGGAAATTCTTCCAGATTCCAAATTCACTCTTTATACTGAACTCAGCAGCAACTTTGTCAGACTTAATGACGTTTCTTTTATTTGATGGAATTGATAAATAAAATCAAAACCGAACAAAAAAAGTGGCAGAAAAAGATTGGTCAGTACTGCAGCCTGCTTTATTCTGTAGCTGTAATCGTTTTCTTCCCTCACTGTTGTGTGCCACACACACACACACACACACACCCACACATAAACAGGCTCTTCCTATCTCCACATCAAGGTGTATTCTAAATTAAAGATGCCAGAATATAACACTGGTAATATCAAAGCAACATCAAGGCAGTGCAAACACATTACAGAATGCAAATGCTACTGAGTGATGATAAACAATGAGCCCAAAGACATAGAGGTCACAACTCTACTATACTACTAAAAAACTATACACTTGATTGAATAACTAACAATTAGTGTATATCATGAACAGAATTAAAATTGAAGTATCAGGTAATGTAGGTCACTTTAAGCATTTAAAACAAACTGAATAAACATATGATGCATTGTGCAGGGCTTCACTGACTATGATGACCACTTACAAACATAGACGCCTGTTTTTTTTATTGAGTCCAGAACTACACTCCCAATTTAGTCAAAATCACTGTACATTTGATTTTACACACATGACACGTTACTCCATCTAACCATTCTCTATTCCGTAGAGACTGACAACCATTCACGCTCACATTCACACCTACGAGTCACCAATGAACCTGGGCTGCATGTCTTTGGACTGTGGGCGGAAGCCATAGTTGGAGAGAATCCATGCAAACACAGGGAGAAAGGCCCCACCCGACCAGAAGGTTCAAACCCGGAACCCGTCTTGCTGTGCTAAACACACAGATTAATAAATAGTCTTGAATGAGTGTTACCTGATAGTGCAAGTGAACAAAGATGCATGTGGCTGTATGACATGTATGTATCTCTAATAATTATGAAAAACATGATCGATAAAAGAAGTACTGACAGAAGAAAATGAGAAAACGCAAGCAGTGGGTTTCTACTTGTAGCAAAGTTCCCTTAAATCCGGAAAAATTAAATATTTTAACTTTCTGAACAGGAGCTCAATTTTCCCCCTCACATAATTCCTATGGGATCAGAGCAAAAAGCTGTCGCACTAAAATCCGACACTAAAAGACTCTGCCTCAGTCATATTTCTGTGTGAACAGCGTTAAAGACCTCTGTGCTCCTCCCTTTCATACACTCTTGTCTGTCATCTCCACTTTCCTCTGCTCTTTTTATTTTCATTTTATGTCCTCTCTTCCTCATGAATTCACTGGATCGCATAGCTGATATCCTCCCAGCAGCCCTGTTATCAGGACATTTTCAGTGGTGTGGTTGAAAATAGAAGGAAGTGGTTGGCAGGTTGCCCTGCTGTTGTCACCTCTGGCTACAGATAAAAATTCCTGCAGCAGCCCATGTGACCATATGGGTAGTTGCAAGACTTAAAGCACTTTATTTTACTGACATTATTTCTGACTAATGTTGAAAATGAATGTTCTCATTCTTAGTTGAGACTCTTACAAGAGTAAAACAATAATTAAGTGCTCTTTCCCCTTTTGATGGAACCACTGAAGGAAATACAAAATTGCTCTCTCAAGTCTGCATAATCGTTTTAGTTTAGTGACACTTAAAAAACATCTTACAATAAGATAACGTACAATAAATATTTATTTAGTGGCACTGAGGCAGTATGAGACAAGTGCCTAAGATAACAATAACTCAAAAGATTAACCATACAATATATGTAATATATAAAATATAATATAAAATAATTCACTCTATTTACCCCATCTTTTGTCTTTATGGCCATTTCTGCCCTCTAAGTTTGTGATGCTAAATTTTATTTTAAATTGGAGCTTTACCTGCACGTTCATCTCAGCCTGTAGCCCCTGCATGACATCAGAGCAAATGCAGGCCTCGAAATAGATCTCTGTGAAGCTTTTGAGCAAAAAGATACTGTAAAAGTTTTTGTGCTGTCTGAGAGGATGTCATGTAGTCATCATAGTCAGGGTAACATTCCCTTTCTTTACTGTAGAATCTTGCACCTTCCACTGCACAAATGTCCTCTCAAGTGATGTCTTTAAAGACTTCAGAATTCTATACAGATTCATGAATAATCATAGCAAAAATTAATGGAACTTTTGGATCCTGTTTGCCCTCGTTCTGTTGCTCAAACTGGTGAATTAATTTAGAGTATGCACCGCTGAATTTTAAGCACCGTGTTTAAGCAAGTCTTCAACAGTCATACAGTCTATCTACTGCTTTCTCTCATTTTCAGTCTAATTCAATGGATGCGTTAATGGTCTGACACACAGATTACATACATTAACAAAGCTGAGAAAATGAAATATATTCAAAAGAGATCAGTTATGTGAAATGTTATTCATTCAGTGTTTCTCCCATTTGAGTAACAACTCATTATGCAGCTAAAATTGCTAATTAATTCTTCTCACTACATAAATAGGAAATTCAGAAGAAAGTAAATTGGAAAACTCAGGGTGTATTTTCCTCACTTTTTCAAAGTAACATCACAACGTTGTGGGAAGTGAAATCTTGTCTTTTTGCCTCTGTAGCGGCAAAATTAACACAGCCTGGCAGGTCTGCATCTGTCAGCAGTGTGAATATTTAGTAGCGAAACCCTGTCAGAGGGAGAATGGAAAAACATGGTTATCAACAACAATAACACACTGTCATCAACAAAAAACACATTTGATTGCATGTTTGTGTCCTGCAGAGTGAGAACTGCAGTAGATTTTTGCTGATGCTCCAAAGAGAACGAAAACAGAGCCTCCCTGTCTCATGTCTTAAAACTGGTTGAAGAAGCTATAGTTTTACATTTTAAATGTATATATTTTGCCAACTCATCTGGCACAGTATTTAAAAAAAACGTCATGCTCCACGTAATTGTTAAGCTGTTGAGGGTTTATGATTTTTGTCTGAATTTTTTCTTAATTTCATTCAGTGTGCACGTTTGGCAAAACCTCAGAGGGACTTAAGGTTGAAACTAATTAATTTACTTGTTAATGGAGAGTAAAGGAAGTGAAGATGAGTCTGAAGGACCTGGAGTATACAGTATGTTTGTTGCCAATGTTAAATGTCAAATTTGTTATTATAAAATTGCTTTAAGTAATCAAGTCAATTTTTCCGCACTGGAAGTGTTCCCAATGCCAAAATGTAATTATAGCTTTTTTTATTGATAAACAAAACAATATGACACGGCAATGTATATAAGCACCACCATTTTTTTTCCCTGGTCTAAATATTTATAACTATTATAGCTTGATGGAAAAAACGGCATGACTTAAGAAAATGTGGTATATGGCATGCTCATGTAATCAATACTGCAGCACTTTAGGCTCAGTTTGCTGCATTTTTATCATTCATGGTGACAACATCATCATCAATGACATGAGTGGATGGGAGGAATAGGATAGATGAGAAGAAAGGATAATATGTCTTTCAGGCCAACAGACAGCAGCCTGCCAAAACCCGATCAGCCTCTTAGTCTCTCGGGGGCTAAATTCAAAGCTTTTCCCTTTACATACAGAAATATTTTGTTTTGGTCCAGATTCACCGCCCAACTGCCACATCTATGAAGACTTGCCCAGGAGTGTATGCTGACACTGTTCCCAGGTGTCTTGGCTGAGCTCTAAGCTTATTGGAGAGTAGAATACCATTTCTGTCTGTGTGCCAACTGTTTCCCACTCACAGGTTGTAGTGAGTGCTGTGAACCTTTTCTTCTGATCTGTCATGGGTCATGGATCATCACGGACTGAGTTTTAATATATGCAATTTATGAAGAATATCCATGTCACTGCCTTAGAAAATATGTACAAATGTAATGCAGCTCTTAAAAAATGAATCTGATATCTCTCAGAATCAGCAGCAGTGATAGAATATTTATTTTGACGAGTGCTTTTTTCAGGTTGTATTCATATTTAAGAGTGTTCACGAGCTATGCCCTGTAGGCTTTCTGAATACATTAGTGATTATTTTCAGATATTATTATCAAGAAGTACAAGTCCTTTATCTCTTTGCTCTCAACATAAAAAAGAGAATCTTTTAATTTTGCTTTTTTTTACTACGTTTAAAAAAACAAATACAGGCAGGTGGGTCCTTCCCTCTGCTGATTTCCATCCTATTTCCTATTTTGTCACACTAAGAAAATGATATCTAACATGTAGAGGATAATCTGAGGATAATGTTTAAAAGAACAATCAGTAAAATTTTCTGCCAGGGGTTTACTGCCCTGCTAATGTATACTGGGATACAAGGTTAATGTTTTTTTACCTTGTATCCCTCTTAGAAAAAAAAAAAAAATTGTTCTTGTGTACCACACCAAGTTTCTATCTCTGAGTTTGTTGAGTTCTTACAAGTTTCACCATCTGACAGGGTCTGATCCACTGTAGGAGAAGGATACTGAAATTTGCATGTTCTCACTTGGACAATCAGGGCGAACAAGGATGAGTAAGGGCACACTGAGCTCCCCTGCCACGATCCAGGACCCCCATGGTTTTTTGGGTGTGCAGCAGTGGTGGGATTTGCTCTGCAGATAAGAAAGTAGAAAAAGAACACAATGGTAAAGAGATTCACAATTCCTGACCCACTACAACCAATGACCTTCAGCATACTCTCCAGACTCCACCTGCAACTACTCCGAAGAAGGACGACACCCTCTGCCAACTTCAGGGTTGTGAGGTTACAGGCTTATTTCTTGTCACTTGTGACCCTGGTGCTAATACATACGGCAGACATGTCTATCCTGCTATGTGACTAACTAAGGCTTCATTATGGCCCAAAATTCTTGAAATGTCTTGTTGAGGTTACCACTATGAAATAATAGCAGTTAGCATAATAAAAAGAAACATTGTGGATAAAATGCATGGTTAGAGGCAAATAGTTAGCAGTATAGTGCAATGCAATGGTAACATATGAGATACATTGAAAAGAGTTTTGAAAAGGCTAAAAACTAAAAATGTGTGCAAATGCATATGCACAATTTTGTACAATCAAGTATCTTCTGACTTTGGGGATTGTTTTATTGCATGACTCATGAGCAGAGCTACTTTATGTTCCCAGTCTCATTGACTACGCTTACATGCACCCGAGTAACAATGTTACTCAGGTTTCAGGAGCATTTTTTGGACATGTATACAACGCAATATGCGTTTCAATTGGGATTTTTACTGCAGTTACAACACACGGCCTCTTGCCTCTTTACGGTCAGCTCTGTGTGTTGTAAACAAATCAACTAGCCAGTCTGCACAGCTGGAGTAGAGATGCATTCCCAAAAGAAAAGCCTATATTTCTGGTTGGAAGGACAAACATTTTGAAAGACTTTTGCATATGCACCATAGGACGTACGTCATGGTGGCTAGTTTTACTTTAATAAAGTATGCACGGCTGCATGTAAATGGGAATATTAGTGGAGTATTAATTTTCATCAGAAATGTAAACAGCTAAGCAGGAATAGTGTCTTTTTCAGAATACGGGCAAAAACCAGAATATGTTGTCGTGCATGTAAACATAGTCAACCTTAGTGATGAGTTGTTTTAAACCCAATCATCCATTTTGTATTTTCAAGCTAATCATCAAAAGTTTCAGTAGACTGCACCTGCAAAATGTATGAGCCCTGAGCAAACTCTGGATATGAATTACAAGTGGATTTCTTTGTATTCTGGGATTGGCACTGTGGATGTGGTAGTTGCTGTGTATTTTAAAATTATAGCCAGACCCTTGGTGTATTCATCCCGACACTTGATGGCATTTGGTGCCAACAAATTACTATCAACAAATTATGATACACTGTGTGACAGAAAGATGAGGTATGGCAGAATGTAACACCAAAAGACTAATGCCAATTTAATGAAGCAAGGGTACATTTGACCATCAAAAAAGATAAACTAAATGACATGGTATCTTACAATCCACATTGGTGCACTTTCTAAATTAGATCAATGCAGAAATGTATCCTTGTCATCCCCCAGAGTTATTGTTTAAAGTCCTGGTCCTTGCACAGAGAGACGTCCCCTAACAATTGTCCAATAAAAAAAAAAAACAATCACAATCTTATAGACCATTAAAATGTTGCTTAATCACCCAATAATGAATACTAAACTCAGATATGGTTTTAAGCTTTTTAACTAGTCCCTGAGAAAGAACAAGGGATAGGGATGGCTCTAAATATCTCCAAATTCTTATTTTGACCTAAAGCTTTAGAAAAAACATAATTATAACTAATTATAATCTATAATATATACTACATGCTGTAAAAAAGCATTTATAAGCAGGTACAGAGACTTAATTTTAGTTCTGTTAACCCTAGGTACAACATTTGTACATCATTTATCATGCAGTTAATTAAAACATAGTTTCAAACATAATGTTTTCAAAAAGAAACACTGGGCTCAGTCATGACTAAATTGTCTTTCTCTCCATCTGTAAGCTCTCATTTTGCAATGCCATTCATAGAAGGCAATGTGTTTTCTTCCACAAGGCAGACAGACATTGTGTCCGTGGGTGACACAAATTTAGCATTGTCCTGTAGTTGCCTCTTGTCGCCATTGTAGTTACTATTAAGTAAAAGCTACTTTAGTTTGTAAGTAAAGTGTTACCTACATTACATATATTACTTCTTCAAAAGCACTTTTAAATAGATTCACATAAAGTTAAGTCATCCTTATAATGATTATGATTATTAAAAAACAGAGATTACAAAATGATAAAATGCAAAGGGCTTAGACTTTCTGGAGGAAATAAAACTCTTTTTCTGAGAGAAACACATTGCTATGCTCTCCCAGTGCACCTGATATGGAAATGCACATCTGTGACATCTGACAATTCATTGGAAAATTCATTCACACTAAAAATAAAGTTCAAAGTCCCCCTAATATAAACCTCCTCCCCACCTTCTTGTTGCTGCGGTACTTACTTGATACATGTCTTGTGAGCAATGATGGATGCTTGAAGCCAATGTCTCATGTCCATCAACCTTTTTAAAATATTGGATAAGCAACTTAGTCAATTATCTTGTCCAGGACTATGTAAACACACTTGCTGTTTTCTTCACTACAGTCAAGTTGGATAGAATGATCAGTTATTGCTCTTTTTGGGTGTTCTGGGAAGCACTGAGGATTTATACTTTTCAGGAGGCTTCGATCGCTGACATTTTCTATGTATATTATGGGGTTATCTTACAGGTCTGTCAGTCTTATTGCATGACTGACAATATGTTTATTTATGGCAGTAGACCTTGTTCTGTGTACTTGTAAAATCTACGCCTCCTTCGTACTCCGTGTCTGCCTCTTCCTTTTTCCTCTTTCATCTTCATCACATCCTCCTCCCTCTTCCTGTGGAGGTGTCCTTGATGATTTCCACAGCCCCTCCTCTCGTGCCACTCCTGGAGTCTCTGCTGCTGTCTAACAAAGTAAAATATAGGCAAATTTAGAAGACTGGTTAGCATGGGAGTCAGGATCTGGGCACGCTCAAAGACCCAGTGCACATAATTCATCAAAATTAACATCAGTTATAACGCTGCAGTGCCATAAGCACTCCTAAATTGTTTGCTCTCTCCCACTGTCACACACACACACACACACACACACACACACACACACACCCACACACACACACACACACACACACACACTTTGTCCCTATTCCAATTCAGGAACAAAGACGACGTGATATGAGGGACTTTGTTGGAATTACAAAGAAGTTTATAAATTATAGTCTGGCACTACATTATGACACTCTATCTGGCGAAATGTCAGATGACCAACTGATGTCAGGAAGCCTCATACATCAATGCTTCAGTGTTTATTCTCCAACTAAAACTTGAAGCTTAATTCCAGTACATCTTCACCTCTGATAAAAAGCAATACCTAGTTATGTTTAATATCTGCTTTATTTGAGCTATGAAGATGCGGCTTTGGTGTAACTTGCGTTAAGTGTCTATAGGCTGCTGAAGTGAAATGGCAGCAGAAGTCTGTCACTCACATCATAATTTCCCTGGCTGTTGCCTGGCTATGTAATGTTAATGTAACTTTCAATCACCTCTGTCAATATTCCTCTTTCCTCACACCATTAAGATTTTTATTTGAAACGCAAGTAGACTAGTGCATCTGTCATGCTGACGCAACTTCTTCTGAGTCAATTTCTGAAGACACACACCCATTTCAAGTAGCACCTAAGAAAACTGACATTTTTCTTCATGTTTAAAGCATGGTGGCTGAAATATTCATGTGTCAGACAGCATGTCACTTTAGTCATTACGGTAAAGGCATTTTTCAAAATATATTTTCCATCATGTTGTGTTCTATATTGATATTTCTAGTCAAAAGTATGGAATGAAGTGTGAAAATATCATATAAACTCCTACTGTTTAACTACTGTTCTTGTAGTTTTTGAAGCAGAAAGTATTTTAAAAGCGCAGTAAGCTCAAACCACCCAGCTTAGATTATTTCAACTATTGTTTGGTGCTTAAAAGCAAGTGTTAAAACAGTTTTTGCGTAATAGAGTACTTTTTTTTTTTCTTTGAATTTTGTCATTTCCATCAGCCTTTTCTAATGCAATACTTCAAAATATGCATAAACATGCTTGTAGATGAATGAATGATGAACCCATGTATGTTGCAAAAATCAAATACAAAGTAAAGAGTACCACTTGCGCCAATAAAAAAGACATGAGATGGATAATGAAAAGGGAACTGTGTGCTTGTGCACCTCCCAGTCTAGCCCAGGCTAGCAAAATGAGTAACACTTGGTCAGGAAGTATTGTCTCCAACAGATGACACAATAACAGAGGTAGTGATGGAATGTCCCATATATTACTGATTTATCTGGCACATTGTTTATTTGCCCTTGTCATATCAATAGTTTGCTTTTTGAGGAAATATTTCAGCACACATGATGAATTATTGAGGCCACTTGAGGCTGTCTCCAGAAGTGAGTCAAACCCCATAGACCCCCATGTTAAACAGCCCACCTTTACAGCAGAAATAAACATGTTTACACCCTGGTACAAACAACAGTGTTGGTCTCTATAGCTAATTTCCCCATGACAACTGCACAGGGTCTGAATTTTATAACTTACCCGTAATATTTACCCCCTCACTTTTTCAAATGGATGTAACAAATGCATGTAACTGTTAAAATAAAACCCCTACAGTTCTCAGTTTGGATTTGGAAACATTAAGCAGAAGAAGGAGAGTGAACACCAAAGAAGTTCTGGTATTATTATCCAAAATTCCCTTTTAACTTTTACTTAGTCTTCCTCTTCTAAAATAATTAAGTCGTTTAAATGTGTTGGACGTTTTTTTGTTTGTTGTAGCCTATAGTTTATTAATGAATTTTGACCTTTTTTAAAATTCGACTATTTCCGTCTTATTGTCAATTGTTATTATTTAGAAACTAGGTGAAAATTTACATTTTAACTGTCTTAAAAAAATGACATAATTGCAAATGCTGACGCTGGTGTGGCAGGGGGTAAAGATGACCCCCCCCCCCAGCGATGCTAGGGATAATCGAATGTTTCTGGGTCTAGTGTTAAACCTACATTCTTTCTAATGGCCAGTAGGAGGCAGGTATTCAGTTATAAAACAGAAAGCTGGAATGGAGGCTTTCTCAACACAGGGCTCTGCTGTGTGACCCACCTAATTTGTTTAGATAAGGACAGTATTGTTTAACTTAGTTAAATGAAAGACAAGCTGAATGTCAGATTGCACTGCTGAATGTCAGATTGCACGTCATGACTTCAGGTCTCAATTTCTAATTTTGCTGTGCTTTTTTGCCCCTCTTATGATTTTTTATGCACATTTTCACCCTCATTTGGTGTTATACAGTGAAGAAGAACAGGAAATGTGGTGAGAAGAAACAGGATGAATTGCAGTTCTAACGGGAAATGTTAGGGTGGTGTGCATCTTACGTCATAGTCCACTATGACACCTTAATGACTTTTAAGTGGAAATTATACAGATAAATCTCAAACATTGCATTAACATGATACACATTAACAAAACACCTTAACCGTTCCATTTCAAAGCTTTTGTGTGTGCTGGTATAAAAACCTTTTATTATGTAGCCCTGGATAGCAAACATGGTTCCACAGTAGCCTGCACAGACTGAAACTTAAAGGTAAAGGCAGCGTTTCATCTCTGTGAACTTTGTGAGATGTGAACCACCTTCTTTTAAATGACAGTTAACCACTAAGGCTGCCCAGACAAAACAACATCAGCCAAATAATGGCTCAATTCATAAGATAGTGGGCAACAGGATAGGTCTTAAAAGGGGCCAGACAGCTATAAGAGGAGGGAGGGTTGAGGGGAGGATTGTTGGTTCCTCAGCAAAGTGCACACACATACACACAGACATTTACTGTGAGGGCAAAGTTACGACCTAACTTTGTAAAAACATATCGTCAAAAACAGAACCCTAATGCAGTCTTATTGGGCCAACCAACCGTCTTTCATAGCCACTGATCAGAGGTCTATGGGGACGATGATATTTATGTCCTCGTTAAGACGTCCTGGCTGAGGGGAGATATCCAATAAATCTCTCTTTTCAGTGAGTTGCCCACTTCTGCCTTCTATTCTTTCACTTTCTGCCTCAAGTCGGCTGTAGTTGAATGGAAGACAACATTCATTAATTCCACAGATGTTTGAAGAAAAGGTTTTTTAGAATTTCTTTAATTGACATCAAGGTAGACTGCTTTTCTGTTTTCCTACCGCTGAGGAAATAAGATTATAATTTCCATGCACGCTGTATGTGTAATTAGTGCAGGCTAAAACAGAACTATCTATTCTTATTCTGACCGCAAGCTGACTCTAGCATGATAACGTTAATTTTGTCACATTAAGGATATCATTGCTGAGAACAATGGTAAAGTCACACATGAGATGCTCTCTTCTCAGCGTGTTACCTGATTTTATTTCCCTATTAACAACAAACTCATAATTATACAAATCATCCCTCTGTCCCTGCAAACGTTAACTATTGAATTACATTATGTACTGAACTTAATTATTAGTATTTCTCTATTGATTTAATTGTTTGCTTTAAGGGCCCAAATCAATGACTTCTGAGGGAGTTATTTAGAAGTGACAGCAGACTTGAAATTTGGTGGTTGGGCATAACTTTTACATGCATTTGGATCACATGTTGTGCCTCTAAAACACACATACAAACATGACATTTGCAGACTAAAGATTTATTTCCTCTGCAGCCTCAGTGAAGGTGAAGTCATTCCTCCGACTCTCTAAATCATCTCATCTCTCTGGAGCCTTTTTGACCACCTTTGATTTCCTCCTGGCATCTTTACCTCTTTCTGCCAGTCAGTCAATCTCCCCATCCCTCTCCCTCTCTCTATTTTGTATTCCCTCCAGTGGTGGTGAAGATCCCAGAGGCAGACTGCTGGAGATGAGGAGTTCTTGTGCAGTAATAGCCTATTACAAGTCATTTCTCACACAGTGTCACTGGTTCCCAGCTAGTCCTGTCACTCAGTCACTCGGTGAATGAAGCAATATAATCAACAGAAAATGGCCAACACTAAATGCCAGCCAGGTATAACACACACACACACACACACACACACACACACACACCCACACACACACCACCTCTTCTGCTGAATTTGTGAATTGGATTCTTAAGATCTCTCTTGTGAGCTAAATTGAATAATGTTTTGAAAATGAATCAGCCTCACCAAGAAAACAGAAAGAAATCATTATAATTATTCCCGTCAAATTCTGGCTGTCACTGTAGCTCTTCAGAAATGTCTGGGATCCAGGAGTTTGATGTTCTGTTCTCTGTTATAATGCCACGTACATTTTATACTTTTGTTTGGAATGGAATATATAAAAAAACATGAGAGAGAATATGAATTGAAAGCCCCCTCACATTTTTGTTCAAATATTCTTATTAATTATTCAGTTGTTTTCCCCTGTGCAAATGGAAAAAGAAACATAATCAAGGCTTACACAGATTTGTTTAATTTAATATTGAAACTCCATCTTAACTCTGTTTTCTCCTTCCTCGCTGTCTTCCCACCCACTCGGTCCCCTCATATGTATTTCTTCATATTTATTCTCTTTGTTTCCTCTCTCACTGTGTGACTCCCCAACCACAAACCCTCCCCCTCCCTCCTCCTCTACACACTTTAGATGTAATTGAACTCTCATCAGCACTCAGTTCAGTTCATTGGTAATAAATAATTCACATATTTATAATGGTTGATGGTTTCGATTACATCTCCACTGACTCTTTTGGGGATGAAGGGAAAAACAAACAACTATTTAAATGTTTACTGTATGTTTCAACAAATAAAGCACTCGGAGCCCTTATGAATACATTCAGGAAAAGCCTTCAGGCCACTATAGTATCACACTCAGCTTTTTAAAGATTTACTGGTGATAATTACTGTCATGCAGAGTAGGATCAAATAACAAATCGCTCCAATACCAGAGCAGAACAATGGAACAAAGAATTTCATCACCCATATCAAATTAACATTACAGAAAAAACTATCACCTAGCTTAAATGAACGTCACAAAACCCATTATCAAAACGAATAGAGAATCAGCATTACAGAATAAAATTCAACTCAGCAAAAGCCATTGCATCTGAATTTAATTTCCCTCTCAGTCCTGCCTTTATCCCTCTCCTTCCCTTTATTCTCATGATGCCAGTTATTAAATGCACACCTATATACAGCCATATCAATGAAGGTACATTTCGAGGCTTTATTAAACTTCCATCCATACTCTCTGCTAAATTGCATTTTATCTACAAACTGAAATCTGCTGTAGTGGAATACCATTCAATTAATAATTGCCTCTCACTTTTCAACAGGAGTTTCAGTGGCAAATAAACTGTACGGATAGTGATGACAAGGCTCAAGTATTTTACTGAACACTTAACCTTTTCCAGTGCCCTGTGGGCAGAATTGACAACCTTTTGCATGATGGGGGTAAACATTTTTTTGTTCTGTTACAACTCTCTGTGATCTTTCATTTTGAATCACAATATCCAATCACAATATACATGTTTTTGTGTCGTCAGATGACTTCCTGTGACTAAAACAATGATGTGTTAATTGATTTCAGTGCAGCAGTTAATCTTGTCCAAACGTTTGAGCTTCGAGCTTTTTTGTCCATCCATCCATTCTCAAGCAAAGTAGAGACATCCGTCTCCCCAGCAACGTTTCCATCTCCTCCTGGGCGATCCAGAGGCATTCCCAAGCCAGATGAGATATATAATCTCTCCAGCATGTTCTGGGTCTACCCCAAGGTCTCTTACCAGTTGTAAGTGCCTGGAAAACCTCCAAAGAAAGGCGCCCAGGAGGCATCCTGATCAGACGCCCAAACCACTTCAACTTCAGTTCTACTCCCAGCTCCCTCCGGTTGTCTGAGCTCCTCACCCGATCTCTAAGGGTGAGCCACGCTGCAGAGGAGCTCATTTCGGCCGCTTGTATCGGTACCCAGAGCTGATGACCATAACTGAGAGTTGGAACGTAGGCGAATGATAAATCGAAAGCTTGCTCTTCACCACAGCGGTCCAGTACAACGGCCATGTTACTGCTGGCGCCGCACCCATCCAGCTCCATTTTACCCTCACTCGTGAGAAAATAATGAGATAATTGAATTCCGTCACTTAGGGCAGCAACTCACTCCCATCCCAGATGTTTCCCGGCAGAGAACCATGGCCTCAGACCTTGTGGGGCTGACTCTCATCCTGACCGCTTGTCACTCAACTGCCCCAGTGCATGCTGGATGTCAGGGTATGATGAAGCCAACAGAACCAAATCATCGTTCAGTTTCCTGACAGCAGAAATTACAAAAATATGTCAATAAGAACAACTCAATTACAGGTCCGGAAAATAGTGTCTGAATGACCAAGCACAGTAACAGGATAATGGTAGTAATGTACAGAAAAAAAGGATGAGGGAAGACAAGGCATTTCAGTATTTTTAAATTTTTTAAATTACCTGATAACTCTGTTGTGGGTGCATGTCTTTTTAAGTGTGTGTTAAACTGGGTTTTTGGATTTACCTGCCTTGTAGAAGTAGTCTGAAAGTAAAGTGAAACAAAGCAATTTTTTTTTTTGCAATCCGTATTCATTTACCCCAAACACTGCGTTTATTAACTGTACAGACATTAGTTTTAGATAGCAAGAAACATACTCACCAACCATGTGTGTTTGTGTGGAGTGTGGCTGTGTGGGATAATTGCAAATTTTGCAAAGTTGAGTCATTTTCAACCATCCACTCATGTACTTTCTTTGACTGTATTGTACTGTACTATATGTAACTGCACGGCATCTAAAATGTCCTTTGTTTAGGCTGCCACGTGCATTTTTGTCTGCCAAGGTGCCTTTTTTGATTCTACCACTAGGGGTCCCCAAAGTTGAAAATTGTCAAATTCTAGCTATAGTAATGGCTTCAAAGGCCATGACAAGAGTTTACGTATGATATGAACAAAAGCAAGCAGAAGTATGTTCTGCAATAAATTGATCATGAGAGGTCACATGCTCTGAATTATGTTCTTTGTTGCTGTTATCTTTTTAGGGCAGAATGGCACAATAGATATATTTTTGACAATTTTGACAGACATTTTTGCAGTATTTATCCACCAGCATGTAAAAGGTATTTCTTCATTATTAATACACCTACCTGACATTTCTGTGTAGCACTTTTGCGGTGGTGTGCTTATAATCAAGCATGACAAACGGGCAGAAAGTTTAAACTGACTGACTGCTGCAGAGAATGAAGAGCAATTGTCAAGGGCATCTTTTCTGTGGAAACTAAGAAAAAAAAATAATGTTACTTGCTTGTCCCTATAAAAAAAAAAAAAAAAAACATTGCATGTTGAATAGAACACTCACTCAATCATAATATATTAAAAGGATTAATGGGAGGATAAGTGTAGTACTGCAAGAATCTATAATGGTATTTTGCTTTCATTTGGTGTGAACTAAGGTTTTCTCTGCCTGTAATGTGTCAGGACCACAGTAACTATTTTTTTATGGTGGCATAGGATTTATGCCATGTGTTTTTCATTCCATAAAAGGTCTCTTAACAGTGTACGCAAATCCCATGTCTGCATACGTTCTTATGCTCTGCATATTCTGCTTTATCATTCATTTTGTCTGTGAAGTATCCCCTTTCAAGTTTCCAAAACACTGGGTTTAACACCTTAAATATTCTGCATATTATTGCATGTGGTAACTTGGATGAAATACTTGAAATTTTTTCATACTTACACATTGGACAGCACAAAATGTATATTCATCTCAAAATATTTTCAACTCTAACTTGCATCCATATTGTTGCTGCAACAACCATGTTTTCTCAGGCTAGTAGTTATTCGCTGAGGATCTGTCTATGCAGCATGTAATAGTCAATTTGTCACAGCTCCCATCCCATTGTCCTCATAGCTGAATTGGAAAAGCCAGGGTTGACAGCAAATTGATTACTACCTTCATGAGACCAGTTTACCATGATTGACACTGTTTTGTGAACCCAGATATTGCAAAGATAAGACCAGCCTCAGATGCTGTGATGGGACAGAAACACAGAGACAGCAAAAAGTACTTTTCAACAGTATCACCAACAATCTCTGTGCCGGTTTCCTCACAGTACTGAAAGACTTGTAACTGACTTAACTCCAGCCTATTAGACAAAGAAATGTAATAATCCCAATGCCTTCCTTCCTCTACTATTAAAAGAGGCATTTGGGGGTTGGAAACCAAAAGCAGGAGCGGGTGGGATTGTTCAGTCCATCTCACTGGCATACCAGTATACTAATGTTGTTTATCAAGAAAAAAATCATTAATGATCCACTTAAGGGACAACAGAGAGGTGCTGAAAAACAAACTAATGTTTTTAAAACAACACAACTGAGATCAACTAGTGTCATCAGGGGAGCGTCCACTTAAAACAGAAGATGTATCAACCACAATGTTAAAGACACATTTGCTGCTTTGGCCTGAGGTCACAGACAATGACAACCACCCGGCCGGGTTTTGACACACATTTTCTCATTCACACTTCTCTGTCTTTCTCCATCCCACCCTTTCCCCTTTATCTCTCCGTCTATTCAGAGGTCTCGGTAGCGCTGTGAGTGCAACGTCTAATCTCTTCATCTCCTCTTCTTCACTGGTGGAACAATGTGTCCTGACAGTCGACAAGACTCTGTCCTCCCAGGGGCATAAACAGCTGTGACTGGTAACCTGATTAAGAGGTCCAAGATAGCGTCGATGTGTGGATTGGAAGCGAGAGAGGGGGAGAAAAAGAGATTGGAATAACAGAAAGAAAAGATAACAGCCAGAATGATAAATGACCAACAGCACTGGCCCTTGGTTCCTAAGTCCTTTGGAACACCAGATTGACATTGTCTCTTGGTGCACATGCATAAAAGAACTGTCTAATGTAGGCATTGACAAACATGCTGAAGGCCCTTACACATACAGAATACAACACATGTACTGTCAACATTTGTATTTTAAAATTAAAGTCACATGGATGCACATATTTTAAACTTTTAGCATTCTTTAGTGGCTATGCATTGAGCTGCACAAAAACGCCTCAGCAATGGACTTTTTGCAAAACGAGTTGACCTGAAATTGCCGTTACACAAGGTTTCAGGGGAGTTATGCAACTAATGTACCCTGAAGTATAGTATGGCATCTGTTTTTGAACCTTTCCGTTTGTGTGTGTGTGTGTTTTCAACATCACATTCAGAAAATGTGGTACTGCACATAACTTTAAGGTAAAAACACTGTCTTCAGTTGTACACCTTGTCTGATATTCTTCCTTCCTGTTTTTCTGTGTGTCTTCATGGCTCCCTTGGAGATTTACCACAATCCCCCTCTCCCTGCTTTTCACCTTTTTTTCTGTTCCAGGCATTATTGCATTCTCAAGTGTTTATTAGTAAAAATCTTCAGAGGATAAAGACCTTGAGAAAAGATGGAGGTGGTAGACCAGTTGGAATGAAAGATAAATCCTTCTTTATTTCAGAGTTGTGAAGTCTAGTTGGTGTGACACTTTAATTACTTAAAAGACAGATCAAAGCATTCTGTAACCAGCAACACATAGCCATTAATACACATAACAAATGCTATAGATTTCAAATGCTATAGATTTTAATGTACGTATTAAATCCATCCTAGAGCAAGTTTTGCCCCTTATTCAATGTTGCCAGACACTGATGCCACGCTTGTCATCAGAGCCATGTATGTAACAGTTGAGTATTAACACAAGAAACCTATCCAGCTCAGAGGACTCAGGCTCTTTGATTTGGAGCCCTTTGATTTTTAATTGAGACGATGTTGTATAAAACACTTAATGTGACAAAATGTATGTTGACAAATGTTAAAAAATTACACACTAAGCCATCAGCTCACTTATTTGCATTAGACATAGAATATTTTCACAATTACTTGCTGTTCAAGTAATTGTTTGGGTCAGGGAACCCCTGTAGCTCACTGGGTAGAGCATACCATTAAGGCTGAGTCCCTACCACAGCAGTCTGGGTGCAAATCCGGCCAGGGCCCTTTGCTGCATGTCATCCCCTCTCTCTCCCCTGTCTTTCATATCCCTCTCTCTATCATAATATAGCAGAAATACCTAAAAAATAATCTTTTCACAGGGTGTACCGTGCATATTGAACCGAACATCCCGTATCAAATGGTTCACATACCATTACACCCCCACTACCTATATAAAGAGGAAAAGACAAGAAAGATATTCTCCACAGATCCAAAAAATTGCTTCAACGACTATGGAGCTCCTTCATGTCTTGAGTGGCAGTGTTTGGTGTTTAAAATGATTAGGGTTGCCCCCTAAGAGTTGATAATTCAAGTCATCAGTCGAGAAGACGCCAACTCACATTTTGTCAGTCGAATCATTGCACTTTCTAAGCTGCGTCATCGTACGTAGTGCAATGTAGGAGCAACAGCATGGCAGGCTGCAAACTATACAAACAGAATCTTGACCTCACCATAAAACTAACTGTGATGAAAGTAGAGAAGAGTAATGAAAAGGGAGGATGTCTGACAGCGTCTTGTGTCAGTTGGTTGCTCTGACCCCTCAGTTCCAGTGCCAACTGTCAGTGAAGTTGGCTAGGCTACTTTTGAACAACCTTCTCTACTGCCGTCAGCTCAGAGCACTTATGTTTAAAGAGAAATAAAGAAACAGGCCTAACCTGTTGAAGAAGAAATGTCAGTTATTAACTGTTTCTTTAGTTTATGCATTTAAACTCTTTTAATGTTTAAAAAGGAGAAATAAAAAAATAGGCTATAAATGTTGATTTAAATAGAAATACATGTGTGCTGCCTGTTTTATTATTTCGACAAATCCATGTGGTAGGTCGACATTGTATGTTGGCAATTCAAATAGGCCGCAATTCAAATCTTGCATCATATGCAGCTGTCTTTTAATGAATTTTAAATGCTCAAAAATGTGTTCACTGGACTCTGTTGCATTTCTCAGTGTGGTAGAAATCATCACTGAAACTAACGCAAGTGGATTTTCTGATTGCAAGATAAGAAGATGGAGAAGGAACAAATAAATCTTCATATTGAACTGCTAACTGTTTATGTTAGGGGGATAGGTAAGTTGCCTGTCTTTCTTTTGTTTTCTTTTTTGGTTGGGTATGGTTATATTATAGATTGTTTTGTTTATTGTTTTGGACCACGCTCACCCCAATGCTTATTGCAAATGGTTGTTTAATAAACCAATTATTTTGGACTGCATCTGCTGTAGCAATAGTCGTCCTTGAGAGTGGGGAAAGAGGGGAGGTTTTTATGCTATGCTCAGGTTCCCCCTAGACCGGGCGTAACAACGATAACGCCACCTTCCACACTTATGCTGATGACATCCATCTTTACATTTTAAATCCTTCCAATTCTGATGTGCTGGACAAACATGAGAATTGTATAGAAGACATTAAATGCTGGATGTCACAAAGCTTCATGCAGTTCAATGATTGTAAAACTCAAATATCCTTTTATGGACTTCAAAAGATGCACAAAATGGTATTCATTCCATGGGTAGTCTTGTCAGTAATATAAAGCGCTCTACTAAAACTTGTTTTTATTTCTGTCAGCTAAGAAATATCTGTCAGTAAGGAATTATTCATGCCTTCATCTTCATTGACAAGACTTATTCAGATCTCTGTACTCCTCTCTCAGCGAAAAGGCCACCAATACTTCAAAATGCAGCAGCAAGACATCAGGCCAAAACAAGGAAAGGGCATCACATTTATTCTATTTTGGCTCAATGGTTAAACGTTTTTAGGTATTTCTGAATTGTTTAAAGCCCTATACTCTGCTCTACACTGCCCACCATAAAAGGTCCACAGTCAAAACCAAATATGATGTTGCCCCATGTCATGGAATATCCTTCTGAAGGGATCTTCATCTTCCATGAGTCTTGGCTTTAAATGACCTTTGATTCAAAAGCTTTGGTGCTATTTAAACGTGACAATATTCTATTAATTTGAACTTATTTTTATATTACCATATAAATGATAATCAGTTAATCAATAATTTATTGATTATTATCAATGTTCTGTATTTTTTCTTTATTCTTTTCCTGGTACAATTACTTTTACATTTAATTCCCCATGGTGCATATTTTTGTTTATTTTTATCAAAGCAATTTCTGCAGTACAACTAGGGAAAAAATAATTAGCTGTAACCTGTTTGTTAATAGTACCAAATGCTGTTGCTTGGATTTCACAATTAAAACCTATCTTGGGAATTAACTGTTGCTTCATTTTCCTCTACTCAGGAATGACCAGCAAAGCCGTGCCAGACTTTTGCTGGCACAGAATACCACCATGCATTACACATTCCAAGATCGGCCCTCTGAAGTGGTAAATCATGATTTTACACTTCAGTCGTGGAAGGGACTTTAACATTTGTTTAGTTTGCTTGAAGGTAGGCCCAATAGTTACATGCCAGCCAAAGGTAATTTGTAAATTAGCCTAAGCTAATTATTTCCTTGTGTTTGCAGGTGGTCCCTGTGGCTTTTTTTGTCCAAACCTATGTTTTTGGCCATTGGTTTGCTTTGTTTTCTGTTTGAAAGTTCAGGTCTGCCTTTTCCATATCTAGGCCTTCTTGAAAGACGACGGGATCCTGTGATGGGCAGAATGGGACTATGCTGGCTGTCCTGTGTTCTGTCGTACTGAGTCTGGAGACAGTAAAAACCTACAGTGAGAGCTCAGAGTACAAGGGTTCTGCTTCTCTGCATGCCATCATGTTATTTGGTCACTAACTGTTGTTACTCATAGTTGCAGTGTGAGGATTTATATACTGTAGCAAGAATCAGTAGTGGAGCAAGATTATGCCAGGCCCAGGTGGAAACCACTGCACTGGGCTCAAAATCTGTGTAATTCCCTTTTTATAGATGGGCACTTTTTGGCCTATTCATAGAACAGACTACCAATTACAAAAGACAACCACTTTCCTCAGAATAGCCCTACTTGAATTCTTTCTTAAGTGGCCAATTCCTCAAGTACTACATTTATTGTTGTTATTGTCTACCTCCTCTGGGAGGGTGTAGACTGTTGTGTGTATCCACTGATACACATGGAGTCACCAGCTGCTTTCCCTTTGACATACCTTTGTCACCATTTGCCTGGCTACCCAAAGGAGAACATTTTTTGGTGTTGGGGTTAAGAGGCCTGGAATCTGAGCTTGAGCAATGCAATCACTCTTTCCCCCACAGACGCCACCATCCTCCACAAAGTTACTGTAACTAACCAAATGGAGTAGCTAGTGCAGTGACAAGGACATGATCTCTCACCAGCTTTCCATCCTGTCAGCGCTGCCAGTTGTGTTTGATGGCGCTCCATGTTATATGCCATTTGTAGCTTTCCATAAATTACACTGGCAATGTGAAGTATTACCAGTTCGCTGTAGATACGGATACTTGCCAGTGTCAACATTTAGAAAATAAATATTATCATTACATGCAATTTTCTGACTGAAATACTTTGTTAGACATCTTACAGGTCCATTCCTTGGTGCAAAGCATTAAGGACATGGTTGAGGCTATACCATGCACATGTACACAATAATGATAATGTGAATTCTTGAATAATCTCACATATATGCACATGCACACTGTGTTTTTTATGCTTTATTGATGACTGATTGGCCATTCAACAAACCTTATTTCTTGCCTTGTTAGTTGAGAATACTGTTGTTGTGTCACAGTTGTTTGCAATTCATTGTTGAATGTTTATATATAATCAATGTTTTTAAAACTCAATTTTAATTTTGAAGTGTGATCCTGGACTCAGGTTGTTTGGAAACAGTGAGGCTGCAACAAATTGAAGATATAATCTGCACTATGTTCCTCTCTAAAACCCCTTTTTAGAAACATCTCATAAAACACAGAAGATAGCAAAAGGGAACATTAAAAGAACAGGACAGGCAGCTAAAAAGACCTAGCAGGGTGTGAAAAAGTGACAATTGTGTTAGAGGAAAACAAAATGACACAAACTGCACCTCAAATACAAAACTGGTGCATTGACAAGCTGCAAAATACTGAATAAATATAAACTCAATTAATATCAAAAACTAGAAGTGCCTCATACTCAGCACCTGCTCCAAAACAATACACCACCAGCTTCACGACAAACAGTTCAAAAGGTTAGCACATCCTGCAGACAGCCTTTGAATAGCTCGATCCCCTCTGATAGGTGTCTTTGCTGTCTGAGATGGAGGATTATTTGTTGGACGGTCGGGTTTGTTTCATGAGGCCATCAATACCCTGAACCTCAGTTTAAGTCCTCTCCTGCCTTTAACTGATACTGACTGCAACAATGTCAATGAAAGTGCACGTTCAGTAAGAACTACAGTAAAGCACTATGAATTGACCACAATTTTGCTTTTATTCTCAGTCAGTTATTCACTTCGTCCATCCAGCTGCCCATCCAGCACCATGGTCCAAGTACTACTTACCAGACTGCCTCAACATTTGGCATTCATGTTCAAAGAATTAAATCTAAAATATGCTCCAGTTTCACATTACATATTAGTTCTATGTTGGTACTGAGTAAAACTGACAAACATATTCTATAATTCTATAAGAATACATACTTAATACATTTGATTTATGAGTGTGTTGTTGATGCACAGTATTGCCTCACACTGCGATACACAAAGGAAATAGAGGAACTTTTTAAAACTGGAAAAGGTGAAGTGCTTAGGAAAAGCAAAGTTGTCAGAACGTGTTCATTCTATTCAGTGCTTTTGTATCGTGGTGTGTTTAGAATTATAGTCATGACTAACTTGAAATTAATTATGAAATCATGATGGTTGGTGCTGTTTATTGAAGAGCAAGAAAAAGTACTACTAAGTTTATCACTTCTCACTACTGCAGATTTCCGTGGAAGGGCTGTCACAAGATAGTCAAATTCAACAAACAGTCTTTGAAATCTATTTTGTGTGTAAAATTTCATAAATGTTGTCAATGTCAAAAATTCCTGGCAAGCCATGATTTTGCTGTGAATGTTTATCCAGATACATCCATTACAATCACTATAATTTTCCATGTATTTTATACTTTTATTCATGTTTGACAGGCTGGCAGGTTAATTTCATGGAAATTGTGTTTTATCTAACAACAGTTATTTCAACAATACAAAGGATAAACGAACGAAAGCAAAACTGCTATTGTGAGTTTCAGACAGGCTTTTTAGTAAAGGTAAGTTTTCATTTTTCAAGGTAAAAACACAATTAAGCAAGTAATTCTAGACTCTCTTGGTAATAATATCCCTGTGTATCAACAACAGCCAAAACAAGGAAGATTACTGCATGTGGCTAACAGGCTGACAAGCCAAGCAAACAGCTTTAGTAGTTGGGGACATTTAGCAAGCAGGGATGAGGAAAACAATGGCTCACACATTTAAATTCATGAAAACATGACATGAGTTTATGCTGTGTAAACTATAGTTTGCATTGGCAGGTAAGATACTGCTGTAACCCCAGCTTTCCTACCTAGGGAAAGTTTGCTGGCTGTATTTTTAATGAGACTCATGCTGTCCTATTTTGAAACAAATGTAAGCTATTGGGGCTACTTTTGTATACGTATTGACTTTACCGCCTAGCGCGACCACTGAAACCGAGTTTTAAATCCTCCAGAAAGCAAGTCGTTTTTTAAATGTTGATGCTGTTGCAGTTTCCAAGCTAATACACTTACATCCCCTGTGGGAGGAGAGGACATCAATACTACTGGATCCAACACACAACTGACTTGCAGCCCATTGACGGATGACGGCTTGAATGCTCTTTTGGTGTGAAGCATTTCTAACTATGGGTTCAGTGTTTCAGTTAAAGAAACACAAGCAAATTCAGGCCAACAAGTTGGCATTGTATGCAATAAGCAATCAAAGGAGCCTGTTTATCTAGGATGTGTATTGTCAAAAGTGACAGGCAATAAACGCATGTGACATCTCCCTTGTAAACATCAAATACTGCAACTTTTGAATATACTGCAGAAGAAAAGTGATGAATTTAATAAAAATTAAGACTAGATCATAATTGAACTACTTGTATCAACTGTTTTTGACATAAACCTTTATTTTTCTCAGTTACTGCAGATACAGAATGTAGGAAGCCTGAGCATAAAGTATTTAGCCAACCTGTATACAAACACCCGGTACTAAATGAAACAGCTTATGACAACACAACAAAGGCCTTGCAGTTTAAGCAATACTGAACAGCACCTTCAGCAAAACACATTCAACATGAGTTAAAAAACAAAATGCTGGCACAGGCTTCTCCTGCTCTATTAACTACTTACTGGCGGTGTAGTTACATTATGATTTCACGATCCCCATCTCCAGACAGTTTTAGAGATTCCAGTTCCCATTTCACTTTGGCAATCTCATTTACACACACACACACATACACACCAACACACAAATACATACATAGGATATACTGTGTGTGTATATATATATATATATATATATATATATATATATATATATATATATATATACACATATAGTCATTCTAATTATATCTGAACTGGTATTGGAGGCAAAGTATATGACTTGAATAATTGTAAATAAAAATTGGACAAAAAATAACAGAATTTTTCAAACAATTTCACAAATCAAGGTTGCAATACATCCCCAACATTTTTCAACATATTCACTGACCAATTATCAAAACTATTTGAAAACTCTCCAGCCCCAGGACTTGACTTAAAAAGAAAAAGGAAGTTAAGTGTTAAGTGTTAACTGTCACTGCTACAGGACATTTTGTCAAGGCTGTAAGTGCATTGGCCAATAAAGCTTGAAGAGCTTATTACAGTAAAATTCCTATCAAATTAAAACCCCCAATAAAGATTTAGTTTAAAATTTTGCAAAGTAATTCTGAACCAGTCCTTTTATATAGGAGTGAATTTTGGGGCCCACTAATTAAACAAGAGCACTGGGACTAAAACCCAGTTGTAAAAGTGCATCTCATGTTCTGTAAAGACATTCTGAGAGCTCATAGAAACTGTGCAAACCACGGGTGCAGTACAGAGCTGGGCCAATTCCCCCTCTTAATTCAAATTTTAAGAGAAATATCACATTTTGGAACCACTTGATGGAGTCGGATTATATTCACACCAACACAGAGCATACTTGGAACAGCAAAGCTATCTGGACCCAAATAATAATACTTGGAATGGAACAAATGAGGAATTTGAATTGATGTGTCAAAGTGGAAGTGTTGAAAGTTACTCACAAGTAAAACAACAAGACAAGGACAATAAACTATTGCTATTTCCAGCAGTGGAAAAACAGAAATCAAATCAATGAATAATCTAGAAAGTTTCAATTAGACCAATATTTAACCCAAATAAAACATATAATAAATATATAAAATAAAAATTCTATAAGAAGACAACCCCTGACTAAATATAGACTTAGAGACAATAAACTCACTATTGAAACTGGTCGCTATAGAGAAAAGCTGGAAAGAACAAAGATAATTTGTATCTACTGAGAAGTTGAGACAGAAATTATTTTTCTCACAAGTTTTCCTAACTACAAAGAAATCAGACAAGATTTCTTCCTCAGATTCAACCAGAAAATCACAGGCTTTCTAACTCTCCCAATACACAGACTAATCAAACCCGTTTAGGAGAAGACAGCACTACAGGAGAACTGGCAGCACAATATTTATGATACTTCTTTTCTTTTCTGTTCTTATTTATGCTGTTTATTCTATTGTTTATAAGGGACTTTTAGCTTTGGCAACATGTTTGATCCAAAACGTCTTGCCAATAAATCTAAAGTTAATTGACATTGAGAGAGACACAGAGAGAGAGAGACAGAGAGAGAGCTGCATATGTAAACAGCTGTTTCTACAGAGCCTCATCCTGCTGATTTTGAGTGATTATTGTGAATGCTCTGATTAATAAATGTAAGTAGATAATGCTTTGTTTGTGATGACAGTTTTGTTCAGTTTTGTTTAGTTTTAACAGCTAACACCTAGGCATTGTCCAATGTGCTCCAGGCACTGTGGATCTTTTAAAGCGTTTGGTGACTTCTTCTCTCCTGCCAGACCAGCACCCAATTTGTGTTCTGGGACCTCCCGATTTACAAATGAATCGCTGGTTATACAATTAGATCTGTCGGAAAAGGCTCCGCTCTTTGAAGGAGCTCTCAAAGAATCCAAGCAGCAGAAAAGGATTCTACCGGCAAAACTAATCCCGATTTAATAAAAAAAGAACACCAGCAAAGGTCAACAATGCCAAAAAAAGGTAACTTTAGCGCACAAGCAGGAGGCTGCAGTGCTGGAGGAGGCTTGCCGTTCCGCTGGTAGCCAAACAGCTGCTGAATGAGTCAGTGAATATGAAGCATGAATGAAGCAGCTGTTGTAGGTACGACACCAGCAGTGCTCTGCTTGAATGAACCCTATTCTCCATTTGTTGGTGTTTATTTACATGTACACAAATGTCAGTTTAAGGTCACAGCGATGTGCATGAAGCTTGAGTGAAACATAAGACTTTACATGGCCTGTATAGACCATTGTAGTGATTACAAACCGTGACTAAAAGTGTGTGGACTGCCTGTAACACTATGGGTTAGTTATTAGTTACACATTGTAAAATGCTGTTTTCAGAAGTCAGTGTGGATTTGCTTGAGTACCACTTAAAGGTAACTCTTCCTGTGAGACTTTTCAAGCTCTGTATCTTATGTGTCCCTGGCAGTGGTGTATAGACTGTCGAAGAAAAAAACACTCAAGGTCCATTTCTAGATTTATTAAACATCACATGGCCTTCAGTAAACCAAGTTTGTTTAATTGGGATGGATATGGATGTATAGACTGAATTTTAAAATCGATGCTGCTTTTTAGACTTCTGATTTCCATTTTTCTAATACAGTGCAATGTTCTTTAAACATTAAAACTCCTATACATAAAGTGAAACTTTTCACTGCCTCGTGAGTGAATTATTCATCACATTCCAGTTTTTTCATTTCATTATTGAGTAACATCACTGTCTCTGAACATTAAATCCCAGTCAAAGACACATTAACATTTTACCACCTACAAGTCGGTGATTTTCATTCCAAAACTGACTGTAATTTCTGCTCTCTGGGGCAAACCTCTGACTCTGTGAGCCATCTCACTTGGGGCCACCGGCCCTCGTTGTAGATGGAGTGCTGCTTTAATGCCATGTACTATTAAATAAGATGCTTATTTTGTCTTGTGGCTTTCCTAGGAAGGTGAGCCCAGCAGGTGCTGCTCCTCAGCTGCGCCTCTCACTTATGCCTTTCCTTTTCCCTCCTTTTCCAATTACAGTGATGGGGGCTAGTTGTTTACATTTTACCATCAAGTATAGATTGGCAGGGGTTATGGGATTTAAAAGTTGTGCAGAGGGGGTTGAGGGGTTTAGAAGTAGTGTGTAGTGTAGTGTTAGCAGTGTTGGTTTATATGAGGCTGCCAGTGACATGAATATTTAGAAATGTGTCTGTGAGCATCCATTTGAGAAAGGCATGGGTGGGAGCATCTGTAGCCTAATGAAAGGGCTTTTCCTGTGAAACAGAGCGAGGTGGTGGCTCTTGAGAAATTCTGTGGAAATCAAGGACCCGGCTCCTTGGATGAGCTGCATGTTCAGCTATGATATCGGAAGGGAGGAACTATTTTCAAAGGTTGGTAGTTTGAAAGACAGAGGAAATTATAAACTCATCACCTACCTCCTATGAACTCATGTCATATGGCTTTCATTTGGACATTGAATTGACACCTGGATTCCTTTTCATAATGTTTCAAACAGCAGGTCCAACCAGGTAACTCCAGACAACACACTCCCCATTCGAAACCAAGAAAATTCCAGGCTATATACCATAATATCAGTTGCCTTCTGTCTTCAATTATGTTAAAACTTGAGGTAAGCTAACACTTTATTTACTTTAACGGAGTTACCAGTTTATTAGACACACCTACAGTATACAACCCAATGTGATTTATTGCAATAACTTTATTACTATTTTTGTTGACATTATATAAGGAATTTGTCGACTCAACTTTGGAAGCTGTTGTTTGTAGTGCTGTAGGACTATTTTCCACTATATGAACAGGTGTTGGCAATGTTTGTGTGGAACTATGCTTAAAGGTATCCTGATATTTAGTCAGTCAGTCAGAAACAAGTGAATACCAGTCACAGTTAATTCACTGTAATATAACTGACAATACAGCATCATTTCCCCCCCCCCCCTTTTTTTTTCTGAGCGAGCCAGTCTGACCCAGTTTTTGAACCATCTCAGGCATCCATTTATAAATGTTTGATTATGCCAGCAGAAAATTTGCATTGTTCTTGTACTGTCAGATATTTAGAGACATGTTCCGGCACTGGCGAGCAGCAATAATCAGCATGGACTTACAAGGAAGGCAGAACAGCTAGAAACTACAAAACAACACATCATCACAACTTAATACTTCCCCAACTCTCACTCTGCAAAGCACACAATCCATGCTGCACGCATTTCCATGGACCTCCATTTCTTTGTTTGTTTTTAAGCACACACACACACACACAAACACAATCAATAACAGCTTTGAGCTGTTGTTCAATCTTCAGTTCAAGTTTTTGCACACATGAGGGAAAAACCAAGTCGTCTTTCCATTTTGTATTCACGACAAGGAGATATCTAGATCCCTTAATTGCCCAGATCAGGTAACACCACACCACACATTTTGTTTTCACAATACATTTGTACATTCATCCAAAATTTATAATGTAATGCAGTAGTAAAGCGATGATGTATTACAACCTGCTCGTGGCAACTGCGTCTTTTACAGAAGCTCATTAAAGAGAAGAGGCTATTTGACAAGCAGTTGGTTTTGATGGTTTTGACAGGGCTGGTATTTGATGCCCTGTTGGTTGCATCACGGTTGGCATAATGCCCCTCCATCAGCAGGTTGCCAGGAGAGTCATGCGTGTTTGTTTGTGTGTGGAAACTGCATGGAGACTCCCACTGTTCTGTTCTGTGGCTTGAAGTCGGATCTTTTCCTTAGCTGACAACCATCATTTTTCTTGTACTGCCTTGAGCCAGCATTCTGCTCAGTGAGATACAGTGTGCAGCCAAGCAAGCGGCCTGAGGATGATAACCAATAGTAACAGCTGCTCCCTATGGAGTCTACATCGATTGACATAATGGACCCCCAACTGCTACAATTGACAGATCAGGTCAAATATCCTGAACTCCATATGCAGTATTGTCAATGGTCATCTTTCTGGTCAGAAGCTACTTTTAGGGTAGCAGTGTGTCTTTGTATTGTTCACGTACATAAAAATCATGGCTTAATGCATCATCTGAGTAGAAAAAATGTGAACCTAGGACTGCCTGGACAAAAGGAGTCATGAGACAGAATGTAGTGCAAAGTCACTGCCCTAGGGCATATATACTAAACTATACTTTTGTCACCTAAATTATTGTTAAGGTCAGGGCTTTTCTCTAGCTATAATAAACAAGAGTTTCCGAAATTCGCAAATTTTTATTTATTTTTTTGTTTATTTTGAAATGGAGAAAGTGTAGAGATGTGGTTATCTGGAAAAAAAATTAAAGGTGTTATAATCCTTAAGAAGAGAAGGCTTAACATGAAGTTAATTAGCTATCAGCAAAGCAAAAACCCCAGAGGGACCTTCTTTAACGTGATATTGAACAGATTGTTTTGAATGCGTGTGTTCAAACTCGAACGAATAATGCTCCAAATCAAAGAAATAGAGTATACAGAAATTGATCTATCTTTTTGTAACTATTTTGTCCGGTGGTAGAGCATGCTGTAGGTGTGTGTTGATGCTGCGTAAATTATAGCAGTTCCACAAAGCTTTGCTAAATTAGGAGTGGCAGGATTGAAATTTCAGAAACATCAGTGAATCTGCTACCATATGCTCACGTGTACATTCGCATTTCGCATTCGCAAGGTTTTTCATGCTGTGATCTTAAGTAAGTCACATTGAGTGACACAGTTATCAAATCATACCCACAATGAATCCCAGCTTTGCAGAGTTAATAGGCAAACACAAGTATGTAAGCCCTACATATGATTTGGTTGACATTCATTCTACCAACATTCGATGTTCATAACATTCAATGCATGATATACATATTAAATACAACTGTATTCAATTTGCATCATGGTCAGCTCCATTTAAACGATAGCACACAATAATTTCAGCACCATGGTCAGTGACATGGGGCGGGTTTAGAGGTATTAAAGGAGAAATCCTGACCAACTTTTCAACCTTATATGGATCATATACCTGGACATACATAGGACCAGTGCCTTACCCACTCAGAGGCTTTAACTACCTCTCTCTGCAGGAGCCAAATCTCTAGGCACTTGTATAGCTTGAAGGCTGTGAAGACAAGACAGCCTGACATAGGACACTGCAGCGTTGGGAGAGAGCGGGATAGTCAGCCAAGTGAGTGACGAGATTAGCTTTGGTTGTGGTCAGTAACCAGCGCCCCACTTACAAAGTCTCTCTTTTACCCAAAGCAATACTACTGCAGCCCGTGAGTGGCAGAGAGCAGCAAAATCACCTCAGGCTGCCATTTTTTATTCATATCTCTCTTGTGTGTCTTTACAATTACAGGTGCATGTCCCAGCTTAACAGCAACACATAAAGTTAGTCTCACTCTTGACTGTGGATTCATGAACATTTGTTGTAAAAGCTTGTGAAAGTCTCTTTGTCCTTCATTTCTTAAGTGCAATTTTGAGGCACTTTACTTGAGCATTTCCATTTTATGCTACTTGATACTTCTTCTCCACTACAGTTCAGAGGAAGATATTATAAGATATATTTTTACTCCACTGCTGAACATTTATTTGACAGCTGTAGTTACTAATTGCTTTTTCATATTAAGATTTTAGGTCAAAATAAAAAAAGACATATGGTAAGCTTATAAAATAAAATGTTTAGTTGAAGATTAAACTAGTTGTTTCTAACCTTTTTGGCTTGTGACCCCTTGCAAAAAAGCAGTATGTTGTTGGAAAATCCATGTCATGTTTCAGATGTCTATGAGTTGTTATCACTTCCACAAGAATATGATTTCCCCTCTAAACATTTGATTTAAATAATTGTTTGAGGCTTTGAATAACTGTTTGAGGTTTTGAAGAGATCAAATTATAGTTCACAGAAAAAACAACGTTATAGAAAAGAACTTTGTTTTTTCTTCTTCCCTTACCTCACCTCCTGAAGGGGCAGGAGCAGCGCACACTAGGATTACAATGTAAATTTCCTTAAAGCAAAGCAATTTTATCAGAGAACTACTTCAGAAATAAATTGCCTTGCTCACCTTTCTTTCACATTCTTTTAAAATCTCATCTCATAGTTTCTTCTGTAAACACTTCAGCTACAGACACAGAATACACACACACACACACACACACACACACACACAGACACACAGACACACAAAGAGAATGGAAAGGCAGTGATGAAACGGGGGGGGGGGGGGGGGGGGGGGGGGGGGGGAGTCATAGAGAAAGAATTACAGGCCACAAAGAAATAATGCAAGGAAACAAAGAGAAAACAGAGAGAACTGTAAAAACAACAATGGTGTGACAATATAAAGTCAGAATTACAAAGAAAGGAACGATGGGATGGAATTATCGTTGTTGTTATGACAGCTGTTTTATTTTTATCAAGTTTTTATTTTTCAATACTATTTTGTAATGTGTCAGATTTTGTGTATCTGCTGTAGTTGAGTAAAGGTAATGTGTGTTATGTGTTATTTTTCAGCATTACTTTTTCAAGCGA
This sequence comes from Lateolabrax maculatus, assembly GCA_031216445.1. Lineage (NCBI taxonomy): Eukaryota > Metazoa > Chordata > Actinopteri > Acropomatiformes > Lateolabracidae > Lateolabrax > Lateolabrax maculatus. The sequence goes on from CM062219.1 coordinate 13,544,554, forward strand.
GTAATACATGGTTTCCGAAGAGTAACCAAAATAAGCTGAGCATAATTCTAATCACATACAGTATCTATGGCTGTGCACAGATCCTTTTTTTTATCTTAGCAAAGGATAATAGGAATTTTGTGTTTTTGTGTGCATACATATGTACTTCATAAATGTTTCACGATATCAACAAAGCTGTAAGCTATAAGTGATGAACATCCCTGCTCTCATTTATAAGTGAAACAGTACATCATTAAACTTTGTTGTATCTGATACTCTTTTCCCCCTCCAAACACATAGAGAATTGGTAGCAGTATATTACATTTCCATAATGCAAGGCAAGATTAGCTATTAGCTATTTATGAGACTTAATTACACCATCAAAACAAATTAAAATTCGGCTCTCCATCTCCAGTAATGAGAGGTGTGCCTTCCAAAAAGGCATTATTGACAACAGAAGGAACAAATTGACTCATAAATCAGCTTCTGTGGGGGCTGCTGCCATGACTAGCTGCAGGGCAGATTGTAAAGATACAGCAAAAAGGAATAGGACAACAGGTGCCTCGAACACAGCACAAGGGACACATGTTTTCTGTCGCATACAGTTTATATCATCATGTTTTTAGCGAACTGACAGTGAAAAGCATTGGCGCTTGAGATTTAGAGTTATTCTCTAATTCTTATCTTAACCTACAGCCAGCATTCTGGTTTCTGGTTTCTGAGCGTAGCAGTAGGCTGGAAACGTCTGCCCTCTCTCTGGACCATCTATCAGATCTCAGACATATTAGCTGTCAATTACCGTGAGCTGCTAGTCTTGTTTTCTGTGTCATTTTGACGAATGAAAAACAGAAAATGCAGACTTGACTTAATTTCAGGTGATTAATTTGGCCATTGCTGCAAATGCTCGGCTCTGGATTTGCTGACTGATCGACTCCCTTTGGGCGGTAGTGATTACAGTATTTCCACTCTTTGCTCACTCGTTTTATGTGCATACTTCACCTCAACAGTTTATCACTGAAACTTAAACAAAGGTATAAATTAACGGTGCCTTGGAAAAAGAGAAATGACATATTTCACTCAGTCATTGAAGTTTTCGAAATGCCAATTCAGTGCTAAGTGGTGAATTTCTTTTTCAAGCATACAGCAAATAGCATGTGTGTATCTCATAATCCCTACTGTAGGAAATAGATGATGTGGGAAAATCTAGCAGTTTCCCCCAATCTCCTGTAGCCCTGAGCAGATGCTGCTTGTGTTGCCTGTGGGTCCAGACGAGGCCTGGGGACTCTGAAAGTAGGATACTTTCCTCTACTCTCATCTGCTCTCCTCCTTCTCTAGTCTTCCCCCATCCCACCTCCAACCCTTTCCACCCCAGGTGGACTGTGGTGGATTCATATCCTCATTACTGGCCTGTCTACGACGCCTCGCAGCATCCTGCGCCAATCCACACAAGTGATCATTTCTCACAAATTGCTGGGGGAGGAAAAGAGAAGAAAAATGAGTGGAGATGGAAGTTTAATCCTTTTCATATAATTACGTAACATCTGTGCCTATCAGAGCTGATGGAACAGAAGCAAAAAAAAGTACTGTTCACCACTTTCACAAAGCAGTGACACAAACAAACAGGCAACAGTCAAATGTCGTTCCGCTACATCTAATTAAAAAGTTGAGTTTTGCAGCAGATAAGGGGTAATTTACCTGATTTTCAAGTTGTGGTAGTCTGCTGATTATTTCCTCTGAGGCACATTTAAAGGTGTGGAGTTTTGATTGCAATGTTTTGTTTTCATTCAACAGTTCTTACCAAAACACATTGTGTGTTTCCATGAGGCTTTACGATGGAGTGTGGAACATTTGTCTCCCCCTTCTGACAGTGAGAGTAATCTATGAATTTTGAAAACACAGTCAATGTGTGCTTAAGTCTGACAATAATAATACTTTTAGTTATGTATCAGTCAACCCTACAAAGGACCCACGTCTTTCAGTACATGGCCCCTTAACAATCACTAACAACCAGGTATTTCAAAAGGCACCAGCAGAGAACAAGAAACAAAAGACACATACAATTTAAAGTGGCAGTGATAGGCTTAATCAACATTCTGTGAACTTATTTGGCAAGGCCTTGAACATAATGGACATTCATTTATATGTAAAAGTTCTGCACGTCAGATTTAACAAAAATGTTGAATGCATTTCCTACCTCATAAAACATTTCCAAAGCCTTTTTTTTTGTTTTGAAATCTGCCTTGTTAACATAAGCTTGCAGTAGTCTTCTCCTTTATTTGGCAAATTAAAACCTTTTACAAGTCATTACTGCCATTGGCTGTTGACAAGCATTACGTCCTCTGCAGTCATCTAAAATATTTTACATAACCCAATATTAACTAAAACAATTCCTTGTATACTCAAAAAAGTACCCATTGGGAGTTTTTTTATCTGTAGTACCACTATGGATCCCCGTTTTGTTTGTCTCATTAATTTGCACGAGGACGCACAAATGTGCATGTCCATGATAAGGACACTCATGCATGTGTATGCACCCTCTGGTGGCACAATACACAGTCCTGCCAATGGTATCACACCATTCCACTGATCCACAGTGGTGACGCCCAAGAAATACAGCAATGCACCAACAATGGCAGAGAAGAAGACATAGTGAGTAAACCTGAATGTAAACAATGCAGGTTTGAAAATTTAAAGAAAAATCCACTTTGCAAATGTATTATAAGGAAAGAAAAGCATTCAAAAAGTTTGTAAGATCTCAAGTATACACATACTGCGTACACTGAATGTTAACATAACTTTTGTTAGTTTACAAGAAAACTCCTTTAACTCCTGCATCTGTACAGCAGAATAAAAGAAGATTCTCTTATGCCCTTTGGTCAATCAGTATAATGTTGAAAGGCCCAGCCAAACTCCCACATTGATCAAAATTCAATCAGTGATATTTGTTTAATGCATGTGACTGATGGACAAACAAGTGAATGAATGAAGACAGAGCAATCCAAAGTCCCCTGTCAAATCCATCTTGGGGAACAACAAATTACAGCGACCAATTGAAGACATGATCATGTCTAACAGAGCATCTTTGCTGAACCGATTGGGGTTTGAAAGAGACACATTGTGTAATAAATTATCCAGAGACACCAAGCTCTAATTTACCTTAAGAAGTGGTGGGGGATGTGGACACACTGGACACAGAGCAATTGGTTTCCAGCTGATTGGTTCTGAACAGGGACTTCATACATCTCATATATAATCAATTTGTAAAAATACATTGCAGCCATTTGATAGTTGCCTTTAGAATCTTTTATACTCAGGTACAAAACCAGCTCTCAGGCCTGTCACAGGGAGTTGAACCAGGGTGGTGAATTAATTCTTCAGCTAAATATTCCCAACAGGAGCCCCTGTGCAGAGACACCATATGCTGGCTGCTTTATACAAACAGTGTAATAGAGTGTGGGTGCAAGACAATAAATCATTTTCCATGACATTTTCAACAGGTAGCTATCTAGAGTGGTTTGTGGAGGAGGCTGTTTCTTCCAGTCTGTGTGTGTCCTCAGAGGAGGTATAGTGCTGGTTTTATGGAGTCCAATTGCTTTTTCCTTCTGTGGCTGACCGCTGCTTCAGCCAAACCCCCCCCCCCCCCCCCCAAACCAGAAATCAGCTAAGATGAACACAATGTCGGGCTACGTAAATGAAGTGAAATGAAAAGGTAATTCAGTCTGAATATCAGGCTCATCAGAGAGTGAAAACAATCTTCTCCATGTTAAATGTGGTTTAAAATCGGTGGGAAACAGTTTTGATTCCCGGTATAATATCATAAATGTGAAGGCAAATAAAGGCATGGTAACTTTATTGGAAAACATGGTTTCAAACCTTAAGAATGTATTCTGTTTATTTATGACTTAATAAGCAACCCATCCCCTTGGGATGCACAAGCCAGTGCATAGTGCCGTTCCCAGGCCTGGATAAATGGGGAGAGTTGCATCAGGAAGGCCATTCGGCATAAAAACCTATGCCAAATCAAATATGTGGATGATAAATCTCATTGTGCAGCAGTATGGTTTCAATATAGAGAAGGTCAGAAGGAGTTGCATTTTGTCTTTGTAGATTTAGTGAAAGCATGTGACAGGGCGCCGAGAGAGGAAGTGTGCTATTGTATGTAGAAGTCGGGAGTAGCAGAGAAGTATGTAAGAGTGGTGCACAATATGTATGAGGGCAAAGTGACAGTGGTGAGGTGTGGAGTGAGCCCAGGATAGATGCTGGGTATGTCGGGAGAAGGATGCTGGAGATGGAGCTGCGAGGCAAGAGGAAAACAGAAAGGCCAAAGAGGAGGTTTGTGGATGTGGTGATGAAGGACATGCAGCTGGTGTGACAGAGGAAGACGCAAAGGACAGAAAGAGATGGACAAATATGATCCGCTGTAGCAACCCATAACTGGAGCAGCCTAAAGAAGATTTATTTCTAAACGGCAAAACAAAAAAAAAAAAACATTTAGAAATTGAGCCACAGTCAGCTTCTTCTAACCTGCTCATTTGAACCACCACTAATGTGCGGTATATGTCAAAACTATTAGAGGAACTGACTTTCAAGCTGGTTAGGTGCTCAGTGGTCATGTTTCGACTATGTGACCACCACAGCAAGGACCAGCTGAGCAAGTCAGCCGGCTGTGATGTCTAGCTTTGCCACTACTTACATATGTTGATTAAGCTGTAAACTGAGTGACTGAATAATCTTCAGTGGTGTCCAGTATTTGAAATATGCCACTGTTCTGCCCTCCAGTGCTCTCTCTGTCAGAGGCTGTGAGGCTGCCATTCCATTAGAGTCCAACCAGGCCTAGATGAAGAATGAGCATTTTGCAGTGCACTGGCCACAGCCCAGTCAGTGCCACTGAATTGTCCTATTTATCATTTGCTCTGGGGAAGGCTCACAGTTTTTCAAAGATTTCCCCCCCGGAAATTCTCAGTCAAATCTGAAAGAAACATTTTTTCCAGTGTCTGTCTGCTGGCTGTTACAGTCTGGTGATCACCTTTTGACTTCTCTGTGCCTGTCTCTGCCTCTCTATCTCTCTTTATTTATCCCTGTATTTATTTCTCTCTCATTTTCTATTTACATGTAAGGCAGAAGTTGCAGAGGCAGAGATTTTATTTTGCTTTCTTGTTCTCTTTCTGCTATTCCATATCTGTGTTTCTGTCTTTGTCTTTGAAATTCTTAAACCCCTTCATAACTTTATGTTTGTGTATCACTTGCCTCCTAGGTTTCATAAAAAAAAAAAAGAAAATCAGAATTTGAATGCAGTGCTGTTGAGCAGCTGATTTGGACGTTAGGCCTGAAGACATAAATAAAGCATAGGCTGATGATTATTGCTACAAAAATCCCACAGCATCATCCCTAAAAAAAGCATGACCATCTTATCCACGGGGCAATCTCCAAATTTAGCCAACAACAAAACACATTTTACAAAACTGATGGGGATGTCTTTAGCCTTGCAGGCATTTCACCACTAGCATGGTGAAAAAAGGACTTCAGTCCATCTTTTATTCAAAATGGAAAGTTTCACTGTTGTGTCTGCTCTGTGATCAGTGCCAGCTGAGGTGTTCGGTCTCCTGTGCGGTCACAGATACTTCCTGTGATTAAACATCTTGGACCTGCTTTTCAGAGAGTGAAATGCCAAGTCTGGCCTTCATGGAAGCATCTATATATTCTGAGACAGTGGTCAGGATAAAATGGGCTCTACTCCGCACTAATTTAATCCTGCGGAGAGCTGCTGTCACACAGCATTTCAATTATTCATGGGAAAAGGCCACAGGAAAAGGTCACTTTACTGAAAGAAAGCCTTTATTGATTATTAAAATGTTACCTTTAAATAGTTAATACAATAATAACTTTTGATCAGTCCCAAAATAACATTTTAAAGTTCACGTTTAAGATCTGTTCTAATTTGGGTAGAAGCTAATCTATTTATCTGGATTAAAGTGATGTGTCTGATTGACTTTGACTGTGGAGACTGGATGAGCCCTGATAATTCTGACCAAGAGCCGGGTGCTCGAAGCACAGAAGTCCTTAAGGAAATGATATCTCTTTTCATTTTAGTGTGTAATTTCACTCTATTTAGCAAATATGACATTGTGTGACATTTGCATTACTTAAGAGTCCTTGCTCAGACCAATGGCTACTGCTAGTAGTAAGTAATTGAAGTGCAAATATTGGTTGGTAGAATGATAACAACTTGATGACAGTGGTACCCTTGTGGACTCTGAGCCTTAGATTTCAACAATTACCTGATTCATTCCTGGGGGGAGCAGATCTCAGGACCCATTTAGCAGGCAGAAGCTGCTATGAAATGATTAATGTGTTACCATTTTTTAACAAAATAACAACTGAATAAAAAGTTCTGCTTCAAGTTGTTAGAAAGTTAGAGATGAAAGAGAGCAACCTGGAGAAAAGAGACAAAGACACTGAATATGTGTATGAGGTACAAAGGGAAGTATATGTATTTGGAGGACTGGCTTTACTGTATGCACATACATACACCCCCACATACACACACACACCAGTACACACAGAGCGAAGTTGCAAGATATTGATTTATCCTCTTGACAATCTTCTCGTTTTTCTGTTTTTCATCTTCTCATTATGTGTGAGTTTGTGTCTTCGCACACGTACACTGCCTTGAATTTCTGTGTGTTTATGCACACCCTGAATCAATTGAAGACAAATTGTAAACACCTTGATGACAGGCCTTGGTGGCTAATAAAAGCTAAAAAAAAAAAACTGTCTCAGGTAGGACTTAATCACAGCATTAATCACTCTGTTATTGTGAACAAAGCAGATAAACAGCCCTAAAGGTGCCAAGCTCAAAGTTATCTCATCTTCACCATTCTCACAAAAAATCCTTTTAGCAGGGCTTTATTTGAGAGGGCCATAAATATTCATAAATTAATTTCATACTTTGTTTAACCCCACCTGGAAGGGCTGGCTCTGTGCGAAATAATGATAAGGACCCAGGGGTCCCATTAAGCCTCTGACTAATCCCAATAAATCCACTTGCCGCTGCGGTACAATCCAACTTGACTTGTCTCACTCCTAAATAAAAGGGACAGCTTCAGCACCAAGACATTTGTCCTTGCTGGCTCTCGTCCTGCCCAACCTGTCACTCATGGGAGGGCTCACCTGGATTGATTGCGCGAACCTTGACGTGAGCAGCGCATGTTCTCTTCTGGATGAGTGATACTGCATGAAGCAGGTGATAATGAGAATCAAAGGGTCATTTAACAGCGCTGTCCAACGTCTGAAAGACGGAGAAAAGCTGACTGTGCTCCCAGCAGTCGGTCACTGTATCAGTAAAGCAATCCATGCTTAGTCATAAGAACTGGTTCTGTACGCTGCTGGATACACACTGCTGCAACAATAAATTCAATTTTCATATACAACCCTTTTATGCAAGGTTTTAGATTTTCCTTTCCTGTCACACTGGTGATTTTTGAAATGTTGTGCCAAGCATAACAAGAAAAAACAAAGTGACTAAATGTGGAGAGATTTGCATTTTTCATTCATGCTGTCATAGAGTCACTTGATGCAAAAGGTTATGGCTCTCGCTGTGGGGAATTGGAAGATTTATATTATTCACCACAGAGTCAAATCTATCTAATTTGACAGTTTAATCCTCTCAGAGAACTATTCAGCAAGATCAAAGAATAGACTAGTTTCTTCATGATGTTGCTGCAGTCTAATGCCCTAATTCAGAGAGCTGATTACTGAGGCATTCTCCCTGTTAGGTTGTAAAATGTAACTCAGGAGACATTATTGCCATTGTTTCGATATATTCTTCAACTATATTAATTATTAACCATTTTATCTAAATCCACTAAAACATAGACCTATTTGAGATGCAGACTACTATTATTATTTGGGAGCAGGTATTTCATAATAAATTCTATAAATGTAATAGTCAAAGTAATGGATCTGTGTCTGATTCGTGTTTTTAATTTTATTAAGAAATACTGCATACCAACGGGAGAACAATCATTTTTTAAAAATGGACAATGCAGTGATTTCTTGACTTTTGAGAAATATAAAGACCAGTAAAGAGAAATTTTAAAGGATTTTTTATTCACAGTTTTCAGTGTGGACTCACTGCAAAGCCTTGTTTCTGAGGCTCCAGACTGACTATAAAGAAGAGGCACTTGGCAAGATCCTATGCTAAGGCAAATGTGTTTTGTTTTATTTATGAATACGAACGCTAGAGTTGATGTTGTAATCCTTTATGCTTTAATACACTGTGTGAATTTATACAGAGGCCCACTTCAGATATCAGATGAATGATGCACTAACCTGCAAAAGGAAACCATCAGTCAGGAAGTACAGTTCACTTACAACCTTGGATATACGTCAGCATGTAAGCATTTTGCCACTACTGGCATGTCAGCTTGCTGCCATCGGTGTGTGTGTGTGTATGTGTGTGTGTGTGTGAATGAGAGGCAAACTGTAAACAGCTTAGGATAGAAGCTTTTTCTAAATGTACTCCATTATACCATTTAATGCTCCTCCCAACTTTCATGGCCTTATACAGTATGACATGTTACATAAATATGAATGTGTAATATAGCTGTATGTATATAACCTGGTCTCTTGAGGTCCTTTTAAAACAGTACTATACAGTACTATATACTGTTAAATACAGTAGAATGCAGAATGAGTTTACAACTTGCTTTTATTCAGTCTGCCTGTGCTGTGACACTATCTTGCTGTTGCCAGTCTGCCCTTACGTACCTACGCACGTCTTTCAATGAGGTTTGAATGAGTATTTATGTATGGATGGCTGCAATATGCGGCTGTTAATGCAGCACACACTTGTCTTGTTTAGCACATATTTATATTAACATTATTATACCTAATTGTCTTTTTGATATTCATAATAACTACTACATATTACTACTAACTATAATTCTTTATTGTTGCTCTGTGTGTTTATAAACTTTTTAAGTTTTACTCTTATATTCTATTTTAGGGTGACTATGTCCAGAGACTACAGATGAGAAATAGTCTTTTGGCCAGAGAGGTATAAATCATCCACATAAAATGCCATAATTGTAGGGGGGCTTTGTTGCCTCGCTGAACATCTGTCAACCAGCCTCCAAATGGTCTCTCTCACTCTCCTGGTTGGCTCTCTGGCTCTTTATGTGTGAATACAACTCTTCAAGGCGTTTAATTACCACCTAGTGATTAAGAATGGGTTATTAAAATGCCTATGAAGGAAGCCCAGAGGACCTACGTACCATCCCTTGTGAACAACATTTGAAGGATGTATGTATCGCCAGTGGTAATCAGGGCACATTTGTGTTACTCCGTGGTTTGGCGGTACACTTTTAATGAGTATACTAAAGTATGACTTCAGCAGGCAAAACAGGCATATCTGCTTTTATAAATGTACTTAAACTGCACTTACAGCATATTGATGACTGCTAAACCTGAAAAGTTCATATTCTAAAAACACACAAAACCCAATTTTTATATGGAAAGCCTTTTCAACTCCTGCTTTTGTTAAAAACTGTATGACTCATATACACCAAGTTAATTAAATTTTTTCTCTAATTTCTTTTCTCTTTTATTTTTTTCAGTGCATATACAATATAGTGCTGCATTAATGTCCACAAGTAAATCTTGAATAAGAATGTGCAATTGGAACCATGTAACAACAAAGAGCCACGAGACTAACAACAAAAACTGTAACCAAGATACAGTATGTATTTGTACATTACACGCAACTGTTTCCACTGCAGTACAAACTGAATACTTAAATGTCCCTCTGTCCCTCTCGCTCTCTGTCCTACTTGTTTCAACTTTTGCTTTAATGAGTGTGTTAGTCTGAACCTATGGACAAATTTTAACAAAACACAGTCAGGGCTTGTAAATAATAGAAGGGAAAGATAAAAGCTTTGTGGCAAGGGCTACAAAGCCGATCTTCTGTATCTCCTTTGTGTGAGTGTATAGTACCCCAGCTCAGCTGTATACTTCATTAGGCTTAATGAGCTACTCAGGTTTTTTCTGTATTGCATAATTTGACATTAAATAGAAATATTGTTTGTGTGCATGTATACAAACCCTAATTATAGTATATTAATGTACGCGCTCATATACTCTGGTAACCCTCCCGTTCACCACTGCATTAACGAACACCTGAAACTATTTTAAACTGCTGCAATGCTCATAATTGTGATGACGTCTTCAATGACAGAACCACTCTGCGTGCTGAAATGGCTCTCTAAACAAGATGAAAAATAAAATTGCTCTACCTCCCACAAATTTCATTATTTATACACACACCGACTGTGAAAATGCGATGCTGGGTGGTGACCTATACGAGGAAAGTGAACAGTAGAATGAGATTGTCTTCCTCTTTGCTGATATGCTTTCTGAAGCGTTACAACAACAATTTTGGAAGTCAGTCTTTTGGAAGTTTAACCATTGCTTCACTTTCACATGTTACATGCTTAGTATGCTGCTGTATACTCTAGCTACAAGTTTAATTGCCACCCTTTTCGGATAACTGATCTGCGTTGACCTCCAGTGTAAGTGCACCTCACAGTCACTTAGACAACAGAGCAATACAAATCAATAGTCAATCAAACACTGTAGATTCTGTTCTATTTCAAAACAGGCCAGTTAGGGGGTGTCTGAAATGAATCTCTGAGCGTCATGTTATTCCTACTAAGCTATGGAAGGGCCATTCCAGCACAGACTAAAATGCTTTGTTGCAATGGCAGATTTTATAATTATTAATTATACAATTAATTATAATGACAACCCAGTCAGCCTCCTGCAAGAAGAAAACAGCAGAGCAGCACAGGAAGACAGACAGGGAGGCAATTACGACCGCGACACCTCAACAAGAAAAGTAGTTAACAAATCGAACAAAATGTGTAACAGCAAGAGTTGGCTATGTATATTACAAAATACATTTTTTGACTCCTTCGGTAATGACCCATTGAGCCTGATTGCCCTGACAGCATATCCACTTTTAAGCTTAACTGCAGAAATACAGTCATTCTACAAGGCAAGACAATTTTGCAAACAAATTGTGGGCCACACTGTGTTTTTAATATTCAAAAAAGGTCTGTTTGTCCATGAGACTCCCGGTTCTTGAAAGATCTGGTGGTCCACCATGTCAAACGCTGCTGAAAAGTCCAGCAGGATGAAGATGGAGAAGGAGGCTGATGAGGCAAGAGAAGAGTTGCCTTGTTTGCAGTGGATATGGGCGGTATGTGTAGAAGAGAGGAGAGCTAAAGAGTTAAAAGAGGGAGAGAGTAAGATATGAACGGATAAGAAAAATGTGTCAGGATCGTCTCCATAAAGTCATGAAACCAATCTGAAGCTAGAAGTAACTACTGGGTCTTGTCTGTTTTTTTTTTTGAGGGATCAGAAGGCTTACCATCTTGAATCAGGCCTAGATGGTAGCGCTCCAAGTTCTGCTCATGCGGCTGTTTTAGTTCAGCTTCAAGTAGCTGAACGTTCAGTCTGAGCCTCTTGAATTAAAAAAAACTGCTCTTTGGCACATTCCTCACACTAATGCCTTCTAAAAAGTTATTTCTGCTGTTCAAGTCTTCTCCAGTATGCTATTCATTCCCAAACATTTTTGGCTGCATTGCATTCATCGGAGAAAACAATGGACAGTGACTGCTTCAATTCCACCATTTGTCCTGTCAAATTTTCATAAGAGATTATTGGTACCGAGGCAATAATCAGAGGGATGCTTGAAAAGGTTTAAAAAATGTTTCCCACTATTTTCTTAGTTTACCTGTCTAAAAATATAACACTTCACATAAACTCAATGGTTTAATAAATGACAATCTAAATAAATCTAGACCTAATCCTTCTCCACGTCCACCTCTGCCGCAAAGTCAACCTAAATTTTAACATTTATATAATCTACTATTTCCAGTCGTCTGCTTTTACGGTCACTTTTTCTCAATACCATCTCAGCTCCTCTCTTTCCAAAACTTATAGTTTGCACATGATCACGTTGCTGCTCTTCATTCACGAAAATAACTAGTGCTGGCTGATTAGCCCCCTCTTCACTGCTCCATCACTTCTCTACTCACCCACATCTTTTCTCCTCTCAAATGTTGAAATAATCTACCCGACTCAGGATGGAGAGTACCTTTTATGATTTAAAAACCTCTTCCCCATCACATATACCCTGTGGGAGGTGGAAGTCAACCTAACTATACACCAGAATCATGGACTTGGCCTCAAAAGTAAGGGAATTGACATTTTCAAGACTCAAGAAAAGGAGGATTGTCTTTTTATTTTTGATAATTAAGCTGTTAAAAGCAGATATTACGATATTACCTCACTAAAGCATGTTCCAAGTTTCTGCATGTTGATATAGAACAGCCCACTGACATTAACTGACACCTTGCTGCCTGGAAGATAGAACAAGAAGGATGTTTTCAATACTGCATGAAGTTTTGAAACATGGCAGTCCATTAACTCCACTTGAAACGTGGTGTATACGTCAATAATGTATCTATTGCCTCTTAATGTCTGCAACACAGTTGTATTATACATGAACTAATGCCTCTCCCATAACAAACACTGATCATAAGGACACAGTTGAACTTACACTTGCACAGTGTTTTGAATACAAAAACAAATAATAATGAATTCTGCCTTGACCCTGATCTTGATCATGTTTCTCTGCGCCCACTTAAGCTGTCACATGACCTGCAGTTCCAACACTGACCACTAGCCTTCTCCAAAGAAGGTCCTGGGGTTTGAAGGAATTATATTTAAAAAAAAAAAAAAGAAACAATTAAGCAATTGGAGTATGGTCATCAGTAATAAAAAGTAGGTACATGGTGGCTAAAACATGCAAAACACTATGTTTACTAATACCCACAAGCAATTATTTTCCACTGCTGGTTAGACATACCTAATGGCTATTACTATTTTTCTGATTTAAAGCCAAAACCACCTTTATCTAACATTTGTGTGACACTTCAGCTCCTTTAACTAACATTATCTTCATCTGGATTAATGGGAATATTTTTAAACCTTAAGTATAGGCTTGCCTTTGACCCTTAATGTTCCACTTGATACTGATAAACAGATACAAAGTTGAACTGTTGCATTTACATCCATAGAAACAGCCTGAACTCACTGTGGGTTCACTTCACTGCAACAGCAGTGTAACACTTCAGGTTCATTCAGCTCCAGCAGATTCGACAGATGTGACAAAAAGCGACTATACCGGCGAAAACACGACTCATATACATAATATCTGCTTTTAAATAAAAAATACAGAGATAAAAAACTAATACATATTTTTTTAAATGTAAATGTTCCATATAAAAGTATGTTTTAATAATGCAAACTAATTGTCGTATCTGCGGACCGGACGCGCAGCTGCATTCCCTCGCTTTCCAACATGGCGTCTGACCCCACGTAGAATTTAGTTTTCGGGTTTAACATAAAGGATTATCGAAACATTTGGACCACCTGCGAGCTATTTGGTTCCCAGAAAACCGTCGCCTTGTCGCCATCGCTGTTGTCTCGGGCACATCGACCTGTTTTCGCGGGTAACTGGGAGATGTTTCGTCGCGGAGGGGCAAAGAAAGACCACAACAACAAACCGGTGAAGAAGGATGTGAGTGACAGCGATAAATACGCCGACCTCTTGGTGTTCGGCTATGCCTGCAAACTGTTTCAAGACGACGAAAGGGCTCTTTACCACGAACATGGAAAACATCTTATCCCATGGATGGGGGACAAGAGCATCATGATTGATAGGTCGGTTGAACAAACTTAGACCGAAACATTATGCTAACCATCTCTCCTGTCCCGTTTGCCTGTTTCAAAATGCAATTGGACCACTTGGGAGTTTGTCTTGCATAACCTTGGAAAAACCTGCCGCTGGCGACGAATGTTGTATTTCTTGCCTGCTCCCTTTTTTTTTTTTTTCTTTGTTTGTTTTTTTTTTTTGGATGTCCTGAAATGTCTTGAGGTTTTTCTAGGAGAACATGCGAAGATGCAAACCCCTGCCAGCCTCTGCTAACGGCGGCCACGGCTGTGAACTATCACTTCACAGCCGGTTTGTGAGGCGCAGCTAAACTAAAAGTGCCGCAGTTTAACACGGCAGCGGTGATGCACACGGAGTGGACACTTTAATAATCATGGAGTGTATTTTAGAGACGATATTTACATCCCCTCACCTGTAAGACTTTTAGGCGGGGAATGCATCTTGGCATGTTGAATGAATTTCCTCTGGAAACTTTTAATGTTGCTGCAGGCGTATTTAATAAATGAATAAAGTGGCAGTTAAAATGAGGTATGACACAGGAGATGTTTCATGCTTTCTGTCCTTTTTTTCCCAAAATGAGTTTTTGACGAAAATACCTATGTGTACACAAAGCAAATGCCCTGGGATTTTTATCGTGCTGTGCTGACAAGGCCAGAGCAAATTCTAACCAAGGCTAAAGTTACTGCAGTTAAGGTGGTTCAGAAGATCAGGATGTCCGTGTGAAACTGTGGGGTTTGACCAACCAGCAACAGGTTTAAAGGTGCTGTCAGCCTTCTTCAAAATGCTGCTGCATGTGATGGAGTAATGTTTTATTGCAACCTCCATGCGGAACACTTAATAGATTAATATGACCTCAAACTGGTGCATTTATTCTTTTGAATCCCCTTGACCTGCAGTGGCCCAACTTGTGTTTCATTTGTACAGCCTTTGTATGTGTGTCTTTATCACATGACCCAGTTTTTTCCCCAGCAAGGTAGGCTAAGGGGTCCTGCCAAACCCCGAATGCCCACCACAGCACCCCCATTTCTTTGTCTTCATGAAGAAACTGCAACTGAGAGGTGGCGTAGAGGGACGAACCCTGGAAATTGTCGTCCATTTGGGTTCTTACGGATAGGTATTTATGTGCTCGGGTTTGTGTGAATGTAACTTTCTTTGCAGATGTAGAAGTAATGATGAGTGTTACAGGGGGGGATTGAACCCTGTAAGGTAAGAGGCGAGTTGCTTTGCTTGTTTTTCTTTTGTTTTGTCTTTTGATGTAGGGTTGTTGGTTTGTAAGACTTGTCCAGGATGGAAATAGCAGCAGAAAGCTTGCTAGGTATCTTAAGAGCACTATCGACAATTAAGCCCAAGGACTTAATTATGACATTATTGTGTTTTGTCAGTATTTTGAGAAATGTTCACAACTTCTAGTATTTTAGAAGTATACTCCCTCTTGACAGACTTTCAGAGGTAGAGCATTTTTGTTGTTGTATATTTGGGGTTTTAAGTCCCCCTCCCTTGGTAAGTAGGTCAATCTTGTGTATAAAAGTGTTTGTCGACTTCCTTCTCTCTAATCCTTTTTATTATCCAACAGATACGATGGGCGTGGTCACTTACATGACCTCTCAGAGTATGACAGCGGGTCATGGAATACATCCTACCAGCTGTCGGAGGAAGAGGACAGGATCGAGGCCCTGTGCGATGAGGAGAGGTACCTGGCTCTGCACACTGACCTGCTGGAAGAGGAGGCTAGACAAGGTGGGCAGGGTGCTCCCCCTGACACTGGGCAATCAAGATATTTAACAAAAAAAATGTGATATAAATCTGTGTTGTTTCAGTTTCACTTTCCTACTGGGTTAATGTTACAACTCTTACAAACTGCTTAATGCTTGTGTTCCACTGACAGATATTAATTCCCATCGGCAGCAGTCTTAACCCTTTTACTGGCAGATACCGATCCTTGCAGGGAGGCAAGTTTGAATTAGTGTCCAGAAATGTTTTAATCTCAGGCCTCTGCCCTCTTTTAACACATTTCCCACAGGCTAACACTTATATGACAAGCTTGTTTCTTACAACTGCTATGTACTTTAATCTTAAAAAAAATAATCTGGATTTTCCAGGACAAATCTTCAGCAGTTACATCCCCTGCTAAAGCATGATCAACTTTGCGCCTCTTTAAAAAGGACTCTGAACTCAAGAGCTGCCATTTCCATGGAAATCACTTTCGACTCGTAAGATACTTGCATCTCAGTCGTTTGACATTATAATGAAACAGGCTGTTTTGATGACAAAGCACCTTTCTGAAAGACAGACTTAATGACTGTAATTGAATTAATAAGCCACAGTTTTAAGTGAAATATGGTGTCTTATGCCCAAACTGACAGGACAGAATGAGTCAGCTAATGATTTGTGTCACACACACACACACACTTACACACTCATTGCAGAAGGTTCATCCCCCAGGTTGGTTTGCCCTTGAATTTTGGAGGCCTGACCCCATTCACTCAGGCTATTACCCATCTGTCCACTGAAGGGACAGCAGGAAAGCATTAGAAATATTGATAGTTTTAGTGGGTATTTTGCCCTTGCTTCTTTAATAAAGATATAGTCTGCTATGAATTTCAATAGAAAAAGGTTGGTGCCTGGGGCCAAGTAACCATGTATATTTATCCAGCTACCAGTAAGTAAGTACTCTTTCTGTGTTTTCTATTGATCAGTGTGCTTCCACAGTAGCGAAATTGCTTACTTAGAAATGTTTAAACACATTTTTTCTACAGAAATTCTGTTTTGTCAAGTTTTCAGGGTTCTGAAAGGATGTTATATTGGAGAATTTTGGCTTTATAAAACAGTATATATCAAATTGATTAAAAAGAAGACTAAGGTTGTTTACAAACCTGTGTTGTTTAGCCCAGTTCAATTGGACTCCAAAATAACCATCTCCTTAAAGGGTTTCACACAAACACAATTTTTGGGGCAGTGTGTTTGTGTCTGGGAATGACCTCAATCTGACCAAACTACTATGAGTACGGTGCAAGTTTGAGCTAAACAGGTCCTTTGGCCAGGTGTGATTTTCATACTGGGATTTTCATTTTTTAAGAAACCAAAGCAAGGGGAAAGGGCAACAGGTTTACCACCTCATCCACTGATTCAGACCAGAGCAAACAAATTATACATTTGAAAATGCCATAAGAATGTCGTCAAGCACTTGGTACCAACTTATGATGCTACTTTATTTATTATTATTATTATAATTGATACATTATTCTTAATAGGTGGGTGTTGTAAGTTATCCAGGGCTACATAGAAATAGAAAATCATGGTCAGTTTTTGCAATCTGATTTTGAAATAATCTTTCTTGTTTTCCACAGAGGAAGAGTACAAACGTCTGAGTGAGGCTCTGGCTGATGAAGGCACCTACAATGCGGTGGCCTTCAAATACAGTGCTGATTACTATGACCCCTCTCAACCCACTGAGGAGGAAGATGCTAACAGGGAATCTGGTGAGAACTCACGTAATCTTGCAAACTTCCAGAAGTAGTAAGACAGTTAGTCACTCTCATACATATGGAGTTGGTCAGTCAGTTGGATGTACTCCCAAATACACTCACACACACACACTGTGTTTGAATAATGTGACAAAACCAGGAAAGTAAAACATATAACACAGCTTTTAACATGCAGAATGGTTCTTTGTAAATTCTTGACTAAGGCTTAAGTCTTGCTAGTGTCCTGCTCTTACATTGTGGCACTAATGTGCTTCCTTTAGGTCACCAGACCTCGTTTTTGACTTCTGGTTATTCCAAGTAATCACACTATAGTGTGCATGTAAATGTACTGAAAATGATCTCGGATCTTTTATATACACCTTGTGTTCTCAACATGACATGCTTGTGGTGGGATCTGTGCCACGTCAAAGTTTGCTTGACTTAGTTTTTTGAATTTTTGGCTTCTGCAGTCTGCTGTGAAGAGCAGCAGCAGCTCCGTCTTATCCATTTTCTTGTTTTTTTTTTTACTATTCTAATTCATGCGGCCATCTGCAGATACACATCCTCCAGGGTGCTGCTTATGTTGAATTTCTGCATGCAGAGCACCGAATGAACATGTCAAACATATAAGAAATTTTGTATTTCATTCAGTAGTACACAACAATATCATAATACTTTAAAGGTTTTATTATACGTGTTTATAACAACCCCCTATTAGAGGCCCTACAGTTGTAGCATAAAAATATTTCAAATTTTAGCTGTGAGTGGAAGGAGCTTTGACATTTAGACTGCTAATCACCTGTGAACACCAGCATCAGCTTTAGTTGTCATCCATCCATATGTGACTTGAGACACACACACACACACACACACACACACACACACACACACACACAAACTTTCCTGGAGCTTTAAATATTTGATGTAGAGATTGCTGGAAGCCCTTTGTCCAATCCAGTAGCCTGTCAGTTAAACAGAACATATGCCTCTCTGTGGGGAGATTTGTAGAGCTAAGTCCAGGGTTTGAAAACATCTGCCAAAGCTCTAAATGCTAGCAGAATTTGTCTTTTGGGCATAAGTCAATTAACCTTTTGAGCTGATTTCAGTTGAATCCGTTACAGTTTTAGGTTTTTATTTAGTAGTATTTGACTGGATCACAAATGCAAATCATGAATATGCCCTCCCACCATAATGCAAATTTATAGCCTCAAAGAGGGTTAGGGTTAGAGTGTTTTAGCTGACAAATACAGGGACGTAAAGTAACAATATTAATCAGATAATTGTCACTATTATTAGCTCCTGAATGAAAGCCAAATGAGGAAGGTTGGGTCCCCATGCACCTATTCATTTATTTTTTTAACTTACGTTTTTGTAATCCTAAAAGTGTCTAGTAAACACATTTTCATGTTCCCAATTCGAAATATTGTCTGTTTGGCGTCCATCTTTGTTGCCATCTTAGAACTCCGACAAAAATTTAAAATTGACATAACTTTTGAACTAGACATCGTACAGAGACAAATGACCCCTTTTTCCTGTGTAATTTTGGCATGAGGCATTAATTGAAGAAGTTATTGTCAGGATTTTAACAAGTTACGGGGTGTTATGGGGGTTCAGTCCCCTAACAAACTATATGATCCACGCAAATTTAGATACAATTGACTATCATTGAGTCTGCTACTAGCATTTTACTGAAAACCAGAAACACTTGAAGTGTAGTGTTCATCTTATGAAGCCTAAACATCACGCTCCCCTCATAAACCACCATTATTTTCTGCCACGCAGCCGTTCCCTCCAGACTGTATCTTTTGTGGAAAGCTGGACTTGACAGTGTCGGGAAAAACTGAAGAATGTATCAGGTTCCCAATATTTAAGGACAAGGATGGAGCATTGAAGGAGCCTACATGGAAACAGATTGAGCCTCAAGCCCTAGAACTTGGGCTTCAACCAAGTGTTTGCGAGAGGCCAATTTCCATCAGTCCTGTTCCAAGTCATTCAACCTGAAGTATGCCAATCATCTGGGAAATACAGCCCGAGCTACCAGCCGTGTCACCTGCACAGAGCAGAATTATCTGGCTGCTGCACATCAGAAGGCATTCAATGCTGTGCTTGATTTCCTTCAAGAGCTAGTGATTTGGCCCAACAAGGTTGTGCAGATTGCATTGTTGCGTCTTCTCTACACCGAAGAGTTCCTTCCCTAACACAGATTACTAAGTGTGAAGCCAAAGACCAAACTTGAGATCCATGATATTCAGGGTGTACCACCTATGCATATAATTAGTGTCCAAAGACAAGTATGAGGATGTGACTATGCTCTTTCGTGGTATAATCCAGCAAATTTTGGTATATCAGTACTGTAAGACATCACTCTTCCTCAGTCTTCACCCAGAGCTCAAAGAGGTGACATCTATCCCCCCCATGTTGGGTGTCCGGGGTGAACCAACCCCACGTATGAAGGTTCACTCATGAGTACCCCACCTGATTTTAAAACTGTACCCATGGCACACTTTACACGACAAGCCAAGTGAAATTGCGAAGGCAGTTGTTTTCTTCCATAGATACTATGTCTTAAATTAAGGGGCCTTTATCATTTTCCAAACTCCCTATAATACAACATTAACATTATTTATCTCTTTTCACCTGACCTATATATTTTTATCAGGTGGAGATGAAAGTTGATGATAGAGGATAAGAAGTGTAGTAATTTACTTTGCTATACAAATGACTAACAAGAGTTAATCTCATTATTTTTATCCCAATATCTCTTCTCATCCATAGAAGAGGCAGAGCCTGAGGAGAGTGAGGAACCGTTCATTGCTCCCCCAGGGCTCGCTATCCCTCCTGATGTGGAACTGGTGAGTATTAAATATCCAGCTGGACTACTGATCGATACCCTATCGTGCTGTAAAACACAGTATATAAACACATAAACGTGTACAGTGGGTTTACACTATAACAGGAACATCTGAAGACCATAATGGAAGCCAATACAAAGAGCCATTGATATATACTACCTTTGTGAAGGTAGTATATATATGTCATGTTAAGATATTGTGTAATCCACATGATGAGGAAACAGATTGTGATGCCAGTGTCTTCATTTTTTATTTAAAGTTTGAAGAGATTTTATTACTCTGATTTAACAGAATGACTGTTGTGTGGTTGATGGCAGCTTTTATCACTCAGAGGCTTAAGACATTCTGTAGCTTCTATGAGAGATAGTTGTAATAGATTGCATTCAGTGTATGATAGTTTGAATGTACAATATGAACATTACTCAGCCTGCTTATTTAATTCTTGAAGTATCATGAAGTAGCACAAAACATTTGACAATAAGGGTAATTTGAAGACTCTTAAAATAACGTCTGTACAGATGTGAAGCCTAGATCTAGTCTAAATATCATATCACCCAGATCCTGACACACCCCGTTTTGTGATTAATTAATTAATCAATCAATCAAGTCTAGTCTAATCAATAGCCATTCAAGCATGTGCTTACTGCATTTGCACCTTGTCTTATTTTACCTTAAAGTGAAAGGTGTATGTCATTAAAATATATAGATTTTTATGATGTTGGTACATCTTTGCTGCAAAACAGCACATATTTGTTGTATGTAAAAATATATTTCTATACATAAAGATTGCATGCTTTACTGTTGTTTTGTTCTATCTGGTGTTTTTGCATCCAATAATCTTCCCTCAGGACCAGGCCGATTTGCAACTAGAACCCCCAATGACCCCCTTTAGCTGACACTTTTTTATGCATGAGAAGAAAGACAAGCTTTAATGTTTGCATGGACTGTGCATATTCAATATACAGTATATCATGCTGGGTATTCAACAGCAAAAACACCCCTTGTGCATACATACAAACCACAACATACCATATCTGCAGTACATGATATGCATATAATATTAATGTCTACTCCCTAGATTTTTAAGGAATATCCTTATCTCTGGATACATTTAAGTGTAGTATATTTGTTTATTATTATTTTTTAAGACTCTTCTTATTGGATTTTTCTTTGTATTTGATAGTAATAGCAGAGAATGACAGGAAGCAGAGAGGGCAGGGGAATGACTTGCATCAAAGGCTAGTATCTCAGACCGCTAACTTACCAGTATGGAAATATTAATTGTTTCAATGCAATTTACAGTAATTTTATTTTAATGGCATTTGCCTTTACTAGATAATTGACAGTGGTCACAACAGAGAAGGAGGGGTGGGGTGGGGGGGATTATATGCAGCAAAGGTCTTAGATCAGATTATAAGTGTATCACAATTAATTGGCATAGACCTCAGTTGACGGGGCAAAATAATTCTTCTTCTGCTTTACGACTGTTACACATTAGTTATGTTTTGTCGTGGGGCTTTGGCATGGCAACGGTGTTGCTCAGTTATCGGTGTGGAAAAGGATGCTTTTCTTGTGTTTATCACGTCAACATAAAATAAGTATTACACTCCCCTTTTTACCTAATGGATAAGTTCTTAAATCGGAGTGCGAAAAGTGCTTGTATGTCAGGAAGTCCTTGGCAGCTTAGAACACAATAATGGTCTGTTAGTGCTGGACACTGGCATCTTTTTGGCCAGTGTCTTGAAAGGTAGTATTTATTATGACTTTCATCTTGATGAGATATGTGTGTTCTTTTGGAGATTGCTGCACTTCTCTGTACTCTCTAGGTAATGGCAATGATTAATCATTGAAAGCACACAAGGGGAACAATAATGAATGAATAATGGACCATTTCTTGTTCCACTGATTTCAACCCCTTGTGTATTTAAAGAATTAATGTCATACAAGGATACAAGGTACACAAGGATACAATGTTAATTTATTGTCATTCGACAACACAGTGTTGTACAATGAGATTTGAACATAAGAGTGCCTGGCATGAAAATGTTCCAGAGACTAAATGCCTTGTGTCCTTGGTATGAAGAAGCCATTCATAAACTGTTTATTGCATCTTAATGTTATGTGCAGCAGTCAGGTCCGCTCATTCTTATCTGTTGTACTGATGCTTATTTTTCAATATTTTGGCTTCAAGACTGTTGCCACAAGAAATATTTCCTGTTTTTGCACATTACAAACCTTTTTCAAGACCAAAAATTCAAGACCAAGAGACCAAAAAATTGATCGACATCTGTGCCTGCATTAAATATGTTCAGATTAAAGCATACTGTATATATACTGTATGTATGTGTATGTATGTGTGTGTATATGAATATATATCTACATATTCATTTCTTTACTTTTTTTTGTAGCCGGCAACCATTAAGACCCATAACATCATCGAGAGGACAGCCAACTTTGTATGTCAGCAGGGGGCTCAATTTGAAATAGTCCTGAAAGCTAAGCAGGCCCGTAACTCCCAGTTTGACTTTCTTCGTTTTGACCATTACTTGAACCCTTATTACAAACACATCCTGCGGGCCATGAAGGAAGGTCGATACAACCTTGCCTCCGCCAGCAAGCAAGAACAGTCACAGGGTGAGTTATAGAAGCAGTCACTGAATCCATCGTTACATTTGCAGAATCAAGAAGTTTCATGTTCTATAATCAATGCAGAAAAATCAAATCTGTAATACATGAACAATTGAACAGAACATAGAGTAAGAAACATTAATATTCTGCATTAATTAGTGTTAAACATTTGTTCATACATATATTCATTACTGTTTTTGCTTTTTTTGCTTTCTTGCTGTAGAATCCCACTCTGATGATTCAGATGAAGATGGGGATGGCAGTTACCTCCATCCCAGCCTGTTTGCCCCTAAAAGGTGCTCTCGCCTTGAGGAGCTGGTGAAGGTAATGTAAATAGAATGTAGGCCACCCAATGTGGAGCTTTACCTGTTTTGATACAGTTGCTACTTTACATTGCAAACTGTGAAATCCATGCATTTCCAAAATGGCACATTTTAATGATTTTATGCTGCGGCAGTTTTTGGTTAGTACTTTCATGTGCCCTGTCAGGACAGCCATTAGTCTTTGAAAGAGCAGTAAGAATGGAAGCATGTAACGTAATGAGCTCAATTTAGTAGCAAGCTGTTTAACAGTTGCCTCCCATCAAGAGGGATTTCCTTTTCAAATCAGCATCTCTAATTTTCTACTAATGAATCATATTTAATATTTTATGGGGTTAACTCTTAAATTCTGTATATCTCTGCACCAAGGGAGATAACTGCATACGATTACAGGCAGACTTATGCTTCAATATTGCACTGCATTTCATGGTTTCTGACTTCAGAGAGCTTTGAATATTTGGTGCATGTATTATATTACTGTAAAATAGTTCTGTCCTTTATAGTGTGCCTTTCGTGAGATGTCAATGGCTTAAGCATTCCTTTACAAAAAAAATAAAGTGGTTTCATAGACTGTTTTTACCAAATTGGCCTTATTCTCCTGCAGCCTCTAAAAGTAATGGACCCAGACCATCCTCTGGCAGCACTTGTACGAAAAGCCAGACAGGAAAGAAATGGCACTGCAGCAATCGCAACCAAACCAGAGGAAGTGACAGACCCAGCTGCATCCAGCACACCAGCGCAATACACTGCTGACCGTGAGTATAGATTTTTTTTATTTTCACTGAGAACAAAAGACACATCTGAAATGTATAAAGACTCTTATCGTTTTCCTCACATGTTGGGTCTACGTGTTTGTCTACCAGAATACAGCACATAAATGGTTTCATTTGTAAAAAAAAAAATATATATATAAAGCCTTCCTACCATGCAGTTATTCAAAACTGCATTTTTTCTGAGTGTACTGTTCACTTCAGAAAACTTGCATTCGACTTCCCCCTTTTGGACAATTTTTTCTTTCTGCTTATAGAGTTCTGCCACTGCTAGTTGTTCAATACAGCTACTTAATGCGTATGGTCTATAAATTATGTTAAGGCCTTTTCAAAGCCTTTCTGCAAAGTAATATTGAGCTTAGCGGTATTCCAGGGCACACCAGATCTCCTGAAAAACCAGAGGACCTGAATCAGCTCTAAGGTCCACACTTGTCAGCTAGGGTTCTGGGTCAGGTCAGACCCAAGCGGATGTGTTTCCTTTGTGTGTACAACATTCCAATAAGACGTGACAGAACCTGAAAAGGTTTTATAACATGAGCTATTGATTTGAATGTGTCTTTGTGCATATTTCATTAAAAGGATAGTCAGAGGTTTCAGAAACTAAAGCATACCCATTATAGTCTCACCTGCTTCGACAAACGCTGTATGCGTACATACCGTATGCAAGGCCATATGCGTATCCATCCACGATGAGTCACATCCACCCCCAATACACATTATTCATCACACTGCTGCTTAAGTAATTTGTTCATATATTTGTTCATCCACCCCTAAAACAGTTGTTTAAATAAACTCATGGTCATTGCCCCCAGCTGACCCATGAGTGTTTACTTGTCCATTACTGCAATTTATTCATCCCAGAGACATTTGTTGAGGGTGTCCTTTGACCTGAGCTTTGCTGCATAAATAGGGCTGTTGATGTTAGTAAATTGGTTGTGGACGACTTAGCTGCTTAATGCAGTTGATATGCACTGTTGCTCAAAATGGGGGCTGTTAATTGGCCCACCCATGTACCTAGGATTTTTGTTATTCCTTCAATGATGTTAATACAGGGTGTGGATTGTTGCTTCACATTGCAGGTCTTAGTGCTCAATTCTGATTTATTGCTCAGATCCGATTTGTGGCCAGACACTTGGCTCAGGAGCAGTATGATGTAAAATTTATTTATTTGTTTTTTTCATTTCTGGGACATATTCTACAGATATAGACAAGTGTAGTGAAAGGTGTAATGTTGCTTGTATGATGTCAATATAACTATCAACACATGTTGTCTAGATGACCTGTCTATTTTTGCTAAGAACCATGCGCATGTCACAGAAAACATATGTGTGACATTGAATCTCTAGACGAGGCGCCACTGTAGCCGCAGATGCTCACGCAGGCTGTGTGGCTGCTCTAATCTGTTAACATGGTCGCTGAAGTGAAGATCAAGAGGCTCCACCACACGCTGCGCATGCAGGCAGTGTGTCCCAGGCGTAACACATGTCAAGTTTGTAAAGGAAAGCTCCTGCTTTGGTTTTCCATTTTCCAAGAGAAAATTGGATGTCATTAACGTCAATCAGCACAGTAACTAATGTCTTGATATCACACTGTCTCCACTTTGACACTGGCTGTGTATTTTGTCCCTTCCCCTGTATTGCCCAACTCTTCTTCTCCTTTCTCTTTTCAAGAAAGGGTCTTGGTAATACAAACCCACTCATAAGGAAGATGACCCTTTTGCACATAGGTCACATGTTGATTTGTAGGCTTTTCCTTTTTCTGATTTAAGTTAATTACTGCGAAGGACATATGAAACATAACATAAAAATATAGCTTGACAGAACAGCACAATAAACAACCACAACACAAAACAAGCGTTTTTTATTTACCATAAAAAGAGACAAACCACTGGTTTGGGTTCAACTTTGTACCTCAGAAATCTCTAGGAAAGGTCTCTGGAGTGATAAAGGGCTATATCTTAGTTTTTCAATTTTTCCTACCTTGGAAATGTAATATCAACAAACTGACTGAGCCCAAATGTGGCATTTTTGTTATTTATGGGCTCACTAAACAAGCTTGGTTTTGACAGTTTCCATTTCCAGTGGCAAATTACTTTTCTTTGACCTGCTGATGTTCTTCACCAAGGTTGAAATAGAAGGATTGCCATGACAAGATTCGGAAATTAATTAGTAAATCATCCTGTAACTGTTATGGCTGCATCATAATTTCACAGAAGATCTAAATTGTTTCTCTGTACTTCCACTTTTCAACTTAACTGAACAGAAGATTGACACAAGAGAGACGCCCTACACTCTAAAGCATTACAGCACCGTACAAACTATGGCCTTTAATGTCACCATGGAGTTGAATCAACGACTGTGACAGTCTCAACAGAAACTGAACATTATGACCCTCTCAAAGGCATTATTCATTGTGTGGCTGTGGAAATAGATGACATTACATTGTGCAGTTCTTGTCCACATGAAGTATCAGTAAATGTTTGTCCTTTATCTGGCACTATTGAACTATTTCCGGGAGGAAGTGCGTGTAATAAATCGTCCTAATTTCTTCACATCTAATGCAGCAGCAGTGTACTACGGGTACTACATGCTTCCTGATGGAACGTTTTGCTTGGCCCCGCCTCCACCGGGGATAGATGCCAGCTCCTACTATAACAGTATCCCCTCAGCTGTCATGGCTCCCCCTACGTCCTCTGGGGCTTTGCCTAATGTGGGAACTACACCCACCCCTCCCGAAACTATCGCCATGGTACCACCAGCTACAGCCCCCGCTCAGGTCACCAGCACTGTTGTTGCTCCTGCTGTTGTACCAGAAACAAGGTAGGAAGTAATGGACATCACTGTATAATACAGTTTCCTCCTAGTTTAAGTGACATTTAAAATGTTGTTGACTTTGTGAGAGCACACCAGACCACAACAGAGCGGTTTTAATAGGTGAAACATTACTCTCAGCCTAACATGTTTTAATTTCTCCCGAAAAACAGTTTGAAAGCCGAAGCTCCAGTTTCCACACAAGCACCATCAGTCATCATTCCCCCACCACCGGACATCCAGCCGGTCATAGACAAGCTAGCCGAGTATGTTGCTAGGAACGGTCTAAAGTTTGAGGCCAGTGTCCGTGCCAAGAATGATCCACGGTAAGTGTGCTTACCAGAAATAAATCTGCCTCTGTCAGGTCTTGGTTTCAGGAACTCTTATCAGTAACTTTCCCTTCAGATACTGCAGAACATTTTCATCATCCTCTGGCTTATTTTTTATGAGTGCTCACCCCTCATCCTATACATTGTGTTCTTCCCTCTGTCTACTGTAGGTTTGACTTTCTGCAGACTTGGCATCAGTACAACACCTATTACGAGTTTAAGAAGAATTACTTCTTGCAGAAGGAAGGAAAAGGCTTTCCAGAGGTATTATAGGCTTTATTCTGTGTCTGTCTGTCTGTCTGTCTGTCTGTTCATAAGAATCAGATAGGCCCCCTCCAGCTTTGTTAACAACTTAACATTCTTTGACACCTTTGGGAAAATGTTTTATTTATTTTTAACACGTGAATGTGTTTGATACACATACCACATTGCCATGAAATTTGGTGTGGGCACTCATAGTCATAAATGATAAAACACCTATATGAAGCCCTACACAGGTCGATAAAACTTTGCCAAGTTGCACATGAGTAACAGCATTGGTAAAGAAGAGTTTTACCAGTTAAGTACATTTTCAAAAAACAAAGATCATGTAATAATTCCATTACAATCCAAAGAAATGAAATTGCATGCACAGCTGATGAAATTGAATGATAGCAAGCCGTGTGTGCACAATGGGATGGCAAAGTTATTGGAGGAACAACAGCAGTAATTTGTGGCTCTAGTTCTTGGGCGGGTACCAACATTAGAGTACGCAATAATAAAATTACCCTTCCTTTCCCAGAGACATACTTTCTTCATAACAGAAAACAATTTAAAAATAATCTTTGCATAATTTTTTTCTCTCATAATTTTCTGTTCTATTCTTTATTTATCTATTATCTTAATTATTTTCCTCA
Organism: Lateolabrax maculatus; assembly: GCA_031216445.1. Lineage (NCBI taxonomy): Eukaryota > Metazoa > Chordata > Actinopteri > Acropomatiformes > Lateolabracidae > Lateolabrax > Lateolabrax maculatus. Next base: position 13,572,400 of record CM062219.1, read on the forward strand.
GTAGATGGTTGGTATGAATGGATAAAAGCTCAGTAATTGCAGTGTTAATACTTAACCCCTGGCAGGTGACACTGTTCTCTCATTTGCCTCCTGTCATCAACCTCACTCTTTTCCAAACCTGTATGTAATTCTATTAACAGCATTTGCAACCATAGTTTAGACATGGGAAAAGGTTGTCAAAGCATTCACTGCACTTACAGTCAGCCTCAAAATTAGCTGCTTTTTGTGGCAATAGGACCGGCCATAAAATTAGTGGTGTCCTGATCCAAAATATTGAATTGAAGGACGAGAGTGACACAGAACGGGGAAGAGATTATTTGGCAGTGTATTGTCAAAAGGCAGATCCAGCCCTCTCACTTGGCACCAGAGCAATACACACCAATACACTACAGTTCCCAGTACAGTCTCCTGTGTTTCGGGAATTTTATACAATCAAGTTTCAGCTGCGAGGCTTCTATACCTACTCTCTCTCACTGTCTGTACACCTGCATCAGAACTCAAATCCAATCGTGATGTATCAGGACCTTAATGAGGCATCTCACCCAATTAGCAGCAGTGCCAACAGACACCTAGCACCCCCTCTGGCTCTTCTGGCTGGTCTCGCTCCCCGGTGGCACATGCCTCATATGTTGTATGGCGTATTGGTTAAACAATAACTGTTGTTAACAAATTTCTTGCGGTTAGGAAAGGGATGATAGTTTCCTTGGGTACATTCACCTTGGCCTTAAGGTGCCCCAGAATATCGCAGAATGTTATTAATCATTTTGGCGTCAGGTAATTTAGGATTTTCTTCTCAGTCTTTGGAATCGTGCTTAGTAAATTGTAATTTTTCTTTCCCCTTCAGACTGGGCTGAACACCAGTTTTTTATAATATATTTTAGTATATACTCTGTAGAAAAAAATCTATATATATATATATATTGATTTACTTGTAATGTTTATAACAGAGCCCCACAAACACTAATCAAGCTTACGGTGATTGGAGGCTATTACACAAGATGACCAGATGCTTGAACTATGTATCAAGCATAAATATACCATATATAACCTCACATAACTCCTGAAAACATTAATTACAGCAACAATTACTGTGACCAAAAGCAGTTTCAATGTTCATATGGGCATGTTAGTATTGTTATGAGACAGACTTTGTGAACCTTTCCTTTTAAAATTAACTCTATGAAAGGGGCGATTAATAAAGAGAGATACATCATATATTTTCTCTGTACTTGTGATAATCTTACATTCTGCACAAAATGAAAGCAATTATGAGCTCAGCTCCTTCAAGCAGAACCTGTTTTCCTGCCAAAGGCCTTTTTTTATTATCTGAGGTGTTTCAAGGTTTTAAAAATGCAGTTAGTTTTCCATACATATTAAACAGTAACGTCTATTAACAACAATTGCTAATGTAGATAATAATAGCAAACTCTTCCAGCATTGTTTATGTTAAAAACCGGATGGCAGTTTAGCCCTCATATTTTCAACTTGCCGGTTAAGTGTAAATACACAATTTTAACAGTTCACTTACTAAGGGCAAATTTCACATTTAGTCTTAACAAGAATCTGCCAGAATATGTCTCTCAGCTCGAATGTTTTTCATGTCTCAAAGCCAAGCTTTTGTGTTCAGTCATCCGTTATATTCATAGTGTTTATAAGTTCCCAGGAGCCCCATCAAGCCATCATACCTCTAAGGCAAAGGGGATCATATGCAATTTGAACTGTCAAATTGCTAGGTAGGTAGATAAAGGGATCGATGTTCCTTACATATGAACAAATATGCATGCATGGGTACACTTACATATATTCAAGGTTTGTTTTGTATGCTTTCTATCAGCAGGCTGGAGAAACCAAGAAGTTAGTGAGAAAGTTTTGTAAGGAGCAATTTGTCTTCTGACGAATCAAATCAATTAGCTTGTCAGGGTGCAGAGGAGTGTGGCCCATTATGACACAGCACAGGCTGCTCCAACAAGCAGCTGCTCGGCGTTTCTATCAAAGGACCTGTCTTGTGTTTGTGATTGGTGCTGTGGGTAATGGGATGCAGATACCGCTGCTCTCAGTCAGTGCCATTATTTATAGTTTCATAGTTAAATGAAAAGCGAGAAGGGGCTAAAATCAGTCAAAGCAGACAGCTGCAGGACGTGGGTCTGCTGTTTCTTTTATAAGTATAAATACAATCTTAACATTTTTTCCAATGTGGCACTTTTGGAGTAAATTAATAAACTTATCTAAAAAGACGTCAACATCAAAGACACATCATCAAAAGACCTGTCTGCTTCCTGTTTGGAGAGCCCTGGTGTATAGAAAACCACAGATTCATGTTGGTATGCTGGGTTTAATGTGATATTCCACCCAAATTCAAATTATCAAACACATTCTTTGAACAATTAAAATTATGCTTTTCATCTGCTCTGACATCTAATAGAACCCCATGGGAACCCCTCATCATTTAGAAAAAAAAGCCTATAACACCAATTGTTTTGTCAGCATTCAGCAGCACTTTGGATTGTATTTTAGACAATCGTGAGGTCACACTTCCGAAAATATTATAACAGGAAGACAAGTTGACATGTTCAATAAAGGCGTTATTCAGATGAAGTCTCAACAAAACAATTTAATTTGGGCACAGCACAGCAGTTTTCATCCCCTCTACTGTCAGATTATCCTAGTTTTAGTCAATTTAACACAAAGTACAACTATTTTTGGCTGGATATATTACTATAATCTAAAAGCTTTTCTTTGGCAATGAATTGGTTTCATTTTTATAAACAAAATATAACAATGACAATGTTAATTGTTGAATTTATTTTTTAATTTAGTTGACAATTTAACGTGGGTTGGCAGCAAAGTCATTTTTGAACAAATCTGTGAACTGAAACAAAGCAGAAATCCCATGCGCAGCAGTATAAATCAGTTGTGCAGGGGTCAAACGCAAGCTTTGTGAAAGTGTCCAAAATGCAGAGCTGCACTTGGGTACATTATTTGTCCTTTACATTTTTCAATTGCAGCAAACATTTTTCATTTTAAATTCCTGTGGAATTTGACCATTTGCCTTTAGTAGTCTTGGCTTTCGCAAAGCTCATGATTTCAAGCCAGCACATGTTTTGCAGCTCCACTGTGAAATGCTGGTTCTCATTCAGAGTGGAGGTGTATTACCTTCTGGACTTTCAGGTGTCCGTGTTACAGAAACACATGTAAATCAAGTTATTTATGGATTGTAAAGGCTAAGCTAAAGGCGTGTGTTTGACCATAATCAAATTCTAACTGAGGTCTTTCCAGTGAGTTTCCTCCTGCGTCTTCTCCTGTGAGCTTTGATTTTTTAGTTTTTTAGGAGTTATATTCTATGGGGCCTCTGTAAAGTGCTTTGACTGTTGAAAGCACTGTTCAATTACAGCTGAATAGGAGGAAGCTGCCTTTGAAGCATTCTTCAAACAGGGTAAAATGCACCTCATGAGGTTAGGTTTTTTTAACTCTTGTGGCATTGGCTTCATCACCACTTTCCTTTCATCCCATCAGCAGTTTATATTTGGGATAGCGTCTAAGAGCACTTGGTCCACAGGTAATACTACAGAGGATTTCTGGTTATCTGGCCTGTGCACACAAGCCAGCTATAAGGGCTTTGTGAAGGTACTTTGTTGATGTAAGGAGTGACGGACCATACAGCGGAATATTAAAGAGCCAATTAAGTGTGTTTAAAGCTATTTAAGCAACTAATTAAACAGCCAGATAAGTTAATGGCTTAGAAAAGAGGAGAGTAAGAATTAAAAGCATGCACATGTAAAAAATAAAGACTTGTCCTGTTATGATACAGCATAAACATAAACTGGAGTCAAAGACTAATGAGATCCCAGTGAGTGGTATGCTTTTCCAGTAAGGTTAAAATTGATGTGTGAGTGAAGGGCAAACCTGTCAGTTATGGGTTGACCATGAACAACCTGAAATGTACATTAAGAGAGGCGCAAATGTGAGCTTTCCATGAGTGATTGCTGCTGTATAGAAGTTTAAAAACTTTTTTTTCCTTTTCTCCAGTACTGTGAAATGACAGTAGTTGAGTGTAAAATCTCATTTTTTAGAGGTCTACTGACCTTTTCTATTCTGCTCAGCACTGCCACATACTTCCACCATATAAATGTAAAAGTACTGAAGGATATCCATTAGACCACAGCCAGATGTTTCTGTTCTCCACAGCAACATTTACCGTAGCACAGTAGGGAGACGTCTTCAGAAGTGTAAACCTTAACTGTGGATAGAACCCTGCAGATGAGTAATTACAATGATTTAATGCAACGGTTACAGTTTCATCAGAAACTGAGGCAGAAGATTGACTCATCCTAACAACCCAGATCCATCCACTGGGGATATTATACAGTGAAGAAGCATTCACACCATTGATGTGTCCTCTTTTTTTTTTTGTTTTTGTTTTTGTTTTTGCCAAACTAAATGGCAGACAGATTGACAACCAGCTACTCTGAATGTTTCTCTCCCAACTTTCTTAAACTTTTTGCACATATTACTGCTGGGTTTTCAACTCATCATTGAAGTACATAATGTAAAAATGAAGCAGAGCCAGTTTTCTTGGAATCTCATTTTCGAGACCATCTGTCTCTCGTCAAAATCCTAATGGTTTAACCATAATTTGGAAACACTGTAGAAAAATACAATCAAGTTGAGATGGTATGTAGTAATTGTGTGGCAAAATGTTACTGGTTTATTTTTTATCAGTGTACACTAGAATTAGGAAATTATTCAGATAAATTAACAGTGTATATTCTCTCTTTCTCTCCCCACCTTCATCCAGATTGAGGCAGTAGATGATGATGATAATCAATCAGACACCTCAGTCACGGAGTCTAAGCTGACAAAAGGTAACTAACATAAGAAATAATACATAAATACACAGAAATTTGTATGACTTTCACCTCCTTTTCTTTAGTTCATTAGTTCAGTAAATGAGATACAAAGCCTTTGGATAAATATGTGTATATGTGAGTATACAGTAGATGCACATATTTACTCTAGTGTGAGTGTGAGTGTGTGTGTGTGTGTGTGTGTGTGTGCGTGCGTGCGTGCGTGCGTGTGTGTCAAACTGTAAATTGATACTTGTGCACAGCTGCCTGTGAGCCTATTGGTATTAATTCTCGCAATTTAATTTGGTGATATCAGGCTGGAAATGTCTATGTGGAGATGAAAGAGTCTGCTTACCACAACACTGATGGGACCCATAAACTTGCACATTTATGCAAATTAAGGCATGCTTTCACATAGACTATTGGGAGGCGACAGGTCACGTATTAGGTCAGGGAAAACAAATAACTAGTCAGAGTAGCGCACATTCAAACTATCCACCCTTCCCCAATATGGATCGAGGTCCTACATTATGGTTATTTCTTTGTGGAATAAGGCACACTGTACTGTATGCTCTCTGTGCACATGAGCAGACACATTTGATTCGCAAAATACAAATCAGTATTACACAGCATTGTGTGTATGTCTGTCAGTTTCTTGTTTTGTAAACTCTCTTTCACTCTTACATGTTCTTTGGCTCCCTTACCTTCCTATTTCTCCATCTCTGTTCTCTCTGTCCATCCCTCTCTTAATTCTTCCTCCAGCATCTCCTTTTTTCGTTGTCCTGAACCTTTTTCTGCACTTATTGTCAAAAACAAGTATTAATTGCTTTTGTCAATACATTTTTTATTTGACTGTCTACCTGTTATGGACATGTACTTGTCTGAATCAGTTTTATGCGCTCTAAATGACATTTCTCCTCCTGTCTCTCTGTGCCATTACAGCCGCTTTTGCCCCAATCTGTTTTGCCATCAAGGCAAAGGAAAATGACATGCTGCCACTGGAGAAGAACAGAGTTCGATTGGATGATGACTCAGACGAGGACAAGGTCTAGTTCTCCTTGGTCTATTCAATGCACATAGATCTAGACTTTTGGTATGGACAGAAAACTGATCCTTGAAAATATATACTTTTAGTACCTTGAAATTAACAAAAAATCATCATACATGTTTGTTTAAAGTTGCTAGAGGAGCAGGGACTGGAAGCTGTGATGGGCGGGGCTGAGATGGTTGCCAAGGAGCCTCCTCAAGTCATCGCACCAGAAGAGAAGAGACCCTCCCTCAGTCTGGAGGAGTTGGAGGCAAAACAAGGTAACATTATTTTCAAAAGATTGTTTAAACATTGTGGAAATTTAAAAACCTGATTGTAAAAAAAAAATATTGCACTGCTTAAGGCACTGTTCCTCTTTATACTCAAGTTATTAGGCAGCACCAATACAGAAAAAAAAAATAAGTTAAAGAAAGGACAGCCATTAAATGTATTAACATAAATAGGTTCAAGTCGCTACAGATTATTTAAATTACCTTCAACTTGAAAAAAATAATGTTTCTAATTTGATCTGACAACATTCAGAGTTTTATCTTCTGTTTCTGTATGTCAGTTTGTGCATTCAGAAAGTCGTCTGCCTCATTCTGCCTGTGATTGGCGGGATGTCAATAAAGCACCTGTGTTTAAGTTTAATTCTTTGTCTCGGTGTCAGCATATAAGTACCGGTGCTTACAAGACATCTGTTACACCCACTGGCATGTTCTTACTTTCTGGGAGGTGCTTTCTTAAACTAAAGAAACACATCAGCAAAGAAAAAACATGTACAGTTATACAGGCATATAATGATATAATTTACACATACAAAAATACTCTTTGTCCAGCAAGAGGTTTACACTCTACTTTCTCTGAGTAGTATTTTTAGGAACTAGACCAAATCTAACTCAGCTGATCTAATTAGATCACCAGAAAGTTCCTGCATAAGTGACTGAGAAAAAAAATTCCACTCATGCATGTTTTTATTTTCAAGGTTAAAGTCACTTCTCTAAAATATTTATATATTCTTATGTATCACTGGCCATTAATTTAAAAAGTAATAGGCTTTTTGCTGTAAGCTGTAAGCTATTGTACTTGAAGTTGATTCATTGCATCTTGTTATACTTCCACCCACACCCTTTAAAATCTGCGATTGCACCCTTTTTAGTTTAAAATTGGACAGTTCACCCTCCTCTGCAAGCGTCTTTGAATGATCACAAAACAGCTAAAAAATAAAATGACATTCCAGACATTTTCACATTTTTGTCAAACAAAAACTGACCACCAGCAAATGCCGATGCAATTGCAATTTTCAATAATCCATTTGACCTGACTTGTTAACCAGATGCACATGCCTTTTATATTAGGTGTATATATATTGTATTTATTATATATAGGTGTAAAAAGTAAGATTTGTACTGTCATCTCAAAAAATAACCATCATGTGTCTCTGTGAGTTGGTCAATACTAATGACTAAATGATTACTTGAGCAGGGGCTGAGATGTCTGTCTCCTTCATTCTCAAGCCAAACAAGCAAGTTATAAAGAACACTGTTACAGCATTTCGTCCTAGGATATATTACTTTTTGCTTGACATTTCAGTTGGATATCTTATGTCTGTATTGTCTAAATATTCCAGGATAGTGTTTGGTGTACACCTGAAAACTTGTTTTTTCATTCAGCTTCTTTTTCTGCAAGGGATGGGGTCCTACATTAATACACTATTTTCTGCCAGTTTTGGTTACTTCACATTATAGATTTCTGTATTTATGTTTTAGTCTATGCTCTTCCCACTGGCTTGAGTTGGGCGGTCGAAAAGTGATTTCAAACACTTTCTTGCAATCATGATTTAGCATTATTCCAATTAGAATGTGATGACAGTTGTGGGTTTGTTTATGTTGCTTATGTTGCCAAGTCACTGTCAATCAAATGTGATCAAACCAAACCCACACAGTCCCAATAAAGCAGTTTAGCTGAGTTTAAACACTTAATTAATAATAAATATAAATTTTTTTTAACATTACATAACCAAGTTCTCTGAGGCTTTAAAGTATTTTAAATGGGTGACAGTTAAAACAATAAGTAGCTGTTTGACTGGATAGTTAAATTTACTGAATCATAATTGAGCCTTTCAAGCTTGTTGCGGGTACTGGAAAAACTCTACACAAAGGAACTACCTTTTAGTGCCATAAAATCTCTCTTAACAACAATAAATAAAAGTGAGCAGTGTTGGCAGAAGTATGAAATTGTTTGTAGCAATTAACGCTCTTTAATACATAATGACGAGGGCTGGGGAAAACTGTTTGAATGTAGTATCATCTGTCTGTCTCCCTTGACTTGTTTGTGTGGGTGGGCCATGTGGTGGTGGTCACCTATCCGCCAGCTACGATAAGTGTGAGCACCACAGTGCGTTGCCGGCGTGGTAATGGTGCAGACCCAGGCTGGCGTTAGATTCAGGCGGACACGTTGGTCTCTAGTGATTGGTTAGGGAAAATTGAATCCCCCTCTCCCACGGAAATCAGTCAGAGTGGAGACAATGTCAGACTGCAGATGGAAATTGAGTGTGACGAGTTGATGATTCTCTCTGATCTCAGGCAAAAAAGAGGTAATTCTTGTCTGCTTTAGCTGCGGTTCCTCAGACTCCAGATCGCCTAGTTTGCCTGGGTGTAGTGTTATCAGGTGTGCCCTCAGGTTGTTCGTTGTCAAGTTATATTTCATTTGGACCTTGCATGTTTTGCAGATTACTTTACTGTATCTTTATTTGTTATTTTTCCTTATGTTCCACACATCGCTTCTGAAATGGAGTGGTTATCTCTGTGGGTGCCTCGCTTTCTGCCATTTCTGAGATTATAATGTTAGAGATTAATGTTAGCATATTGAATGTTAGATTGTGATTCAGAAAACTATATTGTTCATCAGATGTCACAAAAGCATTTTGTTTTCACACGCCGGTAGCGATAGCGAGACGGGCGACATTTGCTAACATTAGCCGACACATTTAATGTCACATTTAGGATAATTTTAATATTCGATTTATATGTGACTCCCGAAATTTGTTCCAACAGCCCTAATTCTGATGCAATAGCATGAGACTGCCTTACAGAGAGACATCATCGAGGTGCCAATCCTCTGTTGTCAGTTGTTCGACCGAATCCCCTAAAGACAGTGTAGTTCTTTAAAGAAGCTGATTTCAGCGTTTCATGAGATCTTGAAGGACAGAGCAGAACTGTAGTAATCTCCGTCAGACCTGAAAGACAGCTGCAAAATAGAGCCAGGAAAAATGGACGGACAGACAGTTAAGACAATTGTGCTACTTTTCAGCATCAAGGGGGCTGACAGGTCCCGTTTAGGTTCAGTGGAATAGCCTCAGAGTGTAATGTTCTCTCTCCGAGCTGACAGACGGCCAGAGAAAGAAGCTGGAAAAACCTAATAAATAGCCGACTGAATTGGCTTTTCTGTGTGGCAAAGTGGCTGTCAGTCAGCAGGCCTAACTTGATCAGATAGCAGGAGAATCAGTGGCAGACAGCAGGACGCTAATCTGTATTGATGGGCTGGAAAACAGCCACACACACTAAATGCAGTTTCCAGTGATAAGTACATGAATCGTTTGGGTCGCTGCAAACATTTCTCAGTGGATGTACATGTTTAATAGTGGTGGTAGAAGAACTTAAAATACCATTATATTTTAAATCAATATTGAGTTTCTATTCAGATGTTAGATATTCTGTAAATAATGTTGCCCAATGATAACATCTGTTGGATGCATAAGTAAGCAACTGCTTGTTAACAAGTTCGCCTTATCAACTTATAAGGTGATGGTGATATGTGAATCTTTCCGCTGTCCACAAGTGTCCAAAAAAACAGTTTTTGCAGGTTTAACAAACGATGAGCAAATTCTTACATATGACAGGCTGGAACTGGAGAATAGTTTGCACTTTGCTTGATAAATGACTTAAATGATCAAGTAGTTATCAAAATTGTTGTGAATTACATTTTTTGTCAACCGGCTTATCAGTTTATCACAAAGTCTTCTCATATTAAATTATATATATTTTAAATTGCTTACCATATAAACACACTGGACAAAAAAAGGTAAAGCAAGATTGTCATTCATCATAAGTTGTGTCAAATTAGTCTATAAATTCAGTAGTCAGACTCAGCCTGTCCAGGACTGTGTATTGTGTCACTGTCTGGGGTACAGCTGGATTCTGCTCCACTTGGCTATTGTTCACACTATACTCAAATATGATTTGCCTAGGCAGCCAGCCTATTTTTAATCCTGAAGAGATAACAGTAGCCCCAGTGGTTGCATAACTTAAACTTGTTTTCCACAAGCATTTGTCTGTTTTCTCTGTCTCACACATCCTGTTACTCTCTCTGCCCCATCTCATTCTTACCTATCCCCTACCCGTCTCTGTCACTTTATCTCTTTTCCTCATCTCTCAAAACCATACATCTTTTCCACCCTCAATTTCACTCAGATGTCTGTCTCCTCTTCTCCACCCACATGTTCCCTCCTACCTTGCTTTTTCTGTATAAACCTTGAATTGCATGAAATTACCTATCACCAGAGACTTAGTCAGGCCTTATCATTTCCAGCAGGAATTTTGTCAATCCACAGAATTTGGCAATTCAAAAATATGCAAGACATCACCTTAATTAGATGTGACAGTATGAGTAGAAAATGAAGGGCTGTACCCAACATTTGAAGCCTATATTGAGGTTTTTGAATGAAGTTTCGACTGTCATATTTGTTGGCGTCATCGCCTTTAAAAAATAAAACAATTTTGAATAAAGTGATTCACTGGTTTATATAAGTCAGTGTTTTTTATTTTTTATTTCCTGGGTCTTGTGGTTATAGAAATGTAATTTATGGTGCTGTTAAATTGCTGCTAGACCACCCATTAAGGTGCGTGCCTCCCTTTGTGTGCAGCAAGCGGAAGAGCGAACAGTTTTGTTACCGCAATGAAAATGTTGTTTTTGAAAGGCTAAAGACCAACAAATATGGATTGAAGCAGAATATTTTGTTAGGTAAAAACACATTGATTGATGAAATGATTACATCTACCTATTTTCAATACATTTTGACTTTACAACACTCTGGAGTTATTGGAAATGTTTGGCTCACACGAGTCGGAAACAATCCTACACAGCCACCCCTGGAAGTCTACAATTAGGATAATCCTAATAATATTAGTGTAGCCTAATCTTTATCTGCAACTGGGCAGAAATACTGGGTTTAAGATTGATGAATAGCATGCAAAAAAATAAAAATAAAATGTTGATGTAGAATTTGAATGTCAACCTTATGAATTAAGCTTCAAACTATTTGGTACAGCCCTAGGAAAATTACTGTAAACATTCCTTCTTCCTTGTCTGTCTTTCACTCTTCGTCTTATCTGTGTCTGATTTATTTTTGTTACCGTGTTTCGCTTTTTATGTCTCCATCCGTGTCTTTCCTCCCTGTATTCCCTCTCTTTTCATTCTTTTCTTTCCAAAGACCATTTACTCGTGGTCAGGAAAAAATTTGGCCGGGTGAAAACCAGAGCATACCCACTCTTTCTCTCCTTTTCAATCATTTTCTCCTCCCTCACAGCAATTTAATATAGGTATCTCTAGCTGTGGAAAAGACAGAAAAGGACAGTGCCTACAATTATTTTCATCTTCATCCAACCACCTCTCTTTTTTTCCCCTCTCCTCTCCCTGCCCTTAGCCAAGCAGAAACTGGAGGATCGTCTAGCAGCTGCAGCCAGGGAGAAGCTGGCCCAGGCATCTAAGGAGTCCAAGGAGAAACAGCTACAGGCGGAGAGGAAGAGGAAGGCAGCGCTCTTTCTACAAACCCTCCGCAGTCCCTTCGCTGGGGAGCCCGAGGCCAAAAGAGCTGAGCTAGACTCTGCACAGCTTGAGGTAAGTGACTGGTTGATAAAAGGGGTCAATATTTGTCATGTGCTTATGTATCTGTATATTTTTACCTAAAAGCTTAACCAAATCACCCGATGTCATATCATGAATAAATCCCAAATTGTTGATCCTATGTCCCAAGTTTTTCCCAAGTTTTACCCAAGTGTCATTTCAAGTCACATGTTGGAACAGGGTATCATCAGAGCCAGAACGGTGTACATGCAGTCTCCTTTAATTAGAATGTATGCCTTCTACTGTACGTCCCTATGTGTTAGCGAGATCCAATATTCAGGCATCATGAACGCCCCAAGCTGTGTTGATGAATCACAGCCTAAGGAGGGTGAGACTTAACAATGTAGGTTCGTATAAAGCCCAGTGCACACCAGATGATTGTAACCCTGATTTTCCACTTGCCGCCAGTTTTTGGAGATCGCCAGAAAAAGCCCCCTGCTGTGGGGAAAATCGACGCTCGATCAATATGTTTGAACCATTCTGTGACGTGACCTGGGAGCTCGCCGAGAGCTTGCCGATGCCTCGCCGAAGCCAGAAAAATATCTAGCAGGCTAAATATCTGGTCGTGTCTCATCCCGCCCGGCGAGCCATGAAACGACCTACAGCCAATGAGAGCAGACATGGGCTGGCTGGATGACAGCTCCTCTGCTGTAGCTCTCTGAACAGCCTTATCATGCATCTATTTTTACGGAAGGGGGACAATAATATAGTTTCTATCAGAATGAATCAGCACATACAATCACACACTGGCTTTTCAGTATTTGTGACCGTGTCGGCTTGCTGAACCACAACACCAGCAGGCAGCTATATGTTTTCATTTTGAAAATATTTATTTACCTCCAACTCTCCTGCAGAACAATTATTTCTGCTCACACATCCCAATCCATTTTCTCACCCATATTCTTTTCTTTCTCTTCCTTGTTTTTTCTCCGCAAATCAGTTCACAATTGTTATGCAATTGACTTGATGCAGCACACAAACATTAACATTCAGGTTAATAGCAGGTGGGTTACAGGTGGGTGAAATAATACATCATTAATGAGGAAAATATGAATTACATTCTCTAAAATGTGCAATCCCACCGCAGCAGCTTTATTGATTATTTAAATCTCTGGAAAGGCCGACAGGATCAGTCAGGTCCAGGTTCATACAGTGACTCCATCCTGTCAAGTTTATAACTACAATTTTTACACACCTCTGTCCACACAGAGTTAAAATCTTTGCTCTGCAATCACTCTGCATTTTCTTTTGAAAATGCAGAGCGATTATTATTATCATTATCATCATCATCATCATCATCATCATCATCATCATCATCATCATCATCATCGTCATCATCATCATGATGTTACCAGTTGAATTCCAGTCAAATCTTTGATCATAGTAGAAGGTTCAGTAAATGGAAAATCACACTTACTACAGCTGGCTCAGTAAACCCATACGAAAACAGCCTCAATCTTTATGTCGGAATAGGATTTTAAACAACTTGATACCAGATGGCATATATTCAAAGGTCTCGTATATACAGCAGATATTACACATTGTTAATGTTGGTTTTGTTGTTAAGCTGAATCTGTTCTTAACTTAGCCGAAAACTCAGCTTATAAGCTCCATTTATGAGCAGCCTCACTCCTGGGTTGTGACAGCAATTCCAATCAATCAAAAAGGAGGTTGGATTTGTATGCTGAATAAGTTTATCAATACGTAGCTGCTGGCACTGATAATGAAGTGTAGTATATTTTCCTTTATTCACAATGTACTGTTTTAAACAAAGACTGGCCTAGAGGCAGAGTCGATCTCGCTCAAGATCTAAAGGCTTTTTTTCTTGTCAATGTGGTAGGTATGAGTTGTTTTTTAGCCCACCTTTTTTAACACCTTCATGTTGTATGTTATTGACTACTGTACTTATCTATATAACACTTGGGTAAGCTGTTAAATTAACTTTTATTATCAATGCAGACAGTGAAGGAATCAAAGGGTTTTTTTGGCAGTAAAGGCTGAAGAGGTAGAAATGAATCATAGCAAACTTTCTGCTGCTCTTTCTTGTATCCTTTAACTTCCCCGTTCTCTTTTTTGGTGCCCCAGAGATAATGCAGGGTATCTCCATTTTAAATTTCCCATTGTTAAGTTTCATAAGAGTGCTGCAATAATGCAAAATGTAAAAGCCTTTTATCTGTCATATTAAACATGGACATAAAAGGCAAGAATACTTTATAGTGTAAATAAGAGTCTGTGGTGGTCATTTGATGTGTAGATTGCCTGTCCATTTGATGGATGTTGCATGTCAGCTCCTCATGTGAGCCCAACTGATGCGTGGTGAACTGGCCTATTGCCTTTTGGGCCAGGTGGCAGTGGGCAGGCTCCTGTCACTATTGCGCCAGCTCTGTCACTCTTCTCCAGATGTTCTGTGACTTCTGAAGTGGCCATCAGAGCGTACAACGTATCCTGAAGGGAACTACCAGCATTCAGGTCATTGGCCAACTAATGAATAAATGGATGTTGTAGTTGAATATATGGGCAGTTAGAGATTGTGAACTTCTGCTGGTTGGTGCTAAATCTACAAAGTACTTTATGTCTTAAAGGACTTGAGCAACATTTTTAACAAAGTCATTGGTAAACGTTGGACAGTCCATGTTAAAAAGAGACTTTCCAACAGGGCATTTTGGAGTGTAGTATGTGCTGGGGTGAAACTGTGAAATTGACAGTAACATGGATAATGACATTAAAGCATCTAATCCTTTTGTACTTTTAGTATTTACATTATATATTTTTTGAGTTGCTTTTGAAATTTCAAGAGAATTGTGTCTCCCTATTCCAGGACTGCATCAGGTTGAGATATGGAAAACTGAATGGTAAAATATTTGGTAGGAATAGTAAGGTAATGAGCATTCTGCTATCAGAGAGGGGGTACAGAATCAGTGCTGAAGTCAGATAAATAGGACAGTGCAAGCCTGTGTAATGATTTGTTCATTAGAAAAATCACTTAAAAGAAAAGATTTTACCTGGAGTTTGAACAAGTGAAGGGAGATCAGAATGGCTTTGAGGTGATTAAAACTTGTAGTTGGAGTGGATATTCTGGCAGCAGTATTTTGTAAGTTGATGCTGTATTTTGGAAGACTGAATGGTGCAATAGTGCTTGGGCTTTAAATTTAGTTGGGACGGATGCAAATGCTGATGCCATGTCTTTATAGGGTTGGCTGACTCGGATATGTTGATGTAAGCCCTCCATGTTTCCCATAGTGCTCATCGTGTTGTTTATGTGACAGCACTGTAGTAGCTAGAGTAAGCTGTCATGAGTAAACAGAACCCGCTGAATAAGCTTTGACTCTTTTAGTGCTGCAATTCTGTAACTTTGCTGTTTCTTGGTACATGCTGGCTAATCATGATATGTTTATCCCCTGCAGGGATTCCAGTAGACAAATACGATCAGTTTGGCAAAGTCTTGGGGAGCACAACTGCAATTGTTAAATTATAAAATGAAAAACTTATGATTAAGGCTTTTGTATAAACCTGAACAAATTCCCTCAACTGATGTCACTTGATTCAGCGTCAGTTAGGGCTGAAGACTACATGTTGAAAATAAATATAATCTGGGACTGATGATATGAAAGAAGGGAGGTCACCACACATCAGCAGCCCCTCCTCATCTCTGCTTGAGGCTGGAAGCTTGTGCCTGTGTTACCTACTATTAACATAAAGCACCTGTATCTTGGGCATTGTGGGTAATGTTGGCACCAGGTTTTGACGAGGAAGAATAGCGCGTGTAATAAAAGAGAGGATATCTCCAACATTGTTATGTGAGTGCAATGCTGAATTGATGGAGGTTTCAAACCTGTTTCAGTCATTGGCATTGCTGGATTCATCTATCTGTTAAAGTGATGTCGTTTTTTGTCAGACATAGGTGACTTTAACGTAAATATTTCTTATGGGTTCATTCAGACATGACAGGAAAGTTACAGAAAGAGCCCCAATGCTCTGGAGGGGAGGGGGGGCACTGCTGGGAACAGCAGTGAACTGGAGAGTAATGATATGAAGGAATAAGAGTTTTCTCAGTTCTTTTATAGGCTGCCATCCATGACGGATTTTAAAACTTATTTTGTTGTTGAAGCCTCAATTAATGAAGTATGAGGGAGGCTCCTCCTAATACATTTTCTCATCAGTTTCCCTATTAATAAGATAGAGGTTTCTGCTGCCTAGCCTAATTTATAATGTCTGACGGTGCACAAACATAGAATGACAGGAAGTAAAGTTAGAACTGGTTTATCCTATTTGAGCACATGTTGTATGTAAACTGAAAATATAGAGATGAGTACTGGTCTGATTAGTTTTTGTTTGTTGTTAGGCAAATCTTAAATGAGAAGAATCTCATTAACAATGTAAAATTGTCTCCTTCACAGTGTTTCATAGTTAATTAAACTGATATGATCTTTGAACATGGGAGATAATAATTAAGTAATAAATTGATTACTGTGATTTTAATAAGGTCAGCATATGTGTGCGTTTAATCTTTCTTTGTGCATAATTTACTTTGTGTTTAACTGTCGTTTTTATGTTAATCTGACGTCATTCGTTTGACATGTGCTGCATTGCATGTCATACAGAAAAGTCCGATGTAGTACGTTTGCCGCCCTGACTTTTACTTAAAAGTTACTCATATAAATTTGTCATTACTGTACATTTATGTAATGTGGTGTATATTTGAAAGGGGCTTTAGGTTGCTACTTAAAGTAGAAGTAGAAGTTGTAGTATATTTTTTATTAGTCATTAATTTCTACAGTACAAGTGTTGTTTTTTTCACCTTTACTTTAAGGTAACTTAATAAATTGTTTTAGTATAACAAAAGTCATCAAGACCCAAACAAGGCTTATCACTAATCCATACAGGTCTCTTTGGCATATTGAGAGAATGTCACTCCCATTGTTCCTCCTCTCTTCTCCTTTCCTCAGTATTCCATCTTCTCATCTCTTCTTCTCCTCTTCTCTTTTTCTTGTTACTCCTCTTCCTGTCCGAACTCCCGTATCTTGCCAGAACAGGAGTGGGAGGGCAGACATTTCCTCGCCTTGGTGTTGGGATAAGCTTCCCATATGTCAGTCCTAATTTTAAACCAAACTTGGTTTCCTATCATTTCATTATCTCTCCCTTATCCCATACACCAGATAGTGTGCAAACAGAAAGGTGTAATAAATATTCTTCCTCTCTCTACTTCCCTGCCTGTTTTTAGATACTTATTGATTGTCTTCTGTTGTTAGAACTTTCTCTTGTTTCTTTGTTGCCTGTACTTCTTTGCCTCACTTGCCTCCTTCTTTCATCATCATCCTTTCCCTCTCTGTTTATTTCTGTCCCTCCTTCTCTCTCTTTTTATGCTCCACCCATTTATACAAATTTTAGCAGGTTGGTTAAAAGGTTGGGTGATTGAATTGGCGAGATTGAAGTCACAGCACACATGCATTTCTCTTCTGTCTTCCGTATTCATTACTTATCACTCAGGCAGTCATAAAATTTATTTTAATGTCAGCATATAAAGCATGCCATCTGATATCTTTCTTTGTCCAGATACCTTTATAGTATCATGAATGCATACATATGTAAGATGGGTGATCCCAGGAGCAATCTAAGACCTGACCCTGGAAGATAAAAATCTGACCGTGGAAGATTTAGTGTCACGTTTAATCCCCTGATGGACTGAAGCCATCTTTTAAGGGTGAATCCAGCTCCAGGCCAATCTAATATGAGCAGACAGACCCACATTGGAGTAATTAGAGGGACTATGCAGCTGACAGTTGTAACTCAGTGTGTTGCCAGAGGGCTGCACTGTGTTGTGTAACCCACACCATTTAATCAGCAGAGTAAGGATTTTGTTTTCTTTCTTGTTCTTTGGAGGAAGCCGATTATGATCCCATGCCCCCTTTTAGGGCACATATAATTATTTATAGTACCTTGTTTTTAAAAAAAATCTCTGGATGTAAAGTTTTTTTCCCACCACCTTCTATTGTTGGAGCTACATCTATACCGCTCAATATTAAGAATAAATCAAGCACAGAATTACTTTTTATCCTTTAACTCAATGTTATTTTTTGTAATTCTTCCACTGTCATCTGGGGTGTATTACTCTGTAACATTGACAAGGTAGGACAGGGGGGTATTACATAAATAAATCTGTAATCTGTATACACAGCCAACCTTGTGCATCATCTGCATCTCCGAAAGTGGATGGGCCTCCACATTGATTGTTCAAGGATGTACAGAGATATCAAGCATTTGGAAATTAATTCAATGTCCCTAATGTCAAAGAGGGATACTGACTGCTTAATTTAATCAATTCATTATTTTTATTTGTTTTTTCTTTAAATCAATTTACAAGGGAAGGTCCAGCATCCAAATGTGTCCGTGAAAACAATGCCTTAACTGGTATTTTTGCTCTCTGTTCTTTTCTGTCTACCTTTTGTCTCTAGATACAAGAAGCCCTCTCTGCTCTGTGTGACCCTGCACCTCCTCAAGTGTCCTCTGCACCACCTGCATATGCTCAGGATCAAAGACCCGGCACAGGAAACCAAGGAGCCCATCGAAGCAGGGACGCCCCATCCTGCTCGGCCTCCTCATCCTCCTACACTACCTCCAGAGGAGCAGCTAGAGACAGAGACAGAGACAGAGATAGGGATAGAGAGAGACACCAAGACAGAGAGAGAGATAGAGAGAGAGACCGAGACAGAGACAGAGATAGAGATAGAGATAGAGATAGAGACAGAGACAGAGACCGAAACAAAGGGAGGGACAAAGACAAAAAGAAGAAAAAACACAAGAGGAGGTCAAGATCGAGGTCAAAGTCGAAGAACAGACACTCACTTCCCAGTGCCTACAGGAGAGCCCGAAGGTCCCGGTAAGACAGCTTGGACACAGCGTTGTACTCATTAAACTGTCAGGGCTAGGGCTGGTAGTCTCCTAACTATCCAACAATTCAATTTGATCTTGATTCAAGGAGCTGGGAGTTGATTACACAATGATTCGTGATGCCACTCAATTTTTGATTAACATTTTTTTTTTTTCACTTTATGACTATGTCATGTTAACTTTTGTGATTCAGCAAGATATATGAGCCTTTTGTCCTGACAGTGCTCACTGCAGCTTTCCAGTTCAGATCTTTATTGGCCTGCTGCTGGTCCCTACAGACACAGCGCCTTGGAAGGAGTGCCTATAATGTCTTCTGTTGTTTGATTGTGTTTTTATTGTTTTTATGTGCCTTGCTGCAAAAATAATTTCCTTTTGTGGAACAATAAAGATCTGAACTGAAATGTATTCTTTGACAGAATCAACTTATTTTTTAAAGGGGCACAGACCAACACATGCAACACATTTCACAGGGCATGAGTCAAGAAACAAAGTTATCTTTAAAGCACCTCTTTCTCTGGATGGTTATTTACGTTGCATTATCATATTATTATTATTATTATTATTATTATTATTATTATTATTATTATTATATAAGCTTTTCTTTACTCATATACTCCATGTAAACCTTGCCAAAGACCACTATAGACTCACTCACTTGAGATAATAATCAGTGTGTTTCAAAATAAAATTTCATTATTTCATATCATTACATTTGATAATCATCATGACCAGTCTTTAATATCGCCACAAACAATATAAACGGTATTACTTACTAACAGTAGTTGGAGAGGCAGGTCTGTGATTGGTACATCTTCTGGTAAAGGTAAGAGAGGTAATGTGACATGCTGGGAACATAATGATTAATAACCCTCTGTTTTATATTCCACTTCAGCTGAACCTTTAGTGCATAACACACTGCACTTACACCAACAAACATTAGTAGAAAATAATGTATCCTTCTGTCTATTTATCTCTGTTATCCTTTATTTTTATTTTCCTACTTCCCTCGAAAGATAAAGGTAAAAAAGGTGAACGTGAAATGAATTAATGAAACAAATGCAGCTGTAAAAGAGGAAGAATAAATAATAATAATATATGTGAGGATATTTGAAGAAAAAAAATTAACACATGGGGTAAGGGTTGAGAGGAGGTGATCTAAGTTAGAGCTTGGGCTGCTTTGTTTGTGCTTTTCATCTATTAAGCTAAAGTGAACAATATTGACCAGACGGCTTTGTTTTGCCACCCCAGCACAGGCTGACATTAACTCAGCTGGCCTGTTCTTTCTGGCTTTGTTTTTAGAGAAGGGTTATAACTTTCTGTAACCCTGGCTATTTCATGTGTGGCAATGACACGCATGCTCTGCACACCAGCCAGATGAGGGAGAAAATGAATTTAGCACTGCCTTTTATGGAAAGAAATCTGAGAACTGAATTAATCTCTTATATTATCTATAAATATTTAATACTGTTTCCTTTTCAAGCTAGTTTAGAAAGCAGTATTTACATAGTGAGAGTCCATGTGATATAATGTTTATTAAAGTAATTCAAGGAATTGTGATATGTTTTTGTCCTGTGGCCCAGTTGCACAGTATTTGAAATGTCTTTAACTGCCTTAATGTTATTTTTGCCACATTCAGGTCTTTAAAATAGCCTGATGGAATCATTGTGAACCTTGCACATTTCTCATTGGCATGTTCGCACTGTCACTGTCTTATCACCCTTGTTTCATCCCTTTTCTGTTCTTGTTCTTCATTTCAAATTCATCAGCTCATCTACCAAGATCTGTCTTCTGTAATTAAATGGCTTCTGCCCTTGCACTTTCTTTGTCCTCCTGCCCGGCCAGATCCCGCTCACACTCCCCGGGGAGAAGGGACAGGAGGGGCCCCTCGTCAGAGAAGAGACGTGAAGAGAGAGAGAGGGAGCGCCATCATCCCGGCAGCAGCTCCAGCTTTCCCAGGGGGCATTCGAGATCCAGGTAAACCTAACAGCAGGTGTCATCGATCTATAGTGACTGAAAACATGGATTATTACACCTGTCAAGGCAGAGAAGGGCACTAACACTGCCACAATAAGGTGTTCATTTGTAAATGCTTTATATGTTTCTACTTAAATGCTGTATGTAGACTGTGGTGTTAGCATCTGAATCTAAAATATTTTAGTTCCTGCAGTTCCCGTCTCGCTTTTGTGTCCTAGGTCCCCTCCTGAAAAAAGGAGGAGCACCTTGTTATCCTCAGGACAGATGCAAACTGCGGGTTCCTCTCTCTCCCCATATTCCTCACCCAGCAGAGTTTTGTCCCCATCGGCTAGTTCCGCCTCCAGCCTGGCCCACTCCAGGTAACCTTCTACAAATGTGGCAGTCGACCAGCTAAGCATTTAGATTGCTTTCCCAGGTGAAACTGAAAGTCTCTTCACTCATGAAAGAAAAGGTTGTGTGGAGGATTTGGGCGTAAAGCTGACAACTGAGAACATTTATACAATTTACACTTCTTTTGCTTAAATGTGTCTTTTTTTAGACCAATACATTGTTGCCTCCAGGCTCGTGAAGCTTGTGTCTCTTATCAAACAAACAGAATCACTAATGCACATAAACACATGTGATAGTTCAGTACTTTAGCTGTTGGCTATTATAGCAAATTGTCAAAATTGCGCTGCCTGATACACCCTGTCAAAGGCCAAACTGAAGAGGACGTCCAATTAATATTCTCTCTTTGAAGGCTTTGGACAAACACTAACTCGACGTAAAACACTACCATTGTTTTACTGTTCTTTTTGGTATTCAATCTAAAGCATTGATTGTTCGCAAACAACCGCCCCGTCAACAACAATTGTCCTATCATAGTTTAGCAGCCGTAAGAAGGCACAGCAGGCCTGTCAAGATTTTGATTTCCCCACATGTTGAAGTGGTGTGCGTGCGGCTGTTGTAACAAAGATACTTAGCGTTTAAAGAGATTGAGAAAAGTGCAAGGAATGGATTAAAGACACGTGTTTATCTGCTCTAACGTAAGCAGCAAACATTAGCGTGCAGTCATGTCTGTATTGGATTTTGGAACATTTACACCCCAGTCAAACTTGTTACCCGCGATAGCGTTACGTTCATCATAGTCTGATAGTGAAACATAGTGTAATATGAACAATAAAGCCTAAATCTAACCCACGTCTTGCATGTCTAAGTATAAGCAGCCAAACAGTGTTTAGACTTTAGGTTAGGTTCAGTTTTTTATAATAAGTGTGAAGCCATCATATTGAAGGCCTGTTTAAAGGAGTCTCCTTTCAAAACGAGTTAGCTGAAATATTTAAGTCAGCCACAGAGGCAGAGACAACGTTTTCAACCAACTCATGATAATAAGCTGGGTAGCTACAGCTAAAAAAAAAATCTCCTTCCGGCCAGAAATGAGAAGCCTGGATTTCTTAATGCACTGCTTTCCCATCCAGAAATCGGGAGACTGCATCAGTTTCTGTAGTCTTGTCATTTTCATCCACGTGTAGTGTTCCATCATTGCAAACAGCAGTATCATCCGAAAGATGTGTCGAACAGAACTGTAATTCTGTAATACTAGCTTTGTGAATATGAAACTCTAGTGGGTAAAACAAAGCCTGGGCCTTGTCTGTGGTGTCCAAGGAATTCTTAATCCAGTATAGACGGAGACTTGAAGCACTAAATCTAAGGAGCCAGTAATATGATGGCTTAGTGCCAACATCCTTCAGCTTCACGGCCATGAGGCACAAAGATATTCAGTGCAACGGACACAATCTCTTCTGATGTCTAGGGGTTGTTGGTTTGCTGTTTTATAATATTTCCAACAAAGAAACAATTAGAGCTGCATACATTAACTTTTGAATGCTAGAGGGCAAAATGTAGGGCAACATGGACTGCAAAGCAAAGTCACGGCCAAATCTCCCCCCACCTTCCCCTCCCTGTCTGTTCCCAAACAAAACGTTCACCCACTGTACTACAGGAGCTAAAGTAGAGCAAGCCATTTGCAGCACCAGACCACTGTGGATAAAGGTGAAACATTCCTTCCATATGCACCAACAAAGGAATCACTGTTGTGTGTTCAACCATGAAAAGGGTAATGGTACTGAGCTTACTGAAGTAGATTAGGTGTAATTCATTCTTTTTGAATCAAATTCACTTTTAACTAGAGCTCAGTTTTTTTTTTTTTAAACCTTATCCAGTAGCATACTTTCAAGAGAGGAGCCATGTGCAAAGAGATTTTGTAGAGTGTGGGATGGTCAGTGTACAGAGGAGGTGACAAGGAGGGGGCTGAAATAGAGCTCGTCATCAGTGCAGGAAAGGACATACTGTAAGAAAGCTGGAAAGTGGCAGTTTACTAGCTGGCTTGCAGGTAGGTGATTGAAAGGAACACAGTAATGCCGGCCTTCACATTACATTGCGTCATATCACTTTAAGCAAATGTCAATGTTAATTTATGCAGCTCTCAAATCTTTACACATATTGAAGCAATGCCCTTCTGCAGAGCAGCAGCGTCAGATGTTAGATTGGAAATGCATATTAGTAAAATCGATTTGTAGGTGCCTGAATATCACTGATATGTCACGCATTAGGTGGCAGGATCTGGAAGGATGAGATTTGGAACACACGGTTATAGTAAGAGCTTGTAATAAGGTGCAGCAACTAACATTTCGACCAAAAAGCATCTTCGTCAGAGTAAGAAGAAAAATGTATATATATACTTTTGTATATACATTTATATTTATATCTCTACATAATAGTTAAATGCTTACCTGTGTTCTGCTTTGTTGTCCTTGTTTTTTGCTTATTTGTCTTATTTATGTGTAATTAAATTGAGAGCAATGGAAAACCCAGAGTCAAATTCCTTGTATGTGAACACAAATTATTATAGAAACTATCAAGCTTTTTAGGAAACATAGAACATCCATGAAACACACAATGGATTAATTTCTCAGAACATTCATAGAAAACAAGATAAATTAATTTCCTCATTTAATCCATATGGCTCAATTGTGTTCAGTGTATAAATCCATTAGCTTTCTCTGTGTAACAGTTTGTTTACAATGTCCCGTCCCTTAAGAGATGAGGAAATCTTTTCAATATCCCAAAATTTCAAAGTAGAGGCCAATCCGTGATTTGCATTCAAATAATAATGGAGATTCTTGGTGCAATTAGCAGTTTTAGAGCTTAGAGATAGTTTAGTTTGGCTGTCATTCACCAGACCACAGGGGCATTTCAGTACACAGATACCATGAGTACTACTGCAGTTTATAAATGATAGGATTTTGAATTTCTTCCCCATGCGTGGGTGCACTAACTCCTTCCTGTGGAGTTAGAACAGTGAGCAAAGTAAACACACCGATAAAAGCTGGCAGGGGGAGATGGTATCCAAGTGGACAGCAGAGGTTTGGAAAAGATATCCCTCAAAGAAGGATTGCTTGTAGGACGTGCTAGTGTTAAAGTATTGTTTGTTTTCTGTAAAGACGCTGGATTTTAAACAGTTGAAAAACAAATTCTTGATGAAGTTTGGCGTTTGGGCATTTTATCCAATAGGGAATGTTTGTCTGTGGCCACTGCTCTCTGAAAAGCTGAGTCTATATATGTGATAGTGTATCCCCTGG
Organism: Lateolabrax maculatus; assembly: GCA_031216445.1. Lineage (NCBI taxonomy): Eukaryota > Metazoa > Chordata > Actinopteri > Acropomatiformes > Lateolabracidae > Lateolabrax > Lateolabrax maculatus. The sequence continues at coordinate 13,596,657 of CM062219.1, forward strand.
TCTTGAAGCTTTCCTTTAGTTCAGTGGTTTTTGACTGGAAATCATCATCTTCACTACAGTTTTGGCGTAGCCAGAGAAATTGTCCTTTAGGAATGTTTTTAATAAGATTTCTTAAGTTATTAATGTCTTCTCTGAGGGGTGAGTTTTTGCTGACTGATTGCTGGAAGATGGTGATTTTTAGTCTGCCGTTATCACATATGGAAATCATGACATCTAAAAAGTTAATATGTTTAGTATTTTACTCCATAGTAGGGTGCAAATAATCAGCTGTGGCAATTTTTGAGCGCTGCCTCTCCAAATTATTAGAATTTCATTAATATATCTCTTCAGCAAAGGAATGTTAGAGAGTATTTGCAGGATTGAAAATGTATTGTTCTTTCTATAAACCCTTTACAGGACAAGCGTATGAGAGGACAAAGGAAATTCCCATGGCTGTGCCTCATGTCTGCACAAATATTTTCCTGAATATTTAAAAAAGTTCACAGAAAGAATCGTGTCACTAAGGTCAGCGGAAAACTTGACTTGAAGAAGTCCATTTCATTAGCAGCGGAGAAGTTGGAATCTCTGTGTGTGCCAGCAGAACGCTCTCTTGATACAATATTGATATTATTGATGATATTTTTTGGTCCATGCCTGTCATATACAGTACAGGGCCATCAGAAAACATTAGTTGCTGCACCTTATCAAAAGCTCTTAATATAATCATGTGCTCCATCTTTCCAGATCATGTCATGCTTTAGCTTTTGTAAATCACTTACATACACGGAGTGACCACAAAAATAGAAACACCTCTTGGCCAAATGCAATGCAAAAATGTTATTCTTTTCCAGCCAGGGACTTTAACATAGTTTTGGAGGAGCCATTTATGTAGTCGGTAAATCAATATCAATACATTTTTAAACTTTCCCTTGTGTAACTAATTCATGGAAATGTTTAGCAACTAGCGTTCAGAACTTGTATTTGCAGATCTTTGATTTGTGGAACCCAGTGAACTATGATGTTTTCCCCAGAAACAGTTTTGAATGATGACATACCCTGTAAATATTTGTCGTGTGTACAGGAGACAAACATTAGTCATCCTTTTTGTGTGGTTTGCTTATAAAGAAGGTATTTCATAAACCACAATTTCATGCTTTTAAAAACATTGTTTTTGTCCAAAAACATCCAACGTCGCCCGTCTATCAGCGAGGTGATGCCATTTGCTAAGGTTAGAATGTTCTTGTTTCTTTTATTCTTTTGCCTGTCGGCTGTAAGTAGTAATTGGCCAGTCTTTTCAGAGAGCACAATTATTAGAGCAACCATTCCAGCAGGATATTAGCTTTTTTATATATTTTTTTTTCAAGTTGTTTGCCATCAGAAGTTTCTGCATAACCTGAGTAGGTGCCTCACTGATAAACTGTGTGTATGGATGGAGTTGGTTTCTGTCAGTTTGGGTATATTTCGCTTTATTTTCTACAAGGGATGGAACCATAATAATCCCAAGTTATGTATGTAAAGACGTGTAATAGCCAGAATTGACTGACATACACGGATACAGACCAAATTGTCCTGCTTTTTCAGGGGACTGAAGCCTGAAAACTTCATAGCATCAGCAGCAGTGTGTTCTGCAGTTTCTTGTCACCTGTTGTGTTCAATCAAATTGATGTGGATACTTTTCCTTTATTGAAAATATTTTGATAAATTATAAAGTGTTAGACAGAGCTATTAAGGTGAATTTGAGGCCTGCAATTTTGGCATTTTTGATGTTTGACTGCATGATTATACAGTATATTTGCTACGTTTGACATTGTTGATGTTGTGGTTAGTTTTTACTTGTCACTTGCCATGCCTCTCTTACCTCTCTGTCTTTTCCCTTTCCTCTCCACTCCCTTCTCTGGCTCTCGATGCCTTTCCAACTCTGAACATTTCAGAAAATATCATGAATATTGTATGGCCTCTCCTGTTGACATGATTGGTTTTCTCCTTTTCTTTCTTTTCTTGTCTCTCTCCATCTCTTCTCTCTACAGGGGTGGTTCTCAGGAGAAAGACAAGGCAGTGTCCTCATCCATAGTATCCTCTGTTCAGTCCAAAATAACTCAGGTATTGTTCTTTGCTTTTATCCAAAATATGTGCTCTACTGAACTGTACAGCCTACTGAATACAAGTACTGAGTGTTCTGCGTTTCCATCATGTACAGAGGAAGTTCGGAAAGTGCTGTTCATTTTCACAAACAAAAATAGAGCCTAGTTTTTTTACTTGTCTTGAGAAATGTTACGTGCATCCATTTTTATTCTATCTACATAGTCTGCTTTATCTACTTTATGTTTGTACAGTCTTGTGAAGCTTGCAGTGCAATCAGCTGGTGGTATTTTCCTAGGCTGGAGTTTCTGGTGTTGTGTTGCATAACATTATTGAAAGGTGTTACTGGTATTTTTTTCTACTCATACAGAATAACACGTGGTGTCAGCACAGTCATTAGCCATATGTTACCGTTTAAACATACCAATAGAAGTTTGCATGCTACAACTGTAGCAACTCATCCTGACTCTCATCCACCCCTCCGTGGAGCATACCCCTGAATTTACAAGGAGACAGGCTAAACATGGCTAAATATTGATTGATGTCAGTTGTGCAGTAGTGCAGAGTTTGGAGGCCTTGGCGAAGCTGCCCCTTGACTACAAAAATATCTCTTTGGACATGGGATTTCACCTCTCTGCTGAGGAAGGAGGCAGAGCTAAAGTGTGGTCCTGAAATTGTTTGTCTTCCCGCACTTGCGAAAAAGGGAGTTATCACTTTTACTTAGGTACCGGAGGTTACAGTCAATAAGTTGTCACTTAGAAATGTCATGATATGTCAATGTTGTGTTCACAAGTTGTTTCAGCTGCCCCAGAGTGAAGTCAGTTACTGCATGTTGAACAAAAGCATGTGGAGGCGTGTTTCTGACTTCCACTGTCTTCAAGGGCTCCGAGAAGCCACGGTGTGCTGTTGAGTGTTAAAGAAGTGTTAAAGCATATACACTTCTGTCCATAAAATTATAGTCATCACACACTAGGCTCTGCATGCAGCCACTCTTTCAGAATAACAATACTTTGTGCATTGTACTTGTTTGCCCTGCGGGAATAATGTCACAATTGCACTTGCATTTAACAGTAATCAGTGTAACAGTTAGATAAACTTATTTCTGACAGTCAAACTTTTGTTGATGTGGCACAGACTCAGAACATTGATCTTAATCGGAACTAAGGGGCCTAGTTTGAACATTAGAAACAGCCACAGACCAAAGTAGACAAAAGAATATAGTTGTGTCACATACGTTTTTCTATATAGCATACTGTAATGTAATGACTGGTTTGTATGTGACAAATGAAATATAGCTAAGTGATGGGCCGTGTCTATGTTTTGATTAACTGTGGAACATTGTGTTCGTCATTCGGGTGCCAGAGCTCACAATAAGAGGCATACTGTGTCGGAATAACTGGTACACACATTACTCACAATGTAACCTAACACACACCCCACCAATAAATTCTGACCCCGGTACACATTTTTATTATTTTATACATTATAATTTCCAATTTGTGGCCGCTATCATGCTGCTTTCAGAATTGCACCTTAATTAAATGCATGCACACGTACCAGTTCTGGAAGAAAAATATGTTGTATGATTGGCAGAAAGCCATAAGCTGTGAAAAAAGAGGTGTACAGATCACTAAATTTATCTTTTATTAAAATTAGCAAAAAGGCTCTAAAGTGACAGAAACTCTAATGCGAGCTGCAGGAAAATGTTCACCTTAAATCAGTTATCATTTAGACAACTGTTCAATTTCCTGTGTTTTTTTTTTGTTTGTTTTTTTTTTTGGTGTTTTTGTCTAGCTTGCCTCTCTAGCACTTTAGTGCAATATTGTGATATACTATTCGTTTACTTCATTTTGACCACTGTGGAAACATGGAGAAGCATCCCTCAGGACAAACTTCAAAATCAATTACCCTGATTTGTCAAAAGCCTTAAATCCATTCCAAGATGAAAGACCTTTCCGGAACTGTCTCATGGCTTAAATTATATGTGCTTCTTTTCATTTCATTTCATGTGCTTCTTGTGCATTTTCAGCCTAGTTCACCATGTTTGTTTAATTATCCTGAAATGTCAGTCATTTCATTTCTACTTGGCGCTGAATTGCATGAAGTGGTGCAATACTTTAATGTATTGATTCTCACGCAACCAGTGTGCAACTAAATGTATTAAACCTGGAGAGTAGGGTCTGGTGTGTATGTATTGACAGTGAGTGTGAACTGTAGCCTCAGTTATATCTTGTAAGTAAATTATTAAGCACTGAAAGTATAAACAGTTAAGCCTACAAGAAAAAACAGTGTTGCACTGAATGCAGAGATTCTGCAGTGTGGACAAGAAAGCAAGACGCGTTGGGACTAATTGAGGTCAATAGAGTGTGAATGAAGAGAAAACACTATTCTGTGAACACTGGTACAACTTACACATCATTTGGAACATTTTCAATGGCCAGAAGAGAGAAAACACAGAGAGAGAGAGTAACACAGTGTGTCTCAGAGTGAGTGTCCGGTGTTTACTCACTAGATGCACTGCAGATGCAAAACCGCACATTTCACAGCTCTTGATGCTTCTCTCTCATCAATAAAAACATCTTATTTCTTTCTCATTGTGTCACACAAACAAACAATTTCTTCTCCCGCCTTCATCTCAACATACCAACATGAGTATTAAAGCACGCTGTTTGCTACTGCTGCAACATGCACAGATTCACAACCACTAACTACTTATACCCCATCTGTGATGTTTTACAAACACATCTTGAATAATTCAGGGCATCCTCATCTGCCTAATGGTCTCTTCTTCCCTGAGGGTGCCTGGTTGCTATTCGCCTCGTCCCATCTCTCATTTTCCTCCTGTTTGTCGTTCTTTCCCTATCTTCTGTCCCTTCTTTTTCTCTTCTATACAATTGTTGTGGTTCACTCTGTTAGATAGATGCCTTGTGCACTTTGAGAATGGCCTTTAGACTTGCACTGGGTATTTTTTTTAACATATTTTGGATCTGTAACAGTTTGTGTTTTTTCTTTTTGAAAGTTAAGACAATGGAAGGGCTTGGTCAAATATAGTCTTCAAGACATGGTAACATAAAGAAAAGTTTAGGACAACTTATCTGCGGCAAGTGTGTGAATGTGTATGTGAGATGGAGAAAAAGTTCAAGTTGTTGTATAGCTCCCTCAAGGTATTTCAGAAAATTGTGGTGTTATTTTTTAACCCTGCAGTCTGGCTATGTTAGCATTGAATTTGAGAGAGAGAGGAGACGCTGCCCCAGATCTTTTTTTCCTCTATCACTGATACACTTAAAATTAGCAAAACCATGCTTCTAAAATAAGGTCAGTGGGTAATGAAGCAACCTAGTGAGTGACCTGCAGCATGTATTTACAGTAACCAGGTTACAACAGTGCATGTATACACGTTCCCATAGTGCGCACATAACCTTGTTTCTCTGAGTAACCAGGTTATTTAAATGCATGTAAACTCACTGAATGGGATAAAATGACTGTAACGATGGATTACATGCAGCATCATTCCCTGTGAATCCCGCATATAGTTAGACAATTTGAATCCCTTGAAGGAATGGCGGACTCCAGCACTTACAATGAAAACAACTATATAGAGGAAATTACAGCATGTGAATACATTGAATGACTAATGACAACCTCAAATAGTATTCAAAAAATTGTAAAAAAAAAAAAAAAAAAAATAGCATGTAATTGCTACATCAATTTTACAAGGATATCATCAGATTTAAATATGCAAATGATGACTTACTGTGTTAGAATAACAATCGCAAGTCTCTGTCAGTCTGAGCAGTCAGCCGTGGGTTTGCACTATTTCACTGTTTTCAAATGTATTCTTGTATTTATGTTTTATGAAATGTCAAATGATATAAGGAATATTTAGGTTAACAGCCTACGCATTGTTCAGTGTAATTCTTTGTTGTATTATGTAACCATAGTTGGCTATCCCGTGTATGAAAGCTGTAATGTAACTTTCAATTATTTATTAATGTTATACAGTTTCTGCTGTACTTTAATTTGCAGAGAAGCTTGAAACTGACAAGAATTCAACTGTACTTTGAGCTTTCCACTAAGTTGATAATAATTTGGATCACCGCCTGTCACATTCCGTGAACACTTCTGCATGTGTGTTTGTGTATGTGTATATTCGGATACACCAGGGTTTAGAGAGAAACAGCCTTTAGAGTGATTTGATATGACAGCTCCTTCCCTCTGTGATTACAGCTGTTAATTTGTCTCATCTGTCAGGAGAGCTCTACGGTGGATATTTGTCCATGCGTGTATGAATCACTCTTGGGGTGAAAATGAACACTTCCTGCTCAGCAGTACAAGGTTTTACCCCCTGGACAGCGCATTTAACAGCAAATTTTAATTTCTACCTGAAGACAGCAGGAATTTAATTTTGCATTTCGGCAGCTCTCTACTTCCTACAATTTACTGTATTTTTCTCTGTTTAGCCAATTAATTTTTTTTACAACTTTCTACAAATGATTGTTTATTTCCTATCATTGACATATTTACATAACACAGTACTGTTGGCCACTAAGCAGGTCAGCTGCTAAAAAATGAGGATTAGGTCCCTGTAAATACAAGTGTTTGGGGAGGAGATAATTCATCTAATTCTCACTGCTTGTAGAGGGTTATTCTGTACTTAAAATATGCCACGTGTTCATATCAACCTTAAACATGAGGTGGTAGTTGTGAACCCAGAGGGACACAAGTATACAGGGGCAGGCAAAAACCAGAGGCAAAACAAAACAGTCTGAAGGCTGCAGACTGGGGAGTTGATTTCCAGTGGGAAAAGCAGTACTAGCAGCTCTTTGACACTACAAGGAGTAATTTAAATTAATAATAGCATGAATGTTCATTGAGGAGCTGTAATACACTGGGAATGAGAGAATTGCATTATTTTATTCCTCGTTAATTATACGTGTCAATTACTTCAAAACAAGATAATTTGCTCACTGCTTTGCCCTCAATACTTTCGATGCACCGTGTTCAGAATCAGAGTGGAATATTGTGTGGAGGGAAAAGAGCAATGGGGAGAGCACACATCCCTGGGGGGCACCACTGCTAATTATCCGGACGCTGGATGTGATTTTCCCCAGCCTCACCTGCTGCCTCCTGCCTGTCAGGAAGTTTGTGATCCGCTGACAGGTGGAGGTTGGCACAGTGAGCTGAGGGAGTTTAGAACACAGTTGTTAATTGTAGATCAATTGGATTTTGTCATCGCAGTTATTTATTATAGTTGGAGCAGAATCAGCAGATGGGTGTAGGATTAAGAGCCATTGCTGGCTTCAACAACACACACAATCTGATTTAATATCCTTCAGGCCCCCCCCCCAGTGTATGTGGTTGCTGTTACAGCCCATCCAGCGGTAATGTTATTCCCACAGGTGTGTAAGAAGTGTACAGTCTTGGCAAATGTCATACCCATGTTCCTGCATGTGTCCAAGTGTCTTATATCCCGCTTAAATTTATTGACCGTAATCCAGTGTGAACTCATCTCTCTATTTCTCTTTTTGTCTTCTGTTCTTAGGATCTGATGGCCAAAGTGCGAGCCATGCTTGCCACCTCCAAGACTTTCCAACCTCCCAATTCCTAAAGAGGGCATGGCTTTCCACTAGCCACGACAACTTCGACCAGTCAGGGAGCGGCATTCTCCAATTTCCTGGAGATTAGTTTGGCCTGGATCTGTTTCATCTACCTAAGTTTGTCATCATTTCATTATTTCATCTGGGTTTGAGCGTCTACAGATTCAGTAAGGCTACATTTTGTCTTCTGTAGCATTGTAAGAGTGAGGCGAAGGCATTCATTGAGCTGAAATATCTAGTTTCACACCTGACCTGATAAAACCGCTCATCAGCTGGGAGATCATGTCAGCAGTTGACATATTTTGGTGCCGAGAGAATCAAATGTGGATATAATCCATGTGTTATTTTCCAGTTTTAAAACACTTCTCCCACATGGTGACAGTCATTCTTTGCAGCATTACCTAAAGCTCCTGGAGGTCTGTATTCTCTCCTTCTATGAAGGGTTGTGTTGTTTTGATAATTTCAATCCTCCCCACTCTCCTCTACTATTTTCTGCTGTTTTCCCTCTAATTTCCTCCCCCAGCTGTCTTTTCTCTCCAGCACCTCACCCGTCTACTTGAGAAGCTGTTTTACTTTTCTTCTCTGTCCTTCAGCTCTAGTGCGTGGCCTTCTATTTCTGTTCCTTGTTTGTACTGTAATGAATTTAATGCAAAACAACTTTGTAATCCAAACTGTCAATAAAGTTTCAATTATGATGTACTTGTGGCCCTTACTCCTTTTTTACCTTTGGATTTTTGTATGCAACAACACAAGTTGTAAAATAGATTAAACTGTTTAGGGACGGTTTACTTGATACTGAACTCCATTATGACACAACATAGTGCAAATCTTAATACACTCGGCCTCCTCGCCCCTCTCAGTCCTCCTCTTCACTGTCAACCATTTGGGGTACACTGATAAAATGGAAGAAATTATGTTTACAGCCCCCAAACCTTCACCTCCATTGAGTGTATTAAGTTTAATGTCACAGCAGCATTGCTGATAAACTGCTGCTGCTGAGATGGCACCGGCTGACCCAGTGCGCAGATAATTGTTAGTAGGCTAGTACGAGCTCATGTGGGATTAAATGGTCAGAAAGATGACCCTTTCCAGGACATGCAGAGTCTTAAAAGTAATAAATAAAATGTCAAAATCAATTCTAAAACAGGCAACCAATGAAAAGACATTTAAGCTGTGGAGATATGGTCCTCTCTCTCCACTCATTTAACATTTTGCTAAAGCTTAAGACCAGTAAACAGAGCACTGAGAGAGAAAAAAAAAAAGTCTGAGCACACAGACTCGAAGCACATCATGTAACCAAGGTAAGGTGCACTACTCTGTTTGTCATCAAATTATCTGACAACACAATCATTGTCCAGTTCAACAATGCCTCAGGTGTGCTGACATGGTGCCCGGACAACAACCCCTTCTTCAGTGTCATAAAACTAAGAAGTCCGTCATTCCCTACAGAATACCAAAGAGCAAGCACAACAGTCATCCCTTCAGACAAGCCTCAGTTGCTCAGGGTCTATCTTGCATGTAAACTGACGTTAAAGACCTTAAAGAAGGTCTTTAAGGCGCCTGCCGTCAATACCTTTTACAGATGGAACATCAGAAGCATCCAAACTGCTCTGCTGACCCCGAAGGCTCAATGGTCCAAACCTCCTCTCACTACCGCAATAGTCAGTTCTCCCCTTCACTGTCAGGGAAACGCCACAGTAACATTAGAACCTGCAACCTGCGATTTTTTTTTTTCTACATTATTGTTTCCCCACACTATATTGACAGGTTGTCAGAAACCTACTTGGCAAATTAGAATTCCACTGTTTACTGTATGTACACATGCATACACATTGCATAATACTTTGTCTGGCTGGTGGACAAAGTAACCGTTCAATATAATACTACACTACTTAATTAAATCCATTTTACCTTACAGCTGTTGTCATTTGAATCAGAATCACATCTGTTGGTCACTATGGTTAAGACCAAAACTCTCGGACAAACACACTTGTTCTGTCTTAACTCTCACAAACTCCATAGCACCTTGTGGATACTGCAGGGTGGACAGGGAGATTTGTGCCTCCCACCAGGCAACAGCACCCGAAGCCTGGGTGTCATGTAGTGCTGCGCCTGGTCTAGTGAGTGTTACTCTTAATGACATTTTGGGGTAACACCAAAGCAAAGTTCTGCTGGTACTTTTAGAGCCCTCACTTTACTTTTTCTTTCTTCCTGTGTGGCTCCACTTTGAAGGGACGGAGCTGAACATCTTACAGAGAAGGTCAAAACCGCTATTCTGTTGGAAGCCATCAGCTGTCTTACATTTGCCAGCACTTTTTCTTTGTACGGGGGGTTCTCCAGGGCAAGCTGAAAGGTTCTTTATTGATTTCACTCTGGATTGTAAGGTAACTGAAGAGCTGTTTTAAAGTAGTTTAGAGTAGGTCCCAGTGAAGTATTAGGTACCCTGTACCCTCTAAGTGGCTACATATTGTAATAAACCTTGATTTAAGGTGGTGGCAGTTGTAGCTTTCAGCCTGTCCAATTACTTAATATTCATACCTAAATCAAGGTTCATTACATTGGTGGCAGCAGTGGGATACGCTCTAATAAATAGAATTTACTTGCAGGAATAAGTCTTGTTTTTCTCTCTTAATGGTCCTTGTCCAGCACCACTGTTGCTTTCCTTGGAAATAGTCCCATCTCAACCCCCCACCCAGTCTCCAGAGAACTTCACTGGGATTGGGCAGAACAGTTTGAGCCGGCTGTAGATGTAAATGGTTGGAATGAACCATTGAAACTAAATTTATTAAATTGTTGTTGTTGGGCTGCGCACGTGAAATTTATAGTGGCCTTTCAGCTGAGGCTTAAAATAATTTTACCTTGTTAAAGGCTGCCATGACTAGATGCTTAGAACCATATGATAGTCAAGATTGGACTCTACAACACTAGTTTTGTATCAGGACAGAGGCTACATAAGGAATCTGCTCGGGAATTTGGTAAGTCCCTGTGTAGGCTTGTTGTTAGAGCCTATCCCTCTGCTGACGGTCCTACTCAAAATTTAGCAACTAGGGATCAGTTTATTACTCATTCTGCAACTGGTGATTTTCGTATTAACCTCTGTAGCGCAAAAAAATAACACACTAAAGGCCAATATAAATCTTGCCTCTGAGAGAACATTGGAACAAAGTCAGGTTATACCTGACACTTAAGTTAAAGGTGTCCCAGAAAAGTCTAAAATTGATGAACACATCGAGGGTTTGTTAGGAGTCAAGGATGGTCTGCACCAGGAACACGGGAGTTACTAGTGTACCGCTGCCTGATCGGTTAGTTAGTTTGTGTTACTGTGTGACCTTGGTGTTTTAAAGTGTTAGTTTCGGTCAGAAAGCCATGTCTGACGGCACAGTAAAGCCGTAAAAATATTCTAATTATAGAGTACACTTAAACTGATAATGATTCTTTTAGGTGGCTAAAATACGGTTTGCTGCTGACCACGTCCACACCAGTACATTGCCGAGCGTCCGTGTCGATACAGCTGTCAGTTTCTAAAACTGGCGTGCTGACCGTCATCTACTGTAGGTAATACACTGACTATGCATAAGCACCTCATACAACCCCACTTCAAAAAATCCGAACTATCCCTTTAATGCACTAAAAGGCACACAGGATTTCACCCCAGACAGGCAGACTTAAATTTACACCACTAAATAGGGCGCACCGATTAAACTGGGTTAGACATGCATGTATCCCCCCATACATATCAGCTAACTTTCAGCCAGCTTCCCCCAGTACCCACGGCTGGATTACTGCCGTTGCACTGAGATCTATTAAAATCTTACACCTAACCACATAATTGGACGAGGACAGTAATAAACAGGACTGAACACAAAACACTGACTCTTAACATTTTCCTTTTTTTAAAATGACCACTTAACTGTCCAGTTACGCAAGACCCTCCCCCAGGGATTAGGCTCTTGGCGCTGGTCCACAGCACTGGAACAGCAAAGTGGCTGACAGCTTCGGGCGTGCACACACAGAGCTGGGAGGCGTTCAGGCACTTCTGCAGTTCCCCGGTTCTTAACTATCATCAGCCTTAACGCATCAACGACAAACAAACGGCTCCCGCCACCCCTCTGCCGTGAGTGTAATAACTGTGGCTTCGTCAGACAGACCTGCCGCTCGCTCGGCTCTGATTTGCCAGTTCACCGTTTCAGCAATCAAGTCAGACAATGATCAGCTCACAGCGTCGCTGACAGCGGCAACATTTCAGGTCAGGTGTAAGCCATTAGTCTGTGATTAGTTGTCATTGATTAGCCTTCGCAGAGAGCTACGATCCAAGTTCACGACAATATCAACAGGACAATATCATTAAATCATTTTAATCACAGTGACAAAAAAAAAAAACAGTGGTTGCCTCATATCTGCAACAACTGCAAAATGTATGTGTTCCAACAGCTGTCGCAAACAAAACGCCCGTTGTACATGACTGATTATGCTGCAGCTAGATATGCAACATCCTTGAAAGTTTCTGTAGAGAACGTGCAGCAACACTTTCCTGCTGCGTTTGATTTAATGTGGCTTGTCTCAAAGTCTTTATTGCGCTTAATGAAGCGTTTCTCTGGAGACCTGTTGAATAGGCTTATATGTCGAGTCGAGTCTCGACTGTACAGCTCCGGGAAGGTAGATGGACAAATGGACAGTATGCTTTGAGTTCTTGCTCACTAATTTTACACTTATTGCAACAATAAAGGTAACAACAATGCACATTTTCCACAAATGTTTGAACATTAATTATGTGGGACTCCCTACCATCAGTGGAAATGATGACGCACTTTGCCTGTAGCGTTTTATTTTTATGTTTGTACCACATGGATGAGTGCTCCAGACATGTTTCGCCACATAATGAAACATTTTTTAATGGATAACCAAAAGCTGATTAAAAAATGAATCCATCTTTTGATGCATGACCAGGAACCTCCATACTATGTTCATGACCTGATTAATAAAATAAACCACATTTTTGGCATTCCTTATTCCTATCAGCGAGTGTCTTGACTTGATATTGTACGACACATGGGTCAAAAATTCAGCAAGCAGTTCATCTGGCCAACCCAGTGTGTGTGTGAAAAGACACTTATTTTATTATTTTGTCCTTTATCTGTCCGTACAGCTGCAGAGGCTTTGATAAGGCAGGCGAGTGATGCCTTATGCAGCATTTTTCAACGGGTAATTGTGCGCTACCACTGAGGAATAGATAAGTATGAATCAAACAGAGTCTAGTGAGAAAGATTTATATGGGGGATGAGCCCGTAACTCTTTATTGCCAAAGCAGATACTGTTACACTCCTTCTAAGCACGTAAGACGTTTGTTTAACATTCAGCAAAAGGCTGTAGAAACTAAGGGGAGTATATTTGAGCAATAGACAAACCAGGTACAACTTGAAGAGTCTTTGTGATGGCAGGAGTGAAGTTCGATCTTTTTGGAAAATAATCATTTCAGGTAGTAGGTGTTTAAAATCATAGGACTTCTCAAACGTAGGTCGACAGTTTAACTGCAGCCCTCCATAGCAATCGTATTTGTTGCAGTAACCTATTTGCTAACGTTTTTTTTGCCACAAACGCTTTGAAATGACTATAATCAAATATTTTTTATATTAATGGATACGGATGGATGGAATGGAAGGTGGTAGCTTGTAGTGCCAGAAATGACTTATCTGACTCAGCTCTATCAACTTTCTCAGTGGCGTTGTTTCCAAAAATATGTCAGTGTTGTGTTTGCAGCTTGTTACGCTGCCCCCAAATGGCAAAAAAAAAAAAAATTGTTATTACTGGTTTCATTTTTATTTCTTTTTTTAATTGTCAATGTTCTGAATACAGATTTTGTTTTTTTCCCATCTTTGGTATGTGACCACATTAAAACACACCATTATAGAAATAATTGATGCTTTCTTCTTGTACACTATTTTTGAACATGTCACATCTTTAGAGGACAATAACAGACTTCCAAAAGCCTTATATTCTTATGACCCGACACACATTAGTGCCAATAGTCCATCAAAAAAAAAAACAAATAAGTCATGTGAATAGCCACTTCCGTCTTCCCTGTTCATACCCCCGTCAGTGGTGACTATAATAACCACAAGGCCCCAGCCAAACATTAAATCACAATTTTATACGTAATCAAATCGAGCTCATCACATCTGCACTGATTGATTCTAGACTAAATTGCTGCCTGGCATTTGCAATTTCATTAACTCATACTGGCAGGGAGAGATTGTGTGTGTGTGAGTAAGACATTGAACGCAGGACGGGAGAGGGCGCAGGGCAGGGGAAAGTGACTCTGGGAAGTAGTTAGAGAGAAACATGAGGGCAGGGGGGTGATTTGTTTGTTTCACGGGACCTGAATGCATCGTAACTCAGAGAGACATCTGGGGAGATGGCAGGGGGAATAAAGGAGGTTTGTGGTGAAGAGGAAGGGTCCCTTTCCAAACTGCAATTGAGGTTTATTAAAAATGTTAACACTCTATTGATGACATTACAGCCAAACATTAAGACGATTCAGTTATCAGTCTAATCTTTTTGCAGGTAGGTATTGAGCCTATGCAGCAAAGTGATTTGATTCAAGTGACAAAAACCGTGATAGGATTTGACATGATGTTGATCTACCATGTGATTTCCAGCACATTGCTATTTCATGTTTCATTTTGAGGAACTGCTGCCGTACCGTAGTGTAATCATGGTCCCCGGCTCCAATAAATTTCAAAGGGGCGCTGAAGTGGCTTTGACAGATGTAGTCTGACCGCCAACTGGTGGGCCGAGGGTACATGGAGCGAGGGCTCAGGGCACCTTGGCCACAGACACAGACAGAGACACAGTGGTCTAATTAAGACATGTGGCGAGAAGAAAGCGAGCAGACTGCCAGAGGTCCCCGTGGTAAACAGCCTAGGATGAGACAGATGTAGAGATATCCTCTCTATCTATCTATCTGTTTATCTGTTTTATAAACACACACTGTCTGATCCTGCACTCTGTTCATCACTGCCAAGACTGAGAGTCTGAGACACCTCTACGCCTTGTCGCCACTGGTCTTAATTAGACCACTACGTCTTTGTCTGGGAGGTGCCCCTCAGTCTTCACTTCATGTAGCTGCTACAGTTGGTGGCTTTGAGTCTGTCCCAATCACACCGAACAGAGGAGACGATCCACTTTATGGTCTCCGTCAGACCCAGTTAATGTGTTTACTGTCCTTAATGCTCTTAATGTGTTCAGTGCGGCGCCCCGGATTTTCTTCCATTATACGTTGAGTTGGAGGGGCCATTATATTTAATATTTAGTTTGACCTGCTGCAGGGTGGCAATGTTTAGTCATCATAATCATTTAAACCCTTTTAAACTCAATCTTAACCATTGACATTTGGAAAAAGAAAGTGTGTCATAAGCTCAAACAATACCTTATCCCTTTTATTTTTTATTTTTTTATTTTTTTTATTTTGCTGGCACAAGATGGTAGAAGTGCTGCACATCTTGCCAACTTCTTTGGGCTCAAGGTAATTTGTAGTCTACAGTACCTGTGCCTGTACATAGTGGAATGGCCAAGCTGTTGTTGGAGCAGATTATTTTTTAATCTACATGAATCAGAAATCTTGTCATATTTTTTGGGGAGGGGGATTCCTTACCCGAATCGAGGGTTTAAGGCCAGAGGGTGTCGTACACTATACAGATTGTAAAGCCCCTTGAGGCAAATTGTGGTTCTGGGTTATAGAAATAAAAGTTGACTTGACTTGACCTGCCATCTTGATGATATGGGCACGGTGTGTGGTCCCTATAGGAGTAGGTAGTTATAGGCTGCAACAGCGCATGTTACAATCTAACTTGTGAATGTGTATGAAGATAGGCTATTTAAAACGGAGACGAAGATATTTGAAGTTGAGGTGGGGCTCTTTTTCAGGACCTCATCTCCTCATCCTCAGATGAGGAGTCCTTGTTGGGTGAAAATGACGGGTCATTGATCTCCGCCGCTATCTCTCCCCCATCCAATTCTGCCTCGGCCACGTCCTGGAGCATTGCCAGAACTTCTTTGGCATTCATCCTCCTTCTTCTGCTCCGGTCCATGTTTCCACATCCGTAGCTGTTTCTATGGGGGGTAAAAAAGACTCAGGAACTAAGAAATGTAGGGGTTTCATTTTAACAGACCTACATGCATTTGGAACAATGAGGGGGTAAAAATGACCCGCTTGGCGGTTCTTGCCGTACTTCTGACAGGACGGCATTTCGTTGCTCTGATTGGTTGTCTGTTCCCGTTGATAACGCCCCTTGGAAATCGAAGAGGAGAGGTTCCAGACTAATTCTAATATCTCTTTTGTGCAGTCTTTCTAGCTCTCTTTTATTCTTTCAAGGTCTGTCTCTCACTCAGTTTTTCTACCTGCTAACGGGTAGCATGTGTACCTGCAAACAAAGTGCAAGAGAACATGCTTGTAATGTGCTCCCCTGTGTTCTTAACAGCTGCTTCAGAGTGCGTACGGTTCTGGTGTCAAGGTGTAAATTAGTATTGACATAGTGGATACAGAACATGGCTTTAGAGAAAGTACCTTATAATAGGCTTTTGACCTAAACCAGTCACCTGTGCCCAGTCAGCTATCCTCCTTCCCTCATCAACCACCCAAAATAAATGAAGGCCAGTCCTCAGTGCGAGTGTCTGTGTTGTCTTTTTGCCTGTCTGAAATCTGTTTTAATGTGATTTGATTTTGATGTCTGCTGTCACTGTGATTTTGACTTGCCTGGCCAAATCCAACTGTGAATGTATTACCAAGATAGATATACCAGTGTATATATGTGGTTATATTCACAGAAATAAATTCTACACATAGGGGCTTTTAATACTTGCCATCACTATCGTTGCTGAAGAATGCATAAAAAAAAGGGGGTTGGATGTAAGAGGGTCTAATTCTGCATAGAGCCAGGAGAATTGTTGCTCTGGCCCTGGTGTTTGAAACCCACAAATGGCAGAGCGCTACTAAGTATCCCTCTGAATCTC
This sequence comes from Lateolabrax maculatus, assembly GCA_031216445.1. NCBI lineage: Eukaryota > Metazoa > Chordata > Actinopteri > Acropomatiformes > Lateolabracidae > Lateolabrax > Lateolabrax maculatus. Next base: position 13,613,321 of record CM062219.1, read on the forward strand.
AATTCAAATCTTCTTTCGCAGGGCTTCAGTACATCATGCAATATTACACGTTCACCACACTTGACTGCTGCCAGGACCTCATCTCTGTCGAAGCTATTGAAAGAGAAGTGCTCAGGGGTAAATGGTGGATTGTTGTGATGGATATGGATTGCATTCAGCTTTCCCCAGCCAGATTTTCTGGCCCACTGCTACTGGCAGAGTTTAGCTTTGCTTTGGGAACCAAAAGAAAAAGGCCCTATTACCCACCCTGTTCCTTTAGTCCATACAACAGATATGTGTCATTGTCGGCTATTCCTGTTTCTATGAAGGTTATTGTGAAAAAACGAGTCTTAAATATCTTTAGCATTGCATTTGTCAAATAATCTTAAAATTTGCAGGATTTGAGTGTGTTTTATGAACACTATATTGATAGTTTTGTATTGTATTTGTGAGTAATAAAATAACATTTTGTTAGAAATCACACACTCAAATATCTGTGGCAGCCCATCCTCAAACAGGAAATTACAAGAGTGATTGATTTTTTAAGGTGGTTAAAACAACCAAATGTTTACGTATGCGATCTCTTGCGGTACATCTAAAGTCAGGTGACGTAGTACAAACAGCCAGAAAGTCCGCTTAGGGAGGAGGACGGGGTGGTTGGCTGGATCACGCAAACGTATCTATCATTTTGTTATTTTAAGTTACGTTTGAACTGGCACTATATATGTACGTTAGTTACAGTAGTCACGTACGTACTTCTTTTGACCCAAACCATGATGTTTCCCTAAAATTAACCAAGGGGTTATGTTGCTTAAACCAAACGACCTTTACACAACGTTAAGCATGTTTTTATTATTGTTACCATGACAACGAAGGTACGCCGGTCATACATGTGGTTTTGTGAGTCACGGGCAAATGACCTATTCGGATGTGTAAGCTCATGTGTTGGTCTGGTCCTGTACAGGGCGCTGAAAACATTCAAACTCATTTTTGTTTTGGGAGTCATTGGAAATAGACATATTTTGTTGTTTTTGGTATGAGGATGAATTGGTGGAGACGTAGACTTTTGTGTAGATTATGTATATCACAACCGGCAGTGTGACAAACAGTACAACACTCACAAACACACCTGTCATTACTCCATTTATATTTAGTCACATCACATCCCTGTTTCCCTGCAACAACAACAGGATAATAGCCCCTGGGATCTGAAAGTCAACAGATCCTTTTTTTTTTCAGATGGAAGATTCAGAAAATAGACAGAAAACCACAATGTAAAAAAAAATAAAAGGAGTGAGTGGCACAAATCTCAGTCAAAAGCTAATCTTATCTTTGAATAGGGGATTTGGAGGACTGTCACTGACATTCTTGATTTTACAGCATAATAACTTTAACTTGAATCATGTCCTGAATCCTGTGATATAATCTTGGCTCTACTGGTGCTGTACAGTTAGCAGCTATTGTCCACAGTGACAACTGTTATCATTACAACTCTCTCGCTGAATGCAAACTGGAGCTCTCTCCGACTGCAAGCCATCATCCCGTCTTATTACCTCAAATTATGATGTACTGGTATTATTGCATGTGAGAGGAGCCCTTGCATGTGCCTCCAGTTTCCAGCACATCGTTGCTTACTACATTGTAGCATTGTGATAGTGGGAAACATGGCATCAGAACTAAGCGAAAGTGTCAGAAGTCAAATTGTTATTCTAAGCAAAGAGAGACATTCTCAGCGTCAAATCAATGCCAGACTAAAGGTTTCTAAAGGACTAAAGGGTAATGCATGGATCTCTTCAACGCTTTGCAGAAACTGGATCAGTTGTATCCAAAGCACGGTCAGGCAGACCAAAAGTGACCACACCATCAGAAGATCAATACATCAAGCTTAGTTCCCTGAGAGACAGAAAAGGCAATTTCATCACAGATACAGAATTACATAAATAAAGAACGCAGGACTCCAATCAGCAGAAGTACTGTCAAAACAACACTGTCTGGTAGTGGTCTCACAGGACAATTAGCAGTTACTAAACCACTCCTCAGGAGGGGAAACAAGGCCAAACGCTTGGGGTGGGTTAAGAAATACCAGCATTTCTCACAGTGGATGACTTGAAAAAAGTCCTATTTATTGATGAATCCAAGTTTGAGACATATGGCAGTAATAGAAGGGTGTATGTAAGGAGACAAACAGGAGGTGACTAAAACCGCAGTGCATCAAACAGACAGTGAAATGTGGTGGTGGGAACACTCAAGTCTGGGGGTGTTTTGCCTACTCTGCACCAGGGAGACGTACCGCTCCATCCTTCAGAGACATGCTATACCCTCTGGTTTGTGTCTTCGTGGAGTAGGATTCGTACTGCTGTACAAAAATGACCCCAAACACACCTCAAAGCTTTACAAGAACTACTTAAAGAACGAAGAAGACCAAGGAGTCCTGACAGTCACCTGACCCCGACCCCATTGAACATTTATGGGGCACTTGAAAACTGAAAAAGCCAAGCATTCTGTGACGTCGGAAGAAGCTCTTTGGAACATTGTTAAAGCATGCTGGGATAACATGGGTCATCACAAAGTTGTGGAGTCCATGCCAGCTCAAAAGCATGCAATCATTGCAGTCATTAAAGCAAAAGGGGGACATACCAGATACTAAGATATTCTAAACATTTTAGCATCAAACACCTAATTTCCTGCATTCTGGTGAGCTGTTATGCACCAGTGTGTGCCTTTTTCTGCACCAATGTATGGTGTAAATGTCTTTATTTGTGCGAAGGCACAAGGTGACAGTTCAAAATGTAATGGAATATAATGCAGTCAGGCTCTCAAGCATTCTGTATTTATTTTCCTGTAGATCAACTTTTGTCATTTAATATTATCCCTGCTGAGTCAACACACAGGAAGGCATGATTTACTCTTCCATCCTATTTTGTGTGTTATTTCTGGGTAAGTAACCTTTTTAAATGTGCATGTGGCACCTATTCACGTCCATGATATGTATTATTTGAATTAATTTATAAACCTCTGGAATTTAGTAGCTCATATGTGTTACAGCGAGATTTCAGCACTGCTGTATTTCTATATCTGTTGCTCTACTATATAACTATGTATAGCAAGGATGTAGGGTTTTCTATTACTCCAGAAAAGTTTCAGTCAAAGACACAGACCATCCTTGTTACCATGGTAACTTACTCTCCCCTCCCTGAGTGCCAACAGCGCACGAGAAGAAGGAGAGATGCTGTCCCGCTGCTGACTGAGATCACGCTGAACAGCATGCATGGGAATACATATATACAATATCATAGATGTGTATGTTTCTCATTTTCCTCCTGATGGTCAGAGTAACTTGCTAAATATGTTTGCTCGTCGCTTTTTAAAAAATAAAGTTGCAAAGTCTAGCGAGAAAGCTACCAAGTCGGCACCGGTGTTCAGTGTGTACAGTGTGCGGCGGGATAGCATAGTTTTCCACAAAAGATGAAGTGGTTGTATGAGCTCATAGTTCATATTCATAATAAATATTTTGGCATTAAAAAAAGACCCTTCCCCTGTCTAAGGCACTGTTGTGTCTATGAGTCATATTCTAGTGGTTCATCAAAATTAAGGTCCTCTGCTACTTTTATGAGGTTTTTATTAGGGGAACAAATGCACTTGTTCTAAATATTGAGGGGGACATGTCCCCTGTGCCCAAACCCCGAAATCTACGCCTATGAGTATAACTGTACAATATGTAAATACATAGTAGTTTCCTTTATAGATACCTGGTACTTATAAACCAAATATAAATATTCCCTGAAAAAAAGAAGTTTTCAGTGCCTTTTGCAGCCCTGAGTAATGTCTGCAGGTATTCCCTTAGGTTGCTTACATCCCCTACAACCTTCAAACCCAGTAATACAAAAGTCCATAAAGCACTTGCCCCACTGGCTTCTGCTCATTAAGCTCATTGCTTATTGCTTAATAATTGAAGGCCACTCAGATGAGTGTATCAACATTTTTATCAGCTGAGATCCCCATCCCCCCCACCCCCCGCCCCCATCCCCAGTGGAAATTATGCAGTCATTTAAATAAAGCAAACTTGTTGAGTTGTTGAAAGTTGAGTTGTGGTGAGAATGTTTTTGAAAACTACTGTTTTATTCTCAATTTTTAAACCAATGTGGCCAAAATGTCAATAAAGTGTTCAGAAAAATGGAAACTCGATCATCTACAAGTGGATGACAACAAGGCAAATTTCATCTGCTGAAAAAGTTCCTGTGATACTATCAAAAGCTCCAGAACAACGACTGAATTGACCTTGAAGTGAAATGATTTTATAAGATATATTCTATAGTTTTTAGTAATCCTATAATAAATCCATAGTAACCATGTAATAATCCTGTAGTTATAATAGAAGCGTGTTGTCCAGAGTCAGATCTTTGTAAAATGTGAGTCAGTAGCAGTGTTATGGAGCCAGTTCTACTCTGGGTCACTGTGTGGGTCTAAAAGAGAAAAGAGAGTAATGAAAAATCTGACTTTTAGTGAACTGAATTTTCGAAAGGTCTGAGTCGGTCAACAGCTTTTTGTTATCTGGCCTACATTTACATTTCAATGGGTTTGGCACAGGTCCTACTTTCAGAAGGGTGAGACAGTGTCGATGAGCAGGAGGAAGACTGGAGATTTGCTTCTTCTGGTCTTTGCCCTCATTTTATTGACAGCAAGCAAGAAACCAAGCACAGGTTTAATTTTGTTCAGCCGGTGTTTGACCTTTTGTGGTTTAATTTAAGTCTGCAAAGAAGTATCCTTTGAAGACACACTCTCCCGGTTCAACATGCAGGCAGCCATGTGTGAGAAAATTAAAGATACAAGGCAGACAGGTTCTCTCTGCTGACTAACGCTCAGCCCCCATCTACTGCTGAAAAATTGAAAATTTAGATATCAAAGAATTTCAGTCCCATTCACTGCTGAGAGGCACTCACACAGAAGTCTGAAAGAATACCAGTGTTTACTGTGGAGAATATTTGGTGTTGGTAATGATGTTTGTAAGGAGAAGATGAAGGTAATCTTAGTCTTCTCCTCACAGTTGCTGTTGTTGAAAGCTGTCAATGAATATACAGTAGCCTGCTATTTGGGAGCTAAGGAGAGAGATAGGGAGGTTTGAGCTTGGCCTTGCTATGACTTACTGAAATTATGGTATGGATATATATATATATAAAATCAGTTTTGCCCGTACTTTCTTTGAAAGTAGGCGCTATTATTGACGATAAGATTGCAATCCAGTGAACTCCCATCCTTTATTTACTAAAATTCTTTACTACAAAAGAGGCTCCAAACACCATCCAGGAGAACGTTTTAAATCAATTCCACCAAATTAGGCCAGGTAAAGTAGACATACAACTGCAATAATAGAAAAAAAGAAGAAAAGAAAGAAAGGAAAAAAAGGGGTAAATAATAGTAATGTCATACTGATGGGGTAGCTTTTAAGGAATGTTAAAATTATTATTAAGTACAAATCCTCCACAACTGAGACAAAAGGTTGCCATGTTAAAGTCAAAATTACTGCTTGTCTAACGTTTCTAATCCACTGAGGGACTGATGGAGGGCAGCTCTCCTTCCATTTAAAAATAATTACACGTCAGGCAAGTAAGGTTCCCAACACCAAAATGTTACTATTAGCTTTGTTAAGGATTATGTCCTCAGACATATACTTAGAAATCATATGTCATTTCTGCAATTTTTTCAATTGGTCAACTGATTATGTCACTATTTGAACAGACAGACAATGTGGACACACACAGACCTCCAGTTCCACTAAACAGACCCAGTCAATTAATGCAGGCTTGTGTTCCAGTAACCCAAGTCTCCACAGAATACATTATTCCAGTAGGAATTTCTGATACAAACCATCCATTTCACAAAAGCCCCAACCCACTCATCATCACATGTTTCTTTCTCAATCTGTTATCCTGACACATGCATACCTGGGCACACTACACGTGCAGACAACAACTATTTTCAACAGAAAGGACTGCTGATGCAATGAGGAGTGGCACTTCATTTCGCCTGAAAATGAATAGCATTGTGTGGCATGGATTTCTCTTTCTTTGGTCGCAAGTAAAGACGGAGGAAAAAAACGGAAAGAGAAGGGGGGAAGAAGTAACAAGGGAGAGAGGGAGTGGTAGTGGACACGTAATACAACAAAAAACATTCTCCAGATATGGGAGAAAGACAGATATAATGTCAATACACCCCTCATTAGTGTTACATTAGGCTTATACTGTGCCTCATTAGTCAGAATTAGTTTAATGCCCAGCAAAAATACAGGACTTTGTCTTGATAGCGGTGGACTTGACCATGAGGCCAGTGTTGCACTTCCTTCCTACTTCACTGCTTCCTGGTAGAAAGGAACAGGGCCATACATCATAAAGCAACTGAGAACAGTAACAGAGGTCAAAGAATAGTGTTACGAAAAGACAATTTGACCGCAGGGTTGGTTTCACAGGAGACACAAACAGCGGACTTTGTCGCTCTTTATACTACGTCACCTGACTTTTCATGCATTTATTCACACGACCGCAATAAGTATGTATGTATGTAAACAATGGTAATTTTTAACCCCCTTAAACAATCGACCACTGTTGTCATTTTCTGTAGGGAAATACAGTCCTGCCCTGTACGTGTCTGTGCTCCACAGGAATAAAGGAGATGTGCAAAGCTGCCAGGACTTCTGCTCAGCTGTACTTCTCTTTCCTTACACCTTTGCCAAGGCTTGGCATCTTTACCTGCCCCCTGTCTGAAACACGTCGGCTCCATTCCCATTCCTCCAGGCTTTGCCAAATTAGCCTACTACTAAGAAATCCCAGCCAACATATTGATGTTGAAAAGGTGTTGACACAGCTGCCCGCAGAAATACCAGACCTCTGTGTAAATATACTATACGGTTAAATGAATCAATCAATGTCACTTTGAAATAATGTGACTGTTAAATATTTCCCCAAGGTGTTTTCATATGATTTTTTACTGTAAACTATATACTCTTACTCTATACTACTTATTAGTTTACACTCATTTGGGATAATGTAGAACCCGTTGAAACTGCTGGGCTTTTGGCCGCAGGTCACTGTGCACCAAATCCTCATGGGACAAACACAATAGTCAGAAAACAGTCATGTCACTGAGTCAGAAAATATGCTGAACATAGACACACTTACAAAATGTTGCACATGCACACCCTGGAACACTTGTTCCTGTAAGTAAAGCTCTGGACAGTGTTAAGCTTTACCGTCTTTCTCTTCAGCACCTATTTTACAGCCAGTCAGAAATATCTGAGTGCCTTCAAGTGCATGCTTCGACTGTTTCATTCCTCTTAGCACAACAGAGAGATGTCTTCCCTAGTGCTTTCAAAACCACTTACCAACTTGCAACGTGCACTTCAGTCCTTCACATATATGTTCTTTTAGCACTCTGTCTTACCATGTTCAGTACCTTTTCTAACTTTTGTCTTCTTTTCGTTATGTTCCTTTTTTGTCTCTCTGACTATTTGTCTCTCTGTGGCACTTTTGTCTCTCTATCTCTTCCCTGTTTTCTCTCGTCCTGCTCCCTGTTCGTGTCTTCACTCCCTTGTATTCTAAAGGAAGATGCAGCCCAATCCATCTAAATGTGGTTCCGGATAGCTGCAGTGTGTTTTTATCTGAGAGCATTTTTCTTAATGTTTGCAGCCAGATGTGATCTTGCAAAGTACATCCTATTTTGTAGGGGCTTTTGTTATCTTTCTCCATCCCCCTTTTCCCTCCCCATGCAAGAAGGACAATCGAACTGTGGGACAACGCTGGGGGAGGAACACTTGGGTTAAGTGCGAGGACATCAGCAGCAGAAGCAGCAGCAACATCGGTACTGTTCCTGTTTTTAGCCCACTTCGATCCTCTCCTAGTGTGTGTTGCAGTCTCTTGGCATGTTCTCACAGACAAACAGCACTGCTTCCCTGGACCCCACTCAGTGTAGAGCAGCCATTGTTCCCTTAAAACGTAAACTCCTTCACATTCATCCTCTCAGGCTCCAAACTCTGGAACACGGGCAGAGCCGTCTAAACAATGGCCCCTGAATTACCGTGATGCTGGACGTGCAGACAGTTCCACTGTAATTGGAAAATGCCGATAATGAGTGGGGCTGAATGCTTGCCCATGGGCCACCAGTCCTGAAGCCTGGGAGTTTGTATTGTCTTTCTCCTCTGAAGGCTTTGGATGGGACCATTTTGGCATTGTCTGTGCATGTCCGCTTGCATGTGAGGATTTGCTTGGAGAATAATAATTTGGGAGAGCAGGCCATTCCCACAGTGCACGTCCTATCCTTTGGTCTTGCCTGATTTGCATTCACTCTAAAGGCTATACTCCTATTCACTGATCTGCTCACTGGTCTTTCTGTGCATCCTAACTACCTTTCTTGGAATGCGCATGCAAATCCTTTTTTTTTTTTTTTTTTTTCATTTTATCAAAGACTTTTTCTATTCCTTTTCTATTTCCCTCCCCTCTCAATGAATAGACGTGGTTAAGGACAGCATGCTGAGGTAATGCACTTTTTTTGATAATGAGCTTCCAGGCAGCGGAACAGGCCAGTCACATCTAATATCTCCTAATAAAAGGAGAGTGGTTGCTTCTCTCTGTAGGGACTGCTATTCAGCTCAACCTGGTTGGAGTGGTGGGTGAGGAATTCCTCTTAATTAGGGGCATTAAAATCCCAGAGGGGAATATTGAAGAGCATATGGGAGCCATGTGTTCATGTCTCCTATTGACCTCTGACCGTAAATGAAGCATCATCCCATGGACTTTCTCTTGGCTGTCAAATGATTAAAGCGAAACATCAGCCTTTTCTCTTCCTTTCAACAGAATTTCAACTTTCTGTGTTACGGCTTCTTTCTCTTACAGCAGAGCAGCCGTGGTCTCCTCCTTGCACGGATATTACACGCCAGCCTCTCCACATACAACAAAGAGTGAGGTCGCAACCTGTCTGAGCTTCATTCTGACTGGCAGGCATGATGGCCCTGCTGGGTTTCCTCTTAATGGTTGTAGTGTGCATTTGATCTGGCTTTTGACCAACCAGCCATGTGTGTGTGTGTATAACAGCCTAACCTCTACCACCAGCGTAGCAGCAAAGCAATAACAGCGCTGTGACACTTAGCCCCTCTGTGTTTTCTGCAGGGAATAAGGATTTTCTGTTTTTTTCTTGTCAATCTGATGACAGCTGTATTGACCTGTTCCCCCGCTTCTCTCCCTTTATATTATTATTTTATAAATACACCCTGTTGTCCACTGTTAAAATATTATGCTTGTAGTAGCTCCCCTTGACAAATCCCCGGCACTGCAGTGTCAGTGACCGAGTGAGGCGAGCTAAAATCAACGTCCCACAGCCAGCGAAGGCTTTCTGCAACCAGCTGTGGTCTGGCCCACTGAGAGTTTAACGGCCATGTCGGTGCTTAATTAGAAAGCCAGACCAAAGGAAACAGCTCATGTTCCTTGTTAAACATGCTAAAGGCCATAAGCTCACCGCGCAGACTGTCTGGGGGTCGGTGGGTCAGACCGGGATGATGGAGTTTCCCATACGTGTTTCCTGAGATCCAATGAGGTAAGTGTCTATTAGTAGCATGTGTTGTTGTTCACTGGATGAGATTAAGCCAACTGAGTTCAAGCAGGAAAACTGTGTATATCCACTTTAAATCTGACATGTACTTAAATCAGCATTTCTTAAATATAGTGAATCTAGTATGTCATCTCTTTGGTAACCTATACATTTAATTAAAACTCTTTTTTTATGCCTTAATCCAAGTCATATGGGTAGATGGTGTAATGTATTGTTGATTTGAGTCATTCCTGGTGTGCCGTGTGTAGTTTGCCTCTGAGTGTCCCTCCTAAATTATCATACTATTAGCCCTAGAGTATTAGGTGTATGGAAAGAGGCAAAAATGCAACGTGGATCAATGTTAACACGTTTTTATGCTGATTATCTCCATATGCAAATGAAGAATGTAATATTTTTTTTTAAATTGATCAGAAGATTATGCTGCCCCATCTGAAATCAATAACTTATTACTCACTGCATGAGAGCTGATACAGCTCAGACATTAACTACTAATACAAATTAAGTGCAGGTTAACAAGCACACGTGGTATATTTTTGTACCTTTACATTTTCTGTAAAACACGAGTATTATAAAAATAATATACTTGAGGCACAGGTACAAATGTATACTTGTGGTTTCAAGTTTAACATGACATACCACAGTTAGAAATACAAAAAGTTCCCAAAACCAAGCCTCACATCATTGTAAAGCGTGACATGGCATTTTTTTTTAGAACAAGGTTTTTTCCAAGACCTGTTTCACTTTGATTGGGACAAAATGAACTACATTGCTAACATTGAAAAGGCATGAAAATTATTTTATGATGGTTTTACTAAAATTGTTGACAAGCATGCTCCTCTCAGAAAGTACAGAGTAAAAGCCCGAAATAATGCATGGTTCACTTCAGATTTATCCAATTTACTACATAAGCACAATGTGCCATGGGCAAAAGCTTGAAAAACAAGTCTTGATTAAGATAGTCTTTTTTCGGGCAACTGCGCAATGGATGCACAATTGCAATTAGAAAAGCAAGAGTTTCCTCACTGAAACCTCAAAGAATCTAAACAATCCCTTGAAATCTTGGAAGACTAATAAATCCTTAGCCGTAATTAAAAATGGCATAGAGTTCCCCCCATGCATTGTTAAGGATTCACACAAACACTTACTCACCATAGTTCTTTGGATGTTTGGGTTGGTGGTCTGCCTTGTTCACCCGTAGGCTTAAGAAGACTTAGAATCACGTTCAAAATAAAGTTTAAGTTTAGCAAAATATTCATATATAAACTATTTAACAAAATGTCTATATTAACTACTATTAATAGCACATGCAAACTCACAATGTAGAGGTTAAAGGCAATTGCTTCCATCCAGTGTGCCGACTTCCATGCACTCACTTCTCACTTTGTTATATGAACATCAACAACTTTTTACGTTGCCACTAAACAAGCATAAATTGCTCACACTGTGTGTTTTCTCGTAGCTAATTTGTGGTAACCAGCTAATGTTTTGCCCACAGTTTTGCTAAAGAGTGGCTGTGCTTCACACACAAACACGCACCCAGACATTTACCTCTCTGATAGCACTCCTCCACTGCAGCTCCACAGCCCACAAGACAATTGTTGTGTGTAATGACCCACTGTCCTGTTACTCTTGGCTGATCCCTTTCTACCATCCCTGGGGTGTTTTATTTTGCCAGCCTGATCGAGCCTGTGCAGTCAGTTGGATCCACCAGACAAACCCAGACAAAGAATCATAAAACTTTAATCTGGGATGAATTTTCATCTTGGTTCTCTTCCAAAACCACGGCATAAAGGAGGTGTTCCAGTTGGTGCAGATGTTGTTTAGTTCATAGTTAATTGCTGAATGAAGAAAGACTTTGAAAATAAGTATGTCAGATCCTTTATCTATCTATCTATCTCTCTATCTATCTACATTGTCTTTTAGGATAATTGGATCCAGTGCCATGGACAATTTGAACATTATTCTGCCCTCAAACCTGATGTTCCTAATTTCTGTTAAACTCACAGGGGACATTTGGTCAGCCAAAAAAAAAACTTAATTATTTAATTCCTGGCTGACTAATGACTTGAATGATATTCCTCACAGGATTTAGTACACATACCCTCCAAAAAAGTCTGATGGATTGCTCTTGGCTGTGTTTTAATTCATTTTTGACGGACTTCCTTTTTACTTTCACTTTTTCTACAGAATCCAAAAAAGTGTGGAACTTGTTTTCAACTTACAAGGGAAGATGAGGAGTATGCCGCTGTGAATAGAGTGAAAAGGTCACTTCTCTATTGGGGAGACAGGAGGAAGAACAGCCAGGGCCGACTAATCAATTCATCGCAGAGAAGAGAGAGACAAGTGGCTGATAGAAGCTGAATGCTGGTGTTTAAAACTGCACCATAGCCCGGAGGTTTGGGAATGTGTGCCAGCACCAGAAGTCTAAACTTGACACAAGCATCCAGTGCAGAGAGGATGTAGTAGTATTGTGGGAGGGTATAAGAGGCTGACATGCTGCAGTATTCTTGAGGAATGGAATGGGCTGAATGGAGTTCAAGAAGTCGGCTTGAAGGGAGTTCCAGTGCAAATGGGAGATAGCGGAAAAAAATTGCTGGGCAGCGTACCTGGTGAGTAAGGATCGCATTTAGTCTGTGTCATAGAGTGCAAACACACTAACAGATCAGAGCTGAAATCTGGGGCTGAACAGTATAGGGTAATATATGGTAGACGGACATGGAACGGGAGACGTTAAAGAACAAGGCTGACAATATTCTATACTTTCCTTAATATCCACAAATCTGCACGCAAAATTGCATTGCAAATTGCAATTTGAGGCAGACATCAGGTGGCCAAACAAAATATAAACATACTGTTCTTTTTTGTTTTATATTGATATTGATGCGCTTTAGGGATTGCTTGACACTATTAATATCCCTTTGACAGTGGGTAAAAGTAGTCACTCTAGGCATATAGTTATTTAATTATTTGTATGAATCGCCTTTTAGGAATTTGGACCTGAGCCCCTCTAACATCCTCTGCATGTTCCTGGAAAAAGGAAAGTATCCTTTCTCATCACTGAGCACCAGAGACAATGAGCCACCTGCTTAATATTATGTGACTATGATAGAAAGATTGGAGGTGAAGTTGAGGTCATAAAAATGCAGATATTAATACGTAATACATCCAAGATGTCTTATAAAGTCATTGGATTTTTGTTACAATCTGACATGATGAAGATGATTATCATTTTATAACAGATTTCTCACTGAAATATTTACATATTCTTTATTTTATGCATTTTTTTCTTTACATATTGGGCATCTTAATCTCTCATCTTATGTCTCGATCCTCATTTCTCTCTTCCTTGTGCCCCTTTTCTCCCCTTCCCCATTTTTTTATCCTTTCTCCATCATCCCTTGCTCTCCCTTTGTCTGCAGGGACCTCAGGTGACCCAGATGAAGCCTTACCAATCAAAAGCTGGGGTCCTCCTTGGGCTCTCATTTGTTCAACCATTCCAGTCAGTGACTTCCACACTCCACGGTCATCTCAGTAAATTATTGATGTATTTCCTATCTGAAGAGTGGTCCATGTTATTTTGTTATGTCTTATGGTAACAAGAATAAGAATTCAACCATGCTCGCAGCTCTGTGAGGTGAACTTGTACAGTGGTGCTTTGACCATCAGCATGCAAACATAAATTATAAAGAAACATTTACTGTATACCTTTCTTGATACCTCCATCCTAACACAAAAAGAATATGTTAAATATTAAAATCATCAGCATCTTTGGGACATGCCGCATTACGTTGCCTGGAACTACCCCACATCTGGCTTCTGTTGCTGGCAGGCAAGAGGGTATAATCATGTTCAATTCTAAATGGAAATGTAATCAAATGATAATGAAAGTATCACAAGTCTCTGGATTAATCAATCTGCATTTCAATCCTGTTTTCATGGTGCATGGGTTTAACAGTGCGCGAGAATAAAAATGGTGTTGTTTTCGTTTATTCAACTTGTCTTATGAGCTGGTTTTATGAGAACAGGAAATAGTTTACTCTAAGAACCGTGCCTTATTTAATAATTTGGTGTCTCTTAAATAGTTGCTTCAGAATTTTAAGTGCAAAGCCTAGGGCAGAGATGAATACCTTGGTTTTAATGCAGACAGATAAGTGCATCTTTACATGGACAGCCCTTGGAATGTCCTTGCAGATGCACAAGACCAATGAATAGCCTCTACCACAATGGCTCTTATCTGCTCCGTGAAACAGGGCTGCATGCAGAAGTTGGCTGCCACAAGACCATCCCACAAGAACAGAGGGAAGGGAGAAGAGCAGTCAAATCCTCTCCTCTGATCCCATTGATGTATAAGCTTAACTCTAATTGAGGAGGTGCTCACTTGACAGAGCATGAGTCCCCCCTATATTACTCACTTAAGCAGCTCTCCTTGAGCTGGAAAAGATGTCCTTTACTCCCAGGTGTCCTGCAGTCAACTTTTAAAAGATCAATTGTAATTTGGGCTGAATAACCTCAACGACTTCTGATGGATTGCTCACATGGGCTCATGGGGATCAAGAGATCGATGCGTTTTAGAAAATGAAATAGGTGAATGAGCGTTCTATGTTGACTGCTATCGAAGTGAAACATACCCTGTTTAGCCTGATCCCCACTGAGGCGGGCATTGAGTTACAGATGAATGGGTTCACTAATAACACGGCGATGTAAAGACTTCTTCTCATGTGGGGCTGTGGGCTGCTGCTCTTTGTTGATTTTGAGGAGACGCATGTTGACATTCATGGTGATTTAATTTAGGTTGTTCCAAAGGGCAGGAGTGTGTGGAGCTCGAAGGGATTTCGTTGCTGTTTGGGGTTTACTGATGCTTTGGGTTTAGCTGTATGATGGACTGATACCTAGCTGAGACAGAGAGCTGCTTTTCCATGTGAATGGCTTGTGAGGGAAGACAATATGGCTCCAGTTACAATAACCAGATGAAGTGGCTCAAGCAAAGGATTATAGGCTGTGTGAAGGTATATTTCTGTTGATAATTTTACATGCATATACCATGGTTAAAGTGCTGCAAAAGAGTCACCGGACACCAGGTTTCACACCTCGTCTGCAACAGTCAGCATTGGTTTCCTTTGACAGTGACCACAAATTTTCCTAAACTTTAAGCCTACAATATTATTGTGGCCACTGGGGGGGCAGCACAACAAGCTGTAAATGTATCTTTAATCCCCTGATAAAGTTGATATGGCAAACATGTTAGCAAGTAGTTCCATGCACATCCAACAGACACAGAAAAAACATTTGCATCTGTTTGGAGTCATGTTCATGGACATCTAATGAATGTAAATCCAATGCCTGGCAGTTGGCACACAGAGGCTTTCAGAGCTGTAAGGCTGTTTCTGTGTTACGTTGTTTTAACACAAATATTTCAAGGACACATTCTGGCCCAAATAATATTACAGATTCAGGATGAATCATGAGTCTCTGAGAAGACATGGTTGATCTGGACAACAAGAAGCATTATTATATTATATTATATTACATTTTGCTGTCATGCCATTCCGTCGGACTGTTTATTTTTGTTTTTCCCATGCTATTCAGAAGGTGTTTTTGGTTTACCGTCATGAATCCATGTGAATGAGGAAATGCTGCTCACCCCGACACCTATTGTCTGGGAAATAAATAAATACATAAATAAATGCAACGACATTTTAAAAAGCCAAATCAGCGTGAATGTTAAAAGTAGGGTAGGCAATTTATCTTACAAGCATTTTTGTTATATTTCTAGTCATCCAACAGCAATCAATAAATCAAATACTCTGACACAAAAAAAGGAAAAAAATCTGGTATCTGTGGGTTCTCTGGCTGTCGCAGGTAATAAGCCTGTGGCCTACCTGCCTGTCTACCTACGTACCTGCGCACACTCTGCCCGTGCACTCATTGCGCACGTTACTTTTTCAATAACATTTCCAGATATAACATGCTTGACGGCTGTGAGCACTAACAACAGCCATGTTCGTTGTTTACGTTCATTATGATAATGTTCGGTGTTTTCTTAGTTGTGAATGGGACATAAGGGAAGTTGGATGCGGCGAGCGAGGACAACGATGGGGGACGCTCCTCTCCCCAATGCTCTCTCACACATACATATATACATAAAATATGTATGTATGTATATACAATATGTCTATACGAGAGCGTTGGGGAGAGAAGCTCAGTGCATCGTTGTACATATACATCATTACGATATATATCTTTGCTCTCCTGTGGAATCTAGCTTCTCTTGCTGGTTCTCTCCAAACTTTCCTACCCCAGATTTAAGCAGAAAAAAAAAACATTTTGATGACTCTTTCACACAAAAATGACACAGTCACATGACAACCAACCGTTTGAGTGTTCCTCTGTTCTGCCAATTGTACATGAAGCACATGTGCAGCACAGGAACACCAGATTCCCCCCACATGAATCAATTATTAAAAAGGAATGTAATTTGCTCCACAGGTACATAATTGACATAGTATTCATTTAACAACTTCACACTGGTAAGGGATTTCAATTGTTGCCCTGGAAAAATAACTCCTGTACACAGTGTACAAAAAGACACTTGATCACAAGAACTACATAAGTGGAAAATGAAGTGACTTTGTATGCTGCCAGCAGAGCCAGCGCCAGAGAATGGGATAAAGGATGATGTATTCCTCTTAGAGCCTGTGGGCAACTGATCCTTCTAAGACGAAAGCACAGATGCAGTCATGAGCATGCTTATTTCAGATAAAGTCACAGTAATAGGGGACACGTGCACTCAAACACGAAATGACACACACTACAAATCAAGGAGCTTGTCCAGTGAACCAAACAACAGCTCATCTTGGGATTAGGGGCTTAAGGGATCAAAGGTTGTTAGTTTGTACATGCAAGATAGCTGGTTCTCCATATGTGCCTTTAGTGTGTGTGTGTGGCAGCATCACACTCCTCAAACCTAACGTCACCTTAATCTTATCACCATAAGAAAAAGTGCGGCTTCTTTGTGCATCTGTGGAACAGCGGTGGCTCTTCTTCTCTGCTTTAGTTCTCAGCAAATGCATCATGTAGTTGTTATTTTATGTCAAATCCGTTCCACTGATGGCCAGCGATGCTTGATTAGTTGCGGAGCCACTGGCCCATCACATCTATTATTTAAAAAAAAACATGTTAACAGCTGTTTCCAGGCTCATTAGACAGAGATCATACAAAGTCTGAGGAAACAATTTCAGTTGTGATCTGACTTGTGTTTTCAGTCAGGCCGTATGGATGCCACTAAACTCATCAACAACACCATATAACGCAGACTGAGAGGGGATGATAAGAACAGATGTAGCTGTTTGCAGAGACACTGTCTTGTTTTGTCACATGCCAGAATACTCTTCTGCTGTGCTCTGTTTCTCAAATTCTGAGAGGGATTGTTTGTACAACTCCCCTGTTGTTTTTTCAGCAGAGACATCAATCTGAAGACATCTTACAGTATATGCGGCCTGGTCAGGAATGATGGGACCGGAAAAGTATTTTATGGGTCTTTTATTCCCCGACTGCACTCAATAAAGAACAGCATTAAGTTTAAGATTTTAAGATAACCACAGTGATGACAAACCATGATGGTTACTGCCCCCTTTTTTCTGTTCTTAATTAACAACATAAGTGAAACCACTAAGGAAGCAGATATATCTCCCATGAAGAGCCTTTCCTGAAATATATTCCCTAGCAAAAGCGACTTTTAGCTACAAACCTTTCACTGTAGTACTAATAAACAATGGTGCAGGCCACCCGGAGTACCACAGTACATGAACAATTACAGTAAGCAGGTTTTAGCTCAATACCTCGAGCAGATAACTCAACCTAATGAACTTCAGACATTAGATAGCTATAGAAAACAGTAGTGGCTTGTTTCTACAATAGAAATACAACACAAATGATTACATTTGTTAAAGTGCACAACTTTTGTAATTACCTTACAATGAAGTACATTTGTTCACTGGGAAATATAAGTTCATGAACGAAATATACTTTTTCTAATCCTGCAGGAACACCAACACCATGGAAAGTACCACCGCGTGGTGCAGGATTTGTGACTGTACCAAGACCGTTTCGAGTGCTACTCTAGGCTGACTGTCAGCCAGTTTGACCTCCTGGTCTCCAGGTTAGGGCCCCACAGGGTAAACACATATTTCTGCAGTTGTTTGTTCTCCTTTTAGAGAAAATTTACTGTCCAGTCCATTTAATACTGTGGCTGTAGCCGGCCGGGGAACACAGCAGCGCCATCTTGGACAAAGATTTACCTGATACCTGAACCGCGCTTGTCATTGTCAGTCATCATATTAAACCCGCCTCATACTAGATAAACGCTTGTGATTGGTTAGTTTATAAAACGGCAGGGAAATCAGTTTGAATGGGAGAGGGGCCAGACGTATCTGCCAGAGCATATAAAACATGAGCTCGCAGATTTGTCTGGTTCCCAGGCTACCGAAACACGGCCACTCATACCAAAACAATCTAAATGGAAACGTAGCACTACAGATAAGAGGAAAAATATGTATTTTTGATCCTGGGGGGAACTGTCCCTTTAACTGGACCATTCCCACTCACACTTTGCCAGATTGTCGAAGTTGCCATGGACCTCATTCCTTTGCTTTCAAGCTATAACCCCTGATCCTGTTTTGACCTTTTGCCTGTTTATTGGACTGATACTCTGGTTTTGACCCTTGCATGCCTCACCATCACCATCTGGCATTATTACTGAAGTGGCAAGGAAAATCTGGAGCTCCCTGGTTGGCGAGTTTATGCCGATACCATCTCAAGAGGATTGGAGTACCATTTCTGCGGGCTTCAGGGACCCGTGGAACTTTGCCTTTTGTATTGGAGCCATTGATGGAAAAGCATGTGGTCATTGAGGCTCCCCCCCAACTGGATCCCTGTAGCGTAACTAGGGAACATACTCAATTGCTTTCTCGTTCTCTAGTTATGTATGCCATGTGTGTAGTTTATGATGTGCACTGTGTAGGATGGTGGAGTGCAGTAGAAGCACCTCAGCATTATACTTAACCTCTGTCTAACTGCCACTTCACCTCTATGCCAGGTACTGCTTTATGTGATGTTGGCGCTTACGGGAGAAGCAGTGATGGAGGAATATCGGCCAACTCTATCTTTGGCCAATCAGACCCTTCAACATCAGAGAGAACATTCCACTGCCAAGAGGGGCACACGGTCTTATGTTTATTGCGGATGAAGTTTTTCCCCTGTGCACAGACCTGATGCAGCCCTACCCTAGCACCATCTTCCACGACAGGTGAAGGTTTTCAACTACCGCCTGTCACGTGCTGGGGTTAGTTGTGATGAAAATGAAGCATACAATTCTATGCGCACCTCTTACTGTTATTTTATAATGTATCACTACTCATAGACCTATTTCCTACTTACCAATGATGTTGTCAATTGGCTTGAGTCCTTGAGGCTACGCTCCAGTCTTTAAAAAGCCCTGAAATAAATGCTGGAGCTTTCTTTACAGTGCAGCCAAATGCAAAGCAGTTTGTTTCTAAGTTGTTGCTGTTGTTAAGTGCTTTTTACAGTGGTGCCATTAACTTTACATTAGTTTTGTAGCTAAGGAGGAGCTGGGTATCCAGTACAAAGCACATCATGGCATGTGCTAGGGGCTCAACATTTTAAAGTTACCCTTTAATGTGGTTTAAGTTCTGTTTTTCAGATCAGTGTCTGTTTTTTAAATGATAACACCTCAGTTTAGTCTGCATCTCACCAGATCTCATTTTATGTTTCCTTTACCCATACATCAGGGTGGTAGTGGAGAACTTATTTGGTATACTCGCTTCCCAGTGTATTTAAAGACATCCCCTCCATGTTAGCAGATGGGACATGGGCCAAACTAAAAACTCAAGTACACCTAAAATTTTTCCCAAAGATGGTTTCTGTCATTTTAGATCATTCTTAGAACACTGATCTGTGTTCAAGGGTTCATTTTTTTTAAGTTTACACAAAGCAACTAATTTCTTTGAACACGCTCACAGAGCACCCGGGGCAGTTCAACTACAGTCCTACAACACACATTCAACTGTGTTCAAATAGAAAACACTTCACGTGTGGAAAGTAGGAGGTGGCTGAATGCGAGGGAAATAAATGTATACACACCCCTCACAAATTTGTCAGCCACAACCAACTCTCTGCTCAATTATGAACCTCAAAACATGACCAACACAAACTGCTTAGAAAAATGACTTACCAGCCACTGTGTCGCCGGTAGTTTGAACAAAGCTTCAGACACCCACACATGGAAATCAACACAGCATTCTGTCTCTCCTCTAAATTAGGCAGAAGCATACAAAATGGATACAGTTTATTGAAATAGTCAGCATACACGACTGTGATGTGATTCTATCCATCAGTGTGCTTTATTACCTCTTACGCTGCCCCGCTGTTCACTGTTGCTCTCAGCATGGTGGGGATATCACACACCTGACCCGTTTTGCCAATCTACAAGAATCGGCAAGAATACAACTCGTCATTCATCAACCTTAGTCTGCTAGATTAATTTTATGCTCATCTCCTGACTCCTAGCCATTTTTGTATTTTATCAGTGTTTATAGGGATATGTTTCTTACACATAGAAAAAAATACACACCTCAACAGTTCTTCTGGTTCCCTGGCACTGCCGCTTCCTTGTGACTAACAACTTACGGAAGCTCCACACTCTTGCGCGACCTACTCATAAGCTGATGTTAAAATGACAGCGCTACCTATTACTTATATTACAGCCTTATTCCACAAACAAATCATACCACGCTATCTAAACAGCCCAAAAACACTCTACCCATTGTTCACCTGGCTCCACATAAATGATGAATGATCAATGTATAGCATTTGTAAATTGTAAATTGAATTTGTCGTATTCAGACTGAGGATGCTGGCACAGAAAATTCCATTTGGAGGTGAGCAGATGTTACAGGAACATAAGGCTTTTTGTTGAAAGTCATTTTGTAAATTTGTAAAGGATTGTTTTTGTCATGTTATCTTTTGATGAGACGAAAAAAAAGTTATATAATATTATAGGGAATTATGGTAACATAAATAACATCAATGACATAATTGGTCTGTAATATTTAGATTAAGCAAAAAGTGAATGCTGCTATCACTCTGATGGATTAGTCATTAACTCAGAAAAAAAAGTGATATCAAGATTGCATAATGTAGTTCATTTGGACTATTGACCAAGGTAATGCTTCTCCATACATCTCAGGCTGGGTCCATAACACAAGTGAATTATGAAAAATGTAGGTTCAGAGGAAAAATCTGCTCTGCTGGTGTTACAGAGTCAGCGTCCCCATGCAATATTCACAGCACCTTTTTGAATTTTAATTCTGTTGTGGAAGCAAAGCGACGTCTTCCACAGTACAAGGCAGCAGTTCCTTAGTTTAGTCTCCTCCTTAAGGATATCACGGACTTCTCTTTTTAAGATGAATAAAACTTGCATTACCTATGATATATGTATTTACTACTACTATTGTGTCTCACAAACTGATTAAAGTATCACAAAATAATAGTAAATAAAATGACGTGCCGTTAAAAGCTTTAAAAATTAGTGAAACTACTACAACAAATCTTTATCATATGAAAAGAATATGCATTTTAATTGGTTGAGGTCTTCGGTGAAGGCAGGGGTATCTGGTGTACAAAATACTGGGGGTCTTGGACCTATTAGCACCTCGGGCCACCTGAAATCCTCAAAATCTAATTTTTGTTTTTGTGAGAATAAGTATAGTAAAGTTACATACAACTGTATATAATTACAAAGCATGGATATGTAACCCCCCCCCCCCCCCCCCCCCCCCCCCGCTCCTGTCCTTTTAAAGATAGTGCAGAGTGTCTCAGTAGGGACTATGGGGTTGGTCTCTAATCTAGATTTGATGAGGAAATTGGCTGTAAATTACTCGCCTAATTGCTAAAGTAAACATAAAATAATATGTCATAAAATAAATTGCATTAAATTTCAACGTACACACTAGTGGATACTAGTGAATAAAGTCAATTTCTATAGACGCACGTTGCAGCCTGTGCATACTGCTGATTATCAATTATAAATATACATTGGCCTTCCTAAGTGTAGCCTTACTAGAATTAATCAGCAGTGTGTGCAACAGACAAGTGTTATTAGGCTTCACACATGAAATCACTGCCACTTTAAGAGAATAAGAAAACCTCATCAAGGCAACTAACACAGAGATGTAAAAACAATTTAAACTCCACAGCAGGTGCATTCAGGTGCTATCAGTAAACTAACACCCAATCAAATCACTGGACACATAAGTCAAAGGCTTCTTCTTTTTCCTATGGGATGCTTGCAGTATCATCAGATAAGCTATTCAGCAAAGAGATAAATAATGTTGAAGGTTTTTACTGTTACTGACATTTTTTGGAATGTTGTACCTGGGCGTTCACTTGAGTGCAGGAACGTTTCTATTTGCAAAGCTGCTCACCGTGTACATACATGCATGTGTTAGTGCAAAGGTGCACGTTTGTGCACGTTTTTGTTAGCAGGTCGGTACATACCCATCTTTGCAGCTGTTGCTCTGCTCTGTTGCACAAGGGCTGGGCCCATTAACGAGATTCATTTGAGAGATGAAGGGAGAGGGGACAGAAACCATGACAGCAAAGAGGGAGAGGGAGGATGAGATGGGCAAAGAGAATGATAGGCAGCTATGTGGGACAGTAAAGAGACCCGAGAGGAAGAGGGAAACACAGAAAGAGAAAAATAAAGAGATGAAGAGGAATAGGAAGAGGGGAGGACAGGCTCATGGGAGAAAAAGACAGGAAGAGAGAGTGAAAACAGGTAGGCGGCAGAGGAAGATTAAAAAGTGAGACAGAAGGAAGGAAGGGGATATGGATGTGGGATCTTCTTATGGTGGATAATGGCTCTTCTCTCCCCTATTGCTCACTGAAGGGCACATAAGTGTCTGTGGGCAAATATGTATCAGGGTCTGGGCAGCTTAGGCAATTTCATGGAGCTGAAGAAGAGGATGATAATCCAGTTAAATTGAAAAATGGGAATGTCTATGGATCCTCGTTCATCCTGTAATTAATCCTTTCTTACAATCATGCAGCCAGATAGTTTATATGATTAGGATTGACAGAGGCTAATACTTCCCCCAGTGCTGCCCTGCTGAAATAGTACTTGCTGCCCTCTGATGTACAAATGAATATTTATTTCAAGCTGTACATTCAACAAAATAGGCCTGTATTTGTTAAGCAGGGCTTTCAGTGTGCTTAAGTGATGCTTGGCCATACATAAATCATTACATGTTGTAGGCCCTCTAGTGCTTAATGGAACAGTTAAATGGAGTGTCACCTGGACAGACAGGAGAGCTACTGAGGTTATACTGTGTGTGTGTGTGTGTGTGTGTGTGTGTCTGGGTGTGTGTGTGAGAGAGAGAGAGAGAGTGTGTTTAAGGACCAATTTTGGTGTCTAAACAAGTTGAGTGGGGAAATGTAATTGGGGGCAAAACCAGCATCACAAATTTGTTTTCACTGCACCTGTATTCACCGTAAAGTAAAAAAGTGTCTTTGTTGGCGCTAGGATAACGAAAATATAAAAGTTTCCAAAGTAAAAGTTTTAGCATTAGTTGAAAATCAGTAAAAGTATTAATTTCTGATTGGTTCAATTCAGAGTGTTAGAGTATGTTAGCAGTATTCTTACTATTGCTACTGTAGGAGCCTTTTTATTCTGTGTGTTTAAACTACATCATCAGGACAAGCCAAGAGTGCGATCTGATCGACACAAGTGTATGTGTGCTAATATTATAATTTTGTTGCAGTTGCTTTTGTGATGTCTCACACACTATTTAAAACATGAGCCTTGATTTGTATTTGCACTTGTTTAGAATGTGCTTTTACCTTTCATTTCTACACACGCACATACACACACAAGCATTTGCCTAATCAACCATAACAACCTTCAATCAACCCTGAGAGTAGCCATTGTCAACATCAGAGTGCCACACCCCATGCTCCATCATCACATCAAAAACAAAGGAAAAGAGACATGTTAAAGTTACAAGCAGTAGTACTGCATCCACCATGTTTCAGATGGATTCAATGTGCAAATATGTTTTTCTTGGTTACACTGACCTAGAGATATTAACAACATTATCTGTTTCACAAAATAATGTTGACAAAATAATATTTGAGGGTCTTTTAAAGGCCCGGATCCTGTAAATGATCTGAGCAACATTAAGGCAGCTCCCCCTTTAGAGGAGTTGCAACCGAGTAACTGAAAGTGATGAGCTGTATCTGAACAAAAACCTTTGCCTTCCTAAATATAGTCTGTCTCCACTCATTTATGCCTCAAAGAAAGCACAGAGGACGTTTTCTAGATTTATGAGGGACAACAACATCTTAGAGAAGCTGCTTAAAGATTGCCAGTGGGTTATGCTTTACTAAATCTAAGAACTGACATTTTGAAGGTCTGACCCTTCTGAAGGGTACATTTATCTCTCCAAAAGCATCGCAGACTATCATGGGGCCACTGTGCTCTCTATCTCAAGTCAGGTAGTGTAATAATGGAAGCCTATTGAAAATGCAGCTTTTTCTAAATGCTGTCTTCTCGAGTGTTTTCAACAGACAATTGGCCATTTAATTTCGAGTGACTGATTATTCATAATATACTGAACTCAGATCAAGGGTGGATATTTTATTTAATAGATACATATTCTATTTAATATGTAAAGTAAAGTTTGATTTAATACAATAAAAATGTCATTTAATACAATAAATACAAAACAAAAAATTCTCTCTTCATAGTCCAAAGACATGCAGGTTAGATTAATTGGTGGCTCTAAATTGCCCTTAGTTGTGAATTTGAGCGTGAATGTCTGTCTGTATGTGTCAGCCCTGTGATTCACTGATGACCAGTCACTTTAATGCTAAGTGGTATAGATAATGGACGGAATTCCTGAAAGGGACACCAAAGGTGCTATAACTATTATTATAAAAAGCACTTTACGTTTTTTGCCGCTCATTCACCATTCACGCACACACGCACACACGCACACACTCTGACGCTCTTGCCTGACCATCAGGAGCAATGTGGAGCTCAGTGACACTTGCGACATGCGGACAGCAGGAGATGGGGATCAAACAACCAGCCCTGTGATCAGTGGACAACCAGCTCTACCTCCTGAGCCACTGCGGCCCTTACCACTCGTAATACTCCTCTCACCTTCACAACAAGATGCAACATGTCTGACACATCCTCTGTTTTAAGTTAACCTTTCCAAAGTAGCTGCTTGCTGGAGGCCAACCACCACTGGCACACTTCTCTCTGCAGACACTTGTACCGAGGGCTAATGTGCAGGGTTGGTAAGCAGTGGACCAAACCACTGTAAGGCCTATGAGCAGGGGAAGGGGATCTTTCAAAACTTAAAAAACTTATTGTTTTGCATCTATAATTAGCACAAGCTTCATGCATATTATAATATAATTTAAGATAAAATATATATTTGACCATTTACACAATTTGATATTACAGACTAAATCAAAGATACATTGTTTGCTGCTGATCTGCACCTAATATTACCACAAAAGGCTATACTGAGTAGACTGGATATGAGGTCACAGTTCACAATGCATTTCCAAGCTAAAAAATGTCTTCCAGTATATAATTAATTCTTTGTAGTCCTCCGACATGCGGCATAAATCCCCACAAAGGCAAGAAAGAAATTGCCGAAGCATAAAAGGTTCTCAGGAGCACAGTGGACATCATTACTGTAATGATCATAAGTGTGTGAAGAGTGTGGAACAACCAGAACTCTTGCTAAAGCTGGCTGTCTGGCTCTGGCTAGAGAAGAAACCAAGACCCCCAAGGGCCACCTCTTGGCTCTTCTTAAACACTGAACAATCAAGAAAAATGGTGGTCGAGTGGCATGGTTCAGAACACTCTATGGGACACGACAGCACAACTGGGATTTGTAAGACATTTTGAGCATGAGGGAAATTGTTTCTGGCTCGAGTGCCAAACTACATCTGGGGAAAGTGGGGACCGTGCATCCTTTAATTGTACAATCTATATGCTGGAAGTATGTAGGACCCAGAGCTCCCTCAAACCCCAGAACAAAAAGCAGGACCAACTCTGAAATTGCCAGGTAGATTACGTTTTAGCAATGCTACAACAATGCTGGAGTAGCTTGGGGACAAGTCTCTGAATGCCCTTGAGTGAAACTGTTCAAGCCTGGACTTCTAAACATCCACGGCCACTCTGACAAAGGCAAAGAGGAACAAATGTGTCTAGAGAACAGAATGTGGAATAAGGTGAAAAGATCTGAACATTTTTAAAAGCTGCTGTGGATGTGGTTGATGCTGGTGAACCACTGAATCCACAAAGCAGTCCTTTTAAGCTCCAGGATGATTTCTATCTTGCTACAATTGACTGAAAAAGCCAAAACTATTAATTCTTTGCTTGTCATTTATTCCCATGCAGCAGCCCAGAAACAAACACTCGCATCCCCTGAACACACACATAAACAAGCAGAACTTATAAGCTGGACCGGAGGAAGATGAGGGTGGAATGCAGAATAACATTATTTATTTATCAAGCCAAATGGAATTTCAAATTGAGGAGCCGAGTGGATGACCAGCCGGTGCTCCCTGTGTCCCAAAAAATCATAAAGTCTCATCAAATAAAGTTAGTTGTTTAAAGCTTAAAAAACACCAAGATGATGACTACACAGCAGAAAGACTGGGAACAGAGCAGTGTGCACTCAAGCAGCACAGAAAACGCTGCACTCTGTTTACTTGCACTCTGATGATTCCATTAATGTTAATTTAAGGGAGGAATCAAAAGAGGAAGTGGAATATTTTAGAAGACCCAGTGCAGGGCACATTTATCTGAACTGTGCTCATATGAATAAATAATCAGGGAACAAGGTTAAGGCAGGTTATTCTACTGTGCATGGGAGGAATCTTTAACACCAGACTGACAGATTTCTGAACTGGCAATCATATCAATAATAAGACCCACTGTTGCTGTGGGAGTTCCATATATATATATATATATATATATATATATATATATATATATATATATATATATATACATATAAATATATGTAACTTTTTCTTATCAATAGGTAATAAGGGACAAGGTTAAACATGATTTTAATTTATTCATGGGGTGGCACATCAGCTAAAAACAGCAGTTTGACAGACTGAGTAATAATTTTGTTCCAATTATGTCAACCTTTCTGATGCCCACTGCTGTCAGACAAATCTTTTAAAAATATAATTATGTAGAATGATTTTCAACTAACAAGTAAACAGTAATATAATGTTTAGATAACAAAGGAAGTGACATTAAGTACAGCTGTCAGCGACACAAGGAATTCAAATAACAGCAGCATGTACTTACAAAATGAATGTCTAATTTTGAAAATAGAAGCTTTGAGCTTGCCACCAGAATTTCCTGTACAGAATGTGTGACATTGTGCAAAAATGCTGGCTTTTAATTTGGCAAAACAACACATGGGGCAAGGTGTGTGATCCAAGCAACTTTAAATGTGGGGTAACTCCTGATGCCTGATCTGATGGTTGCAGCATTTCACAAACAGCTCCATTTCTCGGGGTGTTTTGTGCACCACATTGTCTAAAAATGACACAAACAACATGAAAACACCCTGCCTTGTAGTGATGTACTTTCACAAAATCTTTTTTTGGCATACTGGGCTCCTTAATACCCGGTGAGGATCACTTAAATGCCTCAGTGTATACCTCAACATCCCTTCATAGTCACAGTGTTCCTATTTGGATGCTTTTAGCTGGATGATGTTGCAAAGTATTCACCATTTCATGGTGGCTTCAGGTCTCAACCAACACAGCACCTTCAAATTCAGGTGGAAGAATGTCTTGGGCCGTTCTCTGATATTTTTAACTTGTGATTACCACATTGTGAGTCACTGTCTGCCTTTCAATTGGTGTAATTAGCTGACATTCATGTGGGAGCAGGTTACAGCAGGTTATATATTCTTGAACTGTGTTGAAGATTTCACTGTACGACAATGTTGTTTCCAGGAACTTCGAGGAGATAAACACATGTATATATATATATATATATAGGAAATAACATGACATTACTGTATCTCACACATCAGAAAAGCAAAGGCAGAATTTGTAGGGTATAGGATGATTAATTGTTTGCCTGTTTATTAAATACTCAGGGTTGTGGTGGCAGGAATACAGCTTTACTGGTGAGAAGAATCAGCAGAGACAAACAATGTCTTTGAGCTGGTTTGATAAAGGTTTATAAGTAATACAGAGTCACACTCTTGCAAGGGTGGGCCACAACAGTGTTCAAACTGACTGACAAAGAGATGTAGGAAACAAGATGTATTTATACCTGTATTTGAGTCGTGTACGTGACAAGACAGAGGAACTGTCTTTCCTCTTAAAGAGGAACTGTCTCCTGACCTAAGAGTGAAAGGTGTCCGAGGGGCCATAAACTGGTCGGACACGTTCAGATCCGTTCTGTGATTAGGTGTGTGGATGCATCTATGTGTTTGTGTGTGTGTGTGTGTGTGTGTTTGTGTGTGTGTGTGTTTGTGTGTGTGTGTGTGTGTGTGTGTGAGGTCATTAGGGCACATTCATGAACAGTGAAAATTACTTGAGAGCAAAATGATCAACAACATTAAAGGTACAATGAGTACATAAGAATATGAGGATAAACAATAAATCAATGGTTAAACAGGGTTATGTGAGTAATTTTTCCCTTCCAAGGGGTTATGCCTGTAATTACTTAATTCATTGCTCAAAGGAAGACATCACCAGTGTTTTTTATATATTTATGTTCTTGGTGGTTTATTTCAATACGTTTATATGCCTAAAATAAGCTGCCAATAGTAAGTCTTCCGTGACATCAAGGGCAATGGCTGCAACTGGGAAAAGAGCCTTTTCAGCATCCCTTCTTGAGGCATTTTATTATGTTTAAGTAAAGCACTATTATCCTTCAAAGATGTCCAACTCGTCCAACTTTCACATATTTGGACGAGGACACATACAGTAGCAGGGCACGGGCAGCCAAGTTAGAACTTCCTGCTGTCTTTTCCCTTATCAGCATTTGCTAAACTGCCAGAGGACATGTCAAGCCTTTAACACCGCCTGCAAAACTGTCAAGCCAAAACATTTGGCATTGTAAACTCCTCCAAGTAAGTAATGGGCAATGCCTAATGGGCACTCTTAAAAACAATAAAGTATCTCTGTCTCATTCTCTATACATCCCGCTCTCCATTTAGTATTTCACTCTCTTTTGTCATTGTGTCACTTCGTTTCACTTCCACTCTCAGAAAAAATTATAGTTTAAGTAAATTATTAAGCTATTTGGATGGTTAAAACTTTAATATTTTACCAAATCTCAGCCTCTTTCACTCCATGCCAGGATAAGAGACAATGCACTTGATACAATCGGAGGTCTTTCAACACACCACCGTGCAAACCTGAGTTCTGCAGGTCTTGCAGGAAGCAGCAGGCTGGTAATTAAACTGGATAACTAAATAGCTATTAACCCCACTGTTACTTGCTAATATTAGAGCCTTTAATTGGACTCCTTAGGGTGTTTCCATGGCCTTATTCAGTCTATTCTGTCTGTTACCATGATCAATTATAAGCAGACCTGTTAGGGGACCGTGTATTTAGTTGTGTGTCGATAATAATAATAAACTCATTAAAACACAAAATTTTGTATTCTGGTCCATATATCGTTTCCTGTACATTAAAGATTTTTTTAAGTGGTTCCTTCCCTCCTTTACCAATGTCACCCAGAGAAATTCCTAACAATTATTCTTGTTCATCTACTTGGGTTTTTCAGGGTAGCAGAACTCCTTTGGTTGTTGAACAGCGTATAACCTTGTAGCACTTAGACACTGCCTCACATACGGAGACTATGCAAATGAAGGATGATTGATCTTTTCTTTGAACTGCTCTACTTGCTAAACACTAGTTGCAGATGTGTTTTATTGTCTTGCAGGCGAGACACAGCAGGCCTTCAAAGGCAGGCGGCGTACACTGACAAACACAAATTATGGGAATGACATGGGCGATGGAGTAGCAGGATGTGTGAAAAGCAGATGAAAGAGGACTACAGAGAAGAAGAAGGACGGCAGGATGACTAGACCATTGCTTCCATGATGCATTGCTTTGCCGCATCGCCTATGGTGCAGCTGTTTGTTATCTGTCAGAGTCCCAGCACCGTCGAAGTGAGGGAACGCAAGCAATGCTAACCAGCTCTCCTTGTGCTGACACTTATTAACGTCGAAGAATGGAAGATAAATAGACCACCCAACACATAAACATGTGCACAGGGACCAAGCAATATTGACTGCCATACAGTATTAAGTCTGTGCAATCACTTATAACCACACCGTAACATAACAAATTGTCACATGTTGTACTTTAGCAGGTATTGACACCAAAAAGAACCCTGTGTAAAAAGGCACACGGGGCTGCATTGATTGGGGCGTGTTGCTTCAGATATTGGTGTGACAATGAAATACAATCCAGCAAGGTCGGCTCGAGAAATACATCCATGTCTGTTAAATTGTTAACTCTCTTAACACAGCAAAAGCTTTAGTTTTCTTTGCTCTCCTCGTGATTTTGGTCCTGGAACTAAATTTCAACGTGATACTAATAACCATTTGGGGGAAAGAAGGGGCTGAAATCGACTGTAAAAGAACATTAAAGGTGTACCAACAAAGGTTGGTGTGGGCGTTTGGGAGGATTGGTAAAAGAGAAAAATTGAGGTAAAAATTGAGAAAAAACACACCATACAGAAAAACAGTGATCGGACGCAAGCTTTTTTATATACTTTTAAAATACAGGGGAGGACAACAAGTTCTTAAAAGTTCATGGAGAATCTTTCATTATACTGTAAATTCCTATAATGGAAGGGCAATCTCCTGAACCCATTAGTTTGTTGTTAGATACAACTAGAATTTCTTTCTGTATAGTATGCCGTGTCCACTTCCTTTCCTGCTGGCGTTCATTCAGACTCAAGGGAACAGAGAGAAAGGAGATGGTAGATTTTAAATTTGGACATTCATCTTTTTTGCAGAGGCAGTGTGTGCATGCAGCCCTCTTTCAGCCAAGATGTCAGATTTCATTACAGTGTGCTGCAACTGGGCTGTAGCCACAGATGTAATCAAGCATGTAATCACACTATTGCCACTAACAACAAATGGAAATGCATTCTGTGATCAATATGCATGTCATGAAAGCAAAATAATATAGGCACACGCTGGCACATTAGTTCCATGACCACCCTGTTAAAGGCCTCGTGAGGATTGTCATCTCTTCATCTCCGCACAGTGGAAATTTGCATGCACCTGCTGAGCCAATGAACACTAGCCCACAGGAGTTTTTTTAGCAGTGGAACAGCAGGGAAGCTGGTAAGAGGGGTCCACCTGTGTTCAGAGAACTAGAGTTGCACTGCATCCCTAATCTTTCTTTTCAGAAAGTCGGAGCTCTCTAATGAAGCTCTTTATGCTAAGAAGGCAAAACTGATAACTTTGTCCTCTGCAGCTGAACTAAATCCCAATATTTAACTGGTCACACTGGCGCGGGTCGCCATTCTGGACCATAGCAGCTTCTCAGCAACAATGGGCAACAATCTCTAATCATTCCAGATTAGCAGCCACAAAGGAGCTGGCGGACTGTCTACCTGACTCAGACCTGGTGGTCTGTGTACCCTAGGCTTACTATGCGGTAGCTTATTCCAGTAGCTGATAAAAAACGGTGATAGTAAGAATGGTGAAGTCATCTTCCTATGCAGTTACCCATTACATTAATGAAAAATAGTGACAGAGCAGACGCGGCAGCTGTACAAGTAGTTGTTAATCTACATGCAGAAATAACATGTTAAATGTTAAATCGACATATTAATGTTCTACCAACCAATACGGCAGCTTCTACTAAAAATGGCATGGTGACTTGCTACTGATTGGTTAAGGATAAACAAGAAACCCTGCAACAAGAAATCATTAACACAATGTGAAATGAAACAAAATGGGAATTCAGTCTTCTTAGTAAGCTATCTCTTTTCCTGCAATTTAAACAGGAACCTAACATGCATTAAAAAGAGATCATGATACAAGATATTAATTAAAAAAAGAAAAAGGAACCTGTCATCTTAAAGTGTGCTCACAAAGAACGCAAAACAAACTGTAGATGTGGTGCGACTGCATTCACATTAACTTGAATTAAAAAAATATGCACATATCCCAGTTATTTATAAATCCGCTTCATAAATGTAGTCAGAAATAACAGACAGAGTTCTGAGTTCAGTCTGAGGCTGAGCTGAACACAAACACAGGCACACCCCCACAGACACAGTCAGTGCATCTATTGCTACAGAAGCAATCTTATGTACTGTACATTGGCTGTTTCAGCAGGGAAATCAAGGGAATAATGCAAGCTCTATATGAAAGCAAAATAGAGACTTATAGCCCATACTGTAGGTGCCCAGTGTTGTGTGGAGAAATGATTATTATCAAAAGAAAAATCCTTTTAATTAAAGCTCATTAATTACACTTCTCTCAGCACAATGGTTTACCAGGAGGTGAATATGATTGATAAAAAAGGTGTTAGACATTGTTAGGGAAGCAGAGAGAGAGAGTGAAGGACAATT
This sequence comes from Lateolabrax maculatus, assembly GCA_031216445.1. NCBI lineage: Eukaryota > Metazoa > Chordata > Actinopteri > Acropomatiformes > Lateolabracidae > Lateolabrax > Lateolabrax maculatus. The sequence goes on from CM062219.1 coordinate 13,645,578, forward strand.
GCTTATAGTGCCACTGTAGGAGACTGGAGGAGAATTGATAATGTTTCAGTGATGAATGATAGTGCCAGCTCACCTGCGGATCCTGTTAAGGAGCGAGGAGAGCGCTGTTGATCTAAATCATTGATGGCTCTCACTGATGGCTCCCGCTGAGGTCCTACCGATGAGACGAACAAGTTCTTAACACAGAGCACGTTTTCTATTAGAGCAGTCAGTGTAACAAGATGGGAGCAGGTGTGAAGCTCTTTCTGCTGCCTCGACCGCTGTAACACTCACAGTAACAGACCCCATCCTTAGAGGACAAGGAGGGAGACGTGCTCTGCGGATGCAAGCGCTGTTTCTCTTAAAAACACACCCCACATGTTTCCTCCGTTCTAATGCTTACATGCTGAGTGATTACTTACTGCTTTTCTAATCTTATATTTGTAGCGTGTCTTGAAGCTCTTCTTTTGCTGTGTAACTTACGTGTCAGTATGTAGGCTATTGGTATTTATAGAAGCACCTAAATAAATAGTTATAAAAAATGTATTCACTTTCTTGTCAAGAGTTAAATGAGAAGACTGATACCACTCCCATATTTATTGGTTGCATATGAAGCTGGAGCCAGCATTAAGACTGGAAACCTAGCCTGGCCTTTTCCAACGGTAACCAAAAGATATGTGAAATATCTAAATCTCACTCTAAAACTCACAAGTAATGCATATATCTATTTTGTTTAATTTGTGCAGAAACACAAAAACGTCAAGTTGCAGTTTTACGCAGGATTACATTTCCAGTATTTATGCTAAGCTAAGCTATATTTCACAAGCAGATATGAGAGCGGGATCGATCTTATCATCTAGCTCGGGACAATGGAGAGAATTGGGAAGCCTCTCAACGTTGAACTATTCCTTTAATTTACTCAAGCTCCAAAAATTCCATTTAATAAAGGAATTTACAGAATCATTAAACTGAACTAGACTAAGTGCTTCACACCCTGATTCTGGCTTTGATTTGGTATGTCCTTCCTTAAGGAACAGGAGCAGCTATTAGCGAAAGTGTCTTTGTTTCAGGGTGATGAAGAAATCTGACAGGTTTGCAGCTTATAAAATCTAACATAAACTTTATTGATCACACAAGGGGAGATTTGGAAAATGACCCTCATGTGGGCCTTGAATGATACCCTCGTATTTGCAAGGGACAAGGATGTAGACTGAGAGATAAAATATCCAAACTGATCGCTTTTACGATGGTGTTAAGAATAAGGATGATGCATTATTATTATGTTAATGGGTGTACAGCAGCTACAGCAGTTCAATGCGGCTTGAATCTTATTGATGGAACACACACATAAACGCACACTCTCATTGCGATAACACACGTAAAACAATCTCATGGTGGAACGCAGCTTTAGAGGTCCTCATGGTAAGAGGAGTACAGTACTCCACATCCTGAAGTGGCACTTCTCTAGCTGTGCATAATTCTGGCTTTTCCGTCAGAATAGATCAGCTTTTCAGACTATGAAAAAAATACTGACTGCTTTAAGTTGTACAAATACATAACAGATTCTTAGCACATCCAGCAATAGTCCAGGGTCAATAGATAGTGATTTACTGTCTGGTCTTTCACTATGTAACATTTATCACTTATCAATTGCTATCATTGATTCAGAAGCACTTTAGACTGAAGGTTTTCCACAAATAAATTTGCAGAGTGGGAGATTAAGTAAAGTCTTCCACATTCAAACTTCCCCAGGGTGACAGGTGTTCGATTTGCATTTATCAAAACTGAATTTCTCTCAACCCACAATACACCGGTTACCTCTCCAGGGTGTTTCTCTGCTTTCTGCCCAATGCATGCTGGGCTGAAAAGATAGAATTGTTCTACTTTTCTAATGCTCTGTGCTCCTTCTATAGAGGACAGGAGAAAAACTGCATTTTAAACAATTGAAGAAGACTCTTTTTGTATTAGAATAATGTGTGTTTGTTTCTGTGCTGCTGCATGAGAGGGAATGAGGATAGGCTCTGAAATGTGACAGAAATCCACGGTCTTTTGGAAAAGCATACGTTGAAAAAGAGTTTAGACAGTATGACTTGGTCTCTGAGGATCAGTGCGGGAGAAGACTTTAAATAAATCCTGCCTCCCATAGGCATAGATCAATAAATTTACAAATAAACAAAGCGTTGTTGTTTTTTTTGCTTTGAACCTTGTTGCACTCATATATGACTGACTTGGTCCTTTATGTCAGGAGATGTGATGTGATGTGAGTTTCTAGTAGATTGTGGGGCTTTTTGGAAACTTGGTGACTGACATGGCTTGAAGGGAGAGATTTTTCACTACTCACTGAAAAAACTGTACCAGTGTTTATGCATGTGCATTATATTGTATTGTACTCTATTCTGAGTAGTATACATAATGTTTACTTACTGTTTCTTAGGGGAGACCAAAGACAATGTTTTTTTTCTATTCTATTCTGATTTGTGATGTCATCACTGCTTAAATAATGATACTTTTTAATGAAAGTTTTAGTTAGATAAAAATGGTCTTATCAATAGTGTTTTTTTCATATTTTTCTTATTAAGCGTAATTAATACTGCCTCCTTATATGTAGGATGTGCCGACGATGTTACCTCTTAGTTCTCAAAAAGGTGATGGCTCATTAACAGTTGGAGCTGTTCTTTGGAACAGTCTGCATATCTAACAACTAAATCTGAGGTCTTAAATCCAAAGCAGAACTTTTAAATCCCATTCAGATCCCTTCCTTTGAGTTCACAGGTGGTACAGGGTTAAAGTTCCCATCCACCACCATGGTACATTTCTTGGTATATTCAGGTTGGTCGGACATTACAACAAACTGTGTGGGAAGCTGGTGCTGGTTCAAATCCTTGTAGCTGCGCTGACTCCTCACGCTGGTTGATCACAGAACTGCATGACCTTCCTTTATATAGATGACTATGACCTGATCCATTTTCAGTTCGGTTGCTGTTTGTAATCTTTGTACTGTTTGTTTACTGAATCCGTTCTTGGTGCTTCTTTATTGTATGACTTGTTTAGTTTTATCATGATGATATTAATTATTATGATTAATATCACGAGGAACACCATTTGGTTGAGAAATCATGATGGAGCAAATCTATCCTCTCGCCTGATCTATCACAATCATGAAAGTGAATCATCTGCCATCTTTATTTATTTTTTCAATTAACCTTCAACCAAAAAAAGTTATGGATTTCAAATCTGAACTCTTAAAGTTTCTAAGATTAAGAATTGTGTAACCCCCCTCAAAAAAAAAAACAGTTTTAATTTACGCTCTAACACGACCTAAAGTGGAACACACACACACACACACACACACACACACAAAGTAGATAAGACAAAGAGATTAATGAATGCCATGATGGTTTTTAACACCCCAATGTTAACTTGACTAATGGGAAAACCCATTAAACAGAGCCGACAGTGTGAATACAAAACACATGAAGTATAAATTATGTTATTAACAATTACAAACACTGTCTCCATAATCAAACTACATTCCATTAAGACACACAAAAACATTCATGTCACTTCTCCTGATACTACATGACATGATTCGAAAGATATTTGACATAATTAATTTATCCTCAGGATATTAACCTCACCAATGCAAGAGGTCGGCAGCCAACTTGGCACAAAACGCTACAGATATTAAAATGCATGTGTTACAATGGCAGCCAAGAGACTCAATTCAGACCTCGTCCAAACTGGGCAATGGGGTTTGCCATAATAATACAATCTGACCAAAGCAAATGAGCTAAATTTCTCTAGAAAATAATCTGAAGATGGTGAAACACTTCAGCTAAAATGTGCACAGCAGACTGAGATGAGTAAATGGATGTTTTAACCTTCTGTTAATATAAAACTGAGTGACTGGGGCTTCTTTTTGCCAGCAGACATGCTGTGAGACACAATATTCAGATGCTGTGGCTATTCGACAAGTCTGACCGGGGCTGGGAGAATTGAAGTTGAGAAGTTTTAAGCCTTCAGCACTAAGACGGCAGAACTTAATGCTGCTGAGCGAAAAACACATTTTTCATGTCTTTCTCCTGTGGACCAGTGATGAACGACTGCTGTAATGGATCTGAATAAGAAATGGAACCAGCCACGGATTGCGTGTATAGACTTTTTGTAGATTGTCTGATTGATCAGTTGATCCTCCTGGATTAGTTTATGTTGATAATTATATATATATATATATATATAACATAACATAAATAAATTAGTTAATCTCTCCTCAGAGGAAGCAAGAGTGGGCTGATGGAGCTGTGTCCTTTATCAGATGCCAGTGTTTTTCCTTCATGCAGATTATCTCTGTTGTCCTTTTCTCTCATGTTTTTTAAAATATGGTGAAAATAGAAGTGTAATGAGGGGTACAAAATCTTTACATTTCAGAAAGATGTGCACTTTCTTCACTTCAAGGAGCGAGCTTCTGCTGATATGTGTATTTAATTGGGTGTCAATTCATTCCTAAGTGTTTCCTATCACATTCTGGGGCTCCAGGACTTTAATGGCATAAGCAGCCAGATCATGTAGCACCAGTTGTCTATATCTGCCTGTGGAAAATAATGATATAACTGTTAAATATTACATAGAAAACTATTTGAAATGGAAATTCAATAGTTCCAGCGGTTGATTAACTGGATAAGCTTAATTTGTGTATGTGGGTGCTGGAGCCCATGCACTCATTATTCATTTCTTTGCAGTCGAGTCATGAGGCTGTGGTACAATAAAGGAGAGCTGTGAATCATTAGTGACAGCGCAGTAAGGTTAAGGAGACTGTCTATCAAAGTAGACACAGAATAGTTAAGATGCTTGCATGTGGGCGCCCGCATGTGGGCGGGCTCCGAGGTGTGTGTGTGTGTGTGTGTGTGCATCTGAATCGTGATTTAAGATTTAAATGGATAATTCACCTTGATGTTGCGGAGGCATTTAAGGGCGATTCTCACCAGTGCTAACAATAATGTTCTACTGTTTAAAATCCCTCCTGGAAAATGTTCTTTTTACGTGCAGCCTCCACTGGGAGGTCTGAGTGCAGTGGTGCACGGTTGTCTCCAGGTCAGCACTGCTAGAACTAATAAGGATTCAGTCTGGCATGAGGACATTTCATGAGGGTGGATAATTGCCATATTGGGGGCTTGAACTTGATTCCTCCAGCTGAAGGATCTTGCTTATCATTAGGCTACCACGACGCTCTAAGTTTCAAACTGAGAAAATAAAATGGAAGTGCTCGTTGCTGAAGTACTTCCAAGTTTAGACTTTTAATTGACATCAGGCTTCTTTTGACTTAATGTATTTTAAATTAGGGTTTTATGATGTTTGTTTATGGCAATCATCCACGTCAGTGAATCATATCCAGGGAACAGAACTCCACTACTGTGCAAAACTGTAGAAACAGAGATTATTATCATGATACCAATATTATTAGTCAGCAGTAGCCGCAGTAATATGATAAAATTATAATATTACAGCATGATATTACATAACTTTATTGAACTCTAACTACTGCTGTAACAACGTGGTTATCCTGCAATTACCTTCTTTGGGACATGAACTGTTGAACTATGTTTTTAATGAATTATGATTAAAGGCCAAAGAGATTAAACAGAAGGTGCCTCAAGCTGAATGCAATTTCTCACAGCTGTTTAAATAAAGCCAGAGAAAAACATCAGAAGTGGCTACTGGAAGTTTGAAGATCGAACTTCAAAATAAAAGCACGAGCTTGCAGGAGCTGCACCCCCACCTCCCACCCAAACCTGTGCGCTTTAATCATCTAATTCATTTATATTTTGTTTATTCGATTGGACTATTTTACCAATTAGAGTCGTCCAATTGAATTTGACTGATAAATTCATGAAATCATCAAGTCGATAAAATATCTTAAATTAATAGGTAAAATGAAACCTGTCCCAAGTTATCACAGTCCAGGGTGATGTTTTATAATTGCTTACATCAAGAACAAACAAACCATGTATTTAATTCACAGTGACATGAAACAGTGAATCGCAGAAAATACTCATAGTCTTCCTGCTGTAATTACCAATTGTTTGGTACGGTAAACACGACACAAAACTCAACAGCTCTGACATTTTCCGATTCAGTTCTTTTTTTTTCCTCAATCATTTCAGCACAGACCAACAGTAATAACTCTCACACTGGTCAAAAATCTCTGAACATCTGTGCACCCGCGTTATCATATAACGCGTGGTGCCTTAGATCCACGCGTCCGTTTATTACTGATCACCTCAGTAGGGATTTTATTCTGGGAACGCCTTCCGGAAGTTGAACAGGTTACGGTGGCTGGCTTGTGTGTGTGTGTGTGTGTGTGTGTGTGTGTGTGTGTGTGGGGGGGGGGGTCGATCTCCGCTGCCCGAGACACAAGCGCGCGCAGCTGCCGCTCTCGAGACGCAGCAGAGGAGTGCAGCTCCAGCAGGGCACATCACCCCGCGCGAGACCGGATCCCGCACTCACTCTGCGGGACACCCACCCCGTCACTCACGCGTGCAGTTTATTTTTTTTTTATTTTTATTTTTTTATATTTTGCGGGACACGAACTGCTCCGATGCTCTGGCGCGTCTCGTCCCCCGTCGCCGCCGGTTTTCATGTGCTTCACGCGTCTGCGCTCCACAGTGAGGTAGACCTATGCGGGCGGGTTTCGCCGGAGGCTCGGCGTGTGATCTGTCCCGTGGATGCGGCCGTCGGGGTCGGTGTCTGAGCCCCGCAGGATCAGCCCCCCCCCCCCCCCAGTCGTAGGGCGCCGTGATGTCTCCGCTTCCTCGCGAGTGGACGCGGAGGATTTGTCCGGAGATGCCGCCGCTGCTGCTGCTGGTGCCCGTGTTGTGGTTTTTACCTCTGAGCGGAGCGGCTCCTTCTCCCGCCGCCGAGCAGCTGGACACCGGGGTGGTAAGTTTTCTTACCTACTTTTTTTTTTTTTTTAATTCTTTCCCATGAAACCCTACCGTGTGGGGTGGTTGGGTTTTTTTTTTTCCCCTCCTCTCTCTGGAGCGAGCGCTGTCTCCTCCGAATACTTGCTCTGAATCTTAACTCCGCTCTGCAGTCCGGTGCAAGAGGCAAAGTGGAAAATAAAGACCTGCGTGGTAACTTTATTTGCATGATCAGGTGAAAAAAAAAAAACAAACAAACAAAAAAAAAAACAAACACGAGAAAAAGATTCAAAGCAAAGGAAAAAAAAACAAGCAACGGGTTCGCCAAGTTCCCTGCATGCATAATTGATGTGAGGGGATGTGTAACGGGCGTTATGTCGAGCGCCTTCACAATATGCTGCCATACTCTGTGTTAATAAGATGACTGGGACAGACCCATGAGACGTTAGGGGTTATTTGATCAGGGCTTTCCTCAGCCATGCCTGTGAGAGACCCCTGCGGTGGAGCAGCAGATCCAGCTCAACCAACCAACTAAAACAGGCAGCACCACTGATGAAGGATGTAAACAAATCCACTCCAGCTGGAGTCGAAGCCCAGATTGATGTTATGTTCAGAAGCCCATTTGCCTATAAAAGCGTCACCCCAGAATCTCTAAATGACAGTGAATTTCATGGACTACCTTATATGTTCATTAATGTGTTTGCGGGTGTAAAGAAGGGAGCCACATGGACTGTAAAGCGGTCAGTGGCACATATGCATCATAACCTTCATCATCACAACACAGCATGATGTATGACACGGTCTCGGGTGAAGGAAGCAAGGAGCCTGCAAACACCAAGAGCTGTAAATGAACTGTATCTGTGTCCGTGTGCGTGTGCGTGCTCGTGCCATTTATCCACATCGATGGATAATGCACAATGCTGTACTTAACATATGAGATTATTTGAAACTTCCTGAGAAAAAGTTTTAGTCCTTGGCCTGTGAAAGGTGATTATCGTGTTCGTTGAAGCAGCATTTTTCCTACAATTTCACTCCTCAGGGCAACCTCACTTTTCTGTTGCTGCTCATCCCGATTTAGCTCTCTTTCGGCGCTCAAACTCTCCTTTCTGAAGCCTTTGCTTGGGGATTAAGGTTTTCTTAACAAAGACCAGAACAAGAGTACTGAAATACACCAGTTTCTATTTCTTTACGTATATTTTGCTTCAAGTTTTTCTCCACCTCGAGGCGATGTACCTCTCCTCTTTTGACCCGCCACTGTTTTTTTACACATCTAACATAACAGACGCTGTGATTACGAGATGTAGGCCACATATTTTAATCTGGTTTAGACAATGTGTGGGGGAGACGAAGGGAGATTCAATTTAAACAAATAGTATTTAGTATTTACCTCAATTTGTACAGATGGTACATAATCCCAGATATACCGTAGTTCTTAAAGGGAAAAAAAGCACACAGCTTATGCCCAGTAAGCTTAAGTTATCCACGTTTTTGTATCAGTGTGAGATACCCTGACTCACTGCTGAGGCGGATGCCAACAACCCTGACATCAGGACATGCTCTGCTGCACCTTAGCTCTGAGTCAATTTTTTTCTGGTTTCCAAAAGGTCAGTTTGGCCACATCTGACAGGGTTTTCATTACGACCTGTGCACATTTCTTTCTTGCTGCGTAGCTTTGGCCCACAAACAACCAAAGCCTTGAAACAGTCTAGTACATTAACAGAATAGCCCTCCCACCCTTGGACTTTGACTTTTTGTCTTGTTTTATTTTCCAGCGGTAACATAAAACTGCGCTGCTCACTCTGAGCACTAGTCATATTTTCCAGCTTCATCTGACCCTTTGGGAATTGATAAGAACAAAGAAACACATTGCAGGAATCAACTCATCATTTTCAATCAATGAAAATACTTTTTTTTCTTTTGTGTCTGTCAGGTCACTTTTTTTCTTTTTTTTTCTTCTCTTAGTCACACACATCGTTTTAGGACCTGTGATGAAAAAACAACAGACAGTTAATCGATGTCAATGTCTGGCTGGTCTCTGACAAGAGGTCTAATTTTCCAAAACACATTCTGACACGGAAAGTATATGAATGCACTTCAGCCCGCACATCACCCTTGGTAAATATAATAAGTTTTACTGTTTTTAACTCTTGCACTAACCTTTTTTTTTTTTTTTTTTCTGGAAAATTGGCTGAACTATGACACTACAAACACAGCAGTATCACCAGATGAAAAGCTGTGGTAGCAGCAACCATTTTCCTCCATTGACCATGGCAGAGAAAATAACACTCAAGGTGGAAACTTTCCTGCATTTCCAGATAGAGCTGTATGATACACTATGTCCAAAGTGGTGCTGCAGCCTCCGCACAGCCTGTAGGGCCGTTCCTCTTGTTGTGATGTCTGGGAAGCGTTGTCCCACTTCACGTGCCAGTAAATCCAAAGCAACACCGACCGGCCCGGCCGACCAACAGATCAAGTAAAAAGCTGCTGGTCGCAACTGAAAATATCTATATCGTCTGCTAAAAGCCAGTGCTTGAGCCCTGATGTGTAGGATTTGAAAGTCTTTGTGCTAGTCCATAGAAAGAAATATTGATCTTTAGAACATCTATGTTTTAAAGAAGATTTTCTCTATTTTAGTATCCATCACTCAAAGCCTGTAGGCTTCCGCGGTGGATGTAACCTGTCTGTAGTTTCTTCCTTGTAGAAGAAGAGCGGCTTTAGTGGCAAGTTTTCACAGGGGAAGATAAATCCATAGGATAAAAAAGTCCACAGAAATTTCTAAAACCACCCTTGTAGCATGTTTCACGTTTTTATTTATACACACGTCTTTACAGTATGCACGTGCTCTGTCAGAGTTTTAGGTGGATGATTGTTGGACCATTAACCGCACTGTACTGGGCCTTGATGATGAGGTTGTCTAAGTAGAAAGAGACATGCATTCCCTAGCACCACATCATATTCCTAGTTCTGTCCACACACTTGAAAAAAATGGGAGCATCTGAAAAATGACTTGCTGTACTAAATGTACAAATGTAGGAAGTTCCGTTGCCTACAAACCACAAAAACATGAAAGTGCCTTTCAGGTTTATCGTTTTCAGGCCAGTCACCCAGCTTGACAGGTTCTTATGAGTAACCAGGTGGAATGATCTTTGCACTGCGCCTGCTGCTCTAGGACAGGTCTCATATTTCCAATTTTTTATTTCTTTTTTTTGTGTGGTGCCAAGAAATAGCTGAAATACAGACTCTTTCTTCTGTCCTTAAGAAAAAGGCCCAGAAATAATACTCTGCCACTGAAGCTCCTGGGAAAGGGATTCCTCCTGCCTGCTGTCCAGAGGCCACATGTGATGGTCACTGTGGAAGTCGGGGGCTGTAGAGAGAAAAGTTCACAGTCACAACTATTCCACTAAAATAAGCGACCACACCATTCGCTGAAAAGCATGTGTGAAGTAGGTCTCACTGCAGTTACTGCTAATTTAGACATACACTTTTTTCAAATACCTGAGAGATAAAAAAAGTTTCCCTGCTTTATTCATTATAAAAACAGAGAATCTCATGTTTGATTACTGATAGCGAAGACAATGTACCCAGACAATGCAATCTAACTATAGCTCCTAGTTCATCATGAAAGACAGGGAGAACGTATCAGTGCAGACAGCTCAGATGATGATTGGTTGGCCAATGACCGATTTCTTGTCACTGGGGTGCAGCAGGGAGCCAGATGACACACAGAGAGCATCATTCTGTGCCACGGGGAGGGCTGTAAAGTACAGATATGATCAGATCGTGGCGGCACACATCATTCTTTCTCCACAGCGGATAGATGTATGTGTGTGTGCGGGTGTCTGATCATAACTGCTGCTCACTCAGGACTTGAAAAACGAAAACAACCATTTAACCACAAAACAGTCCTCTGATCTCTATCATTGCTCCTACCCGGTCCCTGTACGCTTCGCTGCCAGGATGCTCCATCACTTGGCATTTAGTTGCGATTGTGGATCTTGTGTATGGTGTGTGTCTTCATAACAACGCCACACTCAGTCTTCAAGTAAGTGAACCGCACACTCACGCACAGATCAGGTGCGTGAGTGCGAGCAGGTATTCATGTTATAGCTTTGCTGCTATCCAGTTTGATATATCTCTGCATAGCTCCAATTTGCAATTTCAGCACTTGAGGGAACTGAGTCATAACAACTAAAATGTAATATGCTCTATGTTTTTTTGCTCATCATATTATGTGCCTGTTGAGGAGTATTTTCTCCACCGAAACGGAACTGCCAGGTTTCCCAAAGGAACTATTCACCTGAACATCCAGGGCTTCCGTTTTGATAAGCGAGAGTGAGCTGACCAGATTAGCAGCTGATGAATTGCCTAAATTACTGTATATTCAGCCACCTGCTGAATTTTATTCATTAAAGAAACAATGATCCTAAAACCTTAAGACTGTGAGAGAGAGAGAGAGAGAGAGAGTGTGTGTGTGTGTGTGTGTGTGTGCCTGGTAAAACAACCACAGTCCATTTCTCACCCTCATTTTCCTGTCTAACTTCTTCAATGACACCACCATCTGGCATCAATTCCTCTGGAGCGGTAGGCGCCCCCTTCTGCTCCCATACCGCCGCCACTCGCTCTCCCTCCCTGCTAGAAAGCGAAATAAGTCCTTATCAGCTGTTGAAATGTTATCAAGGAGCGATGACGAAAACTAAAATCAGTTTTAACAGTATATTTTCAGGAATATTTGGGAGGAAGTTTAACCCCATCAGTCCCAGTAAACCAACATATCTGTTCAGCCAGGAAAGACTTATTCACCAGAGGCTTAAAGAGTTATCAAACAGATTTATCGCAAATAGATGATAATAGAAGATGTAGTCTTTGGCGGTTAGACAGCATCAATATGATATAAGGGGGTAGAAATGCATGATTTGATGGGAATATCTCCCGATGGAGTCTAGACACTGGTGGTAGTGATGAAAGAATGAAGAGTAATCCTGAAACTGGATGAATGAAAGGAGAATTCTGATGCGCACGGTGGAAGGACATGTGGAGCTGAATGTGATGAAGACTGGAGGTGAAAGGGGTGGAGGAGGGTCGCCTCAATTTGCCTGAAATGACAGCTGACGGAGCAGGGAGATGGAACAGCTTTTAATTTTGAGAGGTATGAGATCATGAACTTTTTCCAGGCATCATTTGTGGATCGCTTTTTGTGAAGTCCCATTCTTCGTAAGTGGAAATGAGGCTATACAGAGTTCACTAAACAGACTTCTGTGTTATTCACTTGCTATGATTCTTTAGTGAACTAACTTTTACCCCTATGAAGTCGGAACAGTTAGTCACGTGGTTTTATTTGTGTAAAACTTGAGTAAAAGTTACTTGTAAATCTTTCATGTTTCCCTTTATCAATTTCCGCCTGTGTTATTAGTTGAGTATGAGGCTCATAGTTGCTGTCAGTTTCACCAAAAAACCTTACAGTTTATGCAGTTTTCCATTATAAATATTGACTGCAATTATTTACTTCAAATAAATCTTAATTTTCAAATAGTCCTGGTTATTCTGAAAAACAAAATGTGTAATGCATCCATATTTGAAGCTAATTAAGAGACTTTAGAGGGACATAACTGGAAGTAGGCCTGGGACTAACAGGGTTGCAAAGTGAAGTCAGGTATTCTGGAACAAAACTGTGATATTAATTAGTCCCACCAGGATCCTTTTTGTGATTACTCCAACCCCAAATTCCTCAATTTGTAGTGGCTTTTCTGATAAATTCTGATCCAATTAACAATCCTTTTGAGTTATTTTGCATGACTAAGAATTGCAAGTTTGATGGAAAGAAAATGTAGATAGGGCTCACTAATACCCATAATATTTTCAGTAATTAGGTCACTAATTTAACTGCTCAAGAGAACCATTATGTGACTCAAAGAGCATTCAGCACCAAAATAAAACCATAGCTTCAAACATGCACATGGAAAAATATCCACTCACTCACTCTCTGCTGTTTGAAACTCATTTTCATTAATCCTTCACCCAACAATGGTTCAGAAACTTTTAGTATGGAACGCAAGATGGAAAATGTTCATTTTAATAATTCAGTTTTTTTCTGAAGGGTATAATAGGGAAATCTTTTCATTTCTAAGCTTTGTTTCTCATACAATCAGTCTGGCTCAGTAGTACCGCGTTTGCCTGAAAATTGTATACATTTCTCCAGCATTATATTCAGTCTTTTAACTCTCCGTCTCTTTCCTTCCATTTTGCTCGTTCACTTCAAGTAGGAGGCTGTCTTTCTACCAGCACATCATGGTGCTTCTGATTACACCCAGAGGCCCAGGGATAGAGGAGACAAAACTTAGAGGAAACTGGATGCAGTGGCAGTCGAGAGAAAATACGATGGAAGGATTCTGGCGCTGAAGTAACACAAGTGACAAAGAAGCAAAAACGTGATAATTGAAGAGGAAGAAGATGTTTCTGCCAAGAACATGAAATAAGAAATATTTTGTCTTTGATTTAATCAGTCAATATGAGCCTAATGAACAAGGTGATTAACACCTCTGGATATTGTACCTGAGAGGTACAACAAACACCAGAGAAAATACTCCATGTAAGTCTGTTATTGCATCTCAGCCTGGATCATTAGAGGTACTTTTAGCACCGCTGTCCCACTTCCATCAAGCAGTGTGACCTTCTGTCTGTAGAAATGCATCATGGGACTCATATTCAGGGCGAGGAGATTATTTCAGGAACAATGTCATGTGGGACGGAACTTGAATGTTGGCGAGAGCATACAGTGTTTCTCCACAAAGATTGACAGAGAGCGAATGTTCAGCATGTAATGTATAGCACATCCTCGGCTTCTCAGGAAGTGGGAAACCAGTCTTTCAATCCGCTCCTATCCAATGTGTCACCTCAGCCTTGTTAAGTGTGAAAGTTCTCCAGAGACATGCAAGTTTTTGAGAAGACTGTCAGCATTACACTGAGGAGTTTATGATTTCCCGAGAAACCAATTCTACAAGGGTCTCAAGAGCCCTGACGCCTCATTGGCTGCCAGTGTAGTGAGGCGGTTTGGGACTGATGTGTGGCAGCTGCAAGACTTTTGCATGACACCTTACGACAAAAACAACACATCGATTGTCAGATAGAGTTTGACAGCATGAATTCAGACCTTGATTTACTGTAGGCAATCCTCACGTGTTGAATAAATAGAATCGTAAAATAAGTCCTACAAGATTTTTGGCCACATACATTTAAGGCCTGAAGAACCATTAGCAGTCATGGGGCTAAGGTTCTTTTTTGTGCTAAACAGCATAATCCAGTTGTATAAAGGATGTGTATATACAAAAACCATGCATACACATAAACAGTACTTTTTGCATAGTGATTCACTAACGTAACTGCTTTAACCACATGAAACTTTCTTTTTTCTCATTTAAATGCAGCTATTTGTCGAGGCATCGGATTGACTCTGAACCAGAAACAGACATGGTGCTGAGATTTATAATCTCCCAATTTCCACCAAAATGCCAACAATACCAGCACACTGTCTTTGTTCTGCCTCCTCTGAATGAACCACCCACCTGTTTGTGCCTTTACTCCCACCTGTGCACCATGGCTCTGCTCTGGGCACCAAAATACCACACAGATGGGAAAAGCAAATTTCAAGGTCAGGTCCAGCACCGCCATTAAAATAGGGCCCTGGGTGTTATAGCCACAGTCATACATATTGCTGCTCTGGTGCTGATTGGGGACTTAGCCAATGCAATCCTGTAAAAAATGTGTTTTATGAGAGACGGGAGGAGCAGGTAGAAGCATTTTACTTCAGACAGTCGATTGAGGGGGTGCACATTCATCCATAGCTAACTGTGAGAGTGGAAATCAGGCTTGTGCACGTACGCCCAGCTTCACAATGAGTGAGATTTATAAAACACAACAATGCAAAAGCAATGTTTTATAAATCCGGTTAAAAATAACGTGTATGCATATTTCTGTTTTTGTTGCACAGTTTTAATCCTGTCTGCACAGAGTTTTGGCAGTACCAAATGTCAGACTAGGTGAGTTTACAGAAGTAATGGACCAAACTGTGTAAGCGGTGGAGCAGGAATGACTGTTTCCCTCAGCTGCATATGATTCTCTCTCATGGCTCTTACTGGTTTCATGACTTACTGTAATTGTGGGCTAGAAGCAAGCCGGCTCACTATCAGGCTCCCCATGTAGAAAACCCCAGATCAACTCCATGTGGCTGTCCTGTTTTAACCGAGGCATCCTGCCCCCTTCTAGTCATACCAGATCAAGGTTGCAGTTTCCAAAGCTATTCAAAGGACTGACCCGATCTAGTAATTATGGTGGTTTCTGGAGTTGGGCTGCTTGCATGTTAAAGTTAAAATAATCCAGAGGACCGCCAACTGAACTGGAGGAAACCCCAAAGCAACAACAGAGCTCCTCTGAAGTTTGCCTGCTGAAACTGGCAGAGTTGTAATAAATACAGCATGGACTGTATGTGTGTTTGTATGTGTGTGAGGAAAGAAACAGGGTGTTGCTCCTCCGAAGAGAGAGGCATTTTCATCGTTGACATTGGCACAGGAGGGATGGGCACTGCTGGTTTTTAGTTTATTTCATATCAAATTAGGGAAGGACAGAGATTAAAAGAGTTCTGGGAGGAGCGTTTGATGTGTGCTTGGGAATTAAATTTCAGTATTGTATGCTCTCAACATGAAGGCACATTTGTGTGTATGTGTGAGTGATATGAAGAAAGACAGAGAGACAAATTGCACGTTTAGGAGGCATTGGGTGTTCGGCCAATGTCTGTGAGTTTATTAGAATTATAATAAAAGCGTTGATGTAATAAGCAATACAGCATAAAAAACAGAACTGAATCACTTTGTCCCACCATGCAATACACAGCCCCATTAATTTGGAGGGTGACTGTTTCAAGATTGTATCTTGAGGTGCCCATTAGCTCAGCAATTATTCATCGGCTAATTAGGTATTTGCAGTGTTCTTTTCTTTCTCCAGCCCATGGGAGACAAACAAAAAGAGTTATTTCTCAGTATGTTTCTCCCTAAGTGACAATTAAACTAATTACATATCCTCCACAGAAGAACAAGTAAATTAGTGATCGGACTGTTTTTCCACATAGTGTAAACTCGACTTGTATAAAGTAAAAATGACAAATCAAGGTTCAGGATCATGACTGAAGAACAGAAGTTACTTGGAGCAGGTAGACAGCATACAC
Organism: Lateolabrax maculatus; assembly: GCA_031216445.1. Lineage (NCBI taxonomy): Eukaryota > Metazoa > Chordata > Actinopteri > Acropomatiformes > Lateolabracidae > Lateolabrax > Lateolabrax maculatus. Next base: position 13,661,688 of record CM062219.1, read on the forward strand.
ACACTCACGTTCACGGGACCGAAACCTACAGTACCTGAAATTAAATAATGTACGCCATGTACATTATTTAATTTTCAAAAGGAACTACCGCCATATAAAGACACCCTACCCAACGTGTTTATATAGATAATTTGGACTCTCCTCAAGTTCTTGGACAGTTCTTGGACACTAGTAATGGAGTAACACTTATTTCAGTTGCATATTTGTAGGAGTGGGCAAAAAATAATAGATTGTTGTGATTGTCATATCAACGATCAGTGCCTCGGTGCAGAAAAATCCTCAATCTGAATTCAGAGAGCTCAACAAGCATCAGCTGCCGGCTGAACAGTCGATTACTCACCTCATTCTGTCCATTTTTTTTTAATATTCCATGACAAAATTACGTCTAAAGGATGGTGGCGAATGTTTTATTAATCAGGGAGAGCCATAGTTTAACCAAGTTTAATTAACGGAGCCTGATAAGTGTTCTATGGATCTTCCAAGGATTTTATTCTTTATTATCCTTACTGATAATGTTGTCATTCTACAACCTTTTCTTTCTGGCTGAGTCTGAGCTGTCATTTTGTATTTTCCAGCAATCCAACTGGACACATTTTGGATGTTACAAATAGAAGTGAGAGAAAGTAGCTGGATAAGAGCCATACAGTATGAAAACTGGGTCATGAAAAGATCAAATATTTCAATACAACTAACATTCACTTTACACTTCCACCTGGAGTTGGAGGAGTTGTTTATGCCAAGCAGAGAACCCTCGAGCAAGTGTCAAAGCAGCAAACGCTTTTTTTGCACTGTGAACTGTGATCACATTTTGAGCTACCTTGAGATCCACATATTCATTTCTATGCAGAAATAGAGAGTGCACTATAGTTCACTGTCTTTTCATATAAATTCACTGTCTTGTCACAAGAAATCTGAGCATTTACCGCAGGCTATGACTCTTCATTGATTTTACTCTACATGCTGACGTTTATTAATCTTGTAGGTGCAAAACAAATCCTCAGATCTGACAGCCTGCCTGTAATCTATGGTTGCTTTGGCACTCAACATTCATTGTAAAGGGCACAAAATTGAAGCTACAGTCAGTGAGTAAATAGTTGGCCACACAGTGGCCTGTAGGGCTCCTCGTTCAGCCTGAGCAGGGCAGAGTATCTGCAGCAAAGTGGTGGAAGTGAAAAGACCAACACATTTAAGCATATGTTAAAATATTTAGGAGGATTGTATCCTGAGCGGGCAATCACCCTCAAGGCCCAACTTTGCACATGCTGCTTGAGTGAATTCTGACAGAAACTTGTTTTTCATTTTACAAATTTAACATTTTTTCATAATCATTAGCCCAAGAATATGCATCTTGATTTTTATGGTGTGCCTTTTCAGCCAGCTCTCAGTACAGTAGTTATTTGATCAAACTGAATGACCAAATCAAATTTTAAGACGATTAGCCTGCGTACTCACGATTATTTAATCATCAGTTAAATCAAAATTAGATTAAAAAGTATTTTTCATCTCATTAAATAATCGATTATTCATTCCATGATATGTTTAAAAAATAGGGAATAATGGTGATTGCACCTACACGAGCCTACGGTGTTTTACTTATTTTGCAAGAACTAAGTTAAGAAACTCAAGGGAGTTCACTTTTTAATAATCTGCTATAAAGAGTGGTGGTAAATGCTTTTATCAGAGAAGCTGGAACCTATTCATATTGTGCTTTTTTTTATGATAAATTTCTTCATTCAGTAAAGTAATTGCTTAATCGACCAATCCTTTCAAAGACAACTTTATGTACCTTGTATTCCTGTGCATGCTAGAAGCAATTGTCTTTATCAAAGCGGGGTGTGCTGGAGTGTAATGCAATTTCTAATGCATTTTTAATGCATGTAAAATTAGAATGAAGGTGCATTTTTACATCACTATAGAACCAACCAGATACTGTTTATAACGGTGCTTGCTTAAAGCTGCTTTATTGTTTGAAGTACTGCTGAGGTAAACTAAAACCCTGTAGCTCCACAAACTCAGTTATACTTCTTAGACTTCTATGTTTCTCCCCACTACTATCTAGTGGTCTTATCAGATTTTGTCAGCATGATAAAAACATATTCATTATATTCCGGGACTGTAGGGCTTTCTCTCTCCTTTATCTGGCTTTTCCTATCTTTGTCCCATGAACGCGGGCTCAGTCTAAATCTTTACTTTTATTATCCTCTGTGCAATTGTCAAGCAGATTTGGCTGGATAAAGAATTTGTGCCTAAGGCTCCAAACATAAGCTGTTCTATTATGAGTCATTACTATATACTGTGTGTATTTTTCTATACATACAGTACAGTATATGTGTATGTACTTGCTTATGCATGTATTTCAATTGTTGATTGGTGGGTTGGTTGTTTAGTTGGTTTGGTTTTGGCTATGGTCGTTTTCGCTTGGGTTCATTTTTTTGTGTGATTGTTATAGTTTGGCAGCCTTTCAAAGGTGTTATTGTGGCTTCTTGGAATCAGCAGGGGTGTTCCTACAAGATAATTGATTGTATTATGATTTAATATATATATAATATGCTGATGGTATTGTGATAATTGTAAGCAATATACTGTAGTAGTTCTATCATATTGCGTGATTCTTTTGTGCGATTTCTGGTTATGTTTTTGCTATTGGACAATGCTGAACAGTTGATTAATACTGTCAGTGATTTTCGATACCATAAGTACATTTTCAAACATGGACAAGGGTGTGTTGGCTTGTTTTTTAAATAGTGAAAATAGTCTCTTTTATGAGGAGAGTTAAATCTCTACTGGTGTATCATATCCTCCATGTTTGTTTCCTCTTGGCCCGCCATGGAGAGGACTTTATGGCAGTTTACAAATGTGCTGTTTGCAGTACACAATTGGTAAAACATCTACATCTGGAATCAACACATTTCATGTAATGCATGGGCTTCCATGAGCTGGATTGGTAATGTTGATAGTATTGTCACAATGCACAGCCTGACTGAGCTTTTCTTTCACCTGTTTGCATTTCTGCAGTAAATTCAGGCTCCTTTTCTTTCTTTATCTTTTTGCATTGACAACCTCAGATGGAGAGCAGAAAACCAGCCCCACTCTTCTTGTAGTTCCTCTCTCTTCCATTGACATTGGACAAGCGGAAGGTGTATATAGTACATATACTCCTACAGCTAGTTACAGAGGTGGCAGTGGGTGGCTGTGGCTCAGGTGGTAGGTCGAAGTGTCCTTGAGAAAGCCACTGAAGCCTGAATTGTTACCTAAGCGTAGGCCAGCACCTCGCACAGCGGGCTCCGCCACTATCAATGTGTGACTATGCGTGCGCATGAGTAAACAAGAGGAATTATGAAGCCCTTTATTCTGCTCTGTACACGCTGTGTACGTGATGTGCATTTACCATTTACAATGGTACTGATAGTATAGAGAGCAACCTTTGAAAAATATTCTGTAGAATCCTGAGATCCAGGATACTGGCCTTTATTCAAGAGATAAACTGCTGCCTTTCAGATCAATTCCCTGTTACCAACTCTCCATCAATCCCTCCATCCTTCCCTCTTTCACTGCTCCATGTTTAACAGGACTGAGCGAATGGGCAGCCTCCATTAACCAGGCATGTCTAGGTTACTTAGTGCTGAAGACCTGGGTGAGAGAGGTACCAATTTTACTCTTTCAATGTCTCTCTTTTTTTGTCCTCCTCTCGCTCTTTCAACAGACAGGAGTTGTGCCTCAGCTCTCTGCAGAACCAGCTGTCTCTGAACCAGGGATTAAATGATTCACTTACCAGCCGCATTTTAATCCTTGCTGTCACACTCTCGCTCTTTCACACACACACACACACACACACACACGCGTTGTTGCTTTACGTGGGTTCACTAAATTGAATTATATTTGAATTATATCTGAGAGTTAGATATGTGTAATTAAACATTGACATTCGGCTGTGTGTGTGCAAACCGGGTGTTAAAGCAAGCACATCCGGCAGAACGTATCTTTACAACAAGTCAGCCATGTGTTCCATTATAAGCACATTAGATGAAAGTACTTGTCTAATGAGGTGATTGAGTGCTTCAGCAGGCTGGGGTGTGTGCCATCTGCTTTCAGCTTGGTGGCTTTGAATCCACCAGATGACTAATATGTCACTCCGTGGCTGTCTTTGCCACTTCGGTCCAGCGCATGTACAGGAGTGTAGTGCTGGAACGATTTCCATATGTGATTAATTGTTTAGGTCATTTTGTCAAGGAAAAAGACCAGACATTTACTTTCAAACATGAGGATTCACTGTTTTCCTGTTTTACCTCACTGTAAATTTGGGAACGTGAAGTACAAGTAGAAATTGATAGATCAATAATTAAAATACTTGTGTGAAGAAAATGGCAAAATTATATGAAAACAACATCTTCATCATAGTCTTCTGACTAAGTGTTTTCTTGGTGAAGAGGAAGATAAACATTCAAACACTGACTCACAGCGATTTTGGTGCCAACCTTGGCTTCCCATGTTTTGGTTCTCCTACTTATTCATCATTTCTTTCCATGTTTGTTTTAACTCTGTGCCATGTGCTTTTTGCTCATTCAATGTGAGCTTGTCAGTGTGCCAGCTTGCTCTTGATTTTCTGTGCTGTCCCAAGGATATTATATGACTAAACCCGGTATTTGGTGAGGGGGAATATAAGACAGAAAGGGAGAAGAGAGAATGCCAATCCTCTTCACTGCTGGAAGAAATACGGATTTCATGCGGTCTTTGTGGCGTCTTGTTCAGATGCCACATGAAGCAGCAGCCAGCTCTGCTGCACAACAGGGCTGTTTACTCTTACTCCTTCCTGTACTCAATTTATTGTACTATAAAGCCGCATTTCCACCCAAAGTACCTGGACCTTTAATCCCAGGAACAACTTTTCAAGAAACTAAAACAGTCTCCCAGCCCATTGTTGTCTGTTGTTAGTCAGCTGACATATGTCAACTCTACAACCCTACCGGCCTTACAGATGTGAGGTGGCCCACATGGTGATGTGCTGCTCTTAAAAAAGACTTAAAGCTCGACACACTCAAAACCCTTGAGTTGAGGGTTGAATTCTTTTCTAAATCCATCACCTCATCTTTCCCTGTAGCCAGCAGTGAGTGGTTTGAACGACCTTGTAAGCACCATCACTGTGTGGCCTCTAATAACCTGCACTTGCACCAAGTACAAACTACAGCATGTGCTGTTGTACACAGGAGGCCAACCGGCCACCAGCTGCTCCCAACTGAGAATCTGCATGAGGGCAGAGCCAAGAGATAAGCAAGAAAGTGCTCGGCTGACCCTTTTCATCGGTGTCTGAAGCCCCCCTCAGGAAAATGATACTGGTCTTTCTCAGTCAGCAATATTTATCACATCAACAGCTCCTTATCCAGTGATCTCTTAGCTCAGCAAGCCGACTAAGATTAAATAACGTCATATCCACTGAAATACCGTTATGTTAAAATTTGATTCTATTATTTGCAACTCTTACAGTAGAATGTATTGTAGAAAAGTAATGTTTTAAGCCATTTAAAGCAAAATTGTACTGTAGGAGATATCTAGTCTCATTTCATTATATCAGTAATTTATATACATTACAGTATGGTCCAGGTCTTTTTTCAGTGGGGTAGTAGCTACTCTGGTCATAATGTGGCCAGACCCACACACAAATAATTGTGTCCCTCCTCCATTTTCCATTAGACTACTGTAAGATACAGTGCAGATTCCTGCTGTAGTGTTAGTGATCATTTGCTCTCTGGTGTCCACTGGTAAAGGGACATAAGAGCTCGTATGTATCATCACTGATGCCTACATTTTATTAGAAAATGACTGCAATATATCAGATTCAGACTGTGAGAGCACCATGGCTACGGGAACCATGTAAGTGTGTATGTGTGTGTTTTGCTTACAGTCAGCTTTCTCTGCGCATTCACCCCAGTGTATACTCTAGTTTGCTTCATGTGGGTAAACGCACTTAGTGAAAATGTCCTCCCAACCTACAGTACTCAATTTTTTGTTATTATCAGTTACTGTATGTAAATTCAATAAGGTAATAAAATAGGTTGATATAATTGCAGTCCGCCTACGTGGGAGGTAATGTTTTATTTTGATATATATTTTTTATAAAGTTTGATCTTTATGCACATTTTTACTGATAACAGTAGCACAATAGCAGACAAAACAGTGGTGTCCGCATTTATTTAACACATAAAGAAAAAAAGTGGAAAAAAATAAAGCCTTGAAATGTGCAGACCCCCTCTTGTGAGCAAAACTGTACTTCATTTGAAATTCTAAGAGTGTGCTAAACAATTTCCAGTGACCATTTGTAAACACCTTGGTAAACCCAAATAATAGCAGCAGATGTTTGTAGCATGTAGAGAGCGACAAACCTGCCACTGAAATTGGTAGAAAGAGCTAAAAGCAAGACCACTGTCCACTGCAATAGGATGCCTCCTAATATAAAAAAAAAAAATTAGGAGGCAAAAAACTTTACTTCATCACAGATAGTGATCATATCATCTAAAGTTTGGATCCGGAAAAAAGAAGTTTAAGCTGTGGCATTAAAGCTCCAGATAAGCACAAACCATGGAAGGAAATGCTCACGTCGATAATGCTGCATCAGCTGAGACTACACAAAGAAGTGAACTGATGAATAAAGAAATGGTTTGATTTAATATTTTATGTATATTTCTCGCAGCCAAGAGAAGACAGGAAAAGGTCAACACAGTAGAAATGGATGAGAAATGAATGATGCGCATTTGGAGTGGTTGAAGTGATGGGTGTGAACTCCAGTTGCCCCCTGTACATGAACTTATCGCAACTAGAAAACTGAAAATGTTAAGAGGAACTTATTGCAAGATGCAATCCAAAGTATGAAGCCTTAGAGCACAATTTGGCTTGCCTACTTGTTTTGCACTTTACATGCCCTTTTTGAAATGAGTTTATTCATTTTATATCATACTGATAGGAGTTGAGTGTTTTTGTTAAATGGTTACAGAAAACGAGTCAAATGTCTTGTTCTTTCATCATGTAAAGTAGCTTTAAAAATAACATTGCTTACATATACCAGGCACACTGCTACTTGACTTATATTTATAATGTGTAGTCTTGAGGATTTTTAAATTTCATTCTTACCTATAAACAAGTGGAAATTAAAGTTGCTTGAACAATTACTGTAGGAAACTCTTAGCCTCTGCGTGGATGCTGAATGCCTCCTTCATGAAGCATGAATCTCAACGGACCTCATCTGCATTTTATTATTTAGAATAAAAAGTCCAACATGTTTGAAGTCCAGTCCGTATTAAAACTTGCAAGTGCTTTGGTCTCCAAGTATGATTATTATCATGCACATTATAGATAGATTTAATATTTATGTGAAATGAAGATGATGTTGAAATCAGGCCAGATTTCAAATCCTTTCCTGAATAAATGCCTGACATTGCAGTCTATTTCCCATAATTCCTCCATTGTGTTTGTCCCTTACAGAGCCAGAAGTGCCTTGCCCTCAATCTGTGACCCACAGGCTGTGTCATTTCTTTGTATTCGTCTTTTCCCCTTCTATTTCATCTGAAATGGTTTCTTATTTTATTTAACATTATACAGAGCTTTGCCGATACCAATATCCTGCATATCAGGTTCCTCACTATGCTGTCATTTATTTCTGGAACAAAAGGTCTTCCTTTGAGTAGTAACTTCAGTTATTTAAACTACAGTCTAAGATGTGGGAGCCTTGTCAAGAGCTTAAAGTATATTAACCCGAATGCAGATGCACTTCTGTAGCATTTCTCCTTCTTCATTCGCAAGATCTATGCAACTCCCACGTTAGTTTTTTGGTGCCACTTTCCTTTAAAACAAAAGTAAAAGAAAAAGAAAAAGTTTGTTAAATGAGAATCAATGTGTGATCGTGTCAAATGCAAATGCGTTAGGTGTTCATGGATTAAAACACATTTTTTTGATAGTTCATAAGAACTTTTCTTTTTGGGTGTACGTTTTTGACAGCTTTTGAAACTGGATGACTCTGCACTGTGGCCCACTGAAGCCGGTGTGACACTAATAATTTGGGTTGGAGGGATGGATGGTGAACCACTCCTTTGTCATGAGCAACCAAAGTGTGCTTTCAAAAGTGTTCTTATTCTATTTTAATCGAGTACATCAGTCACACACCTTCCTAAAATGGACCTGTGAGACATCAAGAGAGAAACTCACTATCTTTGAGCAGAGGAATGATGGAAAGGTGCAAAAAGACAGATAATGTCTAGACAGACATGAACACTTTTTGTTGCCTGCTTCAATTTTATGTAGATTTTAATGTGTCTCCAGGGCGGCACTTCAGATGTCAGAAATGGGCAATTTTCCATGTATTTCAATAAGCTCTACATGTTGATGGGTGACATGGATTGACAGAGTGCAGTGTACAGAATAATGTGACCCACTCTTTCAAAAAGAGTTTAAAATTCAAAAATGTTTGACAGAATTCAGGTAAAACTTTTCCACTGATGGAATCCATGTGTCAATGAAATTCGTACGGACAGCTTCTCAAAGTTTCAAGTTTGATCACTCCACAACATCCATGGTTACGTCACATTTCTGTGAATGTGAAAATATCCTAAAGCTACAAATATGAATAGATATAAATATGTTAATAATATGTCACTGTATCCACACATTACAGAGGTATATCCACTGTGAAGTATTATGTATGTGTACCAAGCTGACCAGGGTACTCTCTTTTCTGACTGAGAAGGTGGACACCAACTCATCAACTTGTAATTCTTCAGCTCATATCAGACTAAATAGATTTACACACATGTTTCAAACCCACTTAAAAACATATATTATGCCCAGTCATGTCTTTCTTAAACTCTCCTCAATTTGTGTCTAGAATACCTTTGTTTTGGTTTGGAACTGGGTGCTGTTCTTGTGTAGCCTGGCATCGCCAGAATAATTTGCAAATGCGTATTAGTCCTTTATTTCTGAGGGGTGTTATCGACAGGCGGAGAGACAACCAATCAGAGCAATGAAATACCGTCCTGACGTATGGTACGTCCTGTGCAGTTGTTTGTTCTTTTAGAATAGAATTACCGTCCAGTCTGTTTAATACTGCCGCTGTAGCCGGCCGTGGAATGGAAGGCACCATATTGGATATTTACAAAGATGCTTCAGATGTTTGAATGGCACAGTAGCTGCCAGAGCAAATAAAACATGAGTTTGCAGATTTGTCTGGTTCCCAGGCTAGTTCTTGTGCATTTGCTGCAGTGATACAATGTTTGACGGACGCACTTCTTTTCATTGTACACATCAACAGTAGTCATTGTATCTGTAACAGTATCAATTTGAGCAAAATAAAAACTGGACTAAAGTTCCTTTTAGTTATATTTTCTGGATAGGAATAGTAAGTTTCATTCATTATATAAATTGTTTAAATCATTAAAGCACAGTTCCCATAAACCATTAACAACTGTGTGTGAAGAAATGTAATAAATCAATACTTAATTTGAACCAATGCAATTAAATTTGATATTTGGTCTCTCTGTCAGATAGAGGTTAAAGTTCTCCAGCAGCTGCACGCCATCAATTTTAATTTATAGAGAAGCTGTGAAGCTTTTAGGACATCATTCATATTGGCCACAGTGAAGATGGCTTTGCATGGTTGATTGGCATGAGATGACTGAAGGCAGTTGTGAAGGCAAAATCAGGGAATTACCAAAGTCATTAGAAAACATCATTAGGGAACCATGAATCAAGTAGATATTGAGCAATAGCACTGTATAAGTGAAAACTTTGACCTGCTGGCACTAGAGGAAAAGCCAAAAGTTCGCCAAAGTCATTGGGATTAATGCTCAAGGGACCTTGAATATCTGTGGCCACAGAATAGTTGCTGAGATATTTCCCTCTGAACCACAAATGTCAGCGGTGGACAGACTGGCCGTGGAGAGACATTGCCATCCCTAGAGCCACACCTCTAGCAACTGAAGAAACAGTCTTTTATTTATGACACTCTTTTGTTCTGTATTTTTCCATCTGTTGAAATTGCCAGTTCGGTTGTGGAGCTGGTGTAATCTCCTCGAGCCTTTGCTCTGAAGCAGATAAAACCGCATTGCCAATATTCCCATTACATCCAAACCTAGGCAGAGAGCTCATCCATCTCGCCGTCTTTCTAGACCTTATACATATTCCCCAAGACAATGGATGGAAGGTGGGGTTTAAATCTTCCACCGCTCCCTCTCACCTTCACACCTGTCCTCATTATCTCCCTGTGCACTCAGTTTTAGACAGAGGGAGGGCCTAGGTCAAGCAGCTCGCAAGGGAAAGAAGACAACCTGGTAGGGAAAGATAGGGAAAGAAGTGAAATGGAAAGTGATTAAAAGTGATCACTTTATAAAGTGGTGGCAAAAGAAATTATCTGGCACAATGTTGACAATGTCCTGCTGGCAGGTAGCACAAAGAGAGTTTAACTGTTTAAGTAAGATGAAAGAGGCTGGAACACATTACACACACAGCCATTTGATCCAATGTTAATATATAAATGTTGATAATTCATGCTTTAGATATGGGTTCTTAAAAAGAAAGCCGATGAATAATAGCAGAAAAATGAAAATCAATGCAGGAGCCCCAATAATATTCTTCCAGTAGTTCAAAGATGAGAACAGTCTCTGCGGTACAGTCCTTCCAACCATCCTCAGTTATTCTCTTTGTGCAGTGTCTCTATCCTCTAAAGCACACATACCATTAGATGAAGAGAGAAATGATGCTCCTCTCTCCAAGTTTCCATTCAACTTGTCCTTCTTATCCTCTGTGACATCATGCTTGCAAGTGCAAATGTCACGCCCACGGGCACACCCACACACACACACACACACACACACAGGCACATACTGTAGGAACATCTCGGATTAAGCATGACCTGGGGGTCAACATATGCTGTTACTGTAGTGCACACAGCGCTACTGTTTCAGTTTCTCACTCAACACGCCTGTATCACACACTCCAACCAGCTACACACAAGCCATCCACCAGCCTTCTGGGTCTAATACATCCGCTTACATTTAATTTACATTAAAGGCATTCATTTGTTTTCTTGGGATTGAGATTAAAATATTCTTACTTGAAAATGTACATTTAGAATATGATAATAATAAAGAAAATAAATAATGTTGGTACTATAGAGGAAATAAATCACTGTAAAGAACCCTGTAAAACCCTAACCCCTAACCCATTATGGAGGATAAAGTGAAGCATTTTAATTAATATAAAGGATAGTCTGTACCTCTGCTGTACACTTAAAGACATAAGGGCCTCTGAGAGTTGTTGACCTTTACTTTTCCAGACTATAAAGTAAAATGACCTCCATTCTGAGTGGAGAAATGGGAGTAAGAGTGAAATGGAGAGGAGGGAATTAAGTTCAAGTTTAGGCAATTTATTATCATCTGCATCACAGTTATAGCAGTACGTTTCACCCCAGTGAAAAGCTTGTCCCTTGACTGCTCTTACGGACGACGAGGTGCACTTTAGGCATCATCTATGTAACATTTGTTTATATTGTCGCAACAGTGTAGGAAAGCAATCCAATCACAAGATCCCAAGCCCATACAGCGGAGTCCACGTCACATTTTAAATAGCAGTCCACGTCCGTGTGTAGGTACAGTAGTATTCACACCTAATGCGATCCGTACCCGAGTACACATGAACCTTATTCGAGACCACCTTTTCAAGTGGACTCGAATACGTTGATCCGTGCCTACGTACAGTACACAGTGGACTTTGGGGTCAAGTGTACTCGGATCCGGGCCCGGGTCCCAGATGTTAAAAGCCTGAGTGGCGGGGGCGTGGAGAGGGGTGGAAATTGTACTAGGCAATCGTACCTAATATGAAAACGCCTTAACTCCTGTTCCCCTCCTCTTTGTACTGAACTTGAGAAGACTATATCATTTTTGATGACTCATCCTTCTGTTTGTGGTGTAATTTATTCATTTCTCTCTCGTCCTTCACCGCCTTTTGTCTCATGGCCAAGCAGGTGTGGGTTGAGGCGAAAAGTCATATACCACTCCGAAGCTTTGTGGTTTTCCAGGTGCTAAATCACGTCCACTGTTGAGCAATCAAATCCCCAAACAATTTGGTCAAATCCCTCTCGAAATACGGCACTTGCATAATCCTTTCACTCGAAAACACTTCACATTACAGGAGCTAGAAAAGCTCCAACTGTCATTTCACTCTTCTTTAAGATAACAACCATGCTAAATACACCAATTTGCTGCTAATTGTGTTGTCTTTAGATGACATACAAAGTTCTTTTAAGATACAAAATTGTTAATTGAGCCTTTTCATAAATGCTGCTAACGTAGTCAGATCAAGATTTTTGGAATACGTGTGATGGAATATGGTTTCTATTTACAGTCAGTGATGATCACTTGAGTTTTGTTGGCACTGAAAAGGGATTATCTCTTTACACCACTGAGATAGTCTTCAGTTTCAGCCTTTAAGCATCCTTGTTGTAGATTAGAACAGTCATCTGCAGGGTGTAAAATCCCAGATGAGGTCCTGGCTCTCTAGTTGGTGGGACGTCTTGTTAATCTTTCTTCGGCGAGAGAGTCTGGCTCTCTGGTCGAAAAGAAGGAAATCCTGTTTGCTTGTGAGAAGTGAGACAACAGGTGAGGAAAATGCATCACATAAAACAGATGATATCTAGGTTCACTTACATTCTCACTATGTACTGCCTGGAAATCTGGCAACAATTTTTTGATGTGATCAAACATGTTTCTAAGGCTCTGCAACCATCCCTGTATATCACCTGCAGTGTCTCTCTCCCTCTGTTTCTTATATCCTGTTTCTTTCACCTCCTCTGTTTGCACAGGTGAGACTAAATCCTTCATTTCTTCAGGAAATGGTGTTTGCTTTAAAAGTATGTCATTGGCTTCGGTTTTTATGAGCTCCTTAGTCAAACACATAAGCTGTCATTGCCTGCCTGTTATATCATCCCGGTGTAATGCTTTAAGTAAACGATTTCTCAGAATAAGCCGGTGATATAAAATGGAAAGCCGCTCCAACTGTTTTGGAGAATGATGGCATCGCTGCAGCTATTGCCTACACTCCCTGGGTGTTATGGAGAGAAACGGTTTGGAGAAATCTCCTTGGCTGAGGGCAGAGATTTTGTGTTGATTGATGTGAAACAGAAAGGGAGGAATTTTTTAAACAGACTTTTTGGTGGACCAGAAGATGTTGAAGACAACATTCAATCTTTTATTTGTGAGACTTTGGGTATTTATTCGGATATACACATATATTTTCTGTGCCATTTTTGAAAAATATCAGATCCCACACAGTATTTAGACCTGGGCCTGTATTTATCAAATGGCTATAATAAATTTTGAACCAAAGTAAAAGATAAAGTAAAAGAGAGTGCTCCAGAGTTGGTTTGTGTGCTAATTGGCAGTGGTTGTGTTGACAGCGGCGAGCACACACCTTGAGAAACACGCTTTGGATTGACTGTAATTATAGCATTCATAACGGTGAACCACACATCCTCTGAAGCAATACGTATAATAGTGTAGTCTTGGCTTACCAGATGCAGCTGCTGCTTTCTTGTAAACTGTTGGCTCTAAATGCACTTTGGATGAAGGATGCCATGCCACTCTTTTCTTCTGCATGTCTCAGGAATGCAAATGACAAGAATAAAGCCGGCATCGATTTTGTTTGCCTTCCCTTCATCTTTTTTTTGTCTGCACTTGTCACCGTGGTAGCAAATTCCCCTTATTATAGAGTTTTTGTTCTTCCCTCCAATTCTTCTCCAGTTTGGTTTTCTTTTGTTTCTTTTTTTAAATTTTCTATCATGTGATCCGTATCTCATGCCTAACCAGCCTGCGGTTGGTTTCATGCTATTCCACTGATGACAGCTGATGACAGTAACACATGAACAAACATAGCAATGCACCAGCGACAAAGAAAACTGTCAGTAAGCAAAAGCCAATGTGCATAAACCATTATTTAAAATTGTATAAAAATCAGCTTTCCAAATGTTTTATGAAAAAGAAACACACTTGGTTTTAAGACCTCAAGGGTACACACAATGTGTTTTGGTAAGACATGCTGAATGTATAACATAAAACATAACTTTTGTTTGTTTACAAGAAACTTCACAGGGCCACTTTAACTGCTCCCGGAGATATTTGAAATTTCACACAAAGTAAATAAAAAACTCCAAATCATAAATGCTTTTGTGGAATTATCACTGAAAAAGGAAAAATGGGGCAGAAGTAGGTTAAATCCTTGTCTGTTTGGCGCTTCCTCTCTGAGCATACACGTGACTAATCATTTAATCACTTGACAGCTGCTCTTAAAGATTACTCCTACACTTTGCTGTAAGGATGAGTTGTTTGATAGATTTCCAAAAACTACTTTACTCCTTAGTTGGATCCTTTGAGAATTTCCTAAATTATCTTATGTATGTTAGTATAAAAGAGCCGTGGAAACAGTTGCTGGATAATGTGCAACTCAGTGTGAACCTTTTTCTGTCTGCTTTGTATTAGCACTTTACTGCTTCAGAACCTTTTAACAGGCAAGAAAGTAAAAGTCTGTCTCGTCCCTGAGGCATTGAAGAGCAATGTTAACACTAACATGGCCACTGCACTTCATCAGACTTTGAGAGACGGGGAGGTCGTGGGGCTAAACATCTCCCGGTGACTCACTTCTTGTCAATAAGGCCGAGGTTGAAGGGACTCAGTAGCTGTTTATTGGGGAAGAACAGAGGGAGGTTTTGTCGGACGGAGGAGCTCTCAATCAGGGAGGATGAAACAGATTGAGCTTTATGTTGAGGCTGATGGGATGGGAGGGTGAACTTTGACCTTTTGGGGAATTAGGAAGAAAGTTCGTCCCATCTGGCAGGATGTGTTGTATGATGTTGGAATGACTTTAACAGGAGGAGAAGGGAATGTAGTTGAGTTCAATACAGAATGCTCTATTCAAGGGCTGTTAATAGGCAGTTTTTCTCCCCCCCCCCTCTGGCTTATGTGTATATCCGTCTCAGTGTCCACGCTCTTTTTACACCCTATCGTCTTTACGATGAGTATCACTCTTATTTTTCATCAGAACGTGTCAGTATGCATGAAGCATGGCCCAAACAGTCCATGTCTTTGGAGATAAACAGAACCAAAAATGAGAAAACGGTGGTAGAAAAAGAAAAGGGAGAGAGAAGGAAGAGACGGAGAGATGAAGCAGAACAAGAAATATCTACTGTAGCCATTAACCTGCTGTAGTCCTTACTGTATAATAGGATTGCAGTGACCAAGGCTCAGCATTTCAGAGCAAACAAATTTTGTTTCACAGTTAATGTAGCACGAAATAGAACAAACAAAACCTCAGTGATTTAATACCTACTTTAATACCCACTGACAATTGGTATGAATATATGAGAGGGGTTGAGAAGCATAGAGAATGTGTGCATGTGTATGTGAGAACTATTAAATTATAGCAGAACAAAACTGAGAATATTGAACTCTTATTATAAAGAAGTGTGGATGAAATACAAACTGGATTTGTTGTCTACTGGAACAGGGTGCTTTGGAGCTGGAACAAAGACTTCACAATTGTATAATACACTCTGGTGACTTACTTGTTGCTTCACATTTTCTAGGATGTGTAAATGGGTAAGACCTGGACTGACTACTACATGAGTTCCAGTAATGTTTCTATGTGGATAACTTAAGTGGCAATATCCTCTAATGGAGTAGTTCCTTTAGTTTTGGCTTTCCACTTTTAAGCAAAACAATGTCTACTCACGGCCCCTGTCCCAGGTCACATAATGTCTAGTGACGGTCCCTGCCCAGATTGTTTCATTTGGATATTATATTTCTTTTGTTTTTGTTTAGGCTAGAAAAGCAAAACTGTCCAGTATTTCAGAATAAAAGAAAACATCTGAGTCCTGAGTATAATAAAAAGCCTTTAATATTGCACGGCTGGCACCTACACACTAAAAGTCTTCATCAGGGTGTTAAAGTAAAATATAAAATATAGAAACAGACTCTTAAATGGCGTTACAGGGTAACTTGTATCTTACCATTGTTTTAATTCATAAAAGTATAGATAGTAATATATATATATATATCACATGTACATATTACACTGTAAGCAATGGCATCTTATCTAAATGAAATATGCAAAAAAAATCACTTCCTCTACATGCCTAATGCCATTTTCTATAATTAACTCTATAGATTTTCTATAAAGATCAGACAGGTCTGGGTTTGTCTCTGTTGGACCAGTCCTTGGTCAGTATACTCTGTATGTGTTTACAGGGGTTAGTATCGAGGTGCCAGTATAATTCATCAGAACTGGTGGTCGGGTGGTCGGATAGCTTCGGAAATCAATAGAGGGCTGTAACTGACAATTTCTGTAACTTTCCGAAACTGATTCTAACGTGGTGAACAACAGGTTGTATAAACAAGTTCTTTTTCTACCATAACCCGGCATGATAAATAAGTAATCACATGATGCATGGCCTTGAACTAACCTGCTTTTGTATTTGAACAGTTTGTGGCCGTGTGCTCAGTTAGCTCTGTAGCTCCCTGCCTGTATAATCAAACGTGTACCATTTTACTGAAGCAGTGAACAGTGTGCAGAGTGATAGGAAATATAATGAATTCATCATAAATCACTTTCTTTATCAGTGAAGGCTTTGCTGTTTTCACGCTAGCTGTTTGCATTCACTAATCCTTCTAAATTATGTGTATCATTGTTTTTACTAATCTGGGAACTAAGTGGATTGATGTGTTGCACATGTTGGCACATAAATGACCAAATACAATGACTAATGCAAATATTACATTGAGAAAGAACTACTCTCCAAGATACATATTTGAATCGGTATGAAGAGATGTAAAGGAACACCAAATTCTGTTCTGTCCACTATTCTATAATAAAAACTAATATTGCATCATCTTTCTTTTTGAAAATGTAAATTTGAAAACATTTTTGTTTAATGCATTGATTCTGTGTCATTCAGAATGCACATTCTTTCATCTTTACCCTGCCGTTGCAGAAGTTCCTCCGTACTGCTTCATTTCTAAATTAAAACAACTGGGGGAGATCAAAGGGTCTCATTAGAGGCTGATACAAATCCCACAAAAAGCAGCAATATGTCAGACAAGTGCACTTTCAACACACATCACAACACAAAGCTGTGTGAGTGTTAACCATTTTTTTTAAATATATATACTTTATCCTGCAAATAAACATTTTTTCTATTTATTTATTTTAAGTTTGTGTATCTTACATTCATTGTTTGAAAGGCATATTTCTGGTTATTTTCCAGAATATAATATTGAAGATATAAATTCAACCAGTTCCTGCACACTGCACGTATCACTGTGCCGGTAATGCTCCTGCCCAGTAAAAGATGTACGTCCATGTGTCTGCTATCTTTAGATCCCGCCACATCACATCCATCCCCACCTCGCCTGTCTGTCTGACTGACACTCACTGTCTTTGTTTCGATCTAAGAGCTACTCTCCCTTTTGTCCATCTGACTTCCTGACCTGCGAGCGATAAGGAGGACAAGCTGCCAAGATCAGCTTTGTACCCCTGACTCCATCCATGTTCACCGACTGACCTCATGTCAGGGTGTGCATGAGCAACACTGAGTCATTGTGCGAGAGAGCAGGGGCGCAATGCAAGCCAAAATACTGGGGGGGCACAATTAGAGCGGGGGGCATTGGGGTCCTTCCCCAGAAAAAAGAAAAGAATGGCACAATCTTCTGCAATTTGACATGTATATTCAAAGACTTTGGGGTGGGGGGGATTTTAAAACATCACTAAATCAGTTTTTGTAGCTCAGAAATCTCCCACTTTATCTTTCATGTCAATTATTTGTGCTGTTATGGTGATTGAAAATTATACTCACTTATTCACTCACTTCTACACTGCTGCCACTTTTTCTTGAAAAAGATCAAAATCTTGTCTGCTTTTGCCCCAAAAGTTTAAGCATCATAAGTTCACATAAAAAGATTATCTCCACGATGCAAATTAATTTAGAGAATTTAGATAATAAAGCCACAGATGAATTGAACCTGTAAATAGAGTAATAGCTGTATTTTCATACACAGTGCAGCAGCATGAGTACAGATGAGACTCTGACATTATTATTAGTTATTACTATTACCATTACTGTTGTGATAATAATCATTAGGCTATTCACTTATCTTCAACTGCTTCACACAGATCAGCAAAGTTAACTGCCGGATCAGCATCATCATCATCCCTTGATTGGTCTCACATGGTCATATGCAAATATTTCAGTTAAATCTACACACATTTCCAATTAAAAATCACTATAAATCTCACCCAACATAATCTACCTCTTGCACCATCGACCTCCTCGACCTCGCGGAGGTTCATAGACAGCTGTCACTCTGTCACTGTTTAAAAAGTAGACAGTCTGCAGTTTAGTTCATACACTTCACTAATGAACCGAGAATTACACAGAGTTACGTCCCTCTGTGAGTGCGCCCTTGGTTAATACACATTTTGAAATGAAGTAAATCAAACCTCCAACCTCTCTGCTCTGCTCATAGTCTTACACTATCTTAATAATAATCGGCATTGCAGTTAAACAATAAAGAAAAGAAAAAAAAGGACCAACTTCCCGCGCCGTTGCACACAACTGTCCTCTACCAATATTAAATACAACTCTATGTTATCACAAGTCACGACGAGGAAGTGAGCCAGAACTTTAGGTGATACTTGCCAACTATCTTCCAAAGCAAACTATACCTATATTTCTCAAATGCAGTTAAGTGTGTATAACTAATTGCATTTCATTTTCATAAGTTTGACAAAAGGATTGATGCTCTACTAACCACTTCAGCAACACACTGTTGAGCTGTATCCTACATCTCCTGCAGCACTGAGGCACAACAGAGTGCTATGAACCTGCTCCTGCAACTTTTGGAAGAAACACCAGGGAGGTATTGGTGGGGTGGGGTATTGGTTGGGCACTCCAGCTCCCGGCTTGACTGGTCGTGACGCATCTGGGAGAGAGATAGATGAAGGAAGAGCTCACCAAAGTAATTACAATTGATCCAGGGTGTGGCATGAATATGTGTACAAAATGTCATGGCAGTCCATCCAATAGTTGTAGAGATATTTCAGTCAGGACCAAAGTGGTGGACTGACAGACTGATCGGTGTATACTGTATATCAGTGTACAAAGTGCATTTTTCCTCATTTGTTGATCTCAAGATATCACTCACACTCACATCGTCAGCCTTGGCCGGGCTGTCACTTTTGCACGATGAACCCTTATATCTGCGTATGTCAAGGAATCTACCCATCACTTGATTAAAATTGCCTGTTAAGATGATTGGTCCCTCCAAGCTACCCAAGACTCTTATCATTTCTTGCCAAAGAAGTCGGCCTTTATTGGTGCATGCACAATAAATGGTAAGGCTTTAACATTTTTGATCAATAACCATTATTCTGCCAGCACTTTCATCATTAAACTCTCCAAAATAGACCCAAATTACTTTTTGTGTTGATCAAACTCCAGAATGAACTATGAAACCACCCTCTTATAAACTTAAACTCTTTCTCAGTTTTCAATATTTCTGCTGGATTTGATATTGGTCTCTTTATATTTAATATAAGCTGAATCAACATTTTTTGTATGTAACCTTACACTTTTTAATCTGTATTTTTTGTACAAATGCTCCCCTTTGTTGGCTTGAGAAGTGGCTGTTAAAAAGTTGGGTCTTTCGTCCTTCATAAAAAAACAGCGGTTGCAGTCAGCTTGAATTCATGTCGGTTGAATAGAAAAACATGTTTTTACACTGGAAAAAAAGTAGTAAAGTACTCACAGGAACTTATAAAACCGGCCTGGCGATAGACTAAACCTACTAAACTCCCCTTTTATTGATTTAAGTCTCCATCAAAGTTGGTAATAAAACACACACCAGAAGATGCAACTATCTATCACATACTGACCCGCTGTCCTACCTTACAGTACATCCATTTTTAGGAAGGTCAAATGGAATAAGGCCAGCAGGAATTATGCGAGGCACAGTTTGTGCAGCTGTGTGTTTTAGTCTGTGTGTTTCGGGTTTTTTGGTCGATGTTATTCATGCAGCCCATGCTTGACTCACATTTACACACTCCCGCTCTCTCTTGTGGTGTGTGAAATCATAGTCAGTGGTTTGGTTTGATGTTTACAAGGCTGTACAACAGAAGGCTCCCTTGAGGATGACGAGATCGTAAGACTCAAGGAGCCCTTTTCATCAGAGGTCTCCCTCTATCTCCCCGTGTGTCTTTCCCTTTCTCTGTTTCCCCCCACGTCTTCTCTCACCCTTCTTCCTTGTTGGGTGTGTATTCTGAGTGAGGTGTTTTGTGGGGTTAAGTTCTGACTTTATTTTGCATTTGCACGCTCTTACTCACACATACATGCAGTCACCTTTCTGAACACTAGGCACTGCCTGACAGTTAGATAGATGGCGGGGTTTGGGATTTTTTAGAGCGTAGAACAACAACATTGCTGGTGTCCACAGACACAAAGACAATGACATGCCACTTTCTAATGACCAGACAGAACGTTGATTTTGGACCGTTCTGCAAAACTCCAGATTATGTTTAATGACCAAGTTTTTAACATTCAGTGCCAGCCTTTCTTGGTCTTGACCTCCACGCCCTGTCTTGTCACACTGGTTCCTGCATCAGCACTGATGGCTGGCATTGGGTGTAAATTGTGCACTGCAGATGTGCTGAATAGGAAGATCATTTCTATAGATAATTTCTACAGATAAAATATAGTATACAAAGGGCTTATGAGTTGTAACTAATGTCTTTATAAATTGATTTAGTATTAGTTAACTAATAGGGAATGATTCATTAATGCTTTGTAGATCAGTAATAAGCCAATTACATTTGTTTGCCAAGAAATTTAGTATAGACATTAATGGTACCCAGAGAAAGAATTCTGTGTTGTATTTGGTAAACTCCTGACTTTTTTCGTGGCATGTCCCCACAAATATCGGATGTATTACCATTTAATGTGGTGTACACATTCCTGTCCCCCTCAAGGTGATTTGTAATAACTTTGGTCGCCACCAGCAGGTTAAAGTTCAATTTTGTCGATTTTTGGTTTGTGCTTTGTGTTTAGTGCTAATCAGGACATGTTAGCATTCCTGATTAACACACTAAACTAGGAGGGATCAAGCGTTACCTGCTCACCATCAACGTCAACATCAGCATTGTCATCATGAGCATGTCAGGATTCTGATGTTAGCATTTGGTCATG
Source organism: Lateolabrax maculatus (assembly GCA_031216445.1). Taxonomy (NCBI): domain Eukaryota; kingdom Metazoa; phylum Chordata; class Actinopteri; order Acropomatiformes; family Lateolabracidae; genus Lateolabrax; species Lateolabrax maculatus. The sequence goes on from CM062219.1 coordinate 13,682,950, forward strand.
TCCACTTCACCTTATTAAATGCTATACCGTAATATTTTTTTTGCAAATTACACATAAAAAAAATGTAATTTTACCCAAGACCTACTGCCAAACTGGGGTCTCTAAAGATTGTTTGGTCCTTACTGAGCAGCGTACAGCAGTAACAGTTAATAAATATCCATTTAGTAGTTCTTGGTGTGGACGGCCATTTAGTTTTGTTATCTTACTCTTTAATTCAGCAAGAAAGCTCCTCCAGTGAAGAGCCTTTAAAGTCTACCGTTTTTCTGAGAGAGAGATTTAAGAGATTTAAGAGATAAAGGTAGATGGAAAGTTTTTATACATTTCTTGTACCAAGTGATAATCTGTCAAGGACAATTATTCATCTGTTTACCTCTACATTTCTCTCATATAGCTTTTTACATAAGGGTAACTCAATTACCTCTAAGTCCTTGAGGCAGTTTTTTACATGTTTGTCGAATCAGTTGTTCTTTGGTTCTGCTCTACAATTTGGGCAAGAAATATAAAGAATGTTAACTTTTATGCCGACCACAGCAGCGCAGCTGAAACACAACAGCTTACTACAAAGAGAGATTTGATTGTTCAGAAAAAGAGCTCGCTTCAGTGGCAGCAGCCTTGGCAGAGCGTGTTTGCTGAATAGATGCCTCTCATCTGAGGTACAAGAATATGGAAATACTGGAGTGTTAGACATCATTTTTTGCCACCTCTTTCTGTGTGTTCTTGTCTTAATAATGCATGATTAAAGGAGACTGGGGTCTCAGCCATCTGCGTCAATCGCCTCATGCTACACTTAATCACAGATTTAGAGAGAATAAACTTGTAATGCTTCAGTTCTTTCATCATATACAGCGTTTTCTGTCTATGCGTGAGGGTGCGATTGTCCTCTCTTCACACTGCGTTTCTCTTTTCTTCTTATTATTTTGGAATCTAGTGAAATCAAATGTGGCATTTAGTGTCGTGCATTTTACTGCCGATTTGTTCCAAGGCATCTGAGGAGCAGCAGTGCCTTACAGTGTCTGACACTTATTCTGTTAATAAAGACACTCACAGAGGAACAACCGACGTGCCAGGATCTGCCTCTCATTACTATGCTTACCAAACGATAGAACAGGACCTAATTGTCCAAATCTACAGTTGTACTACTGGACTGCCTAGTTATGAACTATCATGTTTTACTTTTACTTTTTTACTTATCTTACACCACTATAACAAACCTCCCGTTAAAACATACATATGTACTCATGACTTAAAGACCTAAGGATATCCACCTCTAATCCTATAGTTTTGAACATGATGTTCATTTATGGCATGCGGTTCAGAGATACCTGGGTATCTCTTGCCCCCATTCTGTTACAGTCCTGTCTGGGGCAATGTTGACTTTAAACCAGGGAGATGTGATGCAGGGTTTAGAATATGGGCTGATAAAGGGGTTAGAAAAATTAAAGATCTATACTTGAATGGTAAAGTTGTGTCCTTTGAGGAACTAGTAATCAAATATCATATCCTTAGAAAACACTTCTTCAAATACTTATAATAAAAAAGCTTTATATTGTCCTCTCAGACCAAGAGTAGTAACAAGAGATTGCTATGATAAGGGCTTAATTCTGTTACTATATGCTATGTTTGAATCGGGCTCACAGGACTCCTCAGACTCAAACCCGGAGGCTTGGAGAGAGAATTTAAATAAGGATATTTCCACGACTGATTGGATGGGAGCATGCAGTGATGCACAGTTGCAAACAATCAATACACAGTTGAAATTGCTACAATATAACTGGCTGATATGTACCTACATCACTCCATCTAAATTACACAGATTCAATAATGATATTCCTGATTCTTGTACTAAGTGTAATGAACTGAAAAGATGATTTGTATGGGAGTGAAGGGAGCTAGGGTAAAAGAGGTGAGCCATAAGATAGACAAAATCCTCAAGATCAAGCTTCCTCTTGAACCCAACTTATTTATATTGCAGAAATGCCCGTACAATGTATGTTTGAAACAAAAGGAATACAAATTTATAGATATATGTATTCTTCAAGCAAAACATCTATTGCCTTACAATGGCAGGATATTAATAGACCAAGGAAAAGAGAGAGTTGAGAGAGATGGCAAGATAACATTTATTGTTAAAGGTAACCACAATGCTTTTAAAGAAGTATGGAGTCCATTGATTTTTGTATCTTAAACATGTTGATGTTGGTAATCTAATGGATCTGGAAAATGATCCTAACAGATGATCCAGAGAGAGTGGATCGTTAAATGTTTGGTATGGTGGGGAGCCATGTTGAGAAGCAGGGACTCAGAAATAATATTTAGTTTTCTCTTAATTTGCTGGAGTTGGCATTGTTGTTTTTATTATTGGTAACATACTGAATACTATTATTATTTAATGAATCATTCACGTCTGTATTCCTTTACTGCAAAACTGATTGTACTAGTGTCTGTGCTGCTCTTGTTGTCTTCTTGAGGTGGGGGTTGGGGACGTACTGTTGTTAGAATCTTGTCGTTGTTGATGTAATGTTGTTGTAGTGTCGTGTCTGGAATATTACACATACTTATTATTAAAATAATTGTTTTAGATATAGGCTACCACTATAAACAGTACTAAGCAATAACAAAACCTGTCCTTGAGTAGTCTTTCATAAGCAGTCTAATAATACTCAGTAGCAGATCAACTGTTACCTACACTGTATTGTCTGAGAAAGTAGCAATGACCTTTAGTTTAAATGCAGCTACTGCACTGAAACTTTACTCTTTGCCCATTATTTTTGCTAGTTTAATTTCATGTCTATTTACTGCTTATTTTTCCCTTTAGTATGCCTATAAATGTCATAATGGATTTCTGTGCCTTATGTAAAGCACTTTGAATAGCCTGTGTTTGAAAGGTGCAATGCATATTGACTTGCCTTTCAGCTGCTTTAAAGCCGACAAAGACTGCCCTCTCAGTGGTTTCCACAACAACTGGTGTGCATAAAATGTTCAGTTGTTGTCAAAAGGTATCTTTAAGGCCTAGTGTGGCTGTACATACAGTATTCCTATTTTTATTTTGCATCTGTGTGAAGCACATCCAGAGTTTTCTTTTTTTTCATTTCTGGGACACATCGTCATAAATCATTTATATTTATCTGTAGCAGGGTGGTGAAGGGAAATTGTCCCATTAAACAGACTGGGTTCAAGCATTAGCAAGCTGGTCCTTCGGCAGCAGGGGTGTTATTCCGTAGCCGACCCTGTGCTGCGACTGCCCCATGGAGGTGTACAAACTGACATTGACATTTTACAACGGGGATCAATATTGGCTTATTTCGTTATTTTTTTCTTTACATCCTGCCAAAATATTCATTAAGCGGACATATCATTCAATCACTGACAACCTGGCCAGGTAGCTTTTGAACCTTAAAGTGCTTAGCTAGAACCTCCAGCTCAGCACAACCTGCGCCTGAATCCCAATGTCTTTGACCCAGACCACACATACTACATGTCAACTGTATCAGGCTGAGCCTTTGATGCTGCTCAGACTTCTGAATCAGCTTTTTTCTTTTTATCTTTCCCATTTTCTACTATACAATACAATATACTATACCACATTTCAACTTTACTATCATTACTTATCTTGAGTTTCCTTTTTCCTTCATCTTTCTAACCTTTTAACTGCTGGATATGTGATAAAATACTTACAGAATTTCTCAATCATAAACCTTCCCTCACCCACCCGTTATATATGAGCCAGGTTTCAACCACCTGGCGTGAGCGCAGATACTAAAAGCATATCATCATGTAGACATTTATTTCAGTTTTATTAGTAAATGAAAAGAGGCCTGTCTCCCTGACATTTATCAGGGCATTACAATAAAAGATAGAGTGTAGAAACACAGGGAGAAGTTATTTTGTAGACATCAGAGCCACAATATAATCCAGCGCGCATACATTGTGCACACAGTAAACAAAAATGTAACTCTTATACACACTGGGATTTAAATCCAGTCTTTTAGTAGACACAAACATAAATGGGAAGATTTTTGTTGATTTCATTTTTAGTCCAGCTACATTTTTGGATTTTTCTTTTTTGAATGAGAAATAATAATTAACCTTTCTTGTTGTCTTAGTTGTTATTCACACTCACATTCTTTGCCCTCTGCTTCCTATAAATGATAAAACGTCTTAAAGAATAGTTTTTTCTTTCTTATCATCTCGGTTGATTGTTTGAGTCATCTGTGTTCTGTAAACTTTCCCAGCAAAGCCAAAGATGAGGGGGCAAGTATTGGTCAACAGACAGCCTTGTAAGAATTAAAGTCAATCATTTAGTTAATGAAATTTTTCTTTTTTTTTTTTTGTCAATAGAGAATAATTGCCTTGCTATTGATCTGTGTCACTCATCTATGATGACAGAAATAGACCGGTAGATTCAGATACAACAAAACAGAGGGCGGATTTGGGACATATGATGATTGACTCAAAAGGAAAATTAATCAATAAGGAAACTAATAGTTTTCACTATCAAATTGAATATGAAAAAATAATGTCCCAAACCGTATTAGCAACCAAAGGAAAGACTCTTCAGCAGTAATCACACAAGTTGCAAGACCCTCTTAATATGTGTTCATACAGTCAGTCATTGAACAGCCCAAGACAAAGTGTGCAAGTTGCAAAAACAATCAGAACCAATCCAACAGTACAGAAGGCATTCTGACATGTCACAAAAGGAAAAGCACAGGCTTAAATAATAAAATGAGTCTTACTGGGACACCTGAATAGAACAGAGTCATTGTTAATGTTACCAGTAACACCTGTCCTACTATGAAAAAGTCACAGGGACCTATGGAGATCACAGAAAGACCATGAGTTTTTTCCTCCTTTTTCTCCAACTTTTATTTCAAATACACTATTAAATATTTAGTTTGTGAAATTGTTCTTTTATTTGTCTCAGCAGTGTGTGATGATTTTGACTAATGTCTATATGTGTATGTGTGTATAATTCATATATAACATTAGGTAACATTATAGGCCTTCACAACAGACTTTTTGCGCTTGACATAACAGGAGAAAAACAGGTGTTTTCTAATAATGTTGATTATGGCTGTGTTCTATTTAAGTGTCCCAGTATACCATGAGCAATGAGCCTACATGCACAATACCATGGTCCTGGAACTAGAACACCTAAATCGAACGCAGCCATTATTAATGTTATCAGGTGCTTCCTTTCCTTCGATGTCAACACATCTGCTGTGATATGGATCTCTTTTATAGGATTTGAAATTGAGCTCTCAGTAGCAGTCCTTTTCGGAAACGTGCACAAACTGCTGCATTCAGACTTAAAGCTCTCACATAACATGAATGTACATATCCACAGACAGTAAACATGAACAGGTGTCAGAACGTCTCAGCAGCTTTGGGATACTTGGAGTCCTTGAAATGCCTGGGATGACTCTTGAACTCTGTGTCTACTGTTTCCCTTCCAGGACTGGCTGAGTAAGTTTGGCTACCTCCCTCCCCCTGACCCAGTGACTGGCCAGCTCCAGACCAAGGAGGCCCTGACCAAGGCCATCAAAGCCATGCAGAAGTTCGGAGGGCTGAAGGAGACCGGAGTCTTTGGTATGTGGCTGTGTGATTGTTGTGAAAGGGGATGATTATGTGAGAAAGTTGGCACTTTGGATGGATGGAGGCACTATATATATGTTTGGGTGTGTTTATTTTGTGACAGTTTGTGAGAGAGAGTAAGTTGTAATCAAAGTAAAGTGCACCTGAGGAAGAAATATAAGGTATAATGCAATCCAACTTTAAAAAAAACCTACAGTAAACTATGGCTTTACAAACCGCCTCTGAGTTGGATGAAATCATTCTGACACAACCATTGAACACTTAAAAGGTAATATTTATTTCAGCTATTTTGTATTGGTCGTTAGAGTGCACGGATGTCCACACACCTTGAGACACCGTTTAAACGTAAATCATACTTGCTGTCAAACACGCAAACACAGTGCAGTGACAATGCTGCACACTAAGTGATTGATAATATTGGTATATGTAAAACAGAAAAACAGTATATTGATTAGTATACCATATACTGTTCTTATATTTTACGTATTGTCAACCTCACTCAAACTCACACCGCAACATTTTTCTTCTGCAAACAATATAATTTAGTCACTATCATACACACCACTACTCCCTCTCACACACACGACTGCAGACGGAAGAAAGCACGATACTGTGTGTGAATGGTTTTAAGAGAGTAGAGTGGTGCGTGTGTGTATGCAAGTATAATTTATGGCCCAAACAGTAGCGTGTTAGAGAGTGTGACTGTCCATTTAAGAGGGTAACGTACAGAGCATGTATGATTTCTGGCCTAAACAGCCACTCATAACCTCCAGTACATGCACATATGTATGTATATGAGCACATACAGTATGAGTTACAGCCACTGAATTAGTCATTTGTAAACAGATGTTGAACCGTAGTGGTCTTCTGCTTTATATATTCTTTATACAGTGTGTTTATGTTCAGCATAATCTGTATTCATCTGTATTCGTGTTAAGTAACTTTGTTTTCCCGGCTGTCATTAAAAATCAAAGTAATAAAGTCACAGTTACAGTGTTATATTAATATTAGGTTTAATTAACGTACCTCTATCAGCCTGTACCACAATTACCTCTCCTCTCCTCTTTAGACCAAGCCACACTGGGTCTAATGAAAACACCCAGATGTTCGCTGCCAGATGTTTCTGAGGCAGAGGTGACAGTGGGCCGTAGGAAACGAGGCTTGAACCCTCAGAACAAATGGAATAAGAGGCATCTATCCTGGAGGTAGGGATACATGAAATACACAATACACTACACCAAAAGGTAACACCTCAAAATGATTTAACATCATTCAACATTTACATCTGTATTAATGCTGAATGCTGAAGGGTGCTTCACGTAGATGAGAACATCGAGTCAATGGACTTAGAGTTCCTTTCCTGATCTCAATGGCGTGTTTTTGACAGTGAGAGGTGTCTTGCTGTTTCTTACCACATAATAAGCTGTTAGTCACTTACTGTATGTGCTCGTGTTAGCCAGAACAATCAATGATAATGTTCCAGCGACCACAAACAAATCTGACAATTGATGGTCCAAGTCATTAAAAACAATCTGCCTATTCCTTCAGACTTGGTATTTGTTTGTTTATGCCATGGTAATATCTGTCTGTACAATTTTCTTTAGCAGCGACAATTGCTTACTTTTCTAGAACATTTGCCAGGATTTTTGAACACAGATTTGAGCAGGAAATGCAGGATTATTTTTTGCCACCCAGAGTGTAGACAGTGTGCAAAATGGTTCAAGCCCATAGGAAACAAGTAAAGGAAGTCACCAACAACTGTGAAAAATGTGCTAAATTCATCCTACTAGGCTGGAGGGAACCAAACACTACAATTATGGATACAATGAACTACTCACTATTTTATGCACAAGTACACACTACAGTGTTTACAGTGTTTCAGTGTTTGTGTTTCAATTAAATCTGTGTCAAATGAGACAAGGTTGTCCAAGCTTAACATAGTTCTGTTCATTTCCTACTCAGCACATCACATGAGTGCAATACAGGGAGCTAGAAGTCATAAACAATCACATTTCTACAACTGTACATCCTTTAGTAGATTAGATTAGGTGACTCTTCCTCAAGGCAGATCCTTTTGGTTTCTGGGTCACAACTTGCCACAGAGGAAGAGTATTTTGAGCTTAGAACTTAGACCTTAAAGGAACAGCAAGGACACCATCTGATGATGAGGATGGATGATAGGAGATGATATACAAAGACACAAATTCCTGTCTTTGTGTATAAAATGTGGAACAATATAAAATACTTTCAATTTTACAAAGAGTACTGCATGGAATGGTTCCAGGTCTATGCAGTTCTACTCCGAGAGCAAAGTCGTTTGTATGATTCCTAAAGAGAAAATGCTTCGTCACAGAGTCATTCTGCACTTTATACTGTACATGATTAAAAATCATATGGTCGTGTTAAGTGCAGCTGGACCATCTGTCAGGGATACAGCTTAGTGAGGAAAAGGCAGTGAAACATATGGTTGGCCTGTACTGATTCACACACGTTATCCGGGGTGATTCAACAAGAAGATGATCTAAGCTGGTGTGTCGGCCAGTTCGTGCAGCGCCAGCCCGCCCTTTTACGGTGAATATGCAATAGCGTAGGTCCCCACGAATGATGGCACCTTCAAAATGCATGTATTACAGTGTAAGCTACACTGTACATTTACTGCCAGTTCGACAACCTTACTGCTAACCTTTTCCTCTGCTCTGCCCACATTCACCGTCACTTTTCTGCCACTTGTTCACTGCCCTATTCCTTAAAAAGGAGCTATGCTTCTCTTATAACACTGGGATAAGTATCTTTACAAGCTATTCTTTGCCAGCACTGTGCAGCCTATGATTTAAGTTAAATTAATTACAGTCGGCTTAAGAAAGTAGTATAATTATTTTCACTTTGTAACAGCCATATGTCATGTCCTTACAGTACGTGCCTGCATAGTGGATGTTTCAACCAGTTTGGAGTTTACTGTCTCACTACAAATGGTTATATTGAGAAGTTTCTTATAAAAATCATAATGAATAGCACAAATGTACTTTAAACCCTACTGCTGTCTATGAATGTCCACTGTAATAATAACAAATTAAAGAAAAGAATATAGCCTACATTTGGTTAAAATAAGACTAAACTACTTGCCTATAGTTTTCATCAACTAAAACAAATACATTTTAGTAAAGGTGTGCATTGTATCTTTTTGGTCGTGTCATATCCTTTCTACATTCAGACATCTTACACTAGATGGGTGAGATTCAGCCCTTTCCCATGAGAACATAACATAGAAGGACCCTTCATGGGGTTAGGGGGTGATATACGAATACTGTATTTACTGTAGCCTATTGAAAGATAGTGTTGCTGCTAATAGGTCCCACTTTAGTCTTAACATGCTTATTTGTACATTGTGTTTGCTTAAATTTATATTTACAATACACAAGTTGGTTCAGTGCCGTGTGAAGTGGCAACATGTTACAAATCCTGTTTAGGACCACCAAAACTCTAGGGCCAGCCCTGAGTTTGTGTAGTATGTGCGAAACCCACATTAATACAGACACACAAGTGCATGCAAACATGCAGAAAAAGACATGAGCAGTACATACGCACACATGCACAAACAGGATCACACACAATACAATACTAATACACCCACACTGTCCTCTCCAACGTGAGGCTGGATTTCTTTCTATGTTCTCTCTCTCTCTTCCCGCTGGCGAGAGGTGTTTGTAAAGGGTCAGTACTTCTCAGTCACTCAGCCATCAGACACAAGTCTTGACAGTCGTACCAAAACGTTTCCTAAAATCTCGCGCCTGCTCTCTTTGCCCATTCATGTGCAGTGACCTCTCCCAGATTTCAGCCAACAGTGTTGTTGCTGATGAGAGGAGTCAGTCTCGAACTAACTTGTTTAATGGCATGACTGCACAATTATCTTATAACCAATGGAAGCAATATATTATACAGTCACTGCTAGTATGTGCCTTACTGCACATGCAGACACTTGAGTTGCATGGCTCTTTGTGGATTTTTATTGTGTGTTGCATTGTGGTGACACAATTAGCCAATCACAGCCCAATCTTATACAAAATATATTCTCTTTAGCCATGCTAGAGGCATGGCCCTACAGATTGCAATGCCGGTCTGTCAGTCTGTTGGTCCACCACTTTGGTCCAGGCTGAAATATCCCAACTAAGTATTGGATGAATTGCCATGAAATTGACATTCATGGTCCCCAGAGGATGAGTCATAATGACTTTAGTGATCCCCTATGGGATTAAAAAAATCTCTAATATCTATTAATATTCGCAAACAAATGTCAAGTTACATAACTCGTAAAATACAATGCTCAAATAAATGCTTGTGAATAAGTGATTTGTGTCTATAAATCTGTATCTGTACCTGTGCCTCAAATTTACCACATCATTTGTACGTTAATTAAGCATTTTCAATAAAAATGTATTTGTGAATCGCAACCTATTCGTATGGATCCTTTTGAGACTGCTGGAGGAGCAGATCACAGCCTTGGTCAGCGAGGCTTGCTGGAGGCTGCGTAGGGACTGTGGGATAGAGTCAAGCGGCTGAGAGTCAAACCAGGGCCCGCCAAGCATGCTGGAGGCTCCACATCCCGGGGATTTTGTGCCACTCCTCCTCCGCCGGAGAACCAGAGGGAGGGCAGACAGACGGCGCGCTCTGTGTGAACGGCCGAGTGTCCCCTGTTGGCTAACCTTCGGTGTCCACACACCTCTGGATGTATAGCTGTTGACTTTATCTTTCCGCCCATGCTCTCTAATTTGTTATAACCAGATGTATACGTAGTGAACCTACACTCTCAACACAAACATATATAAAATAATTACATGTAAAGTTTGGCATTTACATTTTATTAGATGTAGATCTATTTCTGTACACACAGGCCCCTTAGCAGATCTGGCAGGCCGAGCACATTTGGGACCTTTTTTAGCTCGTATTGAATGTTGATTGCTCAGCCAGTGTTGAAGTATGCAACATTTAGAATTTAGCTCAAAAAACAAAATCTGCTAAATATTATAATTCCACCTTAGGGGAGCTAACAACTGCAGAATTAGGCATGCTTTTATGCCATTTTGGCAAACACATAAAACTGCAAAACATAGTGGGACTTCTCTGTACTAATATCAGAGACGGTTCATCTTTGCTTATATCTTTTATTATTTTGTTTTAATTCTTCTTTTCTCATTGTACACTAGGCTATAGTGTGAAGCCATTTTTCACCAGTCTAAGTGGTTGAATTGCTTTGTTTAGATGAGGAGCAGAATGTTTACAGCTGACAGGTCAGCAAGGCATCTCAGTTTAGTGAGGTGTTGCTTTGCCACAAGCTGCAGTGTGCTTCTGACAGCAGGAACACACTGAAACAGACAGGTAGGCTGTAAAAATCTTGGTTACGCTTTCTGAATATGTGATGCCGAGATACTTTATCAAGAAAGTAAGTGTGTTTTGAAAGTGCATACACAGTGCCTCAGTTGGAACGAAAAGTATGCTGGTTCTGTAAACTAACAACATGACAAGCTGCTTTTATGGGTAAGGGGTGTTTTTCTTTGGTTTACCAAGACGAATGACCAACTAGTTTATTATTTCCAGACACATGTAATTTAAAAAGAAAAGAGCAATATATTGAGAATCCTCAGTAAATAACAATGTGTACTTATAAGTAGCAGAATGCTTAATCTGTTCACTGGACAAGTACTGGTTAAACTTTTAAATGTATGCACCCTTTGGAAAGTATTATAAGTTAAGGAGAGTGGGCACATAGACCAGATGGGCGGAAGCCACCTGCAGAGGAATGATGAACCAAGGAGGCTAATAGATCTAAGGTAGGAAAGAAGAAAAGCAAAATGGAGCAAGATGCGGGGGGAAAGCAGGACATCAGGGCACTGGAGGATTGAAGAAACAGGTCGATAAGCAGGAACGATGGGAAGGCTGTAGGAGCACCGGAGTGAGGGGGCTGCAGTAGTTACTGGAAAAGCAGAACAGAAAATAAAGTAGAGCTCGGACTGAGAGAAGATGGTGAAGATGATGAGGCAGCAGGATGAAGACGAGTTGTATAATGTAGAGTCGAGCTCCGTTCTAAGAGAAACAAAAACTTAACAAACATCTATCTTTCTGCTTTTTTACCCAGAGGATGAAACCTACAGATACATTTGATCTCATTATTTTTCCTGTAGCGCCGCAATGACATTCACATTTGATATTTTGGGTGAAATGTGTCGACAACTATCTGATGGATTGCCATGAATTTGTTTCCCGACATTCATGTTTCCCTCAATATTAATTGTAATACATGTAGCTTTGGTGAACACATTACTTCTCATCATACCTGCAAAACTTATGACATTCCCATCAGCCTCTGCTATACTTTGTCTTTAATGCTAAACAGCAAATGTCGCATGCATGCTTACACGCTAAACTTTATTTATTTGTGCCATCACAACTACATTATGGTGGATTGGGATTGTGCTTATGTCCAAGAAACTATGGACACGGGAGGCAACCTCACTACTTGGTTATGGTTTGGGAAAGATTGTTGTTAACGTAAATAAAATAAAAAATAAAGACATTACATTTATTGTGACAGGTCACAAACATAAAATGTCACCTTGGTTTCCACATCCTAACTTTCTGCTTCGCTACATTTCTTTCCTCCTTTGGCACTGAAAGTTGGCGTCGGACATTGAATCGTGAGGTGCAGAATCGTCCAGTATAATCCTGTTTCCCAGGGATAGGCTGGTTCATCCACCCTGGATCAACTTGGGAGAGTAAGCTTCTTCAGCACAGGGCTTTGAGTTTCCTGCTCCACACGGGTTTGAAGCAGAAAAAGTAACAGATCAGACTGCGAGAGGGATGAGTTCAGGGGGATGAATCACTTGTCACTGGGGGCGAGATGGTTATGGCTTATTGATAACAAATTACCTGGTGACTTTGTCCCCGTGGCACTGCCTTGTTGAGATAATCCCCCACATCCACCCACTGGAGGCTTTCAGTCTGAGATACAGAATTGATTTATTTATTTTATTTTTTTTGGGTCAAGATATGATTGCATGGAGGCTCTCATAAGGTCTCAGCTGACCTGGAAAGCCCGGTGGCAGCTTTCCAGCATCACACTGCACCGAAACATCTGCTTTGGGGGACCAGCATGCACACTTCTGTGAGGACCTGCTGTTTTATGACTGGAACATTTTACTTTTTCTCATCACTCGCCCTCTGTTTCTCTCTCCTTCTCTCCATCCTACTATTGCCAACCTACTACTGCCAATCACACGCCTTACGATGCCTCCAGCTCGACCCCAGCTCAGCTTTGTGAAATAAGGCAGCCTGTCTTTTCAGCCCAGTGAAGCCACCTTTCTATGTGCAGCTCTCAGCCAAGTTTTACTGGAAAATAAGTTATGTAGCTATAAATATATATATATATATATAATGTATTTATTTTTTCAGCCTGGAGCTCCTGCCAAGAAACAGATGGTACATTTATTGTGCTTTATTATGAACACTTGTGGATTTTTTTTATTTATTTCAGATTCAGTCACATTTTGAGAGGTTTCCATATGGTGTGGTTTATCAATAACACAACATAGTAAAGCACTGGTATTATATACAGAACTGATGCTTCAGGAGTGTCTTAGGGTGTCATTTAATAAAGGCATTTTATATATATTCTTTTTTGTTTGTTTAATGTAGAAAATGTATGGTTCTTTGCTTGCTTCTTTTTGGACTTGCTTGCTTATTTCTTTATTACATAGATATTTGCTGAAATATTCTTGTGCTTAACTGTTTTGTGAAGTGGAAAATTAACACTTGCACACACAAACACTCCACTGTACTCCCATACAAAGGCTTACCTTTGGCATTTTATTGTCCCCTGTACCTTTATTCAGCTCCAAGGTCTCTGTGTTGTTGATGCCACACAGAGGACATTTCTATTCTGTTGATTCTGCAATACAAAATGTACAGAGGCACTGCATTGTGCTCAAATACTTTTATGTCAGTTAAAAGTTACTCATAGGGAAAACATCTACCTAGACACTGTCTTTAAACCATTACATTTGCACATTTTCTAGAAGTGTGTTGATTCAGTATCCTAGTATAAAAAAGCAACATATTGTAATTGCACTGTTGTTTTCCCCCATATTTTAACAAAACCAAGATTACATAATATTGCGTAATAGAGTCTGTAATGGCAAAACTAATTTCCCTCCTCATTAAATATTTATAATATAGTTTGGATTGCAAGGATGGTTTCATAGTCATTTTCAGTAAAGGAAGTTTTACATCTGTCAGATAAAATGCTAAACTCTGCAACTGTGAAAAAAGATCGCAACTCCTCACAGCCATTTTATCTACACGATAGCCAGAAGGTTTATTACGTTAACTTGCAATAATTTAGTTATACTTGTTAATTTCCTGCCATTACATCTATTAACTTGGGAAATGCATCTCACTCTGTTCCAGTTCAATAGAAACGCAGCCTATTGAAAATATTGTGTATTAATAAACGTGTGCATGTAAGGCTTTATTTGCTATCCTTCCTGCCCCTCAATGAACTGTTGCTTCAGCATCATGGCTTTTTGTAGGAGGAATCGGAGTGGGTTTTGTTATTAATTTGCCCAAATAATGTATTACACATAAAATGCATTGCCAAGCTTCATCCTCCTCTTATTGATTTCAAGGCAAACAATTTGAACAGTCTCCAAAACCAGTATTTATATCTATTTAATGGCTTCCCTTTTCTTACAATTTGGTGAGTTGAAGATTTCCTTTTTAGACAAGGGGAATTAAGAGAGACTAACGCCTTCACAAATCCAGTTCCTCAGAGACAAGCATACCCTGCTTTAAAAGAAGTCAAGTAATTTGTTACCCTCAAATTAAAAGCAAGTAATTATCCACACTCTGATAACCACTGCTAGCGTGGTATCTGCAACAACATGTCTTTTTCTTGTTATGTATATTGAGTCTTTTATTTATGTAATTCATCAAGAATACTGCTAAATTGATTTCCATGTTTCATTCCTCTGCTTTCTTACTGCCTCTCATCTCTCCTTCATTCCCATCAGGCTGTAACAATACCCCTTTCTCTTTCCTCTCTTTCTTCCTCATGCCATTTGCTCCTTTTCCATCCTCTGTTTGTCAGCTAAGCACCATAGCGAAAGATTCACAGTCTGCCCAGGACTGCCTGCTCAGTAGTGTCGGGTGTTCTTTGATGTAAGCAGTTCTTTATGGAGGTATTATATTTGACTGATGTGGAAACGTCTGACAGTACACTCTGTTCTCAGATATTTATTTGGGAGTCAATGATGCACACTCAGGAGCTCTGTTGCTGCTAAACAGTCCTGAGCCACTGAGCCACTGATGACTCCTGCTTTATACTGCAGCCAAAAACTCTTACATCTGCACTTTTTTTCTCTCAAACTCTGCTGGCTTATGTGCTCATCACTTTCCTAACTGCTCATCAGTCACGATCGGGAAATTTGAAGAAAATAAAGATGATCACACAGCCATCATCTTGATCAGCTACACATTTGTTATTTTAGAGCTGAGCTGAGAAAACCACGCAATGATATGACTTGTGACTGCTTTGTTGCCAACAAAAACATGACCAAACCTTTTGACTATAGTCGCTATCAGGTTTTTTTGTCCTTACTTGTTTCCCACTGAGGTGGCAACAGTTCTGTGAATCAAAGTTCCTCAAAAGTTACTTGTGTAAAAACACAATGCGTTGATATTGTTCAGTCAGCCAACTCACATGAAATTGATTATTGTGAACACAGAATATGTGCAGTGTTGATGTTTGGTGTGAAGGCATGGACCTTTGTCACTCCCCACATGGTAACAGCACGCTCAGCACAGCAGGGAGTGGGGAGTGAGCATAATAACTCCCCCCTAGGGGAACATAGAATCATTACAGGTGGCAGCGAGTGTTTGCATAGCCATCAGGGGAGTGTTGTGGTAGCGGGCATGCAGCAGTAAGTAGACCGCTAGCAGTTTAAAAGAATAGTTTGACATATTGGGAAATATAGTTATTATTGTTTTATTGCTTGGATTTAGATAAGAGGATACCACTCCTATGTCTATGAGCTAAAATGACACTAGAGCTGGGATGCGATGAGCTTAGTTTAGCATAAAGACTGAAAGACTCTAATTCACTCATTATATCTTGTTTGTTTAAACTGTACAAAAACTGAGGTGTAAAAAGTCATGGTTTTATGAAGAGTTGCTCAATAAAACTACCACTTGGCCAGGTGCAGTTGCAGGTTGCCAGGCAACTAAGTAAATTAATACATTAGCGTTTATATCAGGTAAATATATCTGCTCAGTTCAACCATGGCATACAAAGAAATGCCAAAATTCTTGTAATATTTTTTGTATTTACATTTTATGATATTATATCAAACCATTAAAAATAGAAAATGTTTGGCTCAGAAACACTGACTTATTTAACAAGTTAGGCATACATAACGAGAAAAACAAACAAACCACAAAAACAACTGAAGCGTTTAACTGAAGTTTTTGATTGGATTAAATATTTAACCAATTCCGAGCATGTTCTAAATTTCTAAAACATGCTCGCTTTAATGCTTTAACAGATTTTAGTTTCAACAGTGGTGAGAGCAGATAGCTATGATGTCTTTTGTTTTAATTTATTGTCATCAACAGTGGAATGGAATAATATTATTTCTGGTATTGTCATAGCACACCATTTTTCTGTGGAGAAAAATAAAAAAACATTGACAGGAGGAACACTAGAACCTAAAAAAAGACTATACTGGTGTAGACTTGAGGGCAAACTGTTTAATAAACATCCGATCTGACTACAGTTGGTCGTTTGATTAAAACATAATCAATAGGGTTGTTCAATTCAAGTTATCTGGTTGAAGTCTGACAAGGTCCCTGCCATGCTCTGTAAGGTTAACCAGATTTAAAGGAGGCGCCACGGGGATGTGACACCTGGTTCATTTTGCATGCATCCACAGTCTCCTTATGTAAACACAAGCAGTTCCCTGGGACTCCGCACTTCATCTGAGATGCAGGGCAGGGATGGTCTGACCTTGGCGGACTTACCTACAATTACGCACGCACACTCACAAGCTGGCCAGCACATTTGGATGCACATACATACCTAAACAATGGCAAAACCGTGCACTCTGCCTCTCCGTTTTTCGTCCTCGTCAACTCTCTCCCAAACACACCCACAGACGCGCCGACGTACACAACATCACCCACCCCTGTCCGTCTGAATTAGGCCTAATAAGCAGGTGAATTGTCTGTGGAGGTTGAGCCATTAATGGTGCCCTTGGCTAACTGTGGTTTGCAGTGAGGGTCAGACACTCTGGCAGTGTGAATTAATGGACTGCGGGGGCACATTTTTGTGAACAAATCAATGCAAGAAAAGAATCCTACTTACTGTACACCACAGGTCTCCCCACCAAACAGGGGCTCTGATTAGAGTTTGAAGTGACTATGGCTGCATACATTTGCATCTCAATGAGGTAAAACTCATTTTCAAACTACTACTTACGTCTTGCTTTAAGCTTAACGTTGCTGATGCCGCCCATGCGTTTCGCGACAACATGTTGGCATAGACATATTTGCTAATTAATACATTAATTAGCTGCACTAATGAACTCGTTCGCATCACTGGGGGTGTTAGACACTGTGGTACCAGCAGCACAACAGGCAGCCAAAGTGTTCAGTGCACTCAGGAGCAGGAGAAAGTATCAACTAAAGCAGGCTGAAACTATGGACGTGAGTAAGCTGCCAAGATGACCTTGAAAGGATTTTATTAAAAAAAAGGTGATGTGAGAGATCACAGTTTTTTTTTATATAATAAAGGGCTGATTATCTCCATTACTCTTTACATATTTCAGTACTGAATCATGAAAGAACGCTCACCGTCTTAGGACGACCATATACACTGAGAGCAGAAGTTTGTTAAGCTTGGATAAAATGTTCAGTATATGTTCAAAGGAAGTTTTGCAAAAAAAAATTAAAGAAGAAAAACGCACGTCTCTGAGGTGGAGATTGTTTTAACACAGAAAAAAGAAGGAATACAAGAAAGCTTACCAAAGCAAAAACTTCATACAGAAACAGAAACCTAAAAGAAAAGCAATAATTTGCTGTTCACACATATGTATGGCCTCACGAGGTGAAATAGGAAAATAAAGAAGGTATTAAGTTAACAAGAGAAAGGAGCGATCAAAATTCTAGAGAGAAAAATATAGAACAGGGAGGGACATAAGAGTATCTGTCTCTTGGCTGTATATTTAAATTTCCAAATATTGACGAGTGAATACAAAGTAAGTAATGATGGATGAGAACCAATCTGAAATAGAGATAAAGCCAGACAGTACTTGCTTACTTGTACAAGTGTGCCTTGAGAAGTGCTTTAAAAGATTAAAGATATTTCGCTGGTGTGAGCTCCTCTGGCAGGTGTTCAGAAGTTTGACTTTGACAGTAAAGGTCCGGTCACTCTCAGCCACAAGCTTAGTTGGAAGAACAGCTGCTGCCCTGGCTCATGTGGGGACGAAAGGTCTGCAATGTAGCTGGTGGCGAACGTTGTTGTGACTCGGACCTCTGAAGAGGTCTAAACCACAGCTCACAGCATTGTTGGATAAGTTTACTATATTTATTTATGATGTCAGTGGAGCTTGAACGGGCTTTTTGCCTTTTTCCATGAATTTCAAGTGAAGTTCAGTTGCAGATAACTGCTGACCTGGGACATACAGTACACTAGATGTTTTGCCAGAAGTAGGGAGGCTTGTCAATTTAAGAGGGGCATGTTGACAAAACTGGTTAAGTGAGGTTGGCAGCTGTTAACTGTGATATGTTAGAATGGAATGTCCCCCTGAGTTTGGGACATGCAACGCTTCACTTTCTGCCCAAAGAGCAGTCTGTAAAGCTGCCGAGAATGCTGGGGTCCCTTAGTTTCATCAACTGTTGATACCTGTGGTGTCATCGGCATAACTATGAAGACATGGCATGACCGGCAGCAGCAAGAGTAATTCAACACCAAGGAAACAATAAGTTATATACATCAGAGTCGTGTTAAAACACCCATCAGTGATTAAACAAATTAGTTTCTGCCTTGGAAGATGAAGAGTTGATATTTGTTCTCTGAGCTTATGTTCTAAACTCTGTTTTCATAGTGTATGTTGAATAATAATTTGTCAATGTGCAACAGACGAGGCTGTGAAGGCAAACAAATTACATAACCCATTTATCTAGATCACAATTTTTTAGGTAAACGTAAAGTGAACTGTATAATCCAAACACTGTCCTTTCATTGTAAAAACAAGTATCACCAAAACTTCTCTTGACTTGTATTATATTAACCTACCCAGGGAGTGCAGATGATAATATGCCTTTTGGCTAAATCTCACACATTAACATCATATTGATGTTAATTAATGTGTATTGCCCCTGATAAATAAATGAATAGATAAAAGTAAATTCAAATGTCTCCCTTAAATGGAAAGCAAGAGAGCAAAATAACTGTCAAAGTCATTTTCATAACTGAAGGACTAAAACTGACGACTTCAGATCTGCTGAACTGTGCATCATTCAACACTTGTTTGGCTATAACACAATGTATTAGAATTTTACTTTCCAAACGCAAAAGTGAAAGTTCTTCCCAGAAGGACACATTTATTCCGGTTAAAAGCTGCATCAGTAAGTAATCAACAACATCAAAGCTGCACTAGAACTCAGATTGAGAGAACCACCTTTATTGGCAGAGAAAAACATGCTATTTTTAACTTTGTTAATGTTGCTATAAATCATGAAAGATATTAGAAGAAAGAGGACAAGTGTTTTGGTAGCCTGGAACCTCTCGGTTAATTTTTGATTTCCAAGGGGCATTATCAACAGGCGCAGACCAAAATGCCTCAAGAGGCAAGTGGATAGACCTACAACCAATCAAAGCAAAAAAACATCGTCCTGTCGGACGTCCTTGTCAAAAGTACAGCAAACAAATCTTTCTTATGGACGAAAGTGCAGTTTTTTGTTCTTCTTTTAGAGAAAATATATCATCCAGTATGTTTAACACTGATGTGATAGAGGATTCAACAGAACAGAACTGGTGGAAATATGTATGAACAGGAGAGGGGCCAGTCATATCAGCCAGAGCAAATAAAACATGAGCTCCCAGGTTCGTCTGATTCCCAGGCTAGTTTTTTGGAAGCTTAACCACAACTACTTAATAGATTGAATTTGAGGATTTAGAATGTATTTATTCATTTATTACATTGTATTTTTCCAATAAATGTTGGATTATGTAAATAAAAGAGGGTTAGGATAGGTATATTAATTTAAATGTTTGCAGAGGACATTTTGTGAACTGCGTGGGGTACGTGTAAAATGGTTATCTATTCAGAAAGGTGAATTTGCTGAAAACTGCTAAAGGGCTTTTTGAGGAGGTAAACACAACACACTTGAGGGTGAAAATTTTACATATCTTTCTGTTCACTTTCTTCTCTCAGAGTGAGGACCTTCCCTAAGGATTCGGCCTTACTGGGCAGGGACACAGTTCGAGCCCTGATGTACTACGCCTTGAAGGTCTGGAGTGATATCGCCCCACTTAACTTCCACGAGGTGGCCGGCAGTGATGCAGACATTCAAATCGACTTCACTAAGGCTGACCACGATGATGGATATCCCTTTGATGGGCCAGGGGGCACCGTGGCGCACGCATTTTTCCCCGGAGAGAGGTTCACAGCTGGGGATACACACTTCGATGACGACGAGGCCTGGACCTTCAGATCTCCAGGTGAGGAACATTGCTTGTAAGGGTCAAGTGTTGTACATGCGCGTTTAAATATGCATGTATTATATTAATTAGTGAATATACGGAGTGTGTCTGAATCAAAAGAGAATGGATACAGAGAGGTATTCTGGCAAACACTGCGCCAAAACATTTTTTAGAGCCTCCCAGAGTACTATAAAATGAGGACATTGAAACAGTCAGTGTCTAGAAAACTTAAAGAAAATGAAAAACTATTTTGAACTTCCATGCTTGCCAAGACTTCTATATCCAAAACTAGAACACTGACTGTATTTTGGAGCCAAGCTGTGCTTCTACCCTTTGTTCATGTTCCAGATTCTATAATTAATATTTAATATGTTAGAACTATGAATATAACATACAATGGATTCAGATACAGGACTCAGAGTAATGACTAAAGCAGTGGTGATTGTTATCACAAGCTTATTAGGAGGCATAAAAGGCATCCTTTCATTTCCTCCATCTGCGATAAACAAACAATCTACTATAATACACCACCGATACCCATGAATTCTTGCTTTTAGCAATTAACAAAACAAATTAAAGCTTACTTGTATTGATCCCTCTTGATTGTTAAATTATGCCATAGGGTCCATAGAGACCAAAGCACCATATTTAGAGTAATAAAAGTATTTTACCTCACACCAAAATGTTTCCTTTGATTTTTGGCAATGAAAAGTCGAAAGACAGATGTCTCTACCAGTCCTTGAAGCAAAGTATAATCTGTGAAGGCAACTAACAGCTACTCCAATGACAATCGATAAAAGAGTCATTTGAACACAATGACACAGTGATGAGATTTCCAGGGTTGTGGACACACTGACTTTCTTTATAGTCAGGAACAGTGGTAGAAAATTCATCTACTGAAGTACTGTGCTCACGTACAGTTTTGAGGTACTTGTACTCAACTTGAGTATTTCCATTATATATTGTTACTAGGTAGCTGCGCAATTAATATTTACACAAAACATATCACCTTGCAAAATACAATGCATATGAAACTATAAAATGGATAAAATCAAAGCATATTAGAAAAAATTGAGTTTTAGATGTACTGGTAGGTGGATTTTTGTCACCATGGGACAGAGCTAGGCCTGCAGTTTCCCCCGTTTCCATATTTCATTTTAGCTGTGCTACCAATATTTGTATCTAACTCATATCAAAAAAGCTAACTAGTGTATTTCCCAAAATGTCTTTTCCTCTAAATAACAGATCTGAATGCTGGTGAGATATCACTCAGCAATAGCCCATGCAGATTAGGCAATTATTTTTACATTTTTCCATTTGAAAAAAAAAAACAATGCTTATGTGTACAAATACAATGTTGACCATTTGATTTTAGACAGATAAAGACATGATTCTTCATGGTACATACTCCTCTCATGACTGTAACTTAAACCGCAGGCTGAAAAATATTCTCCTTGGGGCTCACAGGCTCACTATGCTGTCCTACTCCCTAGAGATGGAGACTGTAGCGGGGGCGTAGATGATGCTGAACCAGCCAGTCAGTCTATGATGCAGCCAGGACGTGTGTTCATTTCCATTCTTTGCTTTTGCCCTGTTAAAGCTGTGAGACATACTGTATGTTGCAGCTGCTCAATCTGCTCTAATTAGACCTCCCAGCAGGGCGCAGCAATGGCAGGACATGATGGCATGATGCTTTAGCAGATTACAGCATCATCTGCATAAAAGCGGGGTTTGGTTAATGGGTGCCGGGCAGTGAAGGAGAGAGGGGACAGAGGTTGCTTCTTGTTATGACCCCAATCTGTTTCTCTCTCCACAATCTAAATGTTCATCATACTGTAATGACAAACAATGATTTAAAAAGACAAATAAAGCAAAGAAAATCCTGTGTGTCATAAATTACTCAGTGTACAGTGTTCGTAGTCCGATGGAAGACAGCCATAGTGTTTAAAACACAGAGTGAAAAGGTGCTGGCTGTGAATCGATTTACTTTGTTAGACAGGGGCGTCATGCAAGCTCAAATTCTGAGGGGCATATGGGTCCTTCCTCAGAAAAAAAACAGTTACGCAGTTTTCTCCAATTTGACATATATATTCAAAGACTTTGGGGGGATTTTAAAACTTTACTGAATCAGTTTCTCGCCCACTTTATCTTAGAGTAAATACTCCATATTTATTTAAAGATTATCATGTCAATTATGTGTGCCGTTATGGTAATTGAAAATTACACTCACTTATTCACTCACTTCTACACTGCTGCCACTTTTTTTGAAAAAGAGCAATTTCTTGTTTGCTTCCCCCAAACATTTTAACGGGCATAATTCACATAAAAAGATTATATCCACCATGCAATTTAATTTAGAGAACTGAAGCCACAGATGAACGGAACCTGCCAACAGAGTAATAGCTGTATTTCCAAACACAATGCAGCAGCATGAGTACAGATGACACTGTGCTATTATTATTGATATTATTATTTTTATTAATATAATGTTGTTTTGAGAATCGTCATTAGGCTGTTCACTTATCTTTCTTACACTTATCTTCTGAAATTATCATATGAAATAGGGGACAAATCTTGCAAACTATCGTATATATCTCAAATGCAATTAAGTGTGTATAACCAATTGCATTTAATTTTCACAAGTTTGACAAAGGGATTGATGGTCTGCTAACCACTTCAGCAACTCTTGAGCTGTAGCCTACATCTCCACCAGCGTTGAAGCACAACAGAGTGCTGTGTGCCACCAGCTTGAATGGGAATGATACCTCTGTTGTTAGACGTTCCCGCTTCCAAGGTTACTTCTTTCACTCACCAGGATGAAGAGTGAAATGTACGTCAAATAAAGACATCAGACTCTTTCATTTGTAAATCAGGCACATCCACCTCTTCTTCTTCAATTGTGCTCTGTAAAGGTGCTAAAACCCTCTGTTATTAATGGCCAATGAATGCCATTAAAAACAACCCTGCACTGTAAGCTGCTGCCTTGATTTTGTAGTATTCGTTTTAAAACTGAATTAGGGTTTATGTGATTTAAGATATAGATATTATATTAGACACAATATTATTTGTACACTGTAAAAACAAGATATTTCCCTTGCAATCTTTCTCATACTCTTTTTTTGAGATTGTCTGCTCAAATGCCTTAAGCAATGTGGGACTTACCTCTAGGCCAAGGTCCTTGCTAATTATAGAATTTCAAATCTTCTCTTTCTTTCTAATGCACTGGAAAGGATAATAGCTGCCCAATTAACTGTGTTACTCTAAAGTAACATGGTATTCCGCCTGACATTTAGGTCATTTCACAGCACTAACAATGCACTTTTAGTTTTAATTTACTTACTGTAGTTATAGTCCAGCCTAGGATTCTGTCACAGTATACTTCTATCCTGTCTTTTTCTGTAGAAATTAGCTGTAAAAACAATGTTGACATATTATGATACTTTGAAAGTTGATATGACAAATGTCAGGAAACAGTCAGCATTCTTTCGAACTCATGTTTCTGGCCACCTGGTGAGTGTAAGGTCTCCACTAACTCCTGAGGGAAATATGTGGCTGCTAAATGCTCCATTACGATAGTTGCTAACTTTGTCAGTGTGCTTTAGGGGCTGGGCAGGTACCGTGCAGTGCATTTTTAGAGCTTTTTCATTTAAAACCATTGCCTGCTGTACCTGGAAATGATACTGATGAGAACGGTGAAGGTGAACTTAAAAAGTAATACTGCGGCGTGTAAACAGACACTGAAACGCCCTCAGTGGAACTGCAGACGTGTGTGATAATTCTCTGTGGATTTGTGGATTACAAGTAGCCATATGATCGACTGTTAAGGCATCCCTGTGAAGCTTTTGACTTTTAGTAGTGTTATGGAGTGAGCACGCACATGAGGGATGGAAGGAAAGAAGACTACTAACTAGTAAACACAGATTTAAGCAACATGTTCAAAAATGTAAAAATGCAAATGTTTTATGAGGAAGGAAATGCATTCAACACTTACACCTAAATGGTAAACTGCTATTTTGGTAATAAAGACTAAAGTAAACATTTGTTTGTTTACAAGACAATACAACAGGGCACCTTTAATATCAAAATAGTGATTATAGCAGGTTTAACATTACAATTGTAATTTCATATGAGGATAGTTTTGGTGAAATCTGGCTACTTTTATAATATTGGACCATGAACTGTTGATTTATATTAAATTATAAACAATCCTTGAAACTCTGAAGAAGCACAATTTTGTCTTCATTTCATGTGTTGGCTCAGGAAAAGCAACAGGTTGCATCCTTTCTTCTTCCTCAGCATTTATAGTTGCGAGCCAGATGCGTCTGCACGTTCATTGTTGCTCATTGTTGCAAACTGAAAATGTATTTAGTTAAATTTGGACCATTGATGTGACAGTCCCACAGCTCCCGTTTTGTATAGCAGCCATCCAGTCTGTTGAGTAGCTTAAAGGATCCCTTTTTTCTAGCGCTGCCAAACGCCAACTTGCCAAATTGAATACACTAAATATTCACAAAAGGAGCTGATGCAGACTTCCATTCCTCTCAATTAATTTTTGACATGACATAATAGCTCTTTGTATCTACTTTGCCTTTGGCAGGCCAAAATCACAGCGAGGGGAAGTGTTTCCAAACACATACAGACTAGCTGAAAAGGAAAAGTTAGCAACAGAGCCTGACCAAGACATTGGCATGTGGGATATTATCGGCAGTACAGGGATGCTGACGAAATGATTGAGGTCATTTGGAAACAGTGTAACCATTACATAGTTTCTCCACCAGAGAGCACTGAGAAGTCAAATGTCCCATGGAGTACATATTTTGGTCAGCATTCTTTGATTTCCTAATTTAAGGCACCATAACATATGAAGAGAGTTCAAGATTTCACTTCTTGGAGCCCAGATGGAGTTCAATAAACTTTGATAAATATTTCAGAGTGCAGAAGTCTCATTTTTATTTCTCTGGACACCTTTTTCATACACTGTATTTCAAAGGATTCCATTCCTCCTCAGGAATATTAATATCATGATAAGCTTCGTCAGTTAGGGTCTGAGCTGTACTTGAGTACAGAATAAAATTAAGCCTTCACTCTACATTCCAATAATCTAGTATACAGTACATGGGTAATTGCATCACATTAAGGGTAAAAAATGCAGGAACAAAATATGTGGGTCAACTGTGGCTACAGATATCGGCAGAACTGCTGTTTAGGGAGCTCAACCAATCCATAATTCTTAGGCTTGAACAATTCTCCATAAGAATTGAGCGCCTGTACTGTTCATCCTTGGCCATTTGCACTATATTCTAACTCTTAGAATCAATGTTTGTCTCAGATTTAATGACTTCAAAAATATTGCCTGACACTGCCATCTTTCATCCATTGTCACTTCAAAATGGGGAGTGCATTACACTTGACTTTTAGCCAAGACTGTGTTTTCAAGCAACATTACTCACATAAGCCTTTGTTTCATCTATTAAATTATGTAATCCAGTATATTTCCAGACGTGTGATATAAACTGCAAGAGGAGTTGCTGGAATTGTTATATCTGTTACTCTGTTAATTTCACCTACATGCTCATGAATAAATGAAGTAAATGAGTTGTTACATCCCAGCACTTTTAACATGGGTTGACCTGCTTTAAACATAGTAAAAACAATTATATAGCTCAAATATCCTGATAAAAAAATATCGATTCTATTCTATTCATTATGGCACAAGGTAATACAAGGTCACAATACTACAAGGATTCACATCAAATGAGAAGTATGGCCCTCGGCTAGTTGTGCTGCTTCTTTCCATCTACCGTATGGTACACCGTCCTTATTAAACTTTTAACTCAATGCTGCAGGCAATGTTTGTTGCATTCTTGATACATCCAGCTATATCCAAATTTGAAGTACCTCATAATATATTGTATTCACTGTTCCTCAAAGTAATGAGATTCTTTTCTGAAAACAGTTGGATATATGTTACCGATCGTGTCCTCTACCATGCAGTATTATCATTTGGCTTCAGTCTGTTTGTTCTCTCTCTATTTTCCTGGTCTCCGTCTTTCTCCCACGAGTGTCTAACTCAATGATTCTTTTTCATCCGCCCAAATCTCTCAGCTCTGACTTTGTCCGCAGGCATTAGGGTTTTTAACTGTCAACCTCAGATGGACTGTAAATACGATGACATGGTACCTACTTTGTTCAGAATGCCTGTTCTCTCCCCCTCGATCCCTCTCTTTATCCACCTTTTCCTCTGTGCACCATGTGCTCCTGTAGATTAGAGTTGGCATTTGGCTTCTGAATATCCCAGGTGTTGTAAGCGCAAGTGCATGTCTCCAATTGTCCTTTGTCTTTTGACAGAGCACAGCACTGAGATGTTCCCAAGCCGGGGCCAACGTAAGGTTAACAGAATACAGACTTCAGCCTGGCCACCAAGGAACCGTAAGCTAGCCTGGCTCACATTTTTGCAATCTAAATCTCTAAACCCCGGGTTTTGTCTTGCCTAGCAGAGCCAGACAAGGAGTTTTTGGAACCCTTCGCCTTTTTCTTTTTTGCGCTGAACATCGAGGGAAATGTGCTTTAATAGCCTGCAGCCTCTTTAGGTGTCTTTCCGCACTCAGGTTTTGATTGGCAGCCCAGGGCTCAGGCAGTATTTCCATAGTTATCTCACTGCACCACATGCCTAACAGAAGTCCCAGCCACCAGAGCTGTCTGTCACGCCTCTTAACTTGCAACCTATAGAGTTCACTCATAAAAGGGATAAACATGCAAACAGGGGTTGTGCTGGTTCTACAGAAATCCCAAACTTTAAGCAGCACGGTGAACTCTGACAAATCCGAAGCTAAGGCAGTAGCGGCTAAACTATAAAGTAATTGATGATTTATGAAGGGTACAAATAATGTCTAAAGGTGTATTACCATGTCTCATTATGACTAACAATATTTGCATCTCTAGCTTTTAAGTTTGTTGTGTGTCCTCTTACAGCACCAAAAGAGTGCAATTTTAAAATGTTGAGAACAAGAAAAGAGGACCTGTTTCTAAGATTTTGAGTGTGCAATTTTATTGTCAACTAATTTACCACTAGGCTGGACAGCAAAGATTGTAGGAGAGAAAAATATGCCGTGTGCAGCATTCTGTAGTTTTTTTTCAATTGAATTGACTGCTCCCCTAAATGAGTGGGGTAAATTTGCAATTCTCAAAATTGGAGGGTGTGTGTCCTCAAGTTGCAAGTTCAAATATGCATTGTAACAAATGCAAGTGAATGACACAAACATATATTTTATATATATATATTAAAATATATCAACTAATGACACATACTATATCATTTACATTTAAATATAGCTAAACCGGAAAACAAAAACTAAACAGTTTCAACTTTAGTTTAAAATGGTCCCACTCATGATCGTTTTGAGCGGGTTATGGGTTCAACATACTGAGATGTGAAAACTATTCAAAAAGCACCAGGATGACTTCTGTGACTCTCTCTCTCTCTCTGTGTCTCGTTCAGACTCTCATGGGATGGATCTGTTTGCGGTTGCTGTCCATGAGTTTGGTCATGCCATCGGCCTGGTCCACACCTCAGCCATGGAGTCCATCATGAGACCGTACTACCAGGGCCCCGTAGGAGACCCTCTGAAATACGACCTACCCTATGAAGACAAGGTCCGCGTCTGGCAGCTCTACGGTATGAGGGAACATCCATCCATTGCTAGCAATTGATGAGCTCAGTAGAGCAAGGTTATTGATGAATGAAAACATGCATTGAGTTAATTGGACCTCTATATGGCATATGACCTTATCACAACATTGCCTGATGTAGACAGTAGCAGTGTGCGGGGGAGAGACTAATGACTAGAGTGAAATGCAGGAAAGAATGCTGAACGCCAGGACTGTGAAGGAGGGAGATGAATCGAACTGAATTAAAAAAGAGTACTAAGACAAAACTAAGAGTAAGCATTGTGTGCTGTATATTTCATGTAATATTGTGGTGCAATACAATAAATGCATAATAATGCAAAACGGGAAATGAGGTGTCAAATCAAAATCCGCAGTATGTGTTTATAGGTTTTTTGATTAATTATTCATTGTCTTGTTTTTTTGGAATGACAAAAAAATAGAAAAAGAAAATACCACACACAAGTTTATGTCTTTAAATTGCTTGTTTTGTCTGATCAACAGTTCAAGATCCAATGAAACCAAATTAGCATTTACATAAAAAACTTAAGAAAAACTCACATTTTCACATTTGGAAAGCTAGAATCAGACATTGTCTTTTAGTGAATTATATAATTAATTGCCCTGTCTTTTTTGCCATTTGGTTCCCTTGATCTTTAATCACATATCCTCTCTAGGTGTCAGAGATTCAGTGTCCCACACAAACCGACCAGGAAACCCCTCCCAGACGGCTGAGCCTCCTGTCCTGCTGGACCTTCCTGAAAACAGATCCACTATCATGTAAGTAGAAGATCTGTTCTTCTTTTAGCGCAACACAAAGAACTCAACTATTCTGGTTGTCAAAAAATCCACTTCAACCTCTTTAACAATAATGCTTCAAACTCTCCTTTCTTCTTTCTCTTCTTTCCTGGCCTCTATTAAACACACACACACACACACACACACACACACACTCATGGTTCGTTCTTTTTACCAAGCTCCCTCAGGCCCCAATTCTCTCTGTCCACTGCTTTGGTAAAGATGGCGGAGCAGAAGCTGTAATAAATGTCCCTTGTAGAGGGACACAGAAAGGCAGTCCTGATCTCAGGAGTGTGCTCACAGTGTGCTCGGTGTCGTGGCAATGTGCTGGTGCAAAAGGCTGATGGATCACCACAATAAGTAGCTTTCCGCTCCGCCCACCATGACCACAAATGTCATGACCATCTGGGCATTTACTGATCATCTGGCCTGGCATCAAAGAGAGAGATAATGTAATAGTCAAAATTGTCAGAAATAGTTGATGGAGCACAAATATGATAGGGGAGTTTGACTGAAGAGTGCTGATTAAGGAAATATCGCTGTAAGATTCATTTTCTATTGGACCGTTAAATAATGGTCCAGTTGACAGCCTGACGTGATGGTGGCACGATAGGAAAGATGATGGGGATATCAAATCATTAGGAATCATCATCTGAGGACCATGAATATCAACACAAAATTTCATTACAATCTGTTCGGTCATTGTAAATATATTTTACTCTGAACCAAGAACTTGAACAGTCCCTAGAGACCCACCCTAAATGCATAGCAGTGCAGCGTGTCAGTCAGACTACACGGCACATGCACCATAAGTGAATTTTGAGTGATGACCTGGATTCAGGAGTCTTTGGTCTGCTATTTCTCATGAGTCTTCACTGCAAGAGCCCGGCTGTCTTATTCAGTATCTCTCCTTCCCACCAGGAAATGTCTTATGAGTATTATCTTTATATTGCTGGGACTGTGGCTTGTATATTACTGAATATTGTTATAATTCAGGGCAAAAAAGCCATATCCATCCCTAACCATCACAGTACATTTTTGAATTAAACAACAACACCTTTGCATTTTTATCAACTTGCCGAAGTACCTCATACATTTGGATATGTTAATTATTATCCAACATAAACTGAGCCTGGCTTCTTTGCAAGTGATTTAACCGTCTCTTGAATTAATAGGATCAAGAGAGGGCAGCTTGCTTACAGAGTGATCAAACTGTGTTTCAAACTACACTGACAGCAACACCCAATGGTTGCTGACCTCCATGCATAAACTCACACTACAAAGACTATGCAGCCGCTCTAAACTGAACGGGCATTTAACACCCCCTTTTCCTCACATCGCTCATTTTTCACCACTTACGTCTGGTCATGACGCATGGAAGAACTGGATTATGCTTCACAAGGGTCACAAATGCTGACCACTAGGCCGAGGTGTTGTGTTAATCGAGCTCTGAATGGAGATCTTTGTTGGTAATACGAGGGCGGCCTCCCACTCACAGTGGCAGCCCTGTGGTGCTAATGGCTTCATCATTGGCAGGCCAACCACGTCAGTGCTTTAAATCACTTAATAGCCCTGGGGATTAATGCACTGGGGGACCTCACCATGTCAGCGTGATAGTATTTCACCTAATGTTTAGCCTATTTAATTGAAGGAAACACATGCACATGCATGCACAAATTCAGATTCTCTCAGTAGGTGGGTGCATTTATCACACACTGATACACAAATGGTTAGCCTGCTTTTCTTATTTTTTCTTGAACTGCTTACCTTATAATAAGTAAGAATATAAATTTGAATTTAGTGTCTTCCTTTTTGGTCCCCTTTCCTTCCATTTTTTTCTTTGCTCTATTCTCTTCAACTTTTCTTTCCCCCGTCCTCCAACTTTTCTCTCTCAGGCTGGCGCGAGATGCTCCAGACAGATGCACCAGTCACTTTGATGCAGTGGCCCAAATACGAGGGGAGGCCTTCTTTTTTAAAGGTATTCAACCCCAAAAAGGGAAAGTAAACAAGCGAGACAGACAGATGGACAGATAGCTAGATAGAGAGTGACAGTGAGACAGGAGAGAGAAAAAGAGGTGAATGGAGAGGAGATAAAGTGAAAGAGTAAGGGACAGAGTCTGTGCACAAGGGCAGTGGTGGCTCCAGCAATCAATAGAAAGCCAATTCATGTGTGGCTCCCAGGACTCGTATCACAGGCTCACACACCATCACATATTCTGCAGTTTAAACAAAATGGTCCCGTAGGGCCCAGACTGTTTTGCTATATACTTATTATCTGCTAAGCTTGTAATTGATGTTTTTGGCTCATTGGCTAGTGTGGCTAGTATATTTATAATGCACGAGAACTTAAGCTTTTCATAAGCAAAACATTTAAGATAAAGTCATATTGAAAATGAATTCTTAATATATAACAGTACACGATATGTATTGGCTGTGGTTCGCCTTCCTGCTAATTAGTTAAACCTTTCCTCCTAAGTACAAGCCCAGCCTTATTTACATAACAAGGTAACAGAATTATTTTTTTACAGAGAAATTTAGATTGCCTAACATGATTACTGTATACATAGCGCACTGTATCCTAACTAAACACGGCTTTCCTTGTAATAGACTCCTGCAGGATATTGTGAAGAGGTTCGAAGCTCTAACCACTTCCTGTCTGTCACAGGGAAGTACTTTTGGCGACTAACTCGAGAGAAGCACCTGGTGTCTCTTCGTCCGGCTCAGATCCATCGCTTCTGGAAGGGCCTTCCACCCAATCTGGACAGTGTGGATGCTGTGTATGAGAGGCCCGGGGACCACAAAATAGTCTTTTTCAAAGGTAAATATCTCTTATTTGATTTCAATTTTCTCTCAGCATCCATACTGTATTTTCTGTGTGGATTAAGTTGGCTGACCTGGCATATATTTGCTGCTCCATATAAAGCACAATTGACATTGATGTATTTCTAAATGTTTCTGTAGTAACTGGGTGGTTACATTGCAAACTATAAAGGTGTTATTTCTCCCTTTAATCGTGACCTCTGTGTCCACCCTCTTCAGGTCTAAAGTACTGGGTATTTAAAGACAATAACGTGGAGGAGGGTTACCCTCGTCCAATCAGTGACTTTGGCCTGCCTATGGACGGTGTGGATGCAGCCTTCGTTTGGCTGCACAACGACAAAACCTACTTCTTCAAAGACAACCACTACTGGCGCTACGATGACCACCTGAGGCGTATGGACCTGGGCTACCCTAAGGACAGCACGCTTTGGAAGGGGCTGCCGCCACAGCTGGACGACGCCATGAGGTGGTCGGATGGTGAGTGGCGATAAAAATCAACACTTCGTATTTCTATCAACCGAGTTGGTTATGTGATTTTTAAAACATATTTTTTCCTTTATGCTCCATACTTATAAAGTTACGTTAGTTTTAAAATAAAGCAACATTTTACACACAACCAAGAACAGAAATTCCCTCATCAGTGGAAAACTACTCAAAATGTGAAGACAGGTTTATAAAGGCTTATGTGGCTCTAAAGGGAACTGTGAAAAACCAGGGGAAAATGCGTCACTCAGGTAATTTTAACTTGGAGTTGGAGACAACAAATGTTATATGACAAATACACTTAAGTTAATTGTCGGTGTGGAATTTGGCAGAAGTGGACGTCATTTAGTCCCGCAGCAGCAGCTGGCAGCTCCGCCTCTAAAGGCTGCAAACAATTAGTTTAGCTTATGTGAGCGTAAATCCAATCTATATTATTACCTGAGGCTAATGTTTGGAAGCTTTTCTTGAAACTAATGATCAGTTTCATCATTCTTAACAAATAACAGCATCATCGAAGTATTTTATCATGCAGTGAAGACTATAAACTAACTGCACACACATCCATCTGCACAAAAACTCATACATATAGGCTCCTGGCAAATACGATGTGTACATACACAGTAACAAATAAAAATGAGTTGTGGTTATGGAAAATGAAGTGTACAGCTGTGCGTGTGCCTTCAGGGACCTTTAGGATGCATAATACTCAAGTTTCCAAACAACAAACTTTTTAGATTACAGACACTGAGTCAGTCTACCAGAAAGAGGTTGTAAGACTGAAATCTCAGCTTGCCAACAACAGCTTTGACCTTTACACTGCAAACGCAGTGGAAAGCCGTGTTGGGTGTTATGAATCCACAAGCCGGTCTCCCCTTATTAATCCATGCTGCCACTGTGAGCTCAGTGGAGTCAGTCAGAATCATGGGGAGCACACATTTTGCAAAACGCTTAAAATGGGATGACAAGATTGCTAATCTAATCAAGGAGGTCCAACAGAGACAGTTCCTCCTGCATTAACCTCTATGGATCCATCTTCTGATAGGAATATGTCCTTTTTCCTGCTCCAAGATAAAACTGAAGTTTGTCATTTGAAGAGTTGAGCAGTCAGTCAGCTTGCAGCTCTGTAAAAGTCTTGAACGGCATCAGAGCAAGAAAAAAGTAAATAGCCCGTGTATTTCACAGACTGCCCTCTGGCCTACAGCTTCAATGCATCAGTCCTCACACTGCTGATCTGCATCAGCATCAGTTACTTTCCTGCAGCCAGCCCTGCTGTCACCATCAGGAATGCTCTCTCTCTCTCACACACACACACACACACACACACACACGCACAGCAGTACTCATGCTATATACACCACATTGCACTGACTGAACAATGCAAATGTGCAAATGGTCTACCTGCCCAGCACCAAATGGTAAACCAGTAGGCAAAAAGGCAACTGTTTGCCAACACGATATTAATGATAAAGTATATATCTTTGTTATATATCAACTGATAATATGTCAATGTTGCTTTTATAGCTTGATCTGCTGCTCCCATGTGGTTAATGATATCATTAATACTGCTTTAAGATTTATGTTGTTTTCTCTATCAAAGTGATCATGTTTGCAGTTTTGGTTTGAACTTCCACCTGCATAAATGAAAATGTCGATCAAAACTTGATAGTATGTTGAAAACTGGGCCAACTAAAGTCAGTAAGCCTTTGCAAACAGATCGTTTCAACTTGATACAGTAGATGTTTGTGGCGTTTTTCTGTGGCTGTGTTTGTGTTAGTCTGTATTTGTACACGTCTTTGTTTGGTTGATCCACACGATTTCATTAGTAGAATTTGTCAGTGTGCTAGCCACAAGTGAAATACACAGAAGAAGAAGCTGAAATGGTCATTCAAAAACATCAATTTAATCATCCAATCATGCAATCCTCCATTGGAAGTGGAACACAGAAATTAATATTCAAACGTATGCAGTGATCATTAGATATTTATACAGTCAAAGCATTAACATACATTATTTCAAACTACTGTTTTAGTTGTTGTTTTAGTAGAACACTTTTCTCCGCAGCACGCTGCCTCAGCTTGGGAATGCACCCGCGGCAGCTACGGTGGGAATAACAGGTATTTTTATCAGGTTTCCAAGTTGCCTCTGCTCATCTCCACTTTCAGCCTGGATTGTTTGTTAAACTTTGATGTGTGGGTAGCAGACTGCAGCCTGCAGTGTTTGAGCTGATTGTGGCTCTCAATGACCACAGCCAGGACTTCTGTGTTCTACTCATGTATTGTAACTGAGTGGTGGCATATGGGAAATGTTTCATTGTGGCAGCATGGGTACTTCCTTCTGCTCATATATAATTAAACTGGTTCCAGAATATGATTATAGTCTGTGAAATTTCTGAAACACATCAGGGAAGAAGTGTCCGTGCCAGATGGACGACACAAGTATTGTTTTCTGCTGACTGCCACAAATTGGCTCATAGTTTTTATGACATATGGTCAACCACTGATCCAGCAATTGACAGTTGCTTGAAAAAGTCATCAACCATCACTGATTATCTTTTTCATGCATCGATTATCCAATTATAGTCTTTGATTGAGCATTGTTGCTCCGCTTCATAGTTCACTTTGAGTCAGAGGTGAGCATTTTGTCTATGCAGGAAGCAGAAACTTTCTATGACAAAAGAAAAAAAATATTATTTGTGGTTTGTTAGACACTGTGTCACATAAGCAACACATTCTCAATAAAGTTACAGATCTGGATAAATTTTCCAGCAGGATATTTATATCAGCTCTAAGAGCTATTACACATGTTTTTTTCCTGCCTATAAATCTTTTTTTAATTAACAAGCTGAGGTGGTTGGAATGAAGCAGTTTAATCTAGTATCAGAAACATTACTGGAATATTCCTGAATGTCAATATAATGATTAAGATAACAGGAACATCCACAGGAGTTCTACAATAATAGATTGACCAGCTGAGTAAAATAGTTTGTCAATAAAAATTAACCCAAGAATTAAAGAACCCCCAAGGTGATAATCACACACAACCATTTGAATTAACAACTGATACACCAATAAAATGCATTAGTAAAAAATGCATATTAAGTTTATATTATTCAATTAGTATGTGTGTTGATGCGTGTGTTCCTCCCTCCCTATCCTTTAAACCTTCTCCTAACCCCCTCTTCGTTCTCTCAATGTGGTTAGCTTTATAGGAGGAGGTTGGGTAATGTGTTCACTATTGGAGCATGTCACACCTGAATCTGCCACGTCAGTAATCTTTACAGACCATGTCCATCTGTGCCTGTAAAACATTCGGGTCTTTTACCTCATTTAAAATGTCTAGTGCCTATAAAACCCACGCATATCCGTGAGATTGAAAATGTGTGGTGTGTTTGTGTGTGTATGTGCGCGCATGTGTGTGAGCTCACAGCTGGCCCCATGTAATTATGTGGCGTTAGCATGACATTACCCATTATATGGAGGGATTATTGGTGTGTACTGTAAAATATAATCAACATGTACCACATAGATCTATACTGTATGAACACAGAGGCTGAATGTTTTGTTGGATGTAAATACTGTACAAGTTTCACCAAATAGTTCTACTATTACATGAAATGTTTGTACATAGCAAGTACAATTTTTGCCCGCAGCTTATTTTTTTAATGCTTCTCCCACAGTTCAAACTTGAAATGAATAAACTCACTGAGATTGAGACTCCCTGGCTAAATAGGTGGAGAACTTTTTGATGTTTAGAGTGTTGACTCTTGACCTTATTTTGCTCAAACACTTTACCTGAATATTCATTTTCAAATAGCCTGTAAAAGAAAATATTTGAAGCTAACTTTGAGAAGCACATAAATGGAAAAATTACAAAAACACCTTGGCCTGGTACAGAAAGGGTAAAAGGAGGTTTATATAAGTTTAAGGAGTAATGTATTAATTCCATTTTATGACTAAACAATTTCCAAGGTAATATCATACATTGATATTATTTTGTTTTATCTGGAGTTGGTTTCCAGATGCTGGGCAAAGGTTGCCTGCTGTTCCTGGGCAATTATAATAGATCAAATGCTGAGGACGTATTACCTTCCCAAAAGGATTAATAATGTTTGCTAAAACTTGCATTGTTTTGGCAGCATTTACCAAGCAAATTCCCTTCAAGGAATGCCTCCACCAGTTGGCTGTACGGATTAGGCTTTGATGAAGCACTTGTAGATGTTCAAAACTGGCACCAACACAGATAATCAGCAGCAGGTGCTCAGTTCTTATTTCAGGCCACTCTCAGTGGGAACAAGCAACATCACTTCTCTGCCCTGTCAGGTGTTTAGAGGTCTGTGTTGTGTCTGAGCTTTTGCCAGCCTTCAGAGGTCCTGCTCCAAGCTCTTTTTATGAAAAAAATCCCCAATTCTTGGGAAAGACACATCAAAATGCTTGTATGTATATATACAAGAAAACAACAAAGTCACATGTACGCACACCTTTGGCCCAGGGAACTGGAGTCACATCAAAGCCTTTATCTGCCTTCCGGCTGCATCGACAAGCCAAGGATAAAGAGAAAACAGTGGAATGGAGGGAGGATGGGAGGAGAGGAGAGAAAAATGAGGAAAGTGTGGCGACAACTCATGGTGAACAGTGAGTGAGAAAACACAGGTTTAGGAGATGGATAAGAAATGTTGAAATGAGACCAATGCTGGAGGGGAAGCAAAAATAAGTTATAAGAAGCAGCAAAAGAGCTTCCATATTGTTGTTGTCAACAATCCTGATAATATATTTATGTTTGCTGTATTTTAATACTTGATTTGCATTCCTTGTTGAACTTTCATCCGCCTTGAGGGCAAAGACAAAGTGAAGTTAGAATTGTGTTCGGTTCTAAGTTACATACACTAACACCAACCCTCTGCCCTCTCTCTCTCTCTCTCTCTGCAGGCTCGTCCTATTTCTTCAAGGGGAAGGAGTACTGGAGAGTGCCTGGCAGTGACATGGAGGTGGAGGCAGGATTCCCCCGCCTCATCGCCAAAGACTGGCTGCTGTGCACCGAGATGCAGTCGGACTCTCCGGACTCCGAGCCCAAAAGCACGGAGACGAGAGGCAACGTGCACCAACACCCAGACCACGCGGAGAATGGATACGAGGTGTGCTCCTGCACCTCTGACACCGCTTCGCCTTTGGGCGCCCGCCCCTCCCCGTCTCCCCTCTGGCTGCTGCCCCCTCTCTGGACGCTCTCGCTGGCCCTCCGCTCTGAACTGCTATGATGCCAAAGCACGGGACAAAGTTCTCAAGCTGGGTGCAAAAAAAGAGACGTTTTCTTGGAGGGCCAGTGGAAACTCGGTCTGAATAAAAACTGATAAATTTTGTTCATATAAATATCAATTGGTATGTTTTTTGCTATTATTTTGCTGTTATTTATTTCACATGTCATTTGATGGTCATCTAAAGCGCCTTGCAGTATGGGTAGTACATACATACACACATTATTATATTATCATATTAGAGTGTATCTAGACATCAAGCAGCTGACGATGACAAATGCTAGTACAGTGCTTTAAAACTTGAGTTACGCAGAACCAGAAAGTTCTATCTCTTAGTTTCTTCTTGAACAGCTAAACTGTCTCATCTTTGCAAGGGAGCTAAATGAGTT
Source organism: Lateolabrax maculatus (assembly GCA_031216445.1). Lineage (NCBI taxonomy): Eukaryota > Metazoa > Chordata > Actinopteri > Acropomatiformes > Lateolabracidae > Lateolabrax > Lateolabrax maculatus. The sequence goes on from CM062219.1 coordinate 13,720,697, forward strand.
GCTGTTAGGAAATATGTCCTTATGAAATACATACATACATGCATGCACATACATACATACATACAAATACCTACATACATCATATAAACAGTATTTCAACAGCTCCTATGATGATTACTTTACAGGTTTACAGCAATAATGAATTGTATCCTGAGATGTTAATATGTAGACAGGTGAATAAGTATAAAGGTACAGTTTTACCTTTAAAGGGGACATTTGGGGAAATGAAATATGCTTATTCCCTTTCTTGCCAAGAGTTAGATGAGAAGATCAATACCACTCTTGTGTCCGTCCGGTAAATATTCAGCTACAGCGAGCAGCCAGCATAAAGACTGGAAACAGCAAACTGTACTATGTCCATGGTAACAAAAGACTGAAGTGTAATGGTAAATTGTGGTTTTAAAGGCAGTTATGTGCTGGTAGGTGGATTTTCTTACCTTCGGGCTTAGCCAGGCTGGCAGTTCCCCCCCCCCCCCGTTTCCGGTCTTAATGCTAAGCTACGCTAACCAGGTCGTGGCTGTGGCCTCACATTTACCGTACGAATAGGACGATGGGATCGATCTTCTCATCCGGCCTTGCAAGTACAACTTCCTGCCAGGCTGTTTACTGCCTCCCACCATTCTCCACCAATCAAAAGGTTATGTTAAACTTTAGGTTGGTTACAGTTATGGCCAATATTGAGGTTTGGGTCCGCCAAGTCCTAGAGAAAGAGTCAGTTTTTTTTACTCAGCCTGACAGGAAGAGCTGCTGAAAGCCTTAAACCAGGGCAAAGAATGACATTCTAGGATATAGATTTTGTGGTTAGACAGGTGACTGACATCCCAGCATGTGTCTAGGCAGACAAGAAAAGTACCCCGGAATGTAGCGTAGATAGATAGTTAGGTTTACAGATGAATGGCCCCATGGGATGTTGACAGGAAGAGAAATGAATGGCATGCTGGGATGTCGACAGTTAGATGAATGGCATCTAGGGCTGTAAACAGGTAAAGACAGGTGAATACCATTCAGTACAGCTACATGAAGAAAAGGGCACCTAAATGCACCTCAGGGGCTGTGGGAAGTGAGACATGTTAATAACTTCCTGTAAGACAGAACGTTAAAATTAAAAAGTTTCTTAATGTCACTTCACAACATTATCCTATCTTCAATATTTTACCCGTACTCTTTGAGGAACTGCTGCTCATGTATCTCCATGAACATGGTCATTTTCAACCCTGGTACAGAAGCATTCCCTGTCATTATCAGAGGCAGTATTGGTTATGTTGTATTTTTGTAATAAATTCTATGATTAATGATAGAATGTGATTCCACATTGCTTCGATCAGATTATAGTTCATGAAGCCTTTTTCCTCTGGACGATTTTCTTCATCAATCCAAGCTCCTTCTGGTGATGTCGTTAGCAGACCTCACAAGATAGCAACCGGGTTTATTCTTGTTGATATATTTACTTACAGTTGAAATATAGAAACATTTATTTGATTTGTGATGCTCCATGGTCACTGCATACCAAGTGGACGGTGTATATTTCAAGGTGTGTTTTCTAATGTAAAATATTTTTGTAGAAAAATAAAAGAATCTGAATGACTCCGCTGGCAAACTGTGGTCACATGAATTTGTATTGAGACATTATTTTGAGTATTCAGTGTTGCGGCCGTGTGGGCCGAGCGTGTAATTATTTAGTGTCATTGAGAAGGAGCCAAGCCTTGAAGACAGATGAAGGTAACATGACAGCTTGCAGACACCAACTGGGAGCTACTCTCCATCTCTCTGATGTTCTTAAGCATGTTTTCTTGTGTAATGGTCACTGCTGTTCATCAGGAAAGCACACCACATCATGTCAATCATACCACACACACGCTCTGAGTGGCTTGCTATTACAGATTTGCTGGCAGAGGATTATATCTGCACTTTCTGGGGGGGGGGGGGAAGTACATCAGAGAAAAAATGTCACCTGATCCAAATGTTCAGCAGCTCATATACTACGGAGATCAAAGTGAACTGTGGGTGGCAAATAACTAAGACAAGTGCTTAGGAACATTGCTTACCTCAAGAACCCCATGCCAGTCACAGACTTCACCTTCAATTCAAAATTACAGCAATTCAATTATATAAGAGGCTACACAACCCCATTTCATTCTGTTTTGAGGTAAAACAAATTGAAAAAGCATCATCCATTATTTCTGCTGTAATGACCCTCCTTGCTTGATAGTTTATTATTCTGTTTACATTTCCGTCTTGTATTCTGCACCCGGAGATTACGTGCACAATCACAACTGGTATTTTGTTTTGTTGTAATAGCTTCCACTTCTGTTGTGTTTTTCAATATACTTTTTTTTTGGAATCTTCATAATGTATTATCATGTTAGTTTAAAATTAATTAATTGTTATTCCCCCTGCATCTCCCTTTTGTCACGCCTTGCAGGCCGGGTGTGTCACCACTAAGAGCAGCAATTTTTCTTCCTTCCTCTTGACACACTTGAGTGGTGTTGATTAACTGGTGTGGCCCAGCGGCCACCGGGAACACCTGCTCCCAGGCACAAATGCAACAGGATCAGTCACTTTACAGCAGTTTGTCCCACTGATCCAATTTAAGCTGCTACTTTAACCAGGCTTTATTGTTAGAATTGAAACTCCTCGTAGTTATCTGTATTTTTTAACAGGTATTTGATCTGGGAAGTGTAATGAACATTACCTGGGGCCCTGAACTGTGACTGTTTCATGTTTGAGGACCTACAACATAATCAGAACTGATTACATTACAAATACACACACAAAATAGACAAATAATATCCATGGCGTATTGTGTTTTACTTTTATCATGGTATATTTCATAAGAACTTCATGAAAATGAGCAGCAATCATCATGTTATGTAATGAACATCTGGATGGAACCACTGATAGAGCTCTGAAGAACAAATAGGCACACAGACAGACAGATATATGAATATATTTGAACTACTATGGCTAACATCTGGAGAAATTAGGATATATATATATATATATTATTAGAAAAGAATCCACCACAAACAGAGGAAAGGTTTCAAACAATGAACACTGAATAACTCTCAGTGTCTGTCTGTGGCCCCTTGGCAGATGTCAAACTTGCAAGCCCTGAATACCACAGTTAAGTTGAAATGCAATCCAAATAGCCTGTTTAGAGAAGAATTGACCAGTGGAGTCCTTTGTTAAACAGTGTGTATGTGTAGTTGTGTGTGTGTGCTCACCAAAGTACAACTGTTCCCATAGTCACTGCACTGTGCAGAAGTGATGCTGTCAAGAGCCCGGCTCTGACAGCATCTGACAGTGATGATGCATTGCAGTGAGGTTGAGGGGAGGGTCTGCAGAAGGACCTGGTTAAAGCTTGCACAGTGAGAGAATCGTTTGGCAGACTTGTCAGACTGGGCTCTGGCAGCCCTCTGCCGTCACATTCCTCAAAAGGTCACGCTGAATTCAACTCTTGCCCACACGGGAGGAAGGGTGCACCTGCTTGTTTCTACTCGGTCCAAAGTTTGAGCAGAAGCATTGCTTCCACTCTAGGCGTCAGGCATGACAAAGTGACAGTGCTGGACACGGGAAGATTCACCTTGATGGAACATGTGTGAACTACTGTTGCTAAAATAGGCACAGGGTACAGGCAATGTATGAAGTCTCAATGGCATGTGGGTACTCAAAGCACAAATAAAAAATGTAAGTATACAAGGAAGACTGGCAGAATATACAGTATACTGTGAATTTTTCCATTACTGTTTCTAAAAATTCTGTTGGGTTATCCCTAATGTCAGTAATTTCATCATTATTCTGCCAGAGTTATACTGAAGAGGAAAGAGGGGAGGATACTCAGGGTTGATGTTGTTATGACATACAGGCAAAGTGAGAAACGGAATTTTTAAAAAGCGAAATACAGGGCAGGTGATGAAAGCAGAGACACTTCTGATCACACTGGACTGTCAGTCTGGCCTTTCTCTGGTGAACAAACTGACACATTTTATTAGGTGATGACTGTGAAATGCCCCTGAGGTCCTTAATCCAGCTGAGATAAAACAGCAACACATGACTTTCTAAAGCTCACTGTGCTCATTTATTATCCAACAGGTAATAAATTGAACATGATTCATTAATGCAATCCAAACAAACAAAGTGTACAATACTATTTGGCACAATTTGAGATTATAATAATTGGCAGCCATTTGGCATATCTCCAGCTCTTAAAAGCAACTCCATCAGTTTTACACATCAAAATCAGTTTAGGTCTTGAGGAGTACTACTGCATAGGTGATAAAGTTGTATAAAGCTTTTTGTGGCTCCAGAGGGAGCTCCACAAAATATGATAAGTTGCCTCAAGTGATGTCACTTGAGTCAGCAAAGTTTGAAATGAAAAAAATCTGGGAAGAAAAAAATGAGGTTACTACACCTCTGCTTGACACTTTCAGCTTGAGGCTTCATTGGCCGCTACTAGTATAACACACCCGAATTGCAAACTGTCGGTGGTTGGCTTGCATTGTGGGAAATGTAGGCATCAGGTTTTGACAAGGAAGAAGAATGTAAGGAGTACAAAAGATATATCTGGTTCTGTTGCATGACTTTGACCGAACAGCTCCTAAATACTGTCTTCCTGCTTGACCCCATCCCTGATTCCATAAATAAAGTGTAAGCTCCTTTCATCCTCAAGAAGCAGGATACTGGTTAAAAATTAAGACAAATGAGTCACCTGTCAGTTTCATAGTCAATGAGAATACAAAAGGTTAAGGTTGGTGGAGAATGAATGGCAAAAAAAAGCATTTATCAGGGTATTCCTGATCTGTAGTGTGACACAACCAGAGTTTAACGACTTGTGTTTCCAATGGGAGTTAGAGCTACTTGATGCTTTGGAAAAGCTTTATATCTAGTCTATGAATACCAAAGTCTCCCCTGAGTCCAAGGCTCCCTCAGTTGTAATAGAGTGTATTGAATTTCCCTCAGCTTCTCAGTTTAATTATCTGGCATGACCTACTGGCGGGGATCACACGCTTGAGCATAGCAATGCAGTTTGCAGACAAAACTATTATGCTGATCAAGTCCTAAAAGTTCATTTCAGTGCGGAGATGGGTTTGAAAAAGCATTGACCTTCATGGCAAGATTGGTAGCAATCCATCTACATGAAAAAGTTGGCTACCATTCAGCTATGCAACCTTTTTCACCTAGTGGGTAGTATAAGGTCTGATGAAGAGATGAGCAAGGCGCAGTCTCACAACACATGATGTTAGCTAAGTGGAAAATAGAATTGGAAGAGGCTGCTGCTCTCCAGCAAGGAGGTCAAAGTCAATTTCTTCACAATCAATGTGATTTACAATGCATAAGGGACAAAAAACATAATGTTTGTGCATTCATTATTTATGAATTTCTGTATTGGTCAGCCTGCAAAAGCAAAAGAAAACTGAAAATTATTATATTATGACAGCATTTATCCACAACAAAAAAGCTGATGTTGAAGTCATGCGACCGTGGTGTAGTTGGTTTATAGCCTAAAGTTAGCTTTTTACTTCTGGCAATTGCATTTATGCCTCAAAAATCACAAAATCATTTGTGAGGATTATCTTGTTGAACAAAACATGTGAGTTTCATAAACATTTGTTTGCCACAGAGCATATTTTCTGCAATAATCCAAAATCCAATGGAAAAATCCCACCGGCTTTTTGTCAAGGGGACCAGGGCAAAGCTAACTTCTGGGTTGGCCTACAAAAATACTTCACCTCTGCAGCACTCTATTGACTTCCATTCTGTTCTTACTGTAACCCACCCTTGCCTCAGAGAAACCTATTCTAAACTTAACTAAAAAACAAATTTTAACCCTGAATAGTTGACATCATCTTCTGGCAAAACACTTAAACGTTTTGAACCCAAAAGGAAAGTTAGTCCCCGTAATCTCTCAGTGTGAACTGGTTAAATGTCCTCACAGAGCATACACAAACACACACACACACACACACATACACAATGGGCCCTCCATTAATGTTATTCTTTGTTCTTTTCCACATGCATAGTTATCCATAAGTGATCATTAGTATTGCTAAAATGTATTGCACATACAGTGGGCCCTGATAAAACTGGGCATTTTGCCCTTGCATGGACGGGATGAGTTGGGATACCTCTGTGTATGTGAGTGTGTAAGTGTGGATACATGTGTGTTAGTGTACGTGAATGTCAGTCTGATAACAGAAACAGAAGTTGTAGATAATGTGTTATATAAAAATAGTGTGTTATAACATTCTATTTACATTAGTAAATTAACAGACAACTTTCATTGTGTTTGTATGCAGTGTGCGTGTATATTGAGACACTGCTGGCTATAGAGTCTTTTCTAACCAGAGTGAACACCTGAAGGCCTTTGCACCAACTGTCACCAGCAGAGACTTCATGTGGACCAGGGAGAACCAATCAATCATTCTGAGGGAACCACAGAGCAGCTAAAATATTCAAAACTAGAGCAAACCCCTGCAGAGCGGACACCTGTGATGGAGGCTGGTGGGCTGCTTACAGCTAAATACACCAACTGTCCCGTACACCCAAACTTTGTGACATAGTGAAATACACTGAATAGCAGAGTCAAAACTGACTTAACATGAACACATCACAGCATCAGCCTAACTGCAGCCTGTCGTCAGCGGTACATCATTATGCAGACCTGCACAGCACTGTATAGTCTGATTCTTGGCTCAGGAAAACCACTATGACTAATTCATGATAGTATGCTCCACTATTGTTGGACAATGCTGCGCCAGTATTATACAATATACAATTAGAACAAGGTTGGTCTGTTTTTCAACGCTAAGAAGACTGAGTACGTGACCATCAATGAGGATGAAAGCCACCTGCCAATATGTTCCAGTGATGGCACACAACTCAACCAGGTCAGTGACTTCAGGTACCTCGGGTCCTATGTCATTCACAGTAAGGAGGACTTCCTGACAGGCAAGTCCCTGTAACGAGCTATCAAGTATCTGAAAGTCAATGACGCTGGCCTTCTTCAGAGCCTGTGCAGAGAGTGGAACCAAAGTGAAACCAAAACTCGGACCATGAAGAGAGAGATTCAAGATCGCCTTGATGGTACGTACACCAGGCTTCTCATGAGGGCGCACAACATATCATGGCGTGAGCACAAGACTAAAGAGCAGATTTACGGAGACATTCCTTCAACTGCTGCTCATCGAAGAGTAGGCTTTGCTTCCACTGTGTGCCAAATCACCTGAAAATGTAATTTCTAAAAAGTTGTCTTCCCTTAAATAATTGGTATTTTACAATGTGGTAACAAAGTTTCCAGTTTCCACTACAACTCAACTTCTCAAAGGATGTCTTCTTTAACCACTTCAGACAATGTTCCCAGGTATACATTATTTCATGATACTGTCACTGATTACATGGCATCTCTTGAGTGAATGCTGTATAGATTATCCCATGTTTTAGGACAGAGATAAAATAAATGGTAATTAATTACATAATGACTGAAGGTAATTACTTTTCAGACTTTATTGTTTCCATGATATTTGCTTGATAGTGCTTAAAAACGACGTGATCGCCGTACCATGGACAAGCATTTTTTTGCAGTCCTCTGCTGCCCTCCTCTGGTACTTTCATATACAGAAAGTGTTTTAAATGCTTATCTATTACCCCCTATACAGATGAACTGCCTTGTACTAATGTGTGTTAGATGAATATGTAAAGGCCAACAGGATCATAATTTATAAAATGACACAATTTTGATACAAGGACGTGTTACTTACAGCAAAAACTTTATAGCCTCTGGGCAATACACCCCCAGTTGAACTGTATGTTGCTTTGAAACTAATGCTGGAATTTTAGGTTATGAATTCATATCACAGTATTTTTGCTATTATTGTAATATTAAATCATGTGCACATTTATCATCTGCACCTGGCTGTGGAAAGACATTCATCTCAAGGACAATATGATAATTAAGTCATTTGTATTTGTCAGAAATGCATCAACTCATCCAACCAAATAGAAAATAAATATACCATACTTTAGATTTAGCTTCCCATTAAATGCTGCATGTTTAATTCCTGAGAGACCCATACAAATAATGGAGTGTTCCGCATTTATAACTGGATTCAAGGACAGCTATGTGGGTGCTCTGAGGTGTTGTTGTGAACCTGTCTGTGCCATCTATTCCAGTTTAAAACCAACTTACATTACTGCTGACATCCTAAATGAGGAAAACTTAACACTACTGGACCAGTTGGGGAAAGAAATCCAAAGTATGTAAATGTGTCAATGGTCAATACAAAGGAGGAAGAAAATATTGAAATAAAGACAAATGTCTTAATCTTTTATCCTTTGGGATCAGTTACACTAAATGGTACACAAAATAAAACTATTTATGGTCTAGTATACAGATAAATATTAAAAAACATAACTGATGCCTTCTATGTGTTTTTTCCTTGATTGCATTTGCCATGTTTTTAACAGATAATTCCAGTATGTTTTACTTTAGACAGTCACCATAGTCCATGTGGGCCTGGATGTCTCTTCCACAGCAGTCTTCGTCTTCTCCTCTGCCTTGCTTTTAGAGGCCTCTATCTTTATGCCTTCAAAGAGCCCCTGGAAAGTTGCCTGCTCAGAAGAACTACAAGTTGATTAAATGCTCATTACACAGCTTTCATAATGCTGGATGCTGACACATATTGAGGGGGACAATGGAACAATTTGGATATATTTCACAATAATGTATGTGTTGGTTACCATCCTCTCATGAAAGCCCTCTATATAATATATATATATAATTTGTATTTTCTCTCCTTTTCCCCTTTCTCCTCCTCTGTATTCCACTCCTTTTTTTCACAGCAAGAAAAAACGCATGAGTAATTGTGCAAAGTCGACACTCAACATACAGAAAATAAAGCTGATTTTCTTCCCCTCCACATCCCATGATGATGACAATGATGATAAGCATGATCATAATGATGATTATGATGATGATTACAGTCCTTTCCTACACCTAGTGGTGGGTTTAATAGAAATAAATTGTGAGGTCACCAATTAATACATGAATAAAGGGAACAATATGGAATTTCCCTCCCTTTTGTAAATGTAGTGATCCATTTTATTCATATTGTCGGACGAATTACACCTTCTAGAAGCGTTATTGTATCTGTTTTCTTTTTGTTTCGATTGCATCAATACAAGGATTCCTAGAAAGCAGCAGCTATTTACAAACTCTCTGAAAACCACGAGCACCGCACTGTCAAATGTTTCTGTGGTGTTTTTCGTTATCGTTATTTAACTTTTCCAGTGTTTGTACCACGTTTTGTGGCATTTCGCTTACATTTACTCATTTTACGACCAAGGGCCCCGGCCCTGACGTCTGACGTCACACCTCCAGCTGCGAGAGCTCCGCGCATGCGCTGTGCCGCAGAGTCCGGACGCCGTCCGCTTTGTCGGGACGCATCGATGCTGCGACTTTCTGCGAGCCGCTGTCCGCCGGCTGCACGACGGTGCGAGGGACGCCCGCAGTCCTCCCCGCTTCCTGGACACTGTTGACTCCCGCTGAGCCCCCGGCCAGCGCTTGTTTTTCGCCGTGTGCGGACGCTTCAGACGACAGAAGTGAGCACCCCCCCCCCCCAGTCCTCCTCCTCCTGTATACAAACAAACCGCACCGAGCTGCTTGTTAAGGTGGCGCGTCGGAGACAGCCGCGCAGGACCAGCCGCCCGACCCCCCTGAGTTGGACAACTTCGCGCTGGCCGCGCCGGGCAGAGATGGCAGCCGCCGTGAGGCTTCGCTAGGAGTCGGCCTGCGGGAGCCGTGCGTGCGAACATGAGCGGAGAGGACGGCGTGTCGCCCGGAAGGCAGCCCGAGAGAGGCGGCCAACGACCCTGCTGCTGCTGCTGCTGCTGCCGCCCCGACCTGACGGAGGAGAAAGGACCGCTCGCCACCGAGAAGGGAGACCCGAGGCCTCCCGGCCGCCCGTCCGAGTAGTTCAAAAAGAGTCCGGCTTTGGCACAACATGGAGACGGTGGGCAAATTTGAGTTTAGCCGCAAGGACCTGATAGGACACGGCGCGTTTGCCGTCGTCTTCAAAGGCAGACACCGAGAGGTGAGCGTTGTCCTCGTCCTCTGGTCATATTACCTTCTAAAATATATACGCCGTCGCAAACATAGACACAGTGAAAGGCCTCTCGTGTGGTTTGGTTGTGTTTTTAGCCGTGAAAAATTTTTTTTTGGGGCCAGCTGGTGTATTTGTTTTCATTGTACGGCCTTAAGAGGCCTGGGAGCGCACACACACAGGATGTTGGTGGAAATGACAGGCAGGTAATGGATAAAAAAAAAAAAGCTGAAATACTTTTTTTAAATTCGCGACACCTCTTCGTAGTGCGGGGATAGTCACTTCGCCAGGGTCTTTATTTTTGGGCGGTTTTGTAATGCAGATGCACGTCCAGAATCGTCTCATATGTAAATGTACATCAACAGACATAATTGTTTCCGTCAATGAACATGTTGAAACATGTCCTGGATAGAGAGTGTAAACATTGTAACGGTTTTATAGTCATTTGATTACACACTGTTGATATAATATATGGCATCAGCTGAGACAAATAAAACCTCAGGGGGAAAGGTAGGCCTGTAGCGTCTTTGTTGCTTATTATTAAATTGGCACGCATACATTTCATCCACATAGATCATTAATAAACTATATTTGAATGCACACATAATACACTGACAGACATTGCATTTGGGTTGTAGGAAATGTAGTATAGAAGTAGACAGTCACTGGCTGCTCTTCAAAACTAACATAACCGGACCTACTGGCCGATTACAATCTCAGGAGATGATAAGTTATCAGTACTAAATTCCATAAGGACACTAACCGACAGCATGGGGGAGGGAAACATATACACTATCGATATACACAACAATAGTCCACAATTAGTGTCACCTAAATTATCCAAGTATAATACAAGTGCTAGAATACTTGATTTTTGAGTACACTATGCAGATACATGTTAAAAATGTAATTTAAATACTGGCCTATGGTACTTGCACATACTGACGCACACAGTAGAGCTTCACATACTGTACCATACAAAGGCTTCATTCATTGCTTTTGTTTAAGCCAACCAAAAAAATGATTTTGCATGTAATGTTTCCTTCTAGAAACATGACTGGGAGGTGGCAGTAAAGTGCATTAACAAGAAGAACTTGGCCAAATCTCAGACACTGTTGGGGAAAGAGATCAAAATACTCAAGGTAAGTCAGAAGATCTCAGAAAGTACTCTTATCCAAGAGTTTACTGGTTCCAGTTATTGCAGTGTGCAACCTTGGTATTGTTAAGTGTTAGTGTTTATTAGATCATTTGGCTAGCGGTATGGTAACATTTTGCTGTAGTGAACACTTAAGTATCTAGAGCTGGAGAGGTGCTGTATGTTAGAGTGAAAAATGAGCAAGGGTCATCTTGCCGAATATGAGGATCTCATAGTGAAAGTAAATGTTCTTAAGTTCCCTGCAGATTACAAAGGGCCCTAAGTGGCCTGCACGAGTCAAGTTGGCCCTCCTTTTCAAGTTAAGCATGTGAAGTTTAAGGATGTGCCATCCAAATAATGATTTCTCTGTCATTTCTGCAGGAACTGAAACATGAGAACATTGTTGCATTACTGGACTTTCAGGTATGTCAGACTACATTTACAAATGGCATCTAGATTATGTCGGGAACAGGCTGACTGCACAGTGTCAAGGCTTCTGTTTACATACATAATTATCACACCTCTTATTGTCCCAGTTTTCCCATTAGTCTGTGCTCGCAAACTAAAGCAGATGGGTTGTTGGATGTATCTGTTCCTCATGACCCACTTCTGTGTCGTGCAGTTGGAACAGTTTTATTTTCCCTACTTGTTAAATGAGGCGTTGCCACATCTGTTTGTTCTCAAAACTGTTTCTGTTACATCTTGTTTAGGCATGCTTTCCTCTGCTCCTCCGTGTACAGCAAATCCTTGTAAAGTTTCAGTAAATATTTCCGCCTTTGTGTCCTGTTGAGCTCAGTTGTTGTCAGCAGTCACATGGGCCCTTCCTGCCGCTCTTCTTGATTAGGGCTTTCTGGGAAGTGTAGTGTCTTAACTTTTTACTTACCTTAAGTATTTCTGCTCATTACAAGAGACATGTTGCCACCTTTTCCTGGCACAAACCTGGCGCCAAGGGTGTTGACCAGGTGTTATGGTCCCATGGAATCTGTGCATGTGCAGATATAAATACTAACTTTTTTCGCTCAGTGCCACATTAGACAGGTGTTGCATTGTAAGGTGATGAATACGAATCCACTGTCAAAGCGATTTTCTTGTCTGTAGCCTAGTAGCCAGTCTGAAGCTCACCGTGGTAACACCTGCCAGACAGTTTAGACAGCGCGACCCCCTGCCCTGACACTAATACTTATCTTAATTCACCAGGTGTTTCTTTTGTCTTTTTGGTCCATCACTAACACACTGCCATCTGGCGAAAAACAAGTATTGCACATATTATGCTAATTGTAAGATCTGACAAGACCACAATATTGCAAAATTCCAGTAGTTCAATGCCAGATAAGGGATGCTCTGCTGTTGGAGAAACTCATCTGTGAGTGTTGCAAAACCTCTTGCAGGACTGTTGACATACATCCTGTTGCATTACTATCTTGTTATAGAATGACAAACATGTTTCTGGGCTCACTGGGTTCTCAGTTTGATTCACTGCTGAACTGTCATTATTTATTTATTTATTTTTAACCCATATTAAATCTCATATTTTAAAATTGCGTATTTAGGTCTGGATGAGAACAGATACTGTAGGCTTCATTACCAGACCCAGAGATTTGTTTTATTGATTTAAGTTGACCTTTTCCTCCTCTACCCTTATCTTTTTTTGTCAGAGGGCTTAGTCATAAGTGTAAAGAAGGTTACAAAAAAGTCATGACCAGTGAGTGAGTGCTGCTAGCTGTTCAAACACCGTTAATTTGTTGTATTGATGGAAAATAGGGATTTAACTGCATTGGCCAAGAGTTTTTCATCAAAAAGAGCCAGTTATAATGCCCATGTAGAACTCAAAAATATTCCACCTTCTTATCTTTATATTGACTCACTGTGGCACCTCTCTCTGGGCATCTAAGATAGTTCGAGCTGGGCTCTAAGATTACAGGTTTGTTGTTGCGCAGCCGGCAGTGTAGATGTTCTGAGCAGGGTATCCTACCATCTAGCTATCTAATTAGGTCATGAGGAAACTAAAACCAAACCAAACACTGGACACCAGGGAAATGTATGTACTTTGATTGTCTTATCCAAAGTGATTTAAAGTAAGTTTGAGAGTTGAAATATCGTATTGTCCTTGATTGTCTTAGAGTTACAGACAAACACTAGTGTGACAGTCAAAAAAAAACATTTACACTCATAGGGGAACAAAGGGTTGCTGCGTTGTCTTTACCGAGGAAACTCCACCTTGTGGATCAGGAAATAGTTGCCAATACAAAACTGACCTAGTGTTCTTAGTATTTTATAGCAAGTCATAGCACTATAAATGTGTTAATTATGGCAAACCTTCAATGTGACGCCAAACTTTTAATCTAACAGAAGTGTTAGATAAATGCAACAGAGAGACAGCCTGTGGGAACCAGATGGTTGGCTCTGCGACTGAAACCGGCTGGCTGTCTGGTTGGTTGCTGTCCATCTTCAATAAACCCAAAAACAACCATTTTCAAAAGACCTGACTCAGCTGAACTATAGAAAACAGTCTGGCCTCTGACTGGTGAATTCAACAAGATACCGAGATGAGGTCAGAGTGAAAGACTGCAGTCATCTGTTGCGATGTGATAAGAGGGCTTATTTAAGCAGGCCGCACTCTGTTTTCTTTTTCAAAACTTGGGCCTCATAACTGTTTTCTGAGGGTGGATAGTACAGGAGAGTAGACAACAGGTGTTAGAAGAGTTGCTGCAACTCTGAATCCCCCAAATGTACAATATCAAAACTTATGCAAGTTGTTAGTGAATAAATATATTTATTGTTTGTTGGTGGTGTTGTGGGAGTTTGAGTTAGATTAGATTGTTTTAGATAGTTGACTTCTCTCTGTTTCTCACTTTCTCGTAAATTACAGTATTTTGAGCCAACCATCTGATCCCCTAATTGTTTTTGGTTCAGTGTTATTGCAGCAGTAGATTTTTTTCATAATTTCTTACTCACACTAGGCATGCTTTTATTTTTTAATTTGCGGTTATTCAAACGTAGCAAAGAACAGGTCGCATATGCCACATTTCTTTTAAGAGTCCAGTGGTGGAGGAGTCTGAAAATAGATCCAGTTTTACACAATTAATACTGCTATGTTGGCTTCTACCTCTCAAAGCTTTGATAATTGTTGGCATCTGCCGTTCACTTTTGCATCTCTCATTCTTTCACAAGACTCAAAACAGTTTTTTTGTCTTAGCAGTTAATCCTTAATTTTTCTTCAACCATTTAGCCTGTTGTTTGTGTCTCCAATGCCAAATCAGCAGCTTAGTTTGCTTGAACATGATCAGCGAGCACAAGTACCACCTGTTCCTTCCTGTGTCTGTCACACTGACATGTGTTTGTTTACCCCCACTCTTATCTCGTCTCTCTTTAGGAAACTGCCAGCTCAGTGTACCTGGTAATGGAGGTAAGCTCGCTGTGATGTTTGGCTTTGTTTGATCAGCGCTGTATTGTCTCAGCTTTTCCAGGCAGCTCTGACAGGGCCTGGGCTATAATTAGCTGTGTCCTCAGGCATCAAGAGGGGGGGGGGGTTGTGGTAAATGGCAACATCCAAATGCTGCTAGGTTTTACCAGGGAACCAGGAAACAACACAGAAATCAGTATTATTCAGTAATATTATGGTTTAGTTATTTTCTCTAACCAGTTATGTGCTCAACATCTTGCTTCTGACAACATAATTGCACATTTCAGTATTTTAATGCATGTTTCATGATACTTTTATTGCTTTCTCCCAGCCTGGTTGTTCTGTTATTGTGTGTTGTAAAGATACATTCAATATTGTGTTAACAGATTTGCCAGCCAAGCAGAAAAGCTTGCTCAGACACAACTTCAACAGAAAAGTTAGCTAGCTGACGTTGGCAACCAGATATGGAGGTTTCTAGTTAGACAACATACAGTGCTTACCAGAGGAAATATTTATTTATTATTCTTTATTTGTATCCCTTTTAGCTTCCAGTGGTTGGTAGTCTTCTTTGGGTTCACATAAATTTCAAACATTCACAGTTTTTATCAAAAATTTCAAAATAATGATGACACAATGTTCAAGTTGTTTAGTATTTTTCTAAATAAATTTCTAAGTTACTCTAAAGGTCATATAATACGCCAATTCAATAAATATGAAAATGATTGTTGCTGGTTAAAGACAGCATTACAGAAGCAGAACACAGATGTAGAATAGCTTGAAAGGGAGAGCAGAGATCCGTTAAAATTATCTTCGTTGTTTCATGCTTATCTCTGTGTCATAGAAAAGGAAATGACTTGCAGCGCAGCCTTTCAGAGCCTCGCCAGTCATAACTCACCTCGTTCTTTCCTGGGTTCATTCATATTGACGCTAGAATGAGAGCAAGGGTATAAATCTGTAAACACGTCACTCTTTGGCAAATCATTGCTCTGATCTCTTTTGGTTTCTAGGCCCTTCAGAGACCGGGTGATGTTGGTTACACGTCAGCCCTCCATGTTACCTTTGTTACCTAATGTTTTTCCTTTTCATCTCTCTCTCCCTTCCTGTCTCTTTTTCTAATCCCAGTACTGCAATGGGGGCGATCTTGCTGACTACTTACACTGTAAGTGCAACAATTCATCTAATAAAAGCTCCAAGTGCATGATGAACAGTCAGTGAATGCTTCTTTCTATTGTCTAAAAGCCATGATCAAGATTTCTCCAAGCAAAGAAGTTGAAAACTATATATTTTAAATATTATTCTACTCAAGCATTTATTGAGGGTGGAATCCATTTAAGCTACATCCACATTTTGCAAGGCAGTAGTGTTTATTATGGTGTGCTTATTGATGTGAACTGATCAGGAAAGAGTGAGTCTCAGTAAGTGTAAATAAAAGGGAACAACTTAAAAGTAAATTCTACGCCCCAAGGCTGAAGCAGACTATTATCTAGGGAAGATTTGGTGCTTCAGTAACAGCTCATGAACTTTGGAGGACCGAAGGCTTAAAATAGACTTTGACATGCAGTGTGATAAAACCACAGAGAAACATCCCTGCTGTGTTCTTCCGTCTTTCACACATTCAGTATGTGAGACATACATCACATACATACTGTACAGAACACCACCTTTTGCAGATATGCTTTTGAGTCAACACCATGCCAACAAAAAGCTGGGAGAATCATGTCATGTAAATAAGTCTACAATTCTGTAGACTCTGAATTGCAAGGTTTTGCATAGCCAGTACACTCAACTTGTCTGATGTGGGACTTTGTCTGTTAGTGTGGGTAGGGTGGGAAATAAGACGTCAGCCGCTAGCTGTTTTAAGACAAATTCAGGCTGTAGCTGCTAACTTTGTCTATCAGGTACCCAGAGTCTAAATAGAGGACCTATTCCAAAAATAATCTCTGCCTGTGATATTTCCTGGCAAGGAAGCCTAAGTCTGGGTTTTAAAAAATCAGTTGGAAGTAAGGTGGAGCCTGAGAGAAATTCAAGACAAGGGAGGGATTCTCACATAGAACCATACTGTCCCACCATGAGATGAGGGCAATGATTGGAGGGAGGAAGGGACAGGGAGCAGGAGGTGGCAGTGGGGTGATAGACGTAAACTGAGAGGGTCTGTTTTGTGTAACGTGGTCCGACTCCAAGATGTGTAATGAAAACTAGTGTGATTTGTCATTCAGTCCCTATCTGTCCACTATACCCCCACCTTGTATCCTATACAAATAGTTAATCTCACATGCACTGTAGCGTATGAGAAACACTATGTACACTTGGTATACCACAGTTAACTTGCAGCTAATTAACCTTTGTTTACCTCTTGTTCGCCTGCAGCCAAGGGCACGCTGAGTGAGGACACTATTCGGGTTTTCCTGCAGCAGATTGCAGGGGCCATGAGGGTCCTGCAGACCAAAGGCATAATCCACAGGGACCTCAAACCCCAGAACATTCTGCTCTCCTACCCACCAGGACGCAAGTCGCACTCCAACAACACCTGCATCAAGATCGGTAGGTTTTGATGGTGTAAGTCTGCAAGCTCACACGCATAAAGTGATGGCATGTGCACATTTTATCAGCAGTTTTCTGTTGTTGCCTTTTAACCAAATGGGCTTCTCACAAAATACTACAGAGTGATATTGAAAATGATGGCAATAATATTATTCCATAATGACACTTCAAGGAGGTATATAGATACATCAATAATAAAAAAACAACTAAACCAAAATCAAACAAATAGTCGATCATTATCGAAAATCAAGCACTCGACATATACAGTGTAGTTAAAACTGGACATTACTATCACAAGACATTTTGGTAGATTTGTTAACTTCATGCCTCCTAACCTTCCTTCCCGTCCCTCACTTTCTCTCTCCACAGCGGACTTTGGCTTTGCCAGGTACCTTCAGAACAACATGATGGCAGCAACACTCTGTGGGTCCCCTATGTACATGGTAAGCACTTTTTGTAGGTTTTTATAGATATGATAAAATTGCAAGCATACGCAAATGTTTTAGGTGGTTGTCAAACCGAGTAAAATTCATATTAGATGACTGCGTTTCATCTGTTATGAGCAGAGAAAGTTTCTTAATCTTTAGTTAAAAAATAAGAATTAATTTCTGAAAAGTAATAATTTCAAAAACACAATTTTTTAATTGGCTTGAAGCTAGTTTTTTTTTAACTTCACAGTGTTGGCTGAACACAGTCTCTAAAATGATACTGCATTGGTAATACTAATCATCTCATTAATTGTTCATCAAAGAGTTCCACCAAAGTGTCGCAATCTCACTATTTTTCTTTGTCACCAGGCTCCTGAGGTCATTATGTCCCAAAACTATGATGCCAAGGCTGACTTGTGGAGTATAGGAACCATAGTCTTTCAGTGCCTGACTGGGAAGGCTCCTTTTCAGGTAAACACGCTACATTCACATGTTGTGTGCTGATTGATTCAGGGCTACATTCTAGAGCATATTTGCAATATGACCTGCTTCTCACATAGTTACATACACTTTCATGTGGATGGGCCAGCTTTAAAACTCAAACTTTAAATTTAAAACCAAATTAACAACAATCATTATATTTCAGGCTTCAGCATAAATATAATGTAAGTGTGTCTATGGATGTCATTTATTCTTCAATATCCTTTACATGATTACTCTTTTGCCAAATTATGAGCATGTGTACAGCAAGTGTGCTTGTCATTTTGCACAAGAAAATTAAATTAAAAGAAATGTTTTAATGGGTTTAAAGTGATTGAAAACACATGTGCAGTACTTTGAGACAGTAACAGAATGAAGTGTTCCTTTAACATGTTTTCCTCTGTATCGAAAAACCCCAGCTCAGTTTGTTTGTTGAAAGTATATCAAGAAACAGAAACAACCCAGCAATTTGCCTTGGCTGATGTGAATGATGCTTTGAAAAATGAAATCTATCTTCTTACAAACCCTTATCTTAACTGCACTCGCAGCATTTCTGAAATTACCTGAGTAGCTTCTCTCTTTGCTTCATTGACAGGCATGTCAAAACATGTGGCATTGTGTCGTTACTCGAGTGATTGGAGCATGTCATTTACAGTGCCTGTCAATAAAGTCGAGCGAAGCTTAGGGTACAATCTGTGCAGTAGCAGCATACTGTGCCATAAAAACGTATGCAACTATAGTATGAAAAGGTAATATGACTATGTTTGTAATGTAACATGTACATTTGCAGACATTTACATGTTTTCAACTGTCTCTCTGATGTTTTGTCCTCTTTAGGCTAGCAGTCCCCAAGACCTCCGGCTGTTTTATGAAAAAAACAAGACTCTCAGCCCCAAGTAAGGAATAACAGTGAGATGACAGCAGGATTAATCATATGTTATTAACTGATGTTATGGTCAAAGACTGAAAAGTATAGTCACGTTCACCTTTTTTTTTTCTGTATTTGTTTTATAGATTTTGATTACAAGAAATGAGAAACTTTGCTGTGATACATATATATAGAATAGAAAAACCACTGAAAAGTGGAGTTCTGCTTGGCCATGCCAGATGGGCTGTTTTAACAGTTGAACAGCAGTTAATTTACAACTTTGTTAGAGATGACAAGCCTGCAACAAATCCCTAACAACCTAGGCTTTTACAGCACAACGTCCATACGGTTTTTACATTTACATTTTTTACATTACAGTTTATCATAGCTGCCTAATGAAAGCCTACGTAAAAGTCCTATTTTCAGGAATGTAGACAGTCACGCTAATTGTGAAAGGTTATCATTGTTTTAATCTTCTGTTTGGAATTTTTTGGTTCCAGTAAAAACATAAAGTCAACAAAGTGTAGCTAAAGTGTTGCTGTATCTGTAGTAACAGTTGTCTGTTGTATCATTTGACCTTTTTAATCGAGTTATTTTTCTGCCCAGCAGCACACACTGATAGTGGTGTTATTTGTTTGCAGCATCCCCAGAGAGACTTCAAGCCATTTGAGGCACCTGCTGCTGGGTCTGCTGCAGCGCAACCACAAGGACCGCATGGACTTTGGTTAGCAAGCATCAAGCATAGTACAATGAATGAAACAGTATATGGTGTTGATGCAGACCTTAACTGATAACTTACTGTTAAAGCATTTCATAAATACTTAGCTAGTCACATTACTCAGACAACAGATGTAACATATATTTCTGTGAATGTAGTGTTTCTCATGAATAAAGAAGTGTTACATAAAGGTATAAAACCCATGGACAAAAAGACCATGTATGTCTTTTTATCTGTGTCTGTGTGCTGTATGCACATTACTGTAGGTCATCATATTTGTATTTAGTACTCCGTTTACTATCTCCTACTAATTCTATTTTTTCTTTTGTTGTTGATAGATGAGTTTTTTTGTCATCCTTTCCTGGAGGCTAGCTCATCCGTGAAAAAGAGTAAGTAAGAATAAAGTAGACAAACCACATACTGATGCGAACATGATAAGAAAAGCTAATATTCGTTATCAGCAAAACACCGTAGAGTTATGACATGACAGGTGCCCTGTGCACTTTTCTTGGAAACAAAGTTTCTGTTTACAGTCAGTGTTTCTGACCAAACCGTATTGTGTGTATTGTTAAGTTGTCTTAACGATTGTGTTGCTTTTTTTTTTTTTTTTTTACAGCAACTCCTACTGTGTCCATGACCTGCTTCCCAAGCTCTGCATCAGCCAGCTCGTGTAGCAGCTCTTCCACCTCTCACCTTGCCTCACCACCGGTTTGTGCATATTATTCCTGTATTATTTCCTCGTTTCTCTTTGTTTCTCCGTCTGTATTTGAGTAATTAGGCTGTGTTTTGATGTGCTGCCATAGAAGCCAACTAAAGGCAACACCTATTTGGCCTCCCGTCACTGTTTGCTTCCTTTCTTTTGTGCCGTCTTTCTTTGTTTATCTACTACTTTCTGCCTCCCTGTGTCTGCAGCAGTCTCTTGCTGAGATCCAGCATTTGCGTGCCAAAGCTCTGGCCTCCCCCACCCAGGAGGCCACTGGTTTTCTCCTCAAAGACTCATCTGGAGGGGGTGGCAGCAGCAAGAACTCCTCCTCCTGTGACACAGATGACTTTGTCATGGTGCCTGCTCATTTCACCAGTAAGAAAACTTTTTTTTTAATGGGATCCCTACCTAGATTTCAAATGCAGCTGTGCATCATCATAGCCTTGGCTCCAGCTCTATGGAATTACTGTTGAAGTATTTGAAGTCATCTTTTATAAATTTTTTCATAGACTAGCTTTTATGTGGCATTTACAGCATTTCATAAGCTTGAGTTCTACTCGAGACATCAATTCTCTGTCATTCTTTTCAGTCTCTGTTCTTAATATTTGTTATTAATGTAATAGAATGTATAATACATGGTACAATATATTTGATTTTCCTGGTTTTCCAGCAGGTGAGCTGACATGTGAGAGTAAAGTGCTGCCGGACAGCCTGATGAACAGCGGGTAAGAAGCAGTGATTGTTTATTCATAGATTGCCAATACCTGTTTTAAACTAATTGAATGTAGTTGTGTGATAGTGTTATAATACAGCTGATAAATTAGGATAAACATTACTTTATGTAAAGGTGAGGGCATATACTGTGTTCCTTAATAGAGACATCTCCTGTGTCTCTTCTCCTCTTTAATCAGCTCTCTTCTGGCTTCTGCTGGTCTGTGTAGCCACGCCAAAACACCACCACACTCACCTTCCTACAGTGGCTCTCCAAGTCCTGTCAGGTAATACTACAAAGCTTAATGTCTGGTTGTGGTGATACATGTGGTGCTACATAGCTCAGAACGTAAGACACTGTAAGGTATATAGAAATAATGAATGGTAAAAGCAGCAGCAGCAATGACCAATGTATCTAGTGGAGTGCATTAAATATCCCCAATATTCAATATATAATATAAGATATAATATTCATTAAGTGTTTTGTCTGCATAAGTATTGGATATACTGAAATTTTTGCTTTTGTTTTGGTATCAGGCAAGTTAAATGAATCATTAAACATAGTCTTTAATTAACTTCAGATAATGTCATGTCATCCTTACACACATTGTAATGTTTATTTTAACATGACAAACATTGTACACGTTTGGCAGGATTGTCAAACAGAATATCTCCCAAATATTTGGTGTTCCTGTTAAAAGTGGGACTTTTGTGTCCACACATTAACTCTGTCCTCTGTGGTCTAACTGTTTCCCTCGGCACTCTGTGTTCCTCTCACTGTTGTTGGCAGACCCAGTGAGTTCTCGGGAGGTAACTATGGAAACCACGGTCAGTCATTGCCTATCCCAGTCCCCACTCAGCTCCAGAACTACCAGCGCATGGAGCAGAATCTCCATTCTACCAAACAGGATGGCTCACCACGGTCTGTATCCACAAACACACGTATAACGCAAAGACAAACACGCATAGTCCCACTGTGTACACTGTACACTGTGTAAATTTGCAATGTAAATTTGTATTTTCAGTTCTCAGTTTAACTGCAGTGACTCATGAACTTTATACTATTAGGCTGTCAACACCAGTGCGTCGTTGCAGCAGTGGAGGCTCGTTGGGCTTTGCTCGGACCGGCCCTTCATCACCCTACGGGCAGGGAGCAGTCACCACCAATCGCAGGCTTTCCCTAGGAGGCGCCAGACCTTTCCAGCTCTCCCCTCAAGGTAGCTCAGAGGGTAGTCTTCACTTTGCAAAGCACTTACACAGATGCAGATCACAGCTCTCTCTATAATATTACTACTATATCTAAATCTCGAATGAAATTTTGGACAGTGTCACAGGATTGGTGATCAGTTGGAGCTAACTGGTTGTTTGCTTGGCTTTTGTATTGTTGAAACAGTTGATATGAGTTGGCAATTCAGCCAAAGATGATTGTCTCTATCTCAGATATTTAATTGGAAGGATTTTTAGAGGACCGAAGAGCCGAAAGTATTCAGTATTTGGAAAGAAACAAGCTAAACTTAGAGAAAAGTCTTAAAAAAAAACAACCGTTTCCTTTCTTTAAATCATTTTGCACTTTTGGTCGGACAAAACAAGAAATTTGAAGACATTTTGGGTTCTGTGAACTTTTCACTATTTTATTTTTATTTTTAAAGACCAAACGGTAAATTAATTGATCAAAAAATAATCAAAACAGAGCACATAATTATAAAGTAATTATTAGGTGCATCCCTCGAAAGGGGATTGGCTTGTTAAAGGTGGTGAAATTCAACTGCAGATAAAGAGGGAATTAAGGTTGTGGTTAGCATTTGCCAATGTTCTTGGTCAACCTAGTCAGAAATGTGTTATTGGTTGAGAAAATAAACCAACCTCCTACATACACAAACACTCTCCTTCTCACCACCAGTTTGCTCTCTACTCTGTGCCTCATGCTGGCAGAGTCCCTTAGCTGTCTGGACATGCATGCCAGCAGGGCAGCGGGGGAGTAAGGCAGGTCTTGTCCATCTCTGCTATCTCTTTGTGGATTTGTTGTCTTATTGCCTGTCTGACATTTACGTTGATGTCACCTACTGTGTCAAAGCAGAAACATTCTGACCGTCATCTGTCCCACAGCTCCTCAGCACATTGAGGCTCGGCCGACTTCTCAGCAACACCCACAGACGACAGGACTGGGCACACGGCTCCACAGTGCCCCCTGTTTGTTGGAGTGTGCCAGTGGTGGTGGCAGGCAAAAGATCAGGAAGCAGCACTCAGACCCAGTCGTGGCCCCCTCAACAGGCATGATGACGGTCCGCCCTCTCCACTCATCCCCCAGACTCAGTGAGCTGATGCAGCGTAGCCCACTCCCCACCATCCTGGGCTCCCCTTCCAGGGTGAGTCGTGTATTTGTGTGTATTTAGTTCTCCTGAGATACACAGAGCAAGAAAATACAACCAAGCAGTTTAAACAAACTGCCTCTCCTCCTCTCCCTCTCGCCTCTCTCCTCAGACCATCCCTCCATTTGAATTCCCCAAGCCTCCCAGCTCTCCAAACCTTGTGACCTTCCTGACACAGCAGGGTTTGGTCATCGGCTCCCCTTGCAGCAGGACTGCTCCAACAGAGCCCAGAGACCCAGGACAACAAGCACCTTCACAGGTCACCCAACCAGCCCACTGCATCCACAGACTGAATGAGGATGCCAAAGGATTTGTAAGGTTAGATTATTGTTTTTGCTGGTCTTTTGTATTCGTTATGTTTACCATTCTAGTGCTGTTTACCATTCTACTTCTCTTTCTCTACCTTCTTATTCCTCTAAGTTTTATTGTTAAGCACCAATACACCACAGCAAATTCCTTGTATGTGAAAACCTACATGGCAGTAAACCCGATTCTGATTCTGGTTCTGATTATATCCAGGAGGAATTGTTTGCCTCCAGATAGAGGATGGACTGTAGTGCTTATGCATTGGCATGAGTTGGGAATGTCTCTCTCCCCCGTGCATTGCCGGGTTTAAATTTCTGTTTTTTAAATCCTTTATAACGCATGTTGTTGTGTTGTGTTATATACAAAGCTTTTTTACAATAAATAAATTACATTACATTGTAGAAGCTGGAGATCTGTAGTATTTGGATAGCCATTCTTCTCATCTATGGAGAAAAAAAGGTCAAAACAGGGATTTTGAACCTAATGGAGTGAATAGAATGACTGTTATGTATAGCTAGCAATGGGAAATTAAGTAAATGAATGAAGGAAATAGGCAGCCAAAATGATATATAAATATATATATATTAAACAAGGAGATTAATTCATATCACTTTCTTTGCTTTCATGTTCTCTGCTCTGTGTTTCTATTTCCTGTCTCTTTGGTGCAGGTCTCAGAGTGCCGGCCGTCTGTCTGACATGCTGCTGATGGCTGCATTTGGACCAGGCGGACTTGTGGGTGACCGAGGCAGCACAGAAAACCTGATTTCTGAAAAAGCCATAGACGTAACAGGTGGGAACATTAGTCCATTGACGTTACCAAACATATGTTTGGGATTTCAGTGTATATACAGGGCTCTTCCCAACATGTGACAGGCTTACTTCAGGATTAGATGCATATTAAAAAACTGCTCCCAAGCTGACATTAAAATGAATTAGACCAATAGGTTGCAAACAAATGATAAGTTTGTGCTGCTGGGCAGAAAAATAACTTGCTTAAAAGGTAAAATGATACAACAGACAACTGTTACTACAGATACCGCAACACTTTTAGCTACACTTTGTTGACTCTTTATGTTTTTACTGGAACCAACTTTTTCTAATATTTGTGATTCCAGGCATCAGTGTGTCAATAATATTCTGCAAGAGAATATAATGTGATACAAATGAAATTGGTCAGTGATATACAGCCTTATCTTCAGGGTTGTCCACCACCCTCCCTTACCTTCAATCATTGATCTTTTCTGCCCTCCAGTGCCCCCCGGAGGTGGAGGAGGCCTTGCACCCGGCTCCAGCAGCCCAGCACAGGTGGTTTTCACTGTCGGCTCTCCTCCCAGTGGCAGCACCCCACCTCATACCTCCAGACAGAGGAAATACTCAGGTAGTACATGCACATCGCAACAAGTGGGAAACAAATTCCACTTACACAGCTGCATTAGTATTAAGTCCTGCACATCATACAACATTGAGCTCTGGGAAGCTATAACTTTCATTTTCCATGATGTGGAAGTTTAAGTGTCACGGATGTAAGAATAAAAGGTTGATTTTTTACTGGCCAAGATTTATATTAAGCCCAGCTGTGGAGATATTAGGGGAATAATAACCCAAATTAACCCCAGTTTTCCAATTGGTAATTGGCAATTAGAGTTTTTATGAAAAGAAAAATGAATGTAGCTGCTGGCAGATGTTGATCATTAGCTGGAACGCATAGCCACCAACACAGTGTTTAGTAACAAGTGTGAATGCTAAAAAACAACAAGCAGAAATGCAATCCACACACTGTTACTTCAATATATTTATCAATTGTTGTTAATGTAGATTCAGCTATTTATTGTACAGCAATGAAAATGCATGGCATTTGATGAAAACATATTTATGTATTAAATGAACAAATATTTTTTATATATTTTTTTGTCATCTCTTTTTCTCACTCTCTCAGGCTCATTCACTTCAGTCAGCCCTGCAGGCTCCTTCACAAGCCGCTACCCCCAGACAGGCACCTATCTGGATGGCTTTGAGGCTCCTTCTAGTCCTCGCTACAGTTTCACTGATCCTATCACAGCCAACATGGGCGGTCATGTAACCTTCGAGGCTCCTGAGCTGCCTGAGGAGACGCTGATGGAGGTGAGAAGCAGGTTTTCTACACAGCTCTGGGAAGTAGTGAAAAAGGAGTCTTCCCTAAGATCCTCTATATTCTATAATGCTTTCAGCAATTATTTATTTTGATTTTTGAAACAGTGTGGACTGTGAGAAAAATATAAAACCAAAACATAGTGTAGTTGATGTGTCTTTAGCTCAAGTCATCTTGGCAAAATAGCATAAGGTGGAATCTGAGAATGGGATAATGAAATGCATTGAATGACCTGTCACCTGTTAATGGTTGTGTTTTTTTTTTTTTGTTTGTTTTGCCAATGCAGACTGAATGTGAAATCACACTTAAATGAATGAATCAATAAACCACCTCCCTTTCCCCCCTTTCTTTGCCTGTCTTTCTTCCTGCCTCTGTCGGAGTGCAGCAGGAGCATACAGACACTGTTCAAAGCCTGCGTTTCACGTTGGATTTCGCCCGCTGCCTGATGGAGGTGGCTGGAGCCCGTAAGGCCGCGGTGCTGGAGGAGATGGGGGAGCTGGGGGACATTTGTCATCCCTCGGTCCTTCAGCAGCAGAGTCTTGTAGCAGATCAGATAAGCTCACTGAGCCGAGAGTGGAGGTAAGGCCATATCAACTATGGCTGCGAGTGTTTGTTGATGGCAATGATACTGTGTATCCAGTTTGGATGGAAAATGGAAAAATAACCTTGGGCACAACACAGTTTTTTTTTAATTGTGAAAATTAGCAAAACGATCTGTCGAATCAGACTTTCTTGTTGCAGTTAGCTGATTTGTAGAGCCTACTCAGGAATTTTGACTGAAATATGTCACATTTTATGCTGGTTGGTATAAGAAAAGCTTGAATGCATTTTTGCACCAGAGCAAACAGACATGCTGACATAAATACAATAAACTCAGGGAGTAGTGGGTTGTAGAAATGGATTGCAGAGAAAGATGAGGATGATATTTGGGGCCTTCTTAACTGCGGCATTTGGAATACAAACTGTCATTTGCAGTTTGTTTGATAATGGGGAGCGTGCTGTTAAATGGAAAAGACTTTGGTCTCAACTCTCATCCTCAGGAATCATGACGGTTTATCTATGATACTGATGTTTCACTAACTTTAATAATTGAACTCCAACAGTGTATTGTTTGTATGTCTCATTTGACAATTTATAATTTAGTTTTAAGTACTGTGTGTGTGTGTGTGTGTGTGTGTTTGTGTTTGTGTGTCTGGGTGTGTGTCTGTGTATGTAATTCTCTCCTCAGTCATGCAGAACAGCTGGTTCTCTACCTTAAGACTGCAGAACTCTTGTCCACTGCCTTACACACAGCCATGGAGCGAGTCAAACAGGGCAAACTCTACCCATCCACTACAGTCAAACAAGGCATGAGCCATTTCATTTTGTAATGTCTTGTTAATGTGTCTAATATGTATATTAAAACAAAATAAAAAATAAAAAAACAGTTGTGATTGTTACAGAATGTGCAATGAGTGTCTTGGTAGCATATTAAATTACATTTTTCGAATGTTTTGTCCATATACAGTAGTGAGGAGGCTGAATGAGCTGTACAAGTCCAGTGTGGCCTCCTGTCGCTCACTCAGCACCCGTCTGGAGCGCTTCTTTTCCAGGAAGCACAGACTAATGGACCAAATCACCTCCATCACAGCTGAGAGGCTGCTGTTCAGCCATACCGTGCAGATGGTAAGGAGACGAGGGTTATTGACCAGCAGGCCACAGCATAATCATTCAGATAGTGTGTGTGTGTGGGCATCCAGCAAATAATAAGCCCTAGCATTTGTTACCAACTTAAGTGCATATATGGCGAACATTTCCCTCCTAGCTGTCTTCATTTCTCTTTCTAAACATAGGCTCCAAGCATTTGCTCTCAAATTAATGCTTTATGGCCACATAAATATAGTAATTGGCTGTTATATCAATTGCTAAAAGGAAATGACATATCTATGTTTTTGCATTTGTGTATTCGCTCAGGAAAGTAAGCTGTAAGTGTTGTTTTTCATAGAACTGAGGCTCGTCGCATGTCCCAACAGCATTATATTCATATTTTGATCAAGACTAAAATCAAACATACATCTATATACATCTCGAGCATCCTGGTTTCATCTCAGGTTCAGGCTGCTGCGCTGGATGAGATGTTCCACCAAGGGGAAGCATCAGCCCTGCGCTACCATAAAGCTCTCCTGCTGATGGAGGGCCTGTCGCAGCTGCTCACTGAACAGGACGACATCCTCAGTGTTAGCAAATGTAAGTATACCCGGAGGAAACCCATGCCAACACAGCATGGACCCGACTTGTTAAGCTGACCCACACACAGTCTATTTGACTTTAACTTTTACCTTTCTCTTTGTGTTTCAAGGTAAGGAGTGCATTGAACGGCGCCTAACAGCTCTGCAGTCAGGACTCTGTGTTTGAGAGTCCTACATTGCTTCTTGGAGTGTGGGTAGGGTGCCATTTGCACCATGCACATTACCAACAAACCAAATCTGCAGCCACATCTCATGGTTTTCACTTAGAAATGCTTTGGTTTTTTCACAAGAAAATCACAAGGCCTCAGTTTCCACTGAACCTTCAGGATTTGTGCTCTTCAAATGGCTTGCCATTCATCTCAAGTTTTGGACAGTGACAGTGACTTCCCCAACACTAAACTTTGCACCAGTGTTGGACATGAAGCATTTGTGCTGTGAAAGAATGTCTGCGCTCTTGTCTATGTCAGAGGACTTTGCCAAGAAGATTCCCCTCTTTAGGCATGACACATGCAGGAGCAATTATTGCCAAGTAGTCACATACCCGCAGTACTTATCCAAACATAAACAGATAGCGTTTCAAGATGGACAAATATCAATTCTACAAATTTGCAATAGCAACTCTATAGATAAGATAAGATCAGTAACTGGAAGGAAAGTACATGGTCTGTTGTACGCCTACATACTTGAGTGCTGATGAAGACTGGGAATGGCCAAGTATCATTTTCATCAAATGTATGTTTGTCTCTTGATGTTTTCCAGGGTTTATGTTTTCTGATTTTATCTAATTGTTACTTGCTTGCTGAAGGGATATATAAGTAGCAACGTTACAGTTGGTGGCCCGAAGCGCATACAAGCACTATTACAAAACTGTTGCCAAAATTACTTAGAAATATATATATATGTAGTTTTGTTTTTATGTTGTGTTTTATTTTAGATTCACTATAGGTAACTATGCTGGCTTGGAGGGGGGGAAATCCCTGTGTTTGACACTTTACTTATTCCGTACTTGCTTAATGTCAAAGACCAGGTCCCATCATTGAAACAATGATGCAATTTAGTTTTGTAAATGGTGGCAGGTATTAAAGCAACAGGCAGAAAATGGATCCCGAAAACACTCACTACTCTGCTGCTACGTGCAGAATATAGCTTTTTATTCAAGAGGACGGAAACTGGTCTGTTAGCATCCCTGATCACAATCATGTTATAGATGCTGAATTAACCTGGGATGTATTCTTCAGGTATAGATGCTTTGATTAGTTTAGATGCAGCTGTTGCTGGTAATTTCTTCACACGATTCCGTATTCTGTCTCTTAATATGTTTTCAATCAAGTCGGAGTTTAGCAAGTATAATCATATTTGACAGAGCTGACAGGAGAGAAACAGTTAATAGTAGCCAAGTGTTGGATAACTCAAATGTGGGCTTATCTCGGGGCTACCGTCTGAACATTTTTGCACTGTTGAGTACTGTATAGAACGATCTTGAACTGAACATGGTAAACATGTCTGGTTTTTGTAGATACCTAGACAGATTTGCTTATTTAGAGATTTCTACTTCCATAATTTTTATTGCAGTTTTAGTTGTATTATAGTTACTGTCAAAAGGTAATGTATGTTAGATGTGAGAATGTTGACAAAGAGATGGCATAAGCTATGAAACCTTAGAAAGATGGAAAAAGTAAAAGTAAAAATAGCTTTACACTGAAAAATGATCTGCATCGATTGTGTTGTGTGCTTTTTCAGAGTAGTCAGTGTGTGACGACTGTGTTTGATTTTGTGACCTGTTGATTTGGAGTGCTAGTTGAAAATGTATTTACCTGAAATATTTGTGTATTGTTAATATTAGCCATGCATCCCAACATGATACCTTTTACTCCCGTAAATTGTGGGCCAATGGGATGGGAGAACTTTTACTTTGGTTGCTTTCAAAGAGAAGTTTGTGTAGGCAGGCATGCGTGAAGTGATGTGTGATGTTTCAATGGTCAGTGGGATTTTGTCGGTACAGAGCTAACGATATTGCTCTGTAACAAGATGTGAATGATTTGATTCTGACTGCAGTTGACTTATGGGATGTAGTTTAATCTTGGTAGGATCAGACTTTAACATATGAAACTAAAACATCCACAGAAACCAAGAGGTGCAATTTCCTTTGCCTTTTTAAGTTAATGAAGATGGTAACTAAGTGCATATTATAGAATAAGGTGTTGATGTATGGTCAGGGCCAGTGATAGTTTAAGCTGAGATCATGAAGCCAATATAGTAGCACTGTCAGCAGAACAGAATGGAGGAAAGTTTTTTTGTTTTTTTTTTCTCAATGAAGATTCCTCTAAATATACATTATGTGTATTTGCTTTGTGGCCTTTTGTATTTTGTCAGATAACATTTCCTGAAATTTTCATAGCGTGTTTATAGTGTTTGTTTGAGCGTATATTCCTAATATCAACTCATCCACAGGCTGTCTGTCTCTTACACATGCTGTTCTGTTCAGTCAGTATGCAGTGGTGATGTCTCAAAAGATACAGGTAGCAGAAAGTGATAACATCTTTATAAACCTGATGCATGTGTCACTTTTTATTGTTCCCTACAATCATTGCTGTCTATCTTAATGGCGATAATTTGGTTAGGAGTCAAAAGCACCATAAAGATAATGTGTGCAAATAATTAAAGAGTATTTGGTAGAGCAGGTTGGTGTAGGAAATGCAGAGGCGGTGACCTATGTCAAGTACGTATCTACTCTTCTGAAGTTCCCCTCGAGCATAATACTGATCCCTATCAGCTCCAGGGCTACTTTTCAAAGTATCTTATAAGGATAAAACGAAATGTAGCCTTTCTGAAGATTGTGCCATGTGCACTCCCATAATAGACCTGTCATTGATTTAGATTTATTCTTTTGTATGTTTGCTAAGAACACACCTGAATGTTTTGATTTTGTGTTTTCACTTGATTGATTCTGTATTACCTGTACATATTGTAAATTAAGTTATTGCTATTGTGTATATGATGCTGCAGGCATGGAGGGAACAGTACCATACCACCATACATTTCCAAAGAACAGGCCTTCTGCTGATCTTCCATATTGTCTCTTACTGTTGCAAAAGCATTTTAATGTTGTCATATTTATGACAAACACACTATCTCAGTGTCCCTGTGTGTGATGTAACCTTTATTGTTTGAAAGTTTCAACATGAATAAAGTGAAAGGAAAAGTAATTTGCTTTATGATTTCACAACAACTAGTATTTGTTTTCCTCATTAGTCCCCATACCTATGGAATGTTGTACAAGGGAGGTTGGCAAGGAAGGTAGAGCTACTGTTCAGCTGCTTAACCTAAATAACCATCTGCTAAGACTAATTAAACTGGATAGCAGGGACTTTACATTAAGTCTATTTAAAGGAACAGACCAGTGTTTTGGCATGGTTTGGACAATTTATTTTTTGTTTAGTTTTAGTTTTTTTTTTTACTATGAAACATACAATATTTAAAATTATGAAAAAAATAATTAGCTCGAAGTCCAATCAACCAATAATCTAATTAATGCAAAATCATATTACCTTAAATTGAGAGT
This sequence comes from Lateolabrax maculatus, assembly GCA_031216445.1. NCBI lineage: Eukaryota > Metazoa > Chordata > Actinopteri > Acropomatiformes > Lateolabracidae > Lateolabrax > Lateolabrax maculatus. The sequence goes on from CM062219.1 coordinate 13,752,374, forward strand.
ATCGGGCAGCGCTTTCAAGGTTTGGTGACGTCCCAGTCAAGCTCCACCAATCAAACTGTTAGATTTAAATGATTGACCCGTACCGCTGCCAATCCCAACCAAGGAGGCGGGGCTTGGCGCCGTTTCGCTGAGCGCTTTAACTCGGGGCAGCAGGAAATAGAACGGCGTACTGTTGCCACGGTAACGTTGTGTGTGTGTGCGATGTCAAATGAGTGCAAAAGCAATCCAGGCTGGTTGAGCTGTTCACCAGCTACAGACTCCAGCTAACTAGTTAGTTTGATGTTGACGGACAGTAATGTAGGTCGGCCTGCTAACAGTGGACTGTGATGGTGAGAGAAAAAAAAAAAACACAGTCGGTGCTGGTTTGCTCGCTGGTTAACTTCGCGCGGAAACAAGTGACTAGCAGGCAGGGCTAACCCACAATGGCTCGCTAGCTGAATGAACCGAAACAATGTCGAGTAACAACCTCCCTCCGGTGCGCCATTTGCCGCAGTGGACCCGAGTGGGGCGCCTGGGGAAGCCCTGCACCCCGCGGCGTTTACCGGCGAACCCGCTGCAGCCGCTGCCCGTCGTCCCGCCGGTGGACAGGGCACCGGGGCGAGCGGCGGAGGCGTCCTGCGGCAGCGACGCGCCGGACCCCCGCGTCGCCTCGATGCAGAGAAATATCCAGTTCCTTCAGCAGCAACACAAGGGTACCCTCGAGAAGCTCCATGCGGAGATAGAGTATCTCAGACGGGAGAACAAAGGTGAAGACACTGGTGGAAAAATGTCATTAATGTCAGAGAATGAACGTCTCTCCAGTAATGAGTTCACTTGAATATGTTGCCTCATCATTTAGGATAATCATAAATCATTAATATTTTCCCAAAAATGATGCTATACCATGCTAGTGTCAGAAGAGTAGGTAAAGTAAGTAAACTTTAATTGTATTGCACTTTTTTTTTTTATAAAAACTGTTGTTACAAAGTACTTTACAGAAGGCAGGGGAGAAAAGAAAACAATTGAAATAAAAGAGACTGATAACACAAGTTATAAGGTCAACAAACAGCCAAATAAGTTGAGTTTTAAGGTGCTTTGCAGGAGGTTTTTCAAAGCTGAGGAGAAAAACAGCAAAGAAAGCATAGTGATAAATATTCTGTTTCATAGATAGATAGAAATGTAGAGTACTCAATTGTACCAATAACCTCTTTATGGACAAGTGACACATGGTCCAGGAGGGCAACCAGTTGATCCTAAGAATCAATATCATTATTTTCCATTTACAAGCGGTGAACTCGGCGAACCCGCTGTGACGTCCTCACCCTTTATGTAACGAATTTCAGTTCATGACAAAGACCTGACCGTCTCCTGATAAGGTGCTGAAAAGAGAGACATTCAATCTAGGTACGGTGGTCGCATAGCAACTCCAGGATTCTGATGGTCTCTCAGTGGGAGGTGGACAGAGATCCGGTATCACTTCACTGAACAGGCCATATGCTCTCCCATATAACCGCATCTCACCGCCCATCATGAGACTCCCCAGTCGTCTGTCTTCATGCCATCACAACAGTCAGGCCCCCACGGAAACACGGGCTGTTTGCCTGGACAGTGTTACAAGATTGTGCCTCTCATGTGCCTCCCTAAAGCATATCGCGCACTAAAATTCTGTTAATATGGATGTTGCAGAGTTGCAGTATAAGCTGATAATGGAGCCTCCCAAGTCAAGTAGAAAAGGTAAGATGTAATCCTGATTGACTGGTGTTTTTGTTTCGCCCTGCTATGCACAGCTTGTTATTTTGCAGGATTGGGATAGTTTAAAGTAGTGGGTAATATGGATAAAATCTCCTGTCTCAGTATATGTAATTTTATATTGTGATGTTGACATATTCTGAGATATATATATAAACGGAATGCTACCTTGGTATAAGCAGTATTGCAAAATCTCTGAAAGCTGACAAATGTGTGTTATCTCACAGTATATATCATCTAGTTGTTAGTATCTCATGCTAGAGCAATTAGGTGTACAATTAGTGAAAATTCAGTCTACCAAATAACTTTTAGGGCACATCAGTTAACAATTTCAAACTTCTTTGGTCTTTGGTCCTCTTTCTTTTAGGAATGGCTCAAAGTCGACGAGGCCTTAGACCACCCACGCAGGGAAGTGAAGCCCATACGGGACTCTACCTGGAGGAACCACTGCAGGACACACGACTCTCACAGGACCAAGCACAAAGGTGAATTCCCATCCAGCTACATGTGGTTCTTATTCTGTACTTCATCTAGCACGAAAAGCAAGTGAGATGTACATGTAAAACAACATTAACAACATCAGTCACACTAAGAAGATGTGAAACAAAGAACCGATTGATCACAACATGCAGTGGTGTACCACAGTGACAGCGTGTGAAGAAGCAAAAGAGAAGTTCACAAACTGGTACAGGTCAGCAGCAGAGAGCATATGGTCTTAATGCTGACAGATTAACTGTTTTTAATGTCAAATCTAAAGTGATCTAAAGGCCATTATGTGTTTAATTGTTTGTTAGTCCACTGTGGTTGCCCATATGATTGTATGGTATTGGTTTCTTCTTACACCAACAAAAGAGGCAAATGGAAGGGCCCATACCATATATTATTTCATAAATAAGATA